>CP139508.1:415979885-417179885 GCA_021014915.2 Artemisia tridentata subsp. tridentata | reverse complement strand
TTGCCTTGAAAGCTAGAGTAGAGTCAAGTAATGAAGAGTCTTGTTCTAGTAGTGAAGATGAAGAATATGCCATGGCGGTTAGAGATTTCAAGAAATTCTTCAGGAGACGAGGAAAGTTCGTTAGACCACCTCGTGAAGAAAAGAAATCTTCTCGAAAAGACCGTGATGATAGAAAAGGAAAGGTAGATAGGAAGTGTTTTAGATGTGGTGATTCTAGTCACTTTATAGGTGAATGTCCAAAGCCTCCAAAGACCAAGTCTCAAAGAGCCTTCGTCAGTGGAGCTTGGAGTGATAGTGACGGAGATGATGACGAGCCTAAGAACGATGAAGTTGCTCTCATGGCTCACGACACATAAGAGGTACACTATGACTCATCATACTCCTCTATAGATGATGAAACCTTAGAAGTAGAATATAACAAACTGTGTGAAATTACCCTTAAAATCATAAACAAAAACAAATTCTTAAAAAGCAAAACAACACTTTTAGAAAACGAAGTTCATTGGTTAAAAGAAAAGGAGATAAGAATTAAAAAGGGTAAAAGTGTTAAAGAAACATGTGAGTCATGTCAGGAGCTTAAGTTAGAACTAGAAAAACTTAAGTCAACATAGGAAGAGCTTATTAAGCAAAACTCTAAGTTTAGAAAATTTGATAAAAACATAAGTTGTGCAGATGAAATAATGAAGATACAAAAACTACCTAATGATAAAACCGGACTAGGTTTTATGAAACTAGGATGCTTAGGTGAGTTTGAGAAACAAACAGTGAAAGAAAATGAAACTGTTTCAACCAAGTCAGAAGCCCACGGATCTGACGGATCCAAAATTTTGGATCCGCCAGTTGTACCCAAGGGATCCGCGGGTACAGAAGTTGAACAGAAGGTTCACAAAGTCGACCGTTCTGAATTTGTTAAAGTTACTAGAAAACCTATTACTAGTATAACTAATAACAAGCTAAAACCAGCAGTTTCTATAGGAAGAGGTCAAGCTAGGAATGAGTATAGAGTTAAAACAACTCAACAGAGACCTCAAACTAGTTTTCCCAAACACCCCTTTCCTAGGAGTAACATTAACTCACAACATCATTATCAAAATAATTGGAACCAAAATATGTCTAGAAACTTTCAAGGTTCCAATTACATACCATGGAACAATTGTCCTCCATTTGCTTACATGAACCATGATAATGTTATGTTTAACCCAAACGGACCCATGAGATATTGGGGACCAAACGCTTGAGTTTTTCTTGAACTTAGGTATGTTTAAAAGTTGATCTTGAACCTGATGAGTGGATCAAAGATAGTGGGTGCTCGAGGCACATGACGGGAAACAAAAGCCTTTTCTCAACCCTACCAAGTGTACGATGGAGGTAATGTCACATTCGGTAGCAAACTTAAAAGTAAAATCATCGGAAAAGGTACGATCTCTCATGACTCTCTCTCTATTGATGATGTTGCTCATGTAGATAATTTAGGATTTAACTTGCTCAGTATAAGTCAATTATGCCGCAAAAAGTATAACGTCATTTTCAGTGAAAATGGAAGTAAAATATTTAAAGATGGCATAACCTTAGGAAAAGGTGTTTTAAAGAATAACGTTTATGTTATGAAATTAGATAAAACACCTAAAGACAAGCTATGTCTTACCTCCCTGGACGAAAACTCAACTCTATGGCATCGACGTTTAGGTCATGCCAACATGAGGCTAATTCAATCCTTATCATCTAAAGAACTCGTTAGGAACCTACCTAAGTTGAAATATGACCAACACTTTTGTGATGCTTGCAAAATCGGGAAACAAGTGCATAATAGCCATAAGGCTAAAAACATGGTATCTACATCTAAGTGTCTAGAACTATTACATATGGATTTGTTTGGCCTGTCGGCTATACAAAGTTATGGAGGAAATTTTTACACATTAGTCATAGTAGATGATTACTCTAGGTATACATGGACAAAATTTTTGAAAACTAAAAATGAGGCATTTGATAAATTTGAGATTTTAAGTAAAATAATCCAAAACCAAGTAGGAAACAATATAGTAACTATAAGAACCGACCATGGTAGAGAATTTGACAACGAAACTCAATTCGGAGCTTTTTGTGATGCTAACGGCATTTCACATAATTTCTCGGCTCCTAGAACACCTCAATCAAATGGTTTAGTAGAACGTAAAAATAGAACAATTCAAGAAATGAGTAGAACTATGTTAAACGAACAAAACATACCACAAAATTTTTGGTGTCACGCTGTAGATACATCAACATATATTCTAAATCGTGTATTAATTAGACCTTTCCTTAAGAAAACTCCATATGAACTTTACAGAGGCAAAAAGCCAACATTAAGATACTTTAAAGTTTTTGGAAGTAAATGCTTTATTTTAAACACAAAAGACTATCTCACCAAATTCGACACAAAGTCATATGAAGGTGTATTTCTTGGATATTCACAAACTAGTAAAGCATACATAGTATTAAACAAGGAAACCTCAAGAGTCGAGGAATCACTGAATGTAACATTCGATGAAAGTCCACCTCCCTCCAAGACATCACCTTTGGTAGATGATGACTTAGTTGAAAACCATATGGTTAATAATCAGGAAAATGTTGAAAATGATAAAGAAGATGAACCAGTAAAAAGAGATTTAGTCAACATCAAAGAAGCAAAAAGTCATCCATTAGAAAACATCATAGGAAAACTTAACGAAAGAACATTAAGGTCTAAAGCCCAAAATGAAAGTAATTTCTTTTGTTTTGTTTCAACTATGGAACCTAAAAATGTTAATGAAGCAATAAAAGATGAATCTTGGGTCATTGCAATGCAAGAAGAATTAAATCAATTTGTTAGAAATGACATTTAGACATTAGTTCCACAACCTAAAAATCAAACCATAATAGGTACAAAATGGGTTTTTAGAAATAAAATGGATGAAAATGGCATTGTGTCTAGAAACAAAGCTAGGTTAGTAGCTCAAGGCTATAATCAACAAGAAGGTATAGATTATGATGAGACTTTTGCACCCGTAGCTAGACTTGAGTCTATTAGAATATTACTTGCATATGCATGTGCATATGACTTTAAGTTATTTCAAATGGATGTCAAAAGTGCATTTCTAAATGGTTTCATAAATGAAGAGGTATATGTAGCACAACCTCCCAGATTTGCCGATTTTGAAAAACCTAATCATGTCTACAAACTTAAGAAAGCATTATACGGACTTAAGCAAGCACCAAAAGCCTGGTATGATCGAATTAAGACTTTCCTAGTTGACCATAAGTACACCATGGGCCTAGTAGACAACACTATCTTTACCAAGAAAAAGGGATCACATATTATCATCGTCCAGATATATGTGGATGACATTATATTCGGCTCAACTTGTCAAGAGTTATGCGACGATTTCTCAAAAATCATGCATGACGAGTTTGAAATGAGTATGATGGGGGAACTAAACTTTTTCTTAGGTCTCCAAATAAAATAATTAGAAGATGGGATATTCTTCAACCAATCAAAGTATATCAAGGATATGCTTAAGAAGTTTGGTCTTGAAGATTCAAAACCCATGAAAACACCAATGTCTTCCGAAACCAAACTCACCAAGGATGATGAAAGTGAATCCGTAGATAGCACTAAATATAGAGGCATGATTGGTAGTTTACTCTACCTAACGGCTAGTAGACCGGACATTATGTTTAGTGTTTGTCTATGTGCACGCTTTCAAGAAGATCCCAAAACATCCCATCTTGAATCCGTTAAACGAATATTTAGGTACATCAAAGGCACTACACATTTAGGATTATGGTATCCCAAAGGAACGGGTGTAGAAACCATAGTGTATGCGGACTCAGACCATGCCGGTGACTATGTTAATAGAAAAAGTACTAGCGGTATTTGTACTTTTGTAGGACATTGTCTCACCTCATGGTTCGCTAAGAAACAAACAGCCCTCGCAATCTCAACAACAGAGGCAGAGTATGTGTCTGCAGGAAAGGCATGCCAACAAGCACTATGGATGAAACAAGCTCTCGTCGACTATGGAATTGAACTCAACGACATTCCCATTCTTTGCGACAACAAATGAGCAATTGATCTCAGCAAAAATCCAGTCCAACACGCCAGAACTAAACACATAGAAATTCGCCATCACTTCCTTCGTGACAATGTACAGAAGGGAAATATCTCAATTGAGAAAGTTTCCTCAGAGGACAACATTGCCGATATCCTCACTAAACCCCTCAAAAGAGAACCTTTCAACTACCTTAGACTTGGATTAGGATTAATGGAACCTAGTGATTAGATAAAACAGTAGCGTAGATATTAGTTTAACCAAACTCGACACTAAACCAAAAATTGTGTTCTGATCCCGCGGATCCAAACGATAACAAAGGCGGATCCTTTGTTTTGGATCCGCCGGATCCGTCACATGCACAGGTTGTTTTATTATTTAATAAACAACAACAAGTACTATTCATCATTCTCTCCAAAACATATCACCCACAAAATTCGACACCATATCCACCATACTCACAATTTAGCTCAGTTTCTTCCATAATTTCTTGCTCCAAACATCACTGTAAGTATCCTTATCATGTTTATACTCCTGATCTGCGTCTAGGATCTCTATTTCATGCACAAAATCAAAACTTGGGGTTTTAGGCACATGAATAGTAATATCATGAAATATACTTACTGAATCATACTTCAAACCTTGTTTTTCTTAGTTAGAAATTGTATCTTATTGCACATTGTCATAATTCAACAAAACCCCATGAGAAATTTTTGCTAAAATCTTCTCACGACTAGGAAAAATGGTTTTCTTGAACATTGTTCATACAAATATTAAAAACGTTTGATTTTTAATCATCATTTGCATAATGCCTCTTGAATGCTAAAGGGAATACATAACTAATATGTATTTTCGGGTACATTCAATCGTAGCTACATTGAAGTAGGAGCGTTTGGGTTATCTCTCATTTTAACACAAAACTTGCATAAACTAAATTTTCATGCATTAAAAAGAGTCGAGATAACCGCACCTCCACATTGTCCCCATGTAGGCACACACTATAAAATTTATACTTACTTTGATCATTTCAACTAAAACTATATAATTTTTATGCTTAGGAAAATCATGCCTCCCGCAACAAATTACGATCACAAAAAGACTCTTGATTACCTCCCAAAACACCATAAAACCAAAGGTCTAACCGATGAACAAGTCAACATATTTAAGGCTCTAGAGAAAAAATATGTCCATGAGGGTAGGGTCATAGATCCCCCATTTTATGATGGAACCACTCTTAGGGAACAACTAGCGAGTATCCACTTTGATTCCCTCCTAGACATTGATGAACCAATAATTCCAAGATTCATTCTAGAATTCTATGCTAGTGTCCAACTAGAGGCTGACCATCAAGGATACATGAACATCCGCTTCACCATCAATGGAAACTTACTCAACATTCCTTTAGATCAATTTGGAGAAGTCTTAGGAGTTCCAAATAGTGGAACGTGTCTTTATTCAGACAAATGGTCGTTGACCATTCTTGAGTCAAATCTTGAAAGAACGGCACCATATGCCACTCCTTTAGCCTCAAAGGAAGTCATTCGGGAACATCTTTTTATACCTAGGAACAACCCAACTAGATTGTATCGTGGCCGCCAAGTTGCTAGAGATCCATTCGCCATGGAACTTAATGAACTCAAGCCCGAATTTAGGAAAATGGAAGAAGTCTTAAGGGCCAATGTCATGTGCACGGTAGGAAACCACGATCACATCAATGCTTGTCTTTGCCACATGATGTACAATGTGTCAACTCATCAACCTTTCAACCTTGCTTATTATATTGCCAAGAGAATGGCCGACATCCCGGTGCAAGGCAAAGTGGCAATGCCTTATGGAATGCTCTTGACTCGTCTCTATAGAGCATTTGTACCCATTCCTAGAAATGCCCTAGGTTTTGTCCCCGATTATGATGAAATTCAACACACCTTCATTCCTTTGAGCGACTTTAGGGTAGCGGTTGATAAGGGCAAGCGTCCTCGTGTTCCAACATCATCCTCATCATCATCAATGAGTGACGATGATGGGTTGCCAAACTCTAGGATTCCTCCTTCGGAGTACTTGAGCCAACTTCCACCAATCCCAAATGAATCAGCCGAGTATCGCAACATCACAGGAATGGTGAAGAATTTAGGACGTTGGATGATGAAGCTTCATAAGGGCATGAAGAAATTGAAGAAGAAGTTGAGTTGAAGGAGTGTTTGGCTCTAAACATTATTAGACAATGTAGTACTCTAAATGGTTGTTTCTTAACTTGTTATGTTGATATTTGATGTGTATGTGAACTAACTAAGAATTGCAGGTCGATAACACTTGATGTTATCAATTTTCCGAGTTTAAGCCTATGTTTGGCTTAACTCCTCTTAAGGTAAGTTCCTATGAACGGATTAATCTATGATTAAACGTGTGTTAGTATTATCATATTTGGTTGTTTTGCATTACATATTAGATGATAGATATGCTCCAGGAGAATTTTCGGGTTTTTGTCGAAAAACGCGAAATATGAAATGTTCTCTGTGAACTTTTAGTACTTTTGCCAGACGGATCTGGCGGATCCCATAATTTGGATCCGCCATGTGTTAGCGTTGGATCCGCCATTCTTCAACCTGCGGATCCCATAAATTGGATCCGCACGTGTTTGGATCCGCAGGTATATCAATCTTAAATTCACACATTTTTTGACTCATCCCGATTCTTAGATTTTAGTTTCTAGTGTTCTTTAGAATAGGTTCACTGATCATTATACATCTTAGAATGATTTAGAAACTCTTAGAAACTTAAGAACAAAATTTCCCACCAAAATTTGAATTTTTAAATTTTAGGAGTGAGTTACCAATCTGATACAAACAAGGAACCCTTTTTAGGGATCCGTCAAATCCGTGGAAACATCAAATCACAGAAACTTCCACTATCTCATTGCATTTACTGCAAATCCTCATCACATTACTCAACTTAAGCTCTATGGATTGACTTAGATGATATGACTTGCACAATTTTTTGCTCCAAATCATTAGGAACCAACATTCTCTATTAGATTCACATCAAATCCAAAAACTAGTTTCCATAAACCATCTGTCTATAAATTGAGATCTCAACTTTGAGCAAAACTCACTCACTCATCTTCTTCTCCACATATAATCTGTACCTATTAGTTGCCTTAGTTCACCATGACAAAATCACACAATTCTTCAACCTCAAGACCACCAAAAAGAACCGCACGTATTAGTGTAAAGCCCTGTTGCTTTATAAACATCTTTAACTCATCATCAGAGGAGTCATCTCCTCTCAACATATCTTCTCCCATTGCAAGTGAGAACTTTCTCACTTTATCCACTCCTACACCATCCAATGTAGTCATACAAACACCTCCTCCTACCATAACTCCCATAGCAACCACACCACCACCCGCTCCATCACATTCTGTGAAGTCTCCATCACCACAAAATTCTCCAAAATTGCAACCTATGGAACTCTTTAGGACCCCACCTACATCACCCCATCCTTATCTTGAAGATTTGGAAGATCTTCCACAAAGATCAACCAATCCTCCGCCTTTGAGTTTCGAAGGCCAAGAACCAATGCTCTTCTACCCTCTTCATCCGGAAATTCATGGTCCTTTATACCGTGAGGCTCCACAACCTCAACCTCAAATACCACCACTCTCACCAACTTCAACTCTCATTGCCATTGATGAGGCAATGTGGATCAACATGCCTCAAACCCAAGAGGAGATAAGTGAGGAGTTAACCCATCTTTACACTCTCTCGGGTATGGTAGATCACCGTCTCAATGAAGCCATGGACATACAAAACATCCTAATGAACTCCATCCAAACACCACCAACAACCAATGATCAAGAACAACCACCACCACCAACCAATCAATCACCACCACCACCACCACAACAAAATGAGCCTACTCTTCCGCCCGGTTTTCCACGACATGGTTGCTCCATGTGTGAAAGAACCGCCCATCTTGCCGAGAGATCAAACATTTTGGTGCACGAGCTCCAAAATGAGATGAGGTTCATATTGAACTATATTCTTGAGCGTTTAAACGCTATATCTTATCCACCACAATAGGAGTTCTATGGTCTCTTTAAAGATATTATATTAGGACCTTTTCTTTTGCACTTTGTAGGATGTATTTCTTTTGTTGTTGTAACATCATTTGATTGTGACTTTTGTCACAAAATTTTCAATGAATGACGATGATGTTTGTATGCTTATGAGTGATCAACATATTGCATATTATCATTATTTAGATAACTAACATCATTATATAGCTTTAGGGAATCTACATTATACTTTGATCATGTGTACTTTAGGTACAAAATATTGATCAGACGCTTCAGTTTGACTTTTTAAAGTCAACCATTTTGAATGTCTTGTTTGGAAGACCACTTCAATTGCATTGTACTTCTTCATTGAAGTCATTCATAACTAACACTTCATTTGCAGCATATTATACCCTTCAAGTGTATACGTTGGTACTCTAGTAATGGGGAGTATACATCGAGGGGGAGCATTTCATATTCTAACCGTTTGTTTTGTAGGTTCATCCATCATTAGCTTGTTACTCCATTTAAGGGGAGTATAAAACAAGGGGGAGCTCTTAAAGTTCTCAAAATCGCATTCCTCTACGCAACTCTTCTTTTTGTTTCGACAAAAAGGGGGAGAAAGGATTAAGTTTGCATAACTGTGAAACATCACAGTACATACACTTTTGCATAAAAATAGTTTTTAAACTTAAATAAAACAAACTTAATCTATATTTTAAAGAACTCATGCTATATTTACTCCTTTGCTCAAAAATATACTTTATGTTTTGTCATCAACAAAAAGGGGGAGATTGTTAATACAAATATCGTCCTAAAAACGTTATTTATATTTTACGATCTTTACTTAGTTTTGTTAATGACAATTACAAAGCATATCTTTTAGCAAATTATAAATACTAGCTAAAGTCACTTTAAAAACACATTTTACAAGATTACTTAGAATAACATTTTACACATCTACTAGTTTATTTCCTTAAAAGGAAACTTTATTTTTAATATGATACAATGACATCATGGCATGCATCATACATAGATATCTTAGTTAAATCTTCAAGCAAGATAGTTGACTTTGGAAGATTTTGATATGACATGACAAGGATGTGGAGGATACAGCTGGATTTGGAAAGATTTCCAAAATCTCTTAGCTGTCACTTTTGGCGGAACCAAACAACATCAAAGACGGATCCCTTTTGTGGGATCCGCCAGCTGTTCACCAGCTTGCCTATAAATAGCAAGCTGATCAGTTGAACACACTATCACTCATATAGCTTAAACACTCATATTCATTCAGTATATATTTCACTAACCTTATTCATACGTGCATTTGATCTTTCCTTTTGTAGCAAAGGAGATTAAGCATCAAGGTTCAACACAGACGTGTAAAACCATTAGCATAGTTACTGTGTGATATAGTTGTAGTTCACACATCATTATTTGTATCAGTGAGTGTGGTTAGTGTTTTAGTCCTCAAAACACAAAGAGTGTCGGGAGTGGTTGTACCCTTGTGAAAGAACCAAACGGGAGTGGTTGTACCCTTGTGAAAGAACCAAACAAGAGTGGTTATACCCTTGTGAAAGAACCAACGGGAGTGGTTGTACCCTTGTAAACAACTCAGTGTTTAGCTTAGTACCGAAAAAAGATTAAGTGACGTGTAAAGGTTTTCTCCGCCTAGAAGGGAGCTTGTTTCTTAGTGAAGATAAACTCTCAAGTTAGAGGCTCGAGGAGTGGAGTAGGGCAAGGAAGAGAGTCCTTGTAGCCGAACCACTATAAACGACTGTGTTGTGTGGTTTGATCTTTCCTCTCTTTACTTATTTACATATATTACTTGTTTGTGTGATTGCTTGTTTGATTGACTTTGAAATCACGATAAGTAACAAAGCGAATTAATTTTAAATGGTAAAACTGTTCAACCCCCTTCTAGTTTTCCACAGGATGAAATCAAAATGGAAGGCTAGGATTTGCTTATTTGTTCTTTAGATTTTTTTTGTTTGTCATGGATCTCACCTCATTAGATAATAGTCATTGTCTGCCATTAACATGAAACTAAAAAACTACATTGTCAACATGGGCTTACACAAAAGATGGGCTTGACAGCAAACTACATTGTCTACAAAATATGCCCCAACCCTAGAGGTGCAAAAAAATTGGTTAAAACCGGTTTTCGGTTTTGTGGAAACCGGTTATAAAAAAACCGGTTTTCATAAAAACCGGTTTTGGTTTTTTCGGTTTTTCCGAAATCGGTTTTTTCGGTTATAAATGTTCGGAATCGGTTTTTTTCGGTTATAAATTTTCGGAATCGGTATTTTATCGGTTCATTTTTTCGGTTATAAATGTTCGGATTCGGTTTTTTTATCGGTTATTTACCGGTTCGTTTTTTTTTTGGAATTTTACATACATGTTCGAACATTTATTTAATAAACTTGTAAATTATCAACAATTTTAATTTTTCATTACGTGAGTATTTAAAAAAATTTCTTGCATTTGTTTGGGTTTGAGATACGAGAGATAGCTTGAGAAACGAGAACTTTGTCCCATTGATAGAACCAGCACAACCTAGAAACTCGAAACGAATCGTATTTGCCAAATATATTGAATTCTTGAAAGTTATGTGAATTTATACTTGATTTTATTGGAAAAATGATTTCGTGAACTATGGCGCATGTTTCGTAATTTTTCGAGTCCGTCTGATATGTCGAATGAGTCCTGAACTGTTTTGACGAGAAGTATTGCTAGTTAACACTTTTAGTCCCTCTTGTATACTTTTATTTGCAACCCAACAGTTTCCCTTTTGCCCCACTTTGGTCCCTCCATCTATATAAAAGCCTCATTTTATTTATTTTAGTCATTTCTCACACACACACCACTCTCTCACTACTCTCTCCTATCTCTGTCTCTATACCGCCGGCGACCAACCGCCGTCCGGCCACCGCCACAGATTCCGGCAACCGGAGAAATTTCCGGCTAACTTCCGACCAAATTATTTTTATTGTTTCAAACGATAGATCGGGCCACCCCGACTTCATTTCTACCACCCACTCGCCTTGTTTGGCTGTACTTTGCTCATGCAATGTTAAATGCGTCATTCTCACATTAAACTTGGTATTATTATGCATATTGTAGTTGTCTAAAATATTCACCAAACACAATCTCACATTAAACTTGGTATTATTATGCATATTTTAGTTGTCTAAAATATTCACCAAACACAATCTCTGCATATTGTAGTTGGCTAGTAAAAAATAAATAAATAAAAATAACCGGTTAAAACCGGTTATTTGAAAAAACTGGTTAAAACCGGATATAAAACCGGTAAAAACCGGTCCAATTATAAAATTAAAAACCGGTCTAACCGGTTTGGTTAAAAAAAAAGGTCCGGTTAAAAAAAACTGTTTTTTTTAAAAACCGGTTCCGGTTTTTTGGACCGGTTAAGAAAAAAATCAGTTTGGTCTTGCACCTCTACCCAACCCTAGAAAAGACATAAAAAAGAGTAAATTACAAAGATGGTCCCTGTGGTATGCGTTGACTTTCACTCTTGGTCCTTGGACTCTTTTTTTTGCACTTACAACCACCGAGCCTCCCGTCGCCGCCACCCCATCTCCGTTCACCTCTACTAACCGCATTGTATGCATTTCTTTCATGTATTGATGGTGGTTGTTACTGTGGCGGGGGTGATGGATCTGTGGTGGATATGGGTAAAGGCGTGAGAGAGAAAGTGGGATTGAAAAGTGGGATTAACGATGGTGGATTTGTAGCCTGGTGGTAAAAGAAACATTTAACGACCATTGGAATCGGCCGCCGCCCTCGTCACCACCACCGGCCATCATCACAAAATCTAAATTTTTGATATTCATATGACAATCCCATTTTAGGATGGTATCTTTGCAATTTAATAATCGTCAAACTACTTATTAAATGTCTCTGAATACTAAATTTGTACACTTCATCCAAGATATGTAAGGTGTTGATTTTGAAGTTAAATTTGAGATTTAAGCTTGTTGTATCCAAACACTCAAATTAGCAATTCCAAATAACATAGAAATATTACTATTTTTACCATTAATCAGCTTTTACTATTTTATATCTCACAATTTCCATTTTTTTACTAAACATTTAGAGGATGTTTTGGTTAATAGTTTATAGTATTATCCAAAACAAAATAGCCAACAAGTATTAGTAAAAGAAAACCATTTTTGGAACTGTTTTAGACTGCATAAGCTTATTTGGATATCGAATGAGAGAAATGAGATGGAATATGTGGTAGTTATTGTTTGAGATCGTAGGTTTTTGTTTTGGATTAAGAAATAGAATCCGGTTAGTTGTGTTTTAGATTTGTGGGTGAAGATGAAAAGGGTAGTGGTGGGATTCAATATCAAAGATGAAGAAGATGACAAAGAAGAAAGAGAGTGACTAAAAAGATATTTTTACCCTCATGTGCAAGTCACATGAAGGGTGTTTAACGGTCAATCCTGACGTCGTTTGGTCAAGGGACTACTAGTGTTGAGGGTTTCAGAGTTGGTGGCTGCAAGTGCAAAAAAAAAGAGTTCAAGAACCAAGAGTGAAAGTCAACGCATACCACAGGGACCATCTTTGTAATTTACCAAATTATATTAACCCTACAAAACAAGAAAGGCTTTTTCAGGTGTAATGCCTTCACCATTAACAGTTGGCATAGGTTTTTTGTTCCAATTCCTTAGCACTAATCTCTGAGATACCTTTCTTGTCCTCACCCTTTTAACTTCATCAACATGCACATCCACTTCATCAGACTGCACATCAACTCCATCAACCTCATCACTTTGTCCTTCATTTATCACTTCAACTTCAATTTCCTCCCACCGTTGTGGATCTGCTTCTAAAATTAGTGCTACTTCCACATCTTCAAATAAAACTTCTACATCAGCTGGTTCTTCATGAATGGTTGGTTCTACACAACTTGGTTCTGCATACTTCTCCTTTCCTTTGTTACTTGGCCTTGCATCTAGTTCTTCATGAATGGTTGGTTCTTCATTGAACTGTTGTTCCTACATTTTTGAAATTTAAATAAGTTGAGTCTTTACTAACAAAATCAATTATTTGAGTTTTTGACTTACATTTGCACAGCTTGGTTCTGCACCACCTTTCTTGCTTGGGCCTGTACCACCTTGGTTGCTTGAGCCTGCACCACCTTTCTTGGTTGGGCCTACACCACCTTTCTTGCTTGGGCCTGGTTTGTTACTTGGCCCAACCTTTCTTTTTCTATTAGCTGAGACTCTAGCATTAACAGGATCCTCAACCAGTGGCCTACTTTTCTTCATAGGAATCTTCTCAGGAGGAGGAGCATTTTCATTTGTGCAAGTACTAGAATTATGACCTCTTTGGTGGCACTTTTTACAAGTCATGAACTTGGGAGCTTTAGCAACATGCTTCCTCAATTCACTCTTATCTTTTTTTCTTGCAACAGTGGGCCTTCCTGGCATTCTTCTTTCCACAGGTGGAAGGCATTTTACATGTTTTATTTTTTTCCATTGGTCAATGCCTTTAACCGCTTAATATTAAAATCATATATCATTTTATAAGTTTCTAGCCTAAATGAATCACTAACAAAATCATCTGGATTCATGTTAACAAAATACATAGCTGTAATAGAATGAGGACAAGGAACGCCTGTTAGTTGCCACTGTCTACAGCTGCAAGTCTTCTTGTCAAGTTCAACATTGAATGCCTCGAGTCCATTTCCTTGTCTCACCTCAAACTGCATCCAACCACTAGGAATCAAACTCCATTTCCTGTCAATAATGGAAAATTTAGTAAGTGTTTCAATTTTGAAATTTCAACAAGTATTATAGTTATTAACAACTAACATACCTTTGAATCTTCTTGTGTAGTTCTAAGACCTTTCTTATGTTAGGGCAGATGCTATCTTCCCATTTTTCACATTCCCTTCTCAATGTAGCATTCCTTTGCATTACATAAGATCTAATGTCCTCAAACAAACCTAGAATGGGCTTTCGTCTAGCAATCTTTATATGAGAATTAAATGACTCACTTGAGCCATTCTCAACTGCATCACAGTCCACACCTACCTTAAAGAATGCCTTACACCAAAGATGAGGTTCCTTCTCCATCAAATATTTATGTGCTTCCTCATTAACTTTTTGAGTTGTCCCATTATACTTGCACCCACTTATCTTGGTTGGTTGCTTTTGATGCTGCCCAAAAAGGTTCCTAAACACTGCTGCACCATATTGCTTGCAGAAGTTAGCATAGATATGTCTTGCACATAATCTATGCTCTACATTTGGTAAAACTCTCTTTACAGCTTGTATTATACCCTGATTAAAATGCATTAAAAAGTTATAAGAAAAATACATGTAAGCTATAAAATATTATGACTATTAGTAATAAGAATTACCTTATGTCCATCAGAAATTAGTGCCACTCAAGTTCCATCATGTAAGTCAAGATCTTTTCTCAGAAACCTAAGAAACCATTCCAAATTTTCTGTATTCTCAACTTGTAACAAAGACGGGTACCTTTAATTGAAATTGGACCTAAGATGGGTACCTTTTTATGCGATTTGCCCTTGTGTTAATGTGGTTAAATAGTACTCCATGATATAATAGATATTTTGAATCATGGTAATCAGTTTGTGATGATCCTTTCATGTCACTATTTGATGAACTGTTCTAATGTTATTTACTTTTAGGCATTGGGTACATGATATCATTAAATGTTGGGAGGTTACACTTGTTACAAGAATAATGCTAATCGATACAGTAAAATCCATCATCTGTAAGAGGCAACACTATAGAAATAATTAAAGGTATCATGATGTATTAATAATGAACTTGTCTTCGTTTGTTCATGAGTTTGTGAGACGATGTTCAAGTAAAAGGACGTTAAAGTACAACAAGAGACCCCTAGTGATTTTGTTTATTACTCCATCCGTCACATATTAAGTGTTCACTTTCAAAATGCACAAAGTTTTAGGAAATTTCACTAACAACACTCTCCACCAATCAAATATCATTTTTACCCACTAAATTTTCATCCCATTGGTTGGAATACAATATGGACACTTAATTTGAGAAATCTCAAGATTCCATTGTGGACACTTAATATGAGATGAAGGGAGTATTATTATTATTATTATTATTATTATTATTATTATTATTATTATTATTATTATTATTATTATTATTATTTTTTTTATTTTTTTTCTATTTTTTTTAATAATAATAAAATTTTCATTAAATATAATAAAAATTACATAAAGTTGGATGGGAGTCTAGACACAAGTTGTGCTCCCACTCCTATTATTATTATTATTATTATTATTATTATTATATTATTATTATTATTATTATTATTATTATTATTATTATTATTATTATTATTATTATTATTATTATTATTATTTATTATTATTATTATTTTATTGAACATCACTTTATTATTATTATTATCATTATTATTATTATTATTATTATTATTATTATTATTATTATTATTATTATTATTATTATTATTATTATTATTATTATTATTATTAGAGAAAATTACCAAAAAGGTAGAAAAATCCAAGCTTGATCCACTATCTAGTCACTTTTAGCATTTTTTTTCATTTTGGTCATGCTCAACTGATCAACTGCTCGACTCCACCCCTTTTGTGACATGTGTCCAAGGCAAGTACAATGTTAGGTGGATATATTTTATTGTTTTATTGTAAAATTACAACAACACCCCTATGTTCAATTGCTTGTATACTTTTAATTTAGTTGTATCTTATGTTTTGATACAAGTACTTTATGCATATAAAATTATTTTTTGTACATCATGCATGACTACTTATACATTTCTCCTCACCACCTATCCCAACCTTATCCACCACTTCCTCACACCTTATCCACCACAACCATCAAAGTTTCATTTCTTTTTCTAGTGACAACCGAGCACACAAACACACTTTGTAATATTTCTGCTACATAAGAGCATTAAAACAAACTTCAAAATCCACCTGTTCGAATGATATAACCCACGAAGGAGTCAAGAGCTTTTCAGCTTCAAGATCTTATACAAGGTCTCGGGTGTATTGTTTTTGTATAAAGACCTTAGAGCAAAGAGAGGATATGAAGAGAAAATCTTGGGTATATGTCCAGCTTCAAGTTTTTCAGCTTCAAGATCAAGAGTTTTTTTTCAGATCGAAAATCTTGTATAAAAAGAGAGGATATGAAGTTCATTTTTCAAGGTCTCGTGTATGTTTTTTTATACAAGGTCTCGGGTATGTTTTCAGCTTCAAGATCTTGTTCAGATCGAAAATTATACAAGGTCTCAGGTTTTTGCAAAAGGTTTATTGTTTTTGTTTCTCTTTTTTCAGATATAAACAAAGAGAGGATATGAACAATTTTGTTCTTATTTTTTAACAAATGCACAACTCAAAAAACGTATAGTACAACCCATTTATGCACAACATTCTATCAGTTAACACAAAAAGTGCGTTGCTCTGTTTTAGTAACGTAAATGTGTTGTTCTTGTTTTTTAATCGTTAGTTACAGACATAATTGGGAATGTTAATATTGACAAATGTTTGTACTACAAGGATAGTTGTATTCATGGTTGAATTGATTTGTAAGCTTATGAGTATTTTTGTTTGAAATAAGGTCTGTGAAGTTATTTCTTGGCCAATGATATTCATTATTTGTATAGAGAGCATTTGGTTATCCATGGTTCAAAAAAAAAAAAAAAAAAAAAAACCTCTTTTTTTTTTTTTTTTTTTTTTTTTTTTTTTTTTTAGAATGTATATACATAGCACTATAATTGATATTGTTTCAAATGTTAGTTTTTTTAGTTTAAATATATAAAACTTGGTGGTTGAGCAGTTGAGTAATGATGGTTGATCAGTTGAGCAGTGGTAGTCGAGCTGTGGTGGTGGTGATGGACTAGTGAAGTCGAGTTGTGGTGTGGTGTTGGTTATGGACGAGTAAATTGGTGAGGTTGGTGAGTGCAATTGAGAGAGATAAATAAAATATGAAGATAAGGGTGTTGTTGTAATTTTACAATAAAACAATAAAATATATCCACCTAACATTGTACTTGCCTTGGACACATGTCACAAAATGAGTGGAGTCGATCAGTTGAGTATGACTAAAATGGAAAAAGGATGCTAAAAGTGACTAAATAGTGGATCAAACCTAGATTTTTCTACCTTTTTGATAACTTATTATTATTATTATTATTATTATTATTATTATTATTATTATTATTATTATTATTATTATTATTATTATTATTCCCACAAACACAAAATGTAGTTTTTATATTTTTTTCAAAATAAAACACAAACTACTATGAAAAGAAAAAAAGAAACACAAATCTTTCTTACACACACCAGACCATCACTAAAACACACACCACATACCAACACTAATAACAGATGTGTTTTGCTCCCATATCTGAAAACGTTTTTAAAACGACGGGGAGTGGAGAAAGTGGTGGAAATAAAGATAAAAATAAAAATAATATTGTATGTGAATGTGTTTAAAACACGCAACTAATACTGTATGTGAATGTGTTTTGTCTGAATAAGTGTCATGAATCTGCACATATGAAAGTTTGAGTGTTTAAGGGTGTTTATGCGAAGAAATAAAGATAAAATTAAAATTAATAATAATAGAGTTAATTACATAATGAACTTTGCAACATGGTTGTATTATAAAAAGAAAAAATTACACGTTTGGTCCCTGTGGTTTGCTCAGATTTCATGTTAGTCCCTAACTCGTTTTAATTACACCAGAGATACCTATTTTTGAAACCTTTCCCTCATTTAGTCCCTATTTTGAATGTGCCGTTAGTTTGACCGTTAAATGTTTAAATAATATTTGCCCGTTAGTCCCTCTATTAATATATTTTGCACCGTTAGTCCTCATTTTCTAAAATGAATTAAACAGGGCATCATGGCTCGAACTCAGGTCTTGTTGCCCAAAAACCAACGCCCCAACCACTGGACTAAGCGTCCAGTGGTGTAATTATATCAAAAGAAATTCTATTTAACCTTTTTTTGGCTCAAACTCGTTGTTATCCGTTTTCGTCTGTTTTTATACGTTCTCGTCCGTTATTTTACGTTTTCGTTCGTTTTTTTTTTACGTTTTTGTCTATTTTTTACGTTCTCCTCCGTTTTTTACGTTTTCGCCCGTTTTTTGCATTTTTTTTCAAATTTTTATGTTTTTGTCAATTTTTTTTATGTTTTTATACGTTTTCGTTCGTTTTTTTTTACGTATTTGTCCATTTTTAACGTTCTTGTCCATTTTTTTCCATTATCGTCTGTTTTTTTTACGTTTTCGTTCATTTTTTACGTTTCAGCCATTTTATCTGTTCTCGTCTGTTTTTTTACGTTTTAGTTCGTTTTTATACGTTTTGGTATGTTTTTAAACGTTTTCGTCTGTTTTTCTTTACGTTTTCGTCCGTTTTGTATACTTTTGTCCATTTTTTAAAGTTACCGTCTGTTTTATACGTTTTCGTCTGTTTTTAAATGTTTTCGTCTATTTTTTTACGTTATTGTCCGTTGTTATATATTTTCGTTCATTTTTATACGTTTTCATCTATTTTTTTTACGTTTTTGCTTTTATGCTTTTTTTTACGCTTAGATTAAAATGGACAAAAACGTAAGAAAAACCAGACAAAAACGTAAAAAGAGGACAAAAACGTAAAAAGAGGACAAGAACGTAAAAAATGGACATAACCGTAAAAAAAGGAAGAAAACATCTAAAAGCGTAAAAAACGGACGAGAACGTAAAAAATGGACAAAAACGTAAAAAAAACGGTTGAGAACGTAAAAAAATGTACAAAAATTTAAAAAACAGACAAAACGTAAAAAATACGGACAAAAACGTAAAAAATTGGACGAGAACGTAAAAAAAACCGAAAAACATAAAAAAAAACCGAAAAAAAACGTAAAAAAATGGACGAGAACGTAAAAAGACGGACAATAACCTAAAAAAGGGACAAAACTGTAAAAACGGACGAAAACGTACAAAAACATAAACAAAACGGACGAAAACGGATAAAATCGAGTTTGAGCCAAAAAAAGTTAAATAGAATTTATTTTGATATAATTACACCACTGGATGCTTAGTCCAATGGTTAGGGTGTTGGTTTTTGGGTAACAAGACCCTAGTATGAGCCATGCTGCCTTTTTTAATTCATTTTAGAAAATGAGGACTAAAGGTGCAAAATATGTTAACGGAGGGACTAACGGACAAATATTATTTAAACACTTAACGGTAAAACTAACGGCCCATCCAAAATAGGAACTAAATGAGTGCAAGGTTTCAAAAATAGGTATCTCTGGTGTAATTAAAACCAGTAAGGGACTAAACAGGAAATCTGAGCAAACCACATTGACCAAACGTGTAATTTTTTCTTATAAAAATTATACAAATAAAAGAAGTAAATATCTTGTTACCGGAAATTTTGAATTAATATAATTAATACTAATATTAATTAAACTGTTAAAGAAATAATTAAAAAAGTCTAGGGACTAAATTCGTGATACCCAACAAACCACAGTTGCTATACTTTTAGACATAAGAGGGTATTAATGTCATTTCAATTAGTTAAACATTCACTTCACGGTCAAACTAACATAATTATTGGCCAAAGGACCAAACATGTAACGGGTCAAAACCATAGGGAGGAGATCCACAAAAAAGAAAGTTTGGGGACTAAATCCGTAAAACCCGAAAAATACATGGACCATTTGTGTAATTAACTCTTAATGGAAGTATGAAAATAAAATAAAAATTACGAGTTGCATAAAATGTAAAAGAGTACATCAGATTATACATACACGAATGACCCATGTTATTCTTCTTTATGAAATTAAGTAAGGATGTTCAGAAAAATATTTTTGTTAACTATCCTATTCAATAACGACTCATGTTATTCCTCTTTATAAGTTTAACTCGCGCATACATGAGTTTAAAAATTAAATGTGGCTAAAATTATTATTAATAGGAATATAAATGTAAAAATGAAGGCACGTCCGAATGGGTTATTGCGAGATGAAAATTAATAATATTGAGATTGTACATATGGCAAAGACGGATGTAATTCTTCTTTAAAGTTAAATAATGATATCCCAAAAAAACATTTTTTTAAAGTGTCATTACGTGATATTAGACATGCATAATGTTTAGAACATGATTTAATAGTTAAAATATAAACAACATTAACTTTTATACCAGACTCCTCGGTCCAGAACGTGTCATCCGGACACATACGCCAACATGTCCCCCCCCCCCCAGTATTGTAGTATCGGTTGAAGACCGATTGTGCAATACTTAAAGAATATCTTAATGTCTTTCGACACATGTCGTTTGGACAAGTGTTGTATCTACCTCCCGGCACCTGTCCTTCGGACACATACGCCAACATGTCCCCCCAGTATTGCATTATTAGTAAAAGACTGATGATGTAATACTTTTAAAGAATACCTGCATGGCCTTTCGGCATGTACCTTTCAACGTAAGTGTATCGTCTTCCTTTAGGCATGTGTCTTTCGGGCATATATGCCAACATGTCCCCCCAGTATTGCATTATTAGTAAGGGTAAAATACTAATGATGTAATACATAAAGAATACATGTATGGCCTTTCGGCCTTTATCATTTGGAAATGCCTTTCATCCAATTGGTCCAAAAGCCGGTGCTTCATAAGGTGAGTTGGGTCTATTAGACCACATACGCCATCGTTTGTTTCCTGTACAAATAAAACATAGCTTTTCTACCATTATTATTATTATTATTATTATTATTATTATTATTATTATTATTATTATTATTATTATTATTATTATATATATATATATATATATATATATATATATATATATATATATATATATATATATATATATATATATATATTTTAATTATAAACATCACTTCATTAAAAAAAACTAATAGAATTTACAAGAAATTGGTGGGAAGTCGAGAAACAAACTGGGCCCCCACACCTCTAGCAATAGCAAAACCAATTCTATTAAAAATATGAACCGCAGCACGCGCCCCAATGTCTTGAGTCATAGAGAATCGTCGAATACGTTTTAGTAGGGTTACTGCATCCTTCTCAAGTTCTCCAAAAGAAGAGAAGGAGAAGGGGAGGAAACCATACCCGATATCAACACACTTGGCATCGTACTTGACACGTTTACGCTGTGCTGCATCAATAACCGCACGCCCTGGCCTAAAATCAATCATCCCAGATTGCGTCAAAGGCGACGAACCCGTAAGATCAACACATACATCACGCCCATCGTCCCAAGAATAAAGCAATATATCAGCCGGTCGTAAGGATCTGTCCCTGTCTCCATAAAGCCCAATATCCACCTCCTTACGAGCTGAGATTCCGGACCGAGAACAAATATCAACAAGAACATCACGTACAATGTTATGCCGGTGTTTAATGCCAACAATACCCGCACATGAAACAGCATGATCCCCATAAATATCTCCAGTGAAAACCCTAGAACAAGCTGAGCACGGTGCCTGAATAGTGAAAAGAGGAACGCCCAACCGGTAGCAGACCACACAACGATAAGTCCTGACATTCATAGTTTGTCCCAGTCCCGAAATCGGAGCCACCCTAAGCCAATCTGAAGTATGATCCTCCCTTAGTGAACTCCATAAAGCCATCTGTCGAGGAGCTAGATGGTATGTAGATTCAACAGTTTGAGTAACCCGATCGAAATATATATCTGCCAATTTCTTCATGAGTTTGGGGGCAGCGACCTCGCTTGGGTTACTCAAAAGGTCAATATCCATACTCATATTAAAAGTACATAAGGCATCATCAAAGGAGGGACCAGCAGTTGCAATACCAGAACTATGAAGAAGCTTAGTCTGTAAGCTAGCAGATTGAAGTCTAGAAGCAAGGAAAGCATATTTCAAGACATCACCTGCAGAATATACACCAAGCCCCCCAAAAGCAAAGGGAAGGGTGGCAAGTCTCCATTGCCAATCACCAAAACCAGGCCCAGAAGCAGTGACAATACGCTCCAACGAAGAACGAAGTGCCGCATCAAAAGAAACCTGAGCACACTCAAAGACCCGGGGGGAACATGTGCGCATAGAAAAATACAACTTGGAAATACTAGCACATGCACGGAGTAGCAACAACTCACATTGAGGGTCATTAAGTTTAGCAACAGCATCCATAAGTTCAATGGTTTTAGCAATAATAATAATATATTATTATTATTTATTATTATTATTATTATTATTATTATTATTATTATTATTATTATTATTATTATTATTATTATTATTATTATTATTATTATTATTATTATTATTATTATTATTATTTTATTTTTTATTTTATTATTATTATTATTATTATTATTATTATTATTATTATTATATTATTATTATTATTATTATTATTATTATTATTATTATTATTATTATTATTATTATTATTATTATTATTTTGTTACCTTTGCTACTTACATAGCTCCGGACGTACAAGCTTATATATTTGAGACGCTTGGCTTGTGAATTATTCGGACGTCTTAGCCATTCGGCGACTTGGCCTTAGTTCTATATGGCAACCACTTTTTGGGTTTGAACCATTTTGAGGGCGTCTTGCGCCATTCGACAACTTGGCCGTAATCATATATAGCAACCATTTTTTGGGTATGAACCATTTTGGGCGTCTTGCGCCATTCGGCAACTTGGTCGTAATCATATATGGCAACCACTTTTTGGGTATGAACCATTTTGGGGGCGTCTTGCGCCATTCGGCAAATTGACCGTAGTCGTATATGGCAACCACTTTTTGGGTATGAACCATTTTGAGGGCATCTTGCGCCATTCAACAACTTGGCCGCAATCATATATGGCAACCACTTTTTGGGTATGAACCATTTTGAGGGCGTCTTGCGCCATTCGGCAACTTGGCCGCAATCATATATGACAACAACTTTTTGGGTATAAACCATCTTTGAACATTGACTACATTTCCCCGAAGGTCACGAGCCAACCGGGGGAGTCACATTAAACTTATGTTCAGAAATTTAACCTGTTAATACAAATATCGTCCTAAAAACATTATTTATATTTTATGATCCTTGCTTAATTTTGTTAATGACAATTACAAAGTTTATCTTTAAGCAAAGCATACATATAAGATTAAGTCTTTTACATTTATAGCAATAAGTCTTTTAAAACACATATACACATTACAAGATCACTAGGAATAACATTATATGCATATATACATTTACATTTTTATTTCTTAAATTAGAAATATTTAAGATGACATCATGGCATACCTCATTTTGATTTCTTTAGGATATCTTGAGGATTTGTGAAATATCTTGTATAGATCTTCAAGCTAAAGAGTTGACAGTGGTAGATATGGAAAGATTGTGCAAGGTATGGAAAGATTTGAGAATCTCTTAGTTGTCCTGCACTGGCGGATCCAAACCAGTACAAGGGCGGATCCAATTTTAGGGATCCGCCAAATCCGCCAGTTGTTGATCAGCTTTGCCTATAAATAGCAAGCTGATCATTCAGACACATCATCACTTACATAACATAAAATATACATTCTTTCATTTATGCATTACTAACCCATATCATTCATTTCATTCTTAGTGATCTTTCTGTTTGTAGCAAAAGAGATCAAGCATTAACAAGATTCAACACACTGTTGCAAGTCTTGATAGATAGCTACTTTGTGACTTGTTAGCATCTTTACATCATTGTTACATCTTTTATTCAGTAGAGTCCGGTTAGTGTTTTAGTCCTCAAAACAGATAGAGTAAACAGGAGTAGTTGTACCCTTGTAAAGAACTCGACATCTAGCTTAGTGTCGGTAATTATATAGGCGACGTTAGGTTGGTTCTTCCTTGAAGTAGAACTCGGTATCTAGCTTTGTACCGGAAAAAGGTGTAAGCGGCGTGTACTAAGGTTTTCTCCGCCGAGAAGGGAGTTTGTTTCTTAGTGAATATAAACTCTCGAGTTAGAGGCTCGAGGAGTGGAGTAGGGAAAGAAAGAGAGTTCTTGTAGCCGAACTGTTAGGAATATAAATATTCATATGAAGACTCGGTCACCCCGAGTATCTTTTTAGCATTTATGTAGCTCGTAGGCTTATCATTATTATTCGTATTAGTTTAGTTATATTAATATTTGTGGAGTTGGGTCGGGTCTTTACCCACTGTTAGCTCACTCCACAGCCCACTAGGGGCAACATAGCTAGAACTATATATACCCCTTCCCAAGTGTGGGAAGGGCTGGAGCTTTTCATTCACTAATCTAACCTTCCATGTTTCTCTTCACTTTCTCTCTCTAGAAAACTTCCCAACTCTTCTCTTTCTCTCTCTAAGATTCAATCCATCATTTATCTTGTGTTTGTGTTATGATTATGCATATCTTACAATTGGTATCAAGAGCCTTGGTTGATCTTGGGTACTCGAATCTCTTTGATTGGTTGGTTTTTTTTCTTTTCTATTGATTCGAATACACAAACACAGATTTGTGAAAATTACTTGTGTCTAATTCGTTTGTGGTTTTCAAGTAGAGCATTATTTTGGGCTTTAAAAGTTCACCAACGATTTGTGGTTATATGTTCACTAACGATTTGGGCTTTAACAGTCTTTACGGGTTTGGTTTGCTAAGCTTACTCTTGAGATCAATATTGGTTTACTAGCTTATTTGTGAATATTAATTCACTCCTAGGTCCTAACCATTATTTCAAGAAAATGTGTCTGTTACTTTTGGAACATTATCTCAAGAAAAGTATATTTACAAGTTGTGTTGGGCTTTAACTGTTTGTGGTATGATTTAACACCCAAGATGTCCAGTTGGTGTTCTTTTTCTTGTTTTTCTTTAATTTATTTGAGGTTGAAAGTGCATTGTTAAAAGGGTGTTCTTGGTTGTGATTTGGTTGATATTCTTGACTGCGTTTTGAGCTTATTCTCGGTTAAGATTTGATCATACTTTGCTACGGTTTGGCGTGTCTTGGTACTACAGCTTGGATTTTAACTAAAACGGGAATGAGACAAAACTGGTGATAGTGACTGTTGCACTTGCGTTTTGGTGTTGTTGTCTGCGATTTGGTGAATCATTTTTGCGTTTTGAGGTTGACAAGGTAGTAAAGTATTGCGATTTGGCAAAAACTGGAATTGCTATTTGGCAATTTATGGTACTGTGGTTTGGCTTGTAATTGTAAAAGGCAAAAAGGACAAAACACTGAAAGTGACTATACTATCTTTTGTGGTTTGTCTTGTTGCTCCTGCGTTTTGACTCAAGAACAGTTGCGGTTTGAAGCTGTTCTATTTTAGTGTGTTGCGATTTGATACTTGCTGACTGTGTTTTGCAATAACAAGGTCAACTGCGATTTGACTATAAGTCAATTGCGTTTTGACAGGTTTGAGGTTAAAGTGTTGCGGTTTGTGATATCACTCTATAACAACTAATTCAATATGAAATAGCAAGAGGGAGTAAAGCTTTTATAATAAACAAAACCCAATTCAAAGCAAAAATTACATCCGTATTATTAACAATCCAACAAACCAAATTTACAACAACAAAGTTACAACAATAAATTTCAACAACAAGAACTCGCTTACAACATTAATCTTAGATAATCAATGATAAATTTCAATTTCTATATCCATTCGAAAACAAGTACAACCAACAAAACAATATTCATCAACAAATCCAAATTCAAACCCATCTCTAACCACTAACCTTTAACAAACACCATACCACAACTCATCCAACAATCATTTCATCCCACTTTGACTTGACCCAAAACCGAAACACATAAGTGAAACCTACCTTGGATTGAATCAAACTTCAACAGCCTCTTGTGAGCTTGGGTTCTTGTTTCGAACTATCCAAGAAAGAAAACAAAAGGGTTTACTTGTTGATATTCGGCTTATTACTGAAAGATAAAAGGGTTAAATGATTGGATGTTGGAGAATCATTTTTTTTTGCTAAAAGAAGGGGACGACTATTTTCTTGATCTACTGTGGTTGTTGGTTGCGTTTTTTTTAGGTTAAGTGTTATTAGGATTATAAGATTAGGGAAGTTGTGGTGATTTCTAATCAGTAATCTTAGGGTTAATAGGATTTGGACTTGGGCCTAACTTTAAGTCATCTGGATTGGGTTTTAGCTGGTTAACACAAGAAAGATTTCTTAATGTTTTTTTTTTGGACTGAATATTGTTGGACTCTTTCACAAGGACGAATTTGTTGTGTGTGACAAATATTTGGACAACAATTTTGATCGAGCTTTGTTATCCGAGATTGAGTATAATTTTGGGTGAAAATTTTCGGGTTCGTTAGATATAACTACCGTGCTAGTTATTAGATATTTTCGAGTTTATTGGATATAACTACGGTGGTTATTTGGATTCTCTTAAACCCTTTCAACCAAAATCAAACAACAGTTCACAAAGTCTAACAATCATTCATCACCCTCAACACACAATCATTCTTATCATAACACATTCAAGTAATCATTATCATTTCACGGTTTATTCTTGATTTTTGTAAAATCCCGCGAAAGAATCTATTTCTCGGTTTAAATCATAGAATTGTAAAATCCCGTGCACGTTTACATCATGTCTACCACGTCAGATTCTTTCATATATGAGATACTCAAGTTGTACGACACGAATGATAAACATATGACTTCCAATCCTGTACAACAAATAAACGTGTGTGATTCTGATAATGCTTGTATGGAGTCTTTGTGCTCGAATTCTCAAGAGAAAGAGTTTCATCAGTCACTAATGTTGCCTAATGCAAAGGAAAGTTGCATTGAATGTTTTTGATTACTTCACTCACATCTCAAGGTTCTCTTTGAAAAACCTGGACACTTGGGAGGATACACACGGGCTTTTGCAACACTCTTTGGTCAAGATGTTCAGGATTTCACAGTCAAGATGATTCTGTATTTAGATCAACTTGAACAACAACTTGACAAAGGAGAATTTTCTAAAGATAGATCCATGGCTGCCTTGTGTGTGATCAACAACCAATTCCAAGTGTTCATTGATTCGCAATTCACTTTGGATTATGATTATGACAGTCAAATGACGGAAAAGTGTTTTGCTAATTACACTGGAATCGAGGTTGACATGTTTAGAGTTACACTACTCCAGCTCATGAGTAAGGTTAAGGAGTTCATTAATGAAAGAGCACAACACATGGGGAATGGGACAGAGTCAAATAAGCATGATGATAGCAACAACTAAGGGACTGATATCACACACGGTGTGGATGCAAATCTCAGTCCAGTAAATCACCAAGTATCATCTGCTGAGGTACATCTGTCTGATCAACATAATGTTCTTTCTAATGAACAACAACATACTGATCAAATTAAACCTACTTATGACACATATCTGTTGGAAAAGACTGATAGCAATATCACCTCTGATTCAACAAATATGAGTCATAAGGAGGGAGAAATTGATCAGTATGCTGAACATGATGATGCGTCAAGTTCTTCGCTTACAGCTGAGTTTTTCAAATCAAATGATATGGTTGAAAAAGAAGTTTATAATGAACTTTCAAACAGATTTTTACAACTTGAAAAACATTGTATTGATCTTGAAATCTCAATGCAATAAAAGGAAGAAAGTATTCAAACTAACCTACCATGTAAAAATTCAGAATTTCCTGAATTCCGTGAATTTTTTATGATAAACGATTTGAAAGCTCAGCTACAAGCCAAAAACTTAACAATCAACAACCTGAAAAAACATATTGCTGAGATGTGTGATATGTGTAATGAAGTTAAGGCTAAACATGACAATGATGTTATTGCAACAAAAAATGATGAATTAAAACATAAAGTGACTGAATTGCTTAATGAAAATGAGACTTTGAAAATTCATTGCAAAGAACTGTGTGACTCAATCAAAGAAGCGAAAACTAAGACTGTAGAGCAAACAACCTCTTTGATTGCCAAAAATGATGAATTTAAAGCTCAACTTCAGGAAAAGGGTTTTGCAATTGCAGCGTTGAAAAACATGTTAAGAAAATCGACAGGAAATGGTGTGAACACTAAGTTTGCAGAACCATCAATCATGGGGAAACCACCACTTAGAAACCAATCAGTTGTTAGACAACCGACTAAGTTTAGATCTGAACGACCAAAATCCTCAAAACCAAGGTTTGCCTCCCAAGTTGATTCGAAACAAGTTTTGTTAAAACCAGTCACTTCACAGTCTAGACCTAAGGAAAAGGAATATACACTTGCAAAACCTCATCATATGAGTGCCTCTAGTTCTTCTAGGATTAGTTCAAAGAGTGTGACATTTGTGACACCAAAGGAACATGTTAGACATAAAAACAGTGTTCAGAATCACAACCTAGAGGATGCTAAGAAAAACATACATGAAAAGACTAGGCACTTGCCTGTTTCTAAGAGTAGTTGCGTATCGATTAAAGCAATTCCCGTAGTAGATCACTCTAAGAATTCTAGGTCGTTTTCTGAATCCAAACACTCTGTTTGCTTAACTTGTCAAAAATGTGTTTTTAATGCAAACCATGATGATTGTATAACAAAGTTCCCGAAGGAAGTGAATGCTCGTGCTAAGGTTCAATCTTCTAAGACTAGAAACAACAACAAGCCTGTAGAACCAAAGAGTTATATTAAGAAACCTGGTAGGCAGATTGCTGTAGGACAAAGGTCTTCTCTCAACAAGTCTTCCACTGTACATGAGAAACCAAACACTCCTAGATCTTGCCTTAGGTGGATACCGACGGGTAGAATTTTTAAGATTGTTGGTCTTAGATGTATACCTATTAGAAAGATGTTCATTGAGTGCAAAACCAAGGTTGACAGTGAAACCCCAAATGTTTTAAATGCTGATATCACTAACCCATATAAATGAAAACAAACTCTTAATGTCAATGCAGGAAGTCTTTACTTAAGTGCAGGTACATCGTTTACTCATATTAAGGAAAGACTCAGGGTTTGGGTACCGAAAAGATTGATATATCATGAAGTAGGGGTTCAAGCAATTCAAGCTTGATGAACATCATTGATAATGACGTCTGTTCACATCAATTCAGGCCACGTTCTTCATCGACAATGACGTTTGAACACTGCAGTTCAAGCCTCGGGCCTCAATGTCATAATAATGGCGTCTGCAGTCAACACTTCAGGGCCCGTTCCTCAAAGAAAAGAAAGGCGTACGCTTGAGTGCGCTTTATCTTCGGAAGAAGAGAAATCTTCTTGTTTATGACCATTCTCATCAACAAGCTTCATGCTCTTCCCATGCTCATTCAGTCATCAAGTGGATCAACGTACATTGGAGTATATTCTTATTCACTCATTCAATCAAGAATGGCAGTCATATGTAATTTTTGAGAGGGAGAAGGGTGAATAAACAGATTGTCAGCTATCAAGTGGATCTACTTACTGGTGATGGTACTCTTATTCACTCGCTCAATCAAAAATGGCAGTCATATGCAATTTTTGAGGGGGAGAAAGGTGAATAAACAACATGTTGATTGAGATTTGAGAAATGGTCATACGACTCTCCTCCAACACCTAATGTTCCTGTCATTCCTCAAGGTGTTGATAATGACTCTCAAGATATTGAAGTTGCACACATGAATGATGATCCGTTCTTTGGCATTCCTCTCCCAGAACCAGGTTCTGAGGAATCTTCTTCATCGCGGATTGTTGTTCCTTCCAATGTGTACTCTATAAAGCAACCACAAAAACATAATGGAAAATGTCGGCTAAAACGTCAAAACGAATAAGATTTTGGACATAGAATGTCCAGTGATCACAGATTTTATTTGGCGTCCCTTATTTAAGATTGAAGTTGACTTTCACAAAGGAGTGATCTTATTTTATCTTGAAGTCGGGGTTGGTTGGATGCATGACTTTCAATGATAACTTGCTCGTGCTTAAAATTTATGATTGGGACTTGGATTATCTAGTTATACCCGACGAATGGAGTTACATTGGAGTTCTCACAGGTTATAGCTATCACTTCAAGGAGTTACATTGTAGTGCTCAGTGTCACATGCATATGCAGATGTGGATAGTCTTAGGAGGTGTTGTACATACTTTGGCTCCTAGTTGAGTGTATAAGGGTACTTAGGGGTTTTCTTCTGCATCGTTCTTTAATCAACAACAGTGCAAGCTTAAGTAACAAATTTGGGGAATTCTTCGTCAGTTTCAAGTTTGGTATATCGGGTTTGCTCCATCAGTTATCACTTCAAATAGCCTACTTAAGGGTTGGTGAATATTGTCAGAGAGTGTTTCGGTAAGTGTTGATTCTCACAGGATACATTTGAGCCAATTTTGTTCTTCTCACAAGATTTCAAGCATATATGTGCATCAAATGTGTTGCTGATTCTGAGGTATCAAAACTAGCAAGGGGGAAGGAGACATACATCTGAACGCACAACGAGTACACGTGATGAACTTTATACTTCTTCTGAATCGAAGTTATCCCGGGAAGACAAATGTCATAACCGCAGAGAAAATCAGTGTTCTAACTCGTGCCTTCTGGTGTATCATTCCAACTACGTGGAGGAAGAGATGTAAGAAACAGTTTCTGATGATAAAAGAGGTACACAATGGTATGATGATTCCTCTAGTTAATCTGTATCATTTCGACTACATACGGGATAAATTGCCTACACTCGGGACTTAGTTGACCTTGGTGTAGCAATTCTCATCTACAATTTCCTAAAGGGAGAAAAGTGTATTTCTGGGTCTTTATTGATGTTGATGTTATGTTTTCGACTTCATTAATGGAATTGAGTATGTACTTCGGGTTTTTGGGCTTCATACAATGAGACTGATTGCATCACTTCAACTACTTGGGGGAAATGGTCTCTGGATACTTTTGGTATGCATTACTTCATACTTCATCGGGAGGAAATGCGAGAAGAATTATTCAAGTGTAAGATGATACACTGCTGATCTATTTAATGATCCCCTGAACGGAGAATCATGATGATTATTCCTAAAAGGAGCAGCAATATTCGATGTGGTTTGCTATGATTTCCGCTATACACTCACCTTATGTAAGCTTGAAAGAGAGCTTTGAAACTGCTCAAAAGAAAGATTGTCGGTTTGGGGGGGAAAGCTATCAAAGCTTCACAATTGAGAAGGCTCAAGTTACATACGATTATTCAGGGGGGTAATTCTACAAATAGCCCGGTCTATTGAAGTGTTGGGCTTTTATGGCCCCAAAAAAATCGCTTTCCCAAAATACCCCTAGCAAAAAATCGCGTAAATGTGGGAGTGACATATGGATGTGTACTTTTCAAGCGACTTTCCTTAAGCGACTTTCTTTTTTTTCCTTTTCCAGCAAAAAAGTCAAACTTCGAAAAATGTTATTTTACTCTTTTTGCTCCTTCCACACCTTGAGCGACTTATTTTTCAATTAAGCGACTGACGCTTGTACTTTGAGCGACTTTTTCACCTGCCAATTTTTTTTACTTTTGCCAGTTAACTTTGTACTTTCCAGCTTTTATACTTTTAATACTTTTAATGTTTTTATACTTTTTATACTTTTATACTTTTAATTCAAAAAATAATACAAAGAAGTGTATCAAACACACTTCGTTTAAAACTTCTTTCTCTTACTCTCACTTTACTCTTATGTTTTAGTGTTACTTTAGCAATTAGAGACACACAAAATACACTCAGCCAACGTCGATGAACAACAGATCGAACGCCCAAGTCTAGCAATTAGACAGACACAGACCTGAAGCACCCGATAACAACCTTGGTTTTCGATTTAGGGTTACGGTAAAGTAATTTGATTCGATCTAACGAAATAAAAAATGGTTTCGGGTAGGGTAAGTAATTATCTTTTTGATTTAGGGTTACTCAAATTTAGGTTTAGGGTTTCTTGTATTGGTTTTGTTTGTTGGTTTAATTGTTCGAGGATTATTTAATTGTTTTTTGGTTTATCTGATTATTTAATTGTTTGTGTTTCTTTAAATAGGGGTTTTTAGTGTTAGGGTTTATGTATCTGTATGTCATGTTTTTTATTGTTAGATTTTTGTTAATTATAACCCGAAGATTGTATTTAAAGTTAGATGGCTGTTTTGGGACTTGTATATTATGGTTGTTTCATACTTAGATGGCTTCTATACTGTGCCTACGTGTGACAGATGATGTCGGTTTTGGGAGTTGTTTATTGTGGTTGTTGTTGTTAATCTGCGTAACTGTGCCAAATGTGTTATTGGAAAATGAAACTTCAGACAATTTTACAAAACAATTTTCAAGTGCGAGCGTTGGAAACCTTTGTTTTTGTCTTTGCGATCGATCTAAGTGTTGTATCACCATGGTGGTAATCGGCTATTCTATGGGAAACAACTAGGGTAAACGGATCAATTGGTGATTCCGGGCGACCTTGAACCATAGATGGTCGGTTTACTTAACCCTGTAGAGTTGGGCTCAGATATCAGGCCTCGGATTATTCATCCTGCTTGTGATTAAGACACGGCGGAGGTAGTCTGTACTCCCGATCAGGTTCAAACTACATGGGCAACTGTTTTGACAGCTTGTGATCTCGCGAAGACTTAGTGCATCGGCGGTACACACAATCTTGTAAATTATTTTGCAAAAATTTTGTGAACTTTAATTTTCCACTAACAGTTAGTTTACGGATATGATAAAGTATTTGGAAAGTTTAGTTTACCTTGAATTTAGTTTAAAGTTGCTATTTCCAGTCTTAAGGCTCACGCTGTCATATATTATGATGTATGTGGTCCATTAGGTACCTAGCTCGAAAACCTAGTGGGAGCCTTTTGATTCTCCAATTGGGGAAGACTCCTTCCTTGTAATGAGGATTGACAACTCAGTTTCATTTTAAATTATAGGTAATATAGTGATTTCGTTGGTTAATGAAAATATATGTTGAAATTTGAATAAACCTATAATAGGTTGCTATCCTGTATGGAATGAGCTGAAATTTAGTTTTGTTGCTCTTCATGGCGTTTTGCCTCTAGTGCTTGATCTTCCATCTGCTTTTTTACAGTGGCAACCAAAGATTTTCCTATTTCTTCCGCTCTTTTCTCTATTTCTAGTTCACGGCGTTTTGCCTCTAGTGCTTTTTCTTTTTATATGCTTTTGTACAATGGCAATCAAAGATAAAAATCTATGGTTGCCATTGTACAAAAGTAGATGGAATAAAAAGCACTAGAGGCAAAATGCCGTGAACTAGAAATAGAGAAAAGAGAAGAAGAAATATGATTTGCCAGAAGATGTTCCATTGTGGCTGGGTTTCGTTGGTGAAGGTTTTTGTGATGAAGGTGAATCAAGTGATGTGGATGCGGACCAAGAGACTAAGAGGCTGACGAAGAAACAACTTTTAAAGATGATGGTTGGTATGGATTATGTAAGGTCGTTTAGGTGTTCTAGAGCGGTTAGTCCAACCATGTAAGGTTTCGACTGCTGTTGCGGGGTCAAGTGATGTTTCGGATGTTGTTCAAGATTCACAGGTATGTATACTATTAAGGAGCGTATGTTGTGAAGTTTAATTTTCCATTAACACTTAGTGTACGGATATGATAAAGTTTTTGGAAATTTTAGTTTACCTCAAAATTTAAAGGAATATGAAGCGAAAGTCATCGTTAGGAGTAAATTGAAATACTTTTCCTTATTTAGGGAAAAGCGGAATGAGAAGCGAAGCATTTTATTTAGGACTACCTGTTTTGGAGGATGGTTGGATATTTTATTTTTTGACCATGAACCACATATGTTAGATTATATACTACAAAAACAGTGTTAAGTAGATGATGCACACTTTGACATGCCCCTCATATATACTGTGGATGGTCGTAGTCTACAGTTTGGTCATAACAGGCCTTCGTTTTGGAGAATGGGTTAGCTCTTACTTGTATAGTAAAGGGGATATAACAGAAACAAGTAGCTTTTTATTACATAGATGCATATTACATTATATACATAGATTCATACATACATGCATGCTTCATTCCTAACAAAGAAACAGTGGTGGGAATACTTCAAGCAAGAGCACCTTTCCCTTTCCTCGTGGCTGTCATATTTGCATAAGTCATCTTGGTTGGAAGGCCTAGGACTTGAATCCTTTTGCCAGTGTCCTTCTTAGGAAGCCCTAGGACTTGAATCCTTTTGGCACCCATCGCAAGACTTTCAATGGCCATAGGAAGATTAACAGAGGTTGAAACCTTTTTGCAACACTTAGTTGCTGCACTCTTTTTTGAGACAGCGTATGATGTTGAATACCAAGAAGGAAAATAGCTAGACCATGGTGAAGAAATTTCATCAGAAAAGGTTGAATCATTTGAAGAGATTTCAATGATTTCTGCCTTTGAGCTCATTTTTCAGAATTTTGTAAAGACTTTAGATTTCTACTACAAGTCTTTTGTGTATTAATGGATGTACTCATGTGAATTTAAAGTAAATACCTACCCATGTATTAAAGTAAAACTTAATGCCATTAATTGCTAGGTTGGTGTAGTAGGTTGTTGTTGGAGCAACATTATGGTAAAAAAAAACAAATATTTGATACCACCAATTGTGCACACGTTTGATAGTCAAAATTATCCAGAAAATTGATAGGGAGGATCATTAACTCCCTGCTTTCTCATATTTTCACAGACATACGAGTGGTTATATTACCCGAGGTGAATTGGAACACACCTCCAAAGAGAGATTGAGACTACAGTGAAGATGACTGATGGTTTGAAATGCAACAAATAGAGATTCTGCTGTATTATCAGTTTTGTTTAGCAACTTCACACCTTATATTTGGTATTAAGTGGATCTCAGATGCTTAAACCTTAATACTCTTCGTTCCTTTTTTTTTACTCTTCAACGTTGTTGCATTTATGAAAATGCTGTAAATATAGATCACCAGAGTTCATAAAGGCTGGTGATCATTTGCAACCCTGTTAGTCTGATTTAGTAAACTCTTGGTAATATCTAATCTTTTTTTTTCTAAATGAGCCACAACCACTGAAATTTTAACAAATTGGCAAATGCTAATAGCATACTAATTCATGAGTTTCATATTTACAATCACAATGTTTGCCAAACAATTTATATTGTATACAACGTGAGGGCAACCTAGCTCTTTGTCATTAATAGAGAATGGATAATAAGTGTACTAAGGTTATGTTGGGTTTAGAGATGCTGCTGCTCATAATAGATACAACTGCTCATGGTGTATAAAGGAAAATACTCCAAGTGTCATACTACTGCTAGTGTATTCTATACTACTGCTCGTGTTGGAGATTCTGCTGATGCAAGAATACTACTGCTCGATTAAAAGATATTGCTGTTAGAGTAATTGATACTACTGCTTATGAGATAACCATATATACATCTAATTATCCAACCTAAATACTAAAGATACTAAAAACATAAAAACACCATCATCCTAAACTGCTTCACTCCATTTTACCCCAACTTGTTAGAACCAGAGTTCTTGATGCGTGGTTTTGCGACCTTACAACAGGTTTTACCTCTCAAGGGATCTCAAGAGGCTTGCAATCCCCACCAGGCAGTGTACCTGACTGATGTAGTATAGTGTAGTGGCAAGTACCGGGGGATTGATCGTTCTCTAGGGGAATAGTGTCGTTAGGATTGAAAAACTACTCTAATAGGTCTAAGGATGAGGGAAGATTCTTTTTGTATTTTTTTATATTTTTTTTTATAAAAGCAAGTAAAATCTCGGGTTTGAAGGAGTGGGCGGAATTAGTTGCTAGTCAACTAACCCAAATAACTACAATTGCAAATAAAATAAAATGACTGAAAATAAAAAGGTTGTGGAACTTATATGGAGAGAAATGTGTTTACTTAGATTTCTTTACTCCCTAACTATCTTTTACCGGTTGATTAGTGTGTATTAATTGCGTGGATGACGGGTGTATTCCTTAATACCAATCGTGGGGTGGCGTACGTACTTCCCCAACTCTATAAGCTCCTACTTCACTCCTATGTCGAGCCGGCTAAGAAGCTCCTAACATGGGATCACTAGAATTCGCTCATGCATTAAATACAACCATAATAACCTTAGTACGCATTGGTTCATGTTTCTTAAGACGTTCAAGCAAGTTACCGTATAGGAGGTTAGCCAGTTTTCTTAAGCCTAACATCGATAAACAATCATCCAATACAATTAATAACACACCAACAACCAATAATCAATAGTTAGGTTTCATTAGATCTAAGCAAACACAAGATAAATCTAGCCTAGCATGTTAAATAAAAGACAAGAACAAGATATAATCAAACAAAACATAGACATATTGAATGATTAATTGATTACTTATCTTCAATTGAACATGGGAGATCCAAGGGTATAAAACCCTTAAAAATGGCAGAAAAATCGTCTTAGGGTTTCTCCTCACAAAGTTTCACACTAATGACTAAAAATTATGAAAATATATATAGGAAAACAGATCTGACGGCGTCACGTTATAGAGCGTGACGCCGTCACATCGCCGCGGTTAGGGTTTCTTGATGGCCTTCTTGACGCCGTCCCCTTTTAATCCTCCAAAATCCTCTCTGGCGCGTCAAGGGTTGACGGCCTTCTTGACGCCGTCCCCCTTTAATCTTCCAAAATCCTCTCTGGCTTATCAAGGGTTGACGGCGTCACACTAGGGCTTGACGCCGTCACAGGTACTTTTCCAGCAGATTTAGACTTTGTCGTTTTCTTCACTTGTATGCTCCAAAAACGTCCAAAATGCTTCCTTTTCCAGATTTCTTCTCCAAAGTACCTAAAATGACAAAAGGAACGATTTAGGGCAATATTTGATCAAATAAATACGATTTAGGGCTTAAATGACCCCCCAAAAGCGGTACACTTTTCGCTTCATCAAATACCCTTACACTTGAGATTTGCTTGTCCTCAAGCAAATGCGCTTTTATTCTAATCAAAATACAAGTTAGGGGTCATTTAATGCTAATATAAAAGTAATTACAACAAATAGTCGTTCCACTTTAATCATAATAAGCATGGAGATTACAGACTAGCACCTCACAAGTAGTGTTTAGATACTCACATCTCTCAGGTGTCATAAAAGTATATCTCATAAATGAAAATGGATAATATCTCTCACTACCTGTCATAGCAAATAGATTACCATAGGCTTGGGAAAGGATCAAAAACCTCCTCCACTAGGCGTAAGCACCTAAGATAAACTATCAAATAGGGCTTTTAAACGGGTTATAACGTTAGGTGTAGGGATATGATAAACACGGTTTTGTTGGATAAAGGATATTTTACTGGTGGCGAGTCAAAGATCTTGATTAATTACATGTACAATATGGCGTTGCTAAGCCAAGACTAGACTCGACTTAAGCTAATGAAAAAAATAAATAACAAAAAGATAAAATAAACATAAAATGAAACGGGATGGTAGTCCGTATGTTTTTTTTTTTTTTTTTTTTTTTTTTTTTTTTTTTTTTTTTTTTTTTGTGTGCATACACTCTTGCCCTACCATCCAAAATAATACATCGTAGGGGGGTTGTATCCCCCTTACACTTGAACTTTTACATAACTTTACAATTAACTATTCTAATGACTCGAATTAAGATAATCGAAACACTTGGAGTACTTTTTTAAAATATTTAGCACATATGGGGGTAATAATGTTGTTCTTCCCCATTACTCCATTACACTAGTACTTTACCCATGAGTCCCAATCGTCCCAAAATAATATGTACAAGGATATGACTCGACTTAGCAACTATGTAATCAATTAGATAATTAACTTGGGGTTTAAACAAATGTTGTCACAATAATGCACTAAAAATGAGTGCATACAAGGTAGGCTAAGGCGATTTGGGTGTACATTTAAGTGGGGTGTACCAAATTCTTCCTTTAAGTAAAATGCTTAAAGTTAGAAACGAAAAGATAGGCTCTGAGGGGTGTACTAGGGGTATCGTGTACTAAAAATGAGTACAACGCAAAGGGTGTGGGAGAATTACTTGACCAATGTAGCCAATGTAATTATAACAAAAACACAGGTGTAAAACAATGGGTTAATCCTAATGCCTCTTATCATGTAGTAAATCTAACTACACGAATGTAGTCTCACTTGTGGCCTCAGAATGGTCCTAACGCAAGTTCTAGAATCTAAGTGCTACCGGTACACACATCATAGCATAAATGCTTTTCCTACCAATTCTAGGGGCGAACCTCACATATTTGGGGGTGGAAAATTTTTTAGTGGTACGGTTTTGTGCTAGTCATATAACTCCTATCCGTGAGACGCTCATTAAGACCAAAGTTTCACTCCTATATGTTGTAAAAAATTTTAAATTTGGCACTAAAATTGCCCTAACAGATATTTCTCTCAGTTTTATTACACATCTACCATTAAACAAACGAAAAATCAAGCGTAATAGCATTCTCTAAAGTATCGTACTTTACCCCCCTTACACTTAAGATGAACATTGTCCCCAATATTCAAATAACAAGATGTAAAAGTAATAAGGTAAAAGAATGAAATCAAATACTCCCCTGATTCGCTCGGTGGATAAAGAGGTAACATGGTTAGATCTTCTTCCAAGGTAATGTGGAGGCTTCAAGACTAAAGCAGCGCCAAAAGCTAGATTCCACATACATCTCCTTGTCCAAAATAACCTGTTAAACCTGAGAAAACAAACACGAAAACCTGCATAACATCGGCGGGATAAATCTGTATAAGGATATAATGCTTGTGGAATGATTATTTTGCAGATTCCTGGAGTTTATAAGTTAGAGATTTAATAAAAACTTTTTATGATTCCGGAAGAAAAACAAAACTTTCAAAAATTTCAGAAAATTAAAACCTGACGCCGTCAGAAATGATCTGACAGAATTCTCATGTTAAGTTTCCGGAAAATTTCTGGAAAAACCTATACCTTACTTCCTGGAATTCCTGCAAAATATCATTATGACTCGATACAAGCATTTGACTCAAACAATTACTAATATGTATGTTAATTTAATATTGTTATGATTCATGTTCATTTGTTCTAATAAACCGATTTGGATTTCCCTTACACTTATCTTTTGCAAAATACCTTTATATGTAGTTAAGACGAAGTTAAAAACAAGATAAAGCATTTTCACAATTTAGTTTCGAACATGAATCAATAATAATAAAAATTAAACATACATACGGAAGCAAATAAAATCAAACAAACAAATAAATAAACACACAAAGCAAATAAAGCTTGGGTTGCCTCCCAAGAAGCGCTTTTCTTTATTAACGAGTCTTGTAGCTAGACTCAAAGTCACCGTACATTACGTGACTCCATCATTGGTCACGGTTTCTAGGCCATTCTCATGTCCGGTTTTATATTCCGGTCCTAATTTCAAACAATCCTTGTAGAAACCGGATATCCTTTCCATAACATAGTCTACTCCTTTACTTCTATCTCCATCATTCCTATAGTAGACTGCTTGCTTAAGCTCCTTCTCAACATTTGACAAGTGTTGGAATTGCTCTATCTTATATGGCATTTGGTAGTTTACCTCATCGGTCTCATCCTTAAATCTAACTATCCCTAAGAGAGGTTCATAAGTCATTCTAGAGACCTCAACAAATGGTTTTCCAAAAACTACTTGAGTTAAGCATGCATCGACTATTGGGCGGATATCTTCTACAATTACAAAGTCGGTGGCATAGGTGAAGTTTCCTACATAAACCGGTAATCCCTTAACTCTTCCCGTGAAGTTACTCATCCAACCCTTATCAGGGAGCATCCTATACCCAAGTTGATTTTTCATTATCAAGTTGTAGTGGGCTCTAGTCATGATGTTTATGGGCGATCTAAGGTGGATGTAAGCTTTCCACACATGTAAATGTCCGATGTTGCATGGTATGTTGAGATTAGAAGGGTCGCCCATTTCTATAATTGGTCTACCTAGGAAGTATGGTGTCTCGGGGTCATCGAATAAGTCTGTACGATATGCGCGTTCTTCCTTAGTGGGTATCCTATTGAAGTAGTCCTCATCATCATCTACTTTTTCAATCTCACTTTTCCTAACTTCTTTATCAACCTCGACTTTCTTAACCTCATCCTCAGGTTCACTATTATCCTCATTCCTATCAATTGGTTTAATAGTGACAATGTTGACGAAGTGGACATGTTTGGATGAAGAGGGGTCTTTTACTTGGGGTCCGCTATTTGTGTTCTTAGCGTCCTTATGTGGAGGTGATAGCACTTGGTTGTTGAGGGCTTTCAATAAGTTGTCAATTTTATTGGTCATCTCTGTTTGTTGTTGATTGAATTCGGATTCGAATCTAGCTATCCGAGCTTCTTGAGATGCCATAAATTTGGACATCAATCCTTCAAGATTATTGGTACTACCATAATTGTTGGAAGGATTGTTATTGAAAGTACGGTTTGGGGATGAACCGCTTGATTGGAAACGATTAGGTGGGTTGGAAGAATTGGTTTGTTGTGCGTTTTGGTTTTGTTTCCACCTAAGGTTTGGGTGATTTTTCCATGAGGGGTTGTATGAATCACCGTAGGGGTTTGGCTCGGGTTTAAAAGTGTACCACTTGTCTCCCACTCCGTCGGTACGCGAGGATGCGTAGTCCGCAAAAGCTTGTTCGGGGAGTTCCATGCAATCACGAGTGTCGTGGGGACCACTACATAATTCACACGAAGAAGTGACTTTGTTCACTTGGCTTGAAGGTTTAGGAGCCTCGTAGGATTTCATAAGAAACTTGACTTGGTCTTCAAGTTCTATGATCCTACGGTCGGAAGTGCTTGAATTGTTCGAAGTCAAAGATATTGCCTTGACCGTTTTATTCAAATCACGGGGATCATTCCAACTTTCGTTGTCATAAAGAGCAAGATCTTCCAGGAGAGCCCATGATTGTTCCGCACTTAGATCACATAGCTTACCACCGGCCGATTGGTCAATGGTTTGCCTCGTGGAGAGATTGATGTGGTCATAGAAGATTTGGACTTGGAGCCAAAGTTCTATGCCATGGTGAGGGACTTTTTGGAGTAAGTCCTTGAATCGAGTCCATGCCTCGTAGAGGGTTTTGCCTTGACGTTGTTGGAACATCAAGATATCATTCCTTAGCTTGGTAGTTCTTCTTGGTGGGAAAAACTGAGCAAGGAAACGAGTGGTGAGATCATCCCAAGAGGTGATGGATCCTGCGGGTAGACGCTCTAGCCATTGACTTGCTTGGTCCTGCAGAGAGAATTGAAAGAGACGCAGTCGGGTCATCTCTCGAGTGGCAACATCAAGGTATATAGAATCAACGATTTTGAGAAAGTCCTTGAGATGTTGATTAGGATCTTCGGAACGAAGTCCATGGAATGCGCATCCGCTTTTAACCAACCGGATGGTGTCGGATCGTAAGGGAGTGACATTGGCTCCTTGAGTGAGCTCAATGGTGTTTCGATAGCCATGGTGGCTAGGACGGGAGTAGTCTCCTAAGGTACGGGCTCTAGGAGGTGGGTGTTGTTGTGGTGGTGGGTTGTTGGGATCGAGGATATTACCACCTTCCATGATGTCGGATGGTAATGGTTACGAACAAAGAAACGAAGAAAAAAGATAGACTAAAGAAAACCTAGAAAAATAAAATAAAAATCTCACTAGAAAGGAATCTAGTGAGTAGACCTAATTAAATAAAAATTCAACCTAAACAATAACTATTCCCCGGCAGCGGCGCCAAAAACTTGATGCGTGGTTTTGCGACCTTACAACAGGTTTTACCTCTCAAGGGATCTCAAGAGGCTTGCAATCCCCACCAGGCAGTGTACCTGACCGATGTAGTATAGTGTAGTGGCAAGTACCGGGGGATTGATCGTTCTCTAGGGGAATAGTGTCGTTAGGATTGAAAAACTACTCTAATAGGTCTAAGGGTGAGGGAAGATTCTTTTTGTATTTTTTTATATTTTTTTATAAAAGCAAGTAAAATCTCGGGTTTGAAGGAGTGGGCGAAATTAGTTGCTAGTCAACTAACCCAAATAACTACAATTGCAAATAAAATAAAATGACTGAAAATAAAAAGGTTGTGGAACTTATATGGAGAGAAATGTGTTTACTTAGATTTCTTTACTCCCTAACTATCTTTTACCGGTTGATTAGTGTGTATTAATTGCGTGGATGACGGGTGTATTCCTTAATACCAATCGTGGGGTGGCGTACATACTTCCCCAACTCTATAAGCTCCTACTTCACTCCTATGTCGAGCCGGCTAAGAAGCTCCTAACATGGGATCACTAGAATTCGCTCATGCATTAAATACAACCATAATAACCTTAGTACGCATTGGTTCATGTTTCTTAAGACGTTCAAGCAAGTTACCGTATAGGAGGTTAGCCAGTTTTCTTAAGCCTAACATCGATAAACAATCATCCAATACAATTAATAACACACCAACAACCAATAATCAATAGTTAGGTTTCATTAGATCTAAGCAAACACAAGATAAATCTAGCCTAGCATGTTAAATAAAAGACAAGAACAAGATATAATCAAACAACACATAGACATATTGAATGATTAATTGATTACTTATCTTCAATTGAACATGGGAGATCCAAGGGTATAAAACCCTTAAAAATGGCAGAAAAATCGTCTTAGGGTTTCTCCTCACAAAGTTGCACACTAATGACTAAAAATTATGAAAATATATATAGGAAAACAGATCTGACGGCGATACGTTATAGAGCGTGACGCCGTCACATCGCCGCGGTTAGGGTTTCTTGATGGCCTTCTTGACGCCGTCCCCTTTTAATCCTCCAAAATCCTCTCTGGCGCGTCAAGGGTTGACGGCCTTCTTGACGCCGTCCCCCTTTAATCTTCCAAAATCCTCTCTGGCTTATCAAGGGCTGACGGCGTCACACTAGGGCTTGACGCCGTCACAGGTACTTTTCCAGCAGATTTAGACTTTGTCGTTTTCTTCACTTTTATGCTCCAAAAACGTCCAAAATGCTTCCTTTTCCAGATTTCTTCTCCAAAGTACCTAAAATGACAAAAGGAACGATTTAGGGCAATATTTGATCAAATAAATACGATTTAGGGCTTAAATGACCCCCTAAAAGCGGTACACTTTTCGCTTCATCAGTTCTCTTCCCTGCTTCCCATCAATTTCTTCCTTTCCTTGAGTCGTTTAAACAAAATTTCAAGATCGCTAATCCTCTTTTCTAGATTATAAGGGTTTTGAAACCCATCTTGTTGCTCCCCCTGGTTTTGAGGCACCATCACATTTTGCTGCTCCACCACATTTTGCTGCTGATCCTCTTTATTTTGCTGCACCAGTACCTCACTTTGAGCCACCTCCTCCTCTTCACCTTCCTCCTCCTCTTCATCTTCATCTTCCTCTTCATCTTCTTCCTCCTCCTCATACTCATTCACTCCCCAAACCTCATCCCAGTAAAAGTCTTGCGCATGCAGCCAGTTCAAAATTTGACCCCTCATCCACGTATCTACCTGCCTATATGACCCATATTCTGCAATGGGTTCATACCCGAAAGCATCAAACACTGCGTCAAACAACAAATTTTTGTTTAACACCCACTTTTACAATTCAACATCATTTTGAAAGTTACCATTATTTGCTGCCATTGTTGAGGTTTTCTTTGAATTGAAAGGGATATATGTGTTTGTGTGTGTTATTTGGTATACAATCGATAGGTATAAATAGGCTGGAGAGGTAGATGAATGGTTCCCAAGACTTTAGGCGGGAAAAGGGACCAAAGGCGCGCGCCAAAAGGAAATTGTGAATTGAAGTTGTACGAAAAAGTCTCCAATTTCCTTTTACCAAGTATTGACTTTTCATGTACAATGAGTTTATGCAACAACTAGTTTTATCTCATGCTTTGTGAATAATAAACTTCCAAACTCAATATTTCCAACTAGTTGTTTGTGATGTTTGTGATGCTTTGGGATCGGGTTCATTATTATTGACCCGAGGGAATAAATGTTTGACCGTTACTCGAAAGGAAATAGTAACTCATTTTTTTTGGCTTGATATTGACTCGACTTGGACAAAAATAAAAGAACGAAATAAAAACAATTGTTAAACTAAAAGTTGTAGAGATATTTGTTATTAAATATGGTGAGAAGTGATTCAAATCCTATTGCTCGAAAGGATCTCCTAACTTCTTCATAAAGGGTTAAGTTGGGGTTGACAAACCTTCCTTCGTGAAAGTATCGTGATTGAACATTTTGGAAGCTAGAAATGACTTCTAGGGGTGTGTAAGATTCAATTGAAATGTTCGGAATGTAGAGATTGGTTAGATGATGATCAAAGTCATATGTATGTGGCATTATTGAAACCTATACAAGATTAAACAAAATGATTTTTTTTAGAAGAGTAGTGTTAGTTGTTTGGTTAACTTTATCAACTACTAATCAAACGGGTTATTATGAGGAAGGTTTTATTTTAGGGCCCCTTTATTTTATTAACAATTATGTTAAGACAATCGTTTGATTAACTTAGACTAATAAACACCTTTTTTTAATTAGTTTTTGATAATCTATCCCTAGGATTACTTTAGAATAAAAAAGATTAATAGGAGATAATATAATTACTTACATTTATGATTAGAAGACTGTTTTGAGGAAAAAGAAGCCTAATTATGAGATGTTTTTGTTTTAGATCGTTCTTGATGTAGTGGCAGGGAAAGATTGTTGTTTGTTTTTTATTTCAACCATTTTAGCGACTTAATAAACAATTTAAGCGACTATATTTTCTTTAAGCGTCATTTTTAAAAAATACCCTCCCATTAACCCACACACACTCAAATTCCACCAAAACACATATACTCAGTGGCACAACCTCTTCATTTACCTTTATACCTACTGTAAATCAAACCCAAAATTAAATTCAAAATTAAAGTGTCGCAAACATTACACGCATCTTCTATACTCGAGCTCCTAACTTTAATAATGTTTCGTATTAGGGTATGTATACTGTTATTTTTTAACTCTTATAGTTTTATTTTTATTCCAATCATCATGCCTTTTGCAATAGAGTTACTTGATGTATGTGTTTTTCTTGTTCTTTATTATTGTATTGTACATCAACTATATTTGGTTATTTGATGTCTCTTTGTCTGGCCCAAAAAATATGATCATTTATGTCTATTGGAGTAGTATGCAATATAGAACCGTTTAATGATATGAATGTTACCTTAAACTGTCAAAAAATATTTAAAAATATGAGCATTTATAACACAACCTGTTTGAATAGATGGTTGTTATTCATTTCCAGCACACCTTGTTTCCTGCTTTTTTACCAGAATATGAGCATTTATAGCTCAACCTGTTTCAATATAATAGCTTTTAGAGTAGCTTTTGTTTTTGTTCTTGTAGGAATATGAAGCCAAAGCCATCATCAGAAGTAAACCAAATTACTTTTCTTTAATGAAATCCAAATTGGATCAGAAACGAAGGAAGTTGTTTCGGGCTACTTGTTTTGGTAAATGGTTGGACCTTTCTTATTTTGACCACGAACCACATATGATAGATTATATCTTACAGAAACAATGTTGTCCGAGTAATGCTCATTATGATATGCCCATTATATATTATGTTGAAGAACGTCCTATACATTTCGGCCGACCTGAATTTTGTCTTATCACTGGTTTTCGTTTTGGAAATGTAAGTTTTACCTCATATAAGTCGGGACACCTCAATTTTAGGAACAAGGTTTTTCCACTCCATGTAGGTAAGAAAGTAACCAATCTAGATATTCTTGGTCTAATTGAAGATGAGCAGGCATTTGGTATTATATTCGACGAAGATGCAGTACGTCTTTGTCTATTGTTAGCATTGGAGGTTATCTTTATGGGCAGATTATTAATTGAAGAAGTTGATGATACACTCTTCCGATTGATTGAAAACCTTAATGACTGGGATGCTTTTCCATAGGGGAGCATATTTGGAGACATTTGTATGATCAAATTTTGGACGTGGCGGATAAACACAAGTATAAATTCCTTGAAGGTATTAAAAAAGACCGCAAGTTTGTTCCAACATATACGCTTTCAAGATTTGTTTGGGCTTTCAAGGTTAGTATATATTTATTTTTATTTTTTTAATTATAGACAGTGTATGCTACTTATGTTATGTTTCTTTCACTTAATTCGAAGAATTCGTTCACATTTTATAGATATGGATAATGGAATCTTTTGAAAGAAGCATTCTTTGGTGGAATAAAGTGCCAGAAATGATACCAAGAGGAGTATCGTGGTCAAAGAACGCAACATTTAAAAGATCAGATTATAAGTATCTTTTTGGAAAGGTAAAACTCTTCATCAAATTTGTCGTATTAATGTTTGCTGTTATTATAAATTTTATGTTTTTACTCGTGGTCAAAGAACGCAACATTTAAAAGATCAGATTATAATTTTTTTTTTGTAAGGAGGCGAATGTTGTTCAAGATCTTAGACCGACATTAGCTGAGAGGAAATCTGATTGGTATATACACTTTATGGATTTTTTCCATCATTACATACCTAGAACTCCCCCAGTGAAAACCACACATCTCGCTGATGAGTATTTCAAAAAGTTGGCCGCAGCACGCAAACGTGGAAAGATAGAACGTAAACATTTACCTATTATACGCAAAAGTGAGAGCAGTATAATAGAGACCAGCATAATTCAGGATGCTGTTATTACAGAGTTAAATGCCCGTGTGTTCAAACTCGAGGGAATTATTCATGTTCTTGCTCGAGAAAGAAATGGGGTAATATATCCGGTTGACTTGTTCACTTACCTTGACATGCCTTTTTTCTTCTTGATTTTGTTTTTTAACCACTATTGTTCATTCGCAGGAGAAATTGGTGTTTGATGATGATATTCGGAATCTCAGTGCAGAGTATTGTGACGAGCTTAATCATGATTTTCTTGAGTTGTTCCATTCAAGTATGGATACCAGTGGCTCACAATGTGTAGATGTGGATGACGATGGCGATGACGAGGTTGCAAAGGTAAATTACAGATTTAATGTACATGTAAACTCTTACCGTACCGTAAAATGATATATCAACTTTAAACTAAGTTAACTTTGATAGGAATTTATTATTCAAGAAGAATTAAGATTGCGACATGAAGAATTAGAAAAGGTGCGGTTAAAAGAGCAGAAGTTGAGCCAAGAGGAGAAGAGGTTGTGGATGGAAGAGGATAAGATGATAAGGATGGAAGAGAAAAAGAAATTGATCGATGAAAGGGATGTGAAGAAAAGGAAAGAGACGCTTAAGAATACTAATCACTATAAAAATGCTATGGCGCGCATAGCCCATACAAAGAGGAGTGAAAGTTCTGGTGAAGCTAATGCGTATTATTGGAGTAACGCATATGCGGAAAAGAAAGCACAATGCTTTGGCTTACGGAATCCAGATATGACGGAACAACTTCAGAATGTTAAGCCATGGGTTGAGGTATGAAAACTACTTATTTGATTGTTTAAAATATATCATATTTTTCATTTATGATCGTAAGCGTAAGTTTGACGTATACTAGGATCTGAAACGCTGGAACAACGCGGCGAACAAGGTTCATTTGACGGATGAATTTGACCGATATCTTGGTCAAATTGGTCCGCTTAATTGTAAATTCCCATGGTGTGAAGATGTGAATGTGGATAGAAGGTTCTGAGAAACTTTAGTTTGCTTAGACCCGACTAGGCAAGGTTGGCTAATGGATGAGGCAAGTACTTATATGACTGTAATTCACCCTATACTATTGAATTAGTTTCTTTTAAATTTGTGAGGTCGTTTATGATTCACAATTTACAACACATAGAGTTGTGGGTAAATTACATGTGGCATGTAAGACCCAATACGGCTGATTGGGCGATGGTTAGTGGCTACTTTGTTCAGCTTCTACTTCAAAACTCGCTGCCTTTGTGGTATGCTAATGGGGAAAGGTATTCTGTTCCATGGTCCGATGTTAAGCAAGTAAGTCCTTTGATTTCCATCTTGGTGGCATAATCCGCTTACTTGCTTCATTGGTTCCACTATTTGGTTCACGTAACCCAATACTTTTTTTTCCACACACCTGCTTTGTAGGTTTTTATGCCTATTAATGAAACGGAATCTCATTGGTTTCTTGCACGTTTTGAGATAGAGACAGGAGTAGTTACATTTTTCAATAGCGGTGAAATTTATGTCGAGGAATTGCCAGAATTTTATATCGCAGTGATGGATTGTTTACGGGTTAGGCTAGCCGCTATATCCATATAATTAAGCTTGAAACATTATATTGTTTTAACACTTTTAACATTTTCCCGCAGTCTCAACTACCCGAGGTCCTAAGTCAAGCACTAGTATTTGAGAAGAAAGGCATAAATCCTTCAACTTACAGCATTACGTTTTCTCACGCTGAGAAAGTACCTAAGCAGGCCGGGATATTTGGTGATTGTGGTATTTGGGTTTGTATTTTTTTATACCGCTTGGCTTACGGTAAGTCGTTGGACGTTAAGGATCCTATTCAGGCTGCACTTGCATACCGTGAACAAATGGCTAAGTTTTTTTTTAAACATCGGGTTTGTATTTAGTCATGTATCAAGTATGTTGTAGTATCTCAAAACAATTGCTGAGCATATGATGCCTTTAATGGGTTCAACCTTTTGTATGTCAACTCTTTTCGGTGTCTTTTCTTGTAAATTGCAAATCATTATGAGTAAAAAGCATAAACTATGTAAAGTTTTATGGGTTAATATCCTCCTAAACACCTAGTTAAAAAGATAAGCAATTAGGCCCACACCAACTAGATCTTTTGTAAGTATTTGTACGACATAACAGCTTCCTATGCATTTTATGTTTGGAACTATCAACTGCTATCATAAAAATAGAGCTTCGGAGATTCTGCTGTTGGTGACAAAGGAAAAGTAGCCAAGGATGATTCTGCTACTAGTTCAGAACATTATGCTGCTGGAGTTAAAGAAGCTGCTGCTGTGCCAGAGCAAGTTCCTACTGATGGTACTAAAATTCCTACTGCTGAGACTCAGGGAGATTCTACTGTCAAGAGAATTGTCGATGATGATGTGAGTCTAGCTAAGGCAATAATCCAACTGAAAACAACACCAGCACCTAAACCACAACCACCTACACCTCAATCACAACCAGAACCACAACCAACACAAAAGCAAGTAACACCACCACCTCCAAGAGCTCCTGTCAAAGGAGTTACAATTAGAGAACCTATCCCAACCAAGAAACCTGTTCATACACATACATACTCAGGAAATGGTAAAGGAATCATGACTGAAGAGCCTGAATTTAATCTTGAAGTTCCCTTTCAGTACTAGCCAAGGGAGCTTTAAGAAAAGTTTAATGAAGAAGCTAAAGCAGAAGCAAAATTGAATGCTTGGGATGAGGAAGATGCAAAAAAAAAAAAAAAAAAAAAAAAAAAAAAAAAAAAAAAAAAAAAACAGGCTGAAGCATAAGCAAAAACAAATTTTAATGAAGAAGATGCAAGGAAATTTCTGTTACCACGAACATAAACCGATCAACTTCATCCAACAAAACCCATCCATGATGTATTTTATTTTTTTAATTGCAAATCATTATGAGTAAATTTTTTATGTCTTTATCGAGTATGTTGTAGTATATTTTATGTCTTTTGTCATATTCTCGGACAACTTAAGTTTATGTATTTATTTTAAATTGCAAATCATTATTAGTAACTTTTTTTATTGCTTTTTTAATTAGCATACACTCAAACATTTTAATAGGCATAAATTATTTAAAGTTTTATGTGTTAATATCCTCCTAAACACCTAGTTAAAAAGATAAGGAATAAGGCCCACACCAACTACATCTATTAGGTATACGAGATACAAACAGTAGATCTATTGTACAACATGTAAGTATTTGTACTATATAACATCTTCACATGCATTTTATTCTTGGACCTATCAACTGATATCATAAAAAAAATAAAAAAATAAATAACCACTTTGTTTTCTCTATATTTTCATTTGTCATCAAATTGATGTCATCTACTGAATCAGGATCAACAACCTGTAATGATATTGGGTTTGACCAATGCGTGTATGGTTCTCTATTATTTTTTCTATCCTTTTTAAAGATTTATTGTTTGTGTAATGATATATGCTTGTTTTAATTCTTTCCATTGTTACACAGGAACTCTAATAACTTTGATGAGCTTGTGTTTGAGGTATATTATGGTAGTGTTTTTATGCATCTTCCCTTAAGGTACGCTGGTGGAGAAGTTATAGACTTGAAGTTGTCTAGGTCAAGTAGGTTATGTTATTCTGAGATGTGTGACCTTTTGTTGAAAAACATAAAAGAGGATATATGGGCGTGGTTTTATTGTAAACCTAGGTGTAGCATGGAAGAAGGTTTGACCATTGTCGAAACTGATAATGATGTCAGCAGAATGTATGAATTTGCTGAGATTAATGGGGTCATTCAGGTATTCGTTAGTGCAATTCCGCAAGCACATTTAGTTACCCATTATCATAAGAACTTGCCCTTTGATGACTCTGACGATGAGGTTACATCTAAAGTCAGAATGCATGAAAAAAGAAAGAAAGATTATGAAAACATGTCTTTGGAAGAAAAAATTGCCTGGGAACAAGCAGACCAAAATTCACCAGGTATCGTTAAGACTCCTTATATTAAGCCTTTTGTCGAGGCAAGTCTTTTTAGAGGAAGGGGAGAGATGTAATACAATGATGACAGCTTATATTCTCCAGCATTTTTAAGGTCTGTTAATAGCCCGTACATGCCAAAGGATTGTGACTGTGGCTGTAGGTCTCCGACTTTTGTAAACTCCCTTGTTGATGACTTTGACGATGATCCTACAGTTGTAGGGTCTACTCCTTTTAAGGGTAAGAGGGTTTTAAACGACCTTGAAGATGATGGCACAGTTGCACGATCTACAGTTATACAAAAAGCGCCAAAGGAAAGTCGTTTTCAAGATATCAGTTCAAAAGGCAGGAAACTTTTGAATGATTTTGAATCCGTTAGTGATGATGTTCAGCATGTGTGTGATGGAAACTCGGTTGTTGGTGGTACAAATGATAGCATCTGTATTTGAACTTTGTTTCTTTAACTTTCCTATGGTAACAATGTGTGTAAGTATAGTAGTGCTTGTAATAGTTATGTTAGGAACACTTTATTGTATTTTAGGGTTAATTGTTGTCATACGTTAATTTGCAAAAGCTAACAGTATGCGTTCTCAGAGCTTTTTGCTTGTTGATGTACGCTTATAAGTTCCTTAATGAAAGCAACTTTTGTATTTCTAGTTAAATAAGCTATGAAAAGTCCCTTAAGCGACTTTTAGGTGTGTAGATAAGCGACTTTCTAAAATCCAACTCTAGGGTGCAAGTGGCATGTAATGATGACTGCATTGCTTGGCAGGGTAAACAATGTCAACCAGACTAGTGGTTAGATTCAACCGATTTTCTTTAAATGACATTTTATGATTTATTTTTTATAGCGACTTGTTACATAACATTTTAGTGTGCTTTTGGTTTTGTTACTTTATTAGGGTCTTGTACTAAATAAAATATTGTTGTGCATGTAGTATGTTTGTCATTTGTTTGGCGCATTTGGTATGCATGTAGTCTATCAAGTTCTACTAAAAGAAAGGATTTATCAAGTTTGAAATTGAAATTGTTATCTAACAAAGTTTAACACGTACAAGTCGCTTTATTTGGGCAACTTATAACGTGGGTGGTTGTTTTTGGCTTTAACGCAAGACCACAGTTGCGTTCACTTGGGTTTAACGCAACTAATAAACATATGAAATAAGAAAGTAAAGCACAAATACGCACAAGAAAACCTATAAATAAAAAATTAGCCCTATATGTTTAAATTCGATTGCTAAAAGTGCTAAATAATTTTTAAAACAAAAAAAATTATATTATTATGCTTTTTATTTTATTTTTGATTAATAAAAAAAATTATATCCTAAAAATAATATTAAAAATATTAAGTTAATAAGAAAAATTATGAAAAATTATGAAAAACTACTTTAAGGAATAAATAAGTTATGAAAAATAAAATAGAAATCGACAGCTTATCCAAGGAACGAGAAAAGTCTATTATGAAAGCAACTTTTTTATATCTAGTTAAATAAGCTAGAAAATAGCTGAAACACCCAACAGTTTAGCTAAGGAACGAAAAAAATCTATTATGCGACTTTTAACTTGGTAGGTAAGCGACATTCTAATTTCCAACTGTAGGGTACAAGTAGCATGTAATGATGACTTTCATTATTTGTCAGGGAAAAAAGGCGGGTTAATAAAGAAATTTGGCGGGAACAACGTCTTTTAAGCTACTTTTAAGCGGTAGATAAGCGACTTTCTAAAATCCAACCCAAGGGTACAAGTGGCATGTAATGATGACTACGTAACATAATTATACTACTTAAATTCAATTCCAAATAAAGACATTATAATTAGAACGTGTCTAGTTGAAAAAATATACTGATCAAATTGGTATGGCTCCTAAGTTTCCAAAGTGTTTGAAGATAGCGAATCAAATTGGTGATCGGCGAGTTCATAGTGTTCTTCATGCCATCTTTTTGCGAGAGAAGGAGGCATATAGGGGTGATGAAAACAATTACAACGAAAGGATTGAAGAAGTAGAGTATAGTTGAAAAGTATACTAGACGTGTAAATTCGATTGCTAAAATTGCTAAATAATTTTTTGAAAAAAAGATTATATTTTTATGCGTTTTATTTTTTTAATTAATAAAAAACACTTTTATCCTGAAAATAATATTAAAAATAATAAGTTAATAAAAAAAATTATGAAAATTTATGGAAAACTACTTTAAGGTATAAGTAAGTTAGGAAAAATAAAAAGGAATCGACATCTTATCTAGATTGTGGAAAACTAGAAGGGGGGTTGAATAGTTTTACGTCTTTTTAATTTATTATAAAACCTTTGTTTACTTTTAAAAAACTTAGATTCAAGTTTGTATGAAAAATAAAACTTGAACCTTATTATTAGTTATATATGTATTCTTTTAGATTGATTGTAAAAGATTTGGTTTCTTGAATGGAGTTTCAAATTGATCTTTATGTGAAGTCGACCTCTAAGTAATACTAACAATTATATAAGCCTATGTGTATGAAAGTAATGACGATGTAAGTAAGGAAATAATTAAGGGATGGAAAGATCTAACCGAGACACGAGAGATTTATAGTGGTTCGGCTACAAGGACACCTTCCTTGCCCTACTCCACTCCCCGAGCACCTAGCTCGAGAGTTTTCTTCACAACTTCAATAAGCTTCCTTATGGCGGAGAAAACCTTACACAACTTTGGATTACACGGGTTTAACAACACAAAGCTAAATGTCGAGTTCTAATCGTAGCTAGAACCAATCTCACAACTTCACAACACAACTTCTTCACGACTTATTCACAACGACTTCACGACTTGAACTCTAGGACTTCACGACTAGGACTTCACTACTTCAACACGACCACTTCACAACTTCTATGCTACGGCTTCACGACTTCAACACTAGGACTTCATGACTAGGACTTCACAACTTCAACACGACCGCTTCACAACTTCTATGCTACGGCTTCACGACTTCAACACTAGGACTTCACGACTAGGACTTCACAACTTCAACACGACCGCTTCACAACTTCTATGCTACGGCTTCACGACTTCAACACTAGGACTTCACGACCTCTACCTTACGGCTTCGCGACTTTTATGCTACGGCTTCACAACTTCTTCACACCGCAACTACTTCACAACTTCACTATGCTTCTACACTACTTCTTTACACCACAACCTCTTATACAACTTCTTTGCTACTTACACACTACACTAACCTAGTCACTTATGTTTACACCTTATATACACACTTTACACAAATAAATGAATGATTTACAAAGTATACAAAACAAACAACTTGAGTAACAAGATGATACTAAGTTGTAATACTTCTAGTCTTGATTGATAGAAGTATTCTTCTTTTGCACTTGGATGGTGGAAGCTTGGATCACTTGGAAACCAATGCTTAAGATTATATGATCAAAGGGTTTTTGAAGATATGAAATGAGATCTACAACAGAAAGTTTCTAGTGCAAAAGGTAAGTAAAAATCCAGGGGAAGGCTGGTATTTATAGGCAGAAAAACTGGACAGCTGGAAGTTACTGGAGCGTGGCTGGCCCCCTTAAATCGGGGGGCGGTCCCCTTAAAATTAAGGGGGCCGCCTTGTATAATTAAGGGGGCCGCCCTCCCTAGCCGTTGCCCAGTTTTGTCTTTTTGTGGGGAAGGTTTTTCTGGAACATTTTTACTGATTTTGGTTGAAAATTTGAATTCATAAATTTATAATGAATTAAACCTTTTTATTTATTACCAAAAATGTTTTTCTAAAAGATATAAAATGTTTTTGACATTTTATAAAAAATGTAGTTATTAAGAAAATGTTTCTTTGATCATATAATGCATTAAGCATTAGTTCATTCATACCTTAAGTGATTTTTGTAACACCCCAACCCGGCAAGGGTAGAAGTATCACATTAATGGTTTCATATCAGATCAAAACAAAGCATACATTCAATAGTAATACAAGGATTCTCAAAGGTTACAAATGAATTTCTGAATATACAAGGATACAAATGAAAATTTTCAATAACTACTAATTCCAAATACAATAACTTCTAGTCATCTATACTCCAGAGTAGCTATCAAGGTCTTCTAAGTCCAAGGTTCTCTTCACCCATACCCAGCTTCCAAACTAAAACCTGCCGCGGGAAAGAAACGCGGCTGAGCTTAAAAAGCCCAGTGAACAGATATATAATAAACGGAAACGAAAGTAAACGGAAATGAACAGAAGTAGCATAATGAATAAGATATAAGTAAGGTACAAGAGCAAAGGTTTAGGACAGTCATCCACCACGAGCCCGAACAAATCAAATATCATATCATACCATATCATATCAAATCTTCATAATCATATAGAGGGGAGACCTCTCAGATAATCAGATAATATGAGGGGTGTCCTCATTCTTCAAATGGAGTAGCTAGCTCCCAGGGGTGTGAAAGGAGTGGATTGCACCCAGCCCCAGTCACCATATCATATCATATCAAAACATATCATATCAGAACATATCTAGGATGCATCCATACGCCCCCCAAACAAATCATATTGGCCATAACAAATCATAAAGTGCGCATATCATATCATAATGGGGACAGTGTGGCTAATCACTCGAACCACACACGAGTCATGCCATTGGTGCATCAATGACACGGCCATGTTACCTTCATGGCTAGAAAACATATTTTGGCTCGTAGTATCAAACTGGGGTCAAGGTCAAAGGTCAAAGGTTCATATCATAGCAAAGGTTCATATGTCATAATCATAGTCCAAATCTCAAAGTTCATATCAAAGGTTCATATGTCAAAGCTCAAATGCCAAAGGTTCATATAAGAGGTTCGGAAATCGAAGGTCCATATCAAAGTGTAGGGAACATAGCAATGGCATAGGGGAAACCCTAATACATATCAAAATAGAGACCGAAGGCTCCTTATCAAAAGAGCAGAATATCTGTACCTCGAGTAAATGAAAAGCTGGAAAAGGAAAGGACCACAGAATGGGAAATACTCCTCTTCAGAATCTACACATGATATTGTTTTACTTATTAATAGCTTGTTTTATAAGTTGTTTACTAATGATGTTGTTCTTGTTACAAATTGGGTTTCTTTCCATTTCTAGTAACTTTCCTCTTTTAGTAAGCTATTTTTGTGATTCTAAAAATGTATCGCAAGGGCCTGGGGGGCTGGTCTAACGCAAACTCTTATTGGGCTTTAAGTTAGCCCATTTCGGAATTTATACAATTTTCTATAAATATGTTTCTAGTAATAGTTTAGCGAGGGCAGTTTGGATTCTATGATTTGAGGGTCAAAAAGAGCTTATAAAGTCGAACTCAATATACGAAATATGAAGCTAGCTAGGTGGTCTTTCGATATGCATAATAATATATAGATGTTATGTTCAAGAATTCGAAATTAAGATTATGGGTTGTGGCCTAGTCGAGTGAGTTAAAAATCTGAAAACACTTGAACATTTTCTAAATCATATAAACCCAGTCGAGTAGTGTTTAAAATGGATCGTTTTGAGTGACGAGATGAGCTTATGAGTAAAAAATTAAACTACGAAAAATGTACTAGGCCAGGTCGTCTATCAAGGGATGTAAAAATATTCACATGTTACATGTTAAAATTACGAATTAATAAGGCCTCAATAGACATGTTTGAAACAACTTTACATACTAGAAACACTTAGATTTACACACAAGAACCCACCTATACAACACTAATTCACACTCATATGGCCCACCCAAACTCACACCATCGACAACCATTCACCCAAAAATAACAATCACACAGTACTGGTTTTATCCATGCCTAGACCCATATTAAGTGACAACACACGCATGTACACTCCCACTTTTACAGCCTATAAGCTTAGCATGTCAACTCAGTTTGTACACATGCATGACTCTTCATATTAGATGTTAGTTTTCAAAGATCTTTAGACTGTATTGGAGAGTCGATTTTATAGCATAGAGAACAGGTCTCGACATCATGCTTTAACGTATTATATTTCCCTTTTATACAAGTAGTTGAACGACAGTATTCATGGATCATTTTAACGAGTGGCAGCAAGGTTTAGTTTAGGGTTATACGTAACATATTACTCTTGATTTGTGTACGACAATGAAGGTTTTTAGTGATACCTTAAGGCTGAGTTAAAGATGATCGAAGGAGAAAAGAAAATGGCACCCGAATCCACCATAACGAACACTCCCAACCTGTTACAAAACTTGAACCAAAGAATGATTTCACTCAGCAACTCTAAACCTCGAACGCGGTCTAGATCATGCGAAGCCAAGTCTTGTTGATACCTTGGTACGCCAACAGAAACTCGAACACCAAGATGCGTACCCTCACAGCTTCGACCTCAAAGACGATGACCACACGAACCAGCAAGAATACAAGAACCAAAGACCAAACCCTATTCGAACCAAACCTTCCTTCAACTGAACACACCCATGATCACTCCAAACAGAATCACCAATGATCACCTTCTTGGAAAGCTTGGTACCTTTTTGGGAGGAAGTGAGAGCAGCCGACTTGTATAGTTTAGTTTTTAGGTTTACGTGTGAAGTTGGAATGTGAAATATTTGGTTCTTTAAATGAGAAATCAAGGGAAATATAGGCTTATATCAAAACGTGTGGGTAATACAGGAATGTCAGTGTTTCTTTAATTTTATTCTTTTTTTCTTTTTTTTTGGAATGGGATATGCGTATCATCTAAAAAAAAAGAAAGACCATGTATACTTGAGTAATATATGGTTTATTCACAACAACAAAAAAAATCGTGTGTATCCTTCTAAATAAGGATGTCGTATATTTGTTTTAGGAAGTAGGATTAGGAAAATTTTAATATGCTCTTATCTTGTGTGAACCAATTAGGAAGTTTTTAAAAGAAAATGTGTAATATACATATCAATATTGATAGGTTCGGATCTTCTCCCAAAACGTGTGAACAAACAAAAAGAAGTAACATTTTAATGTTTTAGGTTAAGACAAGAATTGTGATATAAACGTATCCTCTCATTTTGTATTTCATTCGATTTCTAAACAAAGACGTAATTATTTATTTATTTATACTTGCGATATTTTCAGAATAATTACTAAAATACTAGTTCAAATTTTAGGGTGTTATAATTTTAGTTGTAGAAGTGAATATTTACAACTAAGTACTTGTTTATTTTATAAGTTTATGTTTTAATGAGTTTACATTTTGTGATCATCAAAACATAGAGATATGAATAAATATTGATAATGTTTTTAGGCATTATTTAGGTCAACAATCTCCCCCTTTTTGATGATTACAAAACCTAAACTCATTAAATCCAAAAGTTTATTTTTGGACAAGTATTTGGTGAGTTTATATTCACTTCTCCCCCTTTTTGTAGAATCAAAAAGGTTAAGCCGACGATTCTTAGAAACAAAATTTGTCGGAACTAGAACTCCCCCTTGATGTGTGCTCCCCCTCGTTTGAGGGCACCAAGGAATCAAGATATGGAATACTTGCAAAAAAAGATATTAGAAGCACAAGCATATATATCATGATATCATATATAAAATCAACAAGCATAGTAAACACATATTAAAACATAAAACAAGACTTTCATTAATAAAAGAAAATGATTATGGAAAAGACATAATCATTGTTACAACATATGTTATGCTTAGAGCATACATTCGTTAGAGAATTATATTTTGCCTAAAATTCCATTTGACTTGCTTGAGACATGAAAACTTGGATGAATGGTGAATGAGGATGTTGGATTAATGGAGGTGTATTATTGGGTTCATGGAGGTTAGAGAGTGTGATGGTGGATAAATTGGAGGTGGAGAGTTTGGAGTGGACCATGTTGGATGAGAGTTTTGATGTTGTTCAAGTGGGGACATTGGATTGGATATAGTGAGAAGATACTCAATCCAAGTAAAGTGCTCATTTAGAGCAATGGTTTGTTGTTGAAGAAAGATGCAACAAGGACAATTTTTGACATGTTTCTCAACTTGGTTTTTGTTGTGGGGTGATGTGGGAGAGCTAGATGAAGGTTGATCTAGGTTTCTTTGGGCTAGGTGTAGGGCAAGAAGAGCATTAAGCTCATGAGCTTCCTTGATTTCCTCAATGAACTTCAAGTGTTCGGATGAAGGTGATGATGGTAAAGTGTTGTTGTTATGAGGGATGGATGTTTGCACATGCAACATAGGGGTAGCATGTGAGTTGGTAGGAGGTGGTGGTGACACTCTTGGTGGTGGAGATGTTTGTGAACTTGGGTAATCATGAGTGGATGAAGATGGTGATATGGATGAAGTGGATGTTTCAAGAGTGGCGAGTGTTTTTAATGATGCATTGGTGGGTTGAGTGTGAATGAGATTAGGATTGAAGTTTTGGGATTGATCATAGGGAGATGAAGGGTTAGGGATGGATGATTGGTTATGTGTTTGAACAACATCATTTGTTGGGTTATGGCAAGTTTCAAGCTTCCTTCTCCAAATTGGTCTCACCGAGATTTTAGCAACTCTTGAGGGTTTTGATTTTGGGTAGTTGGAGGATGACATGTTTGAGTGGATGATATGAATGAGCATTTATGATGAGGAGGTGCATTTATAGTGTAGGAATGATGTGGTTTAGGAAGGTAAATTTTGGTGGGTGGTTTATGACAAAATATGTTTGTGAATTTTGGGAAGTATGGAATAAAATGGGTTGGAAATTGAAAAAGAGAACAGTAAGCCGGATCTCCAGATGGCCGGTCCCCTTAAATAGGGGCCGGTCCCCTTAATTTTAAGGGGGCCGCCTAGGTATTTAAGGGGGCCGCCCATCTGCTGACTTCCAGATTACTGAAAATGGGTTTTTGGCAGAAATTTGTAGAAAAGGTTGTGTTTTTGAGTTTAGTTTCAAGCAAGTCCAACTTCTTTCAAGGCAATTTAGGATTTAATAACTCATATATGCTAAGCATATTTATTTAAGCAACTTTATCTAACATGCAAACTACTCATTAAGCATATAACATGTATATACATATATTAGACAAGAAGATAATACATAGCACCAAGTAATTCATAGTATCATACTTAGGAAGATTAATAAGCGAGTTAAATAATCCTAATGAATATCTATGTGCATGGGAATGTGGAGTTGTGATAGCATGGACTTCTAGACTTGTACCAAGTGAGGTCTTAGTGAATAAATTATGGTTATTTTCAAATTTAGTTCACTTATAAATGTCACATACATAAATATAGATGACAGATATGAGATCACCATGCATGATTTAAAGAAATGTTTTTGGCATTATTCAACAATGTTTGAAAGTGGGTTTTTATGTAGATGTGAAAGTTATTTGAATAAAATAGATTGGTATTTATTTCAAAATGTTTTTATGAGGAAAGGAAACAAAATTTTCAATCTTTTGCTTTGATAAAAACATCATCATGGACAAATGTTGGGAAGAAAAGTGGGATGGTAAAACATATTAGAGATGTTATTAAAATAATGGTTGTAAAAGATTTCATGCTCAAGGAAATTGGTTAAGGCTATTGTCACATGCTATCCTTTTCTACACATTCAATGGCATTTAAGCATGTAAAAAAAATATCATATCAGAATAGTTTATAGAAAGACAAAAGCTATTATAATAAATATGCATTTAATAATTAAGCAAATAATTACGAAGGCATACAATTAAAACACATATGAGCAAGTAAACATCTAGAAATTTTATGTATGCAAGATGACATAAATCTAGGAATGAAAAACTCTAATGAATAACAAAGTTCATAAAAGTAAACTAGCATTAGGTATATTTAGGAAGAGTAATTTAATCAAGTTGGAGAATGAATATGAGACTATTACCAGTGGTGCTCAATTCAGGCTGAACACGACCATTTTTACGGGTTACACACACCCAACTTCTCACAAGAAGCAATTCAACCGTTAGGTCAAATTGAATTTCTAGTCAATAGATTCTCCAGTAGTCATTCTCTTTTTAGAAGAAATTAAGTTCCTAAATTTACCTATCGAAGAGTACCAAATATGAAGTTTGCTTGGTTCACTAAATCTTGACTTAATGTGATTCAAACATCATCTTTTTATGAGATCGACAGTGAACACTTTATTTAATACTTAGGGGGGGGGGGCTAACTAAAGGGTTTCTAGTTTATTAAGCCGCAGAACGAATATAGCTAAAGTGTAAAGGCAAAGCAACCTATCAAACTAAGCGTATCCTAAGGCATTTAATAAGATTATATGCATGAAGTAATTACTTATGGAATTTAAAAAGAGAACTTACCTCACGTCCTAGCTTTTCTTTGTAATGTCTCAGAAGATAATCGACGTGTGAATGATAGGTGAGTCTTCAAGATAACCAAGGTGTGAAAGTATATCATGGCAAGCTTCTAACACCATAATTAATACCGAAGTGGCTTGACCCGAACATGTCTTGTACTAGACTCATTTGATATCATAGCCTTGATGCATATAACGTCTTATGTAGAATCTTCCACATTTAGACGAGATGGTAAGAGAATCCATAAATATTTCACTACGTCACTAGGTTTTGAATTTGAGTAGGTTGTCGTAAGATTGAGTATCATTTCTTTGAGCGTAACGTCACCTGATCAATTAAAACAACTTGGTACCCGGATTCTCATGGGTCCGAGATGGTTAGTTGAGGACATCCATTGCATTTGAATGCACATAGTGAGGATGTCGCCAAGAAGTACAAGAATTCCTTAACAGTTTGTTTTAAAGTACAAACAGTGGATTTCTTGACTTATATCATTTATAATCATAGTAACTAACCTTATTTCTAAATTTCTCTAATAGGTTTTTCAATTTTAATTTGTTTTGATTTACTAGTTGATGAGTTATCCGAACTAAATGCTAAACCGGTTTTATCATTGAATGGCTTTTGACAACTTAGTAAGTATTTAAGAGATTTGGAGCTTTCTTCAAATTTAGCTAATATTTTTGCTTTTTCATTTAATCTTTTAATTTCAAGTTTATAATCTTGACATGTTTTGCATTCTAGATCAATTTCAATATTACTTTCAAGTCTAGACATTTTATCTTCTAAAATTATTTCTTTTTCCAGATTACTTTCAAAAGTTTTTGATGATTTATGTTTAGAAATAGTTTTTAGATCTATGTTGCAAAAATGTTTAAACTCATTTTCTAGTTTTGAAAATTCTAAAATGAATGGATCATAGCAAAAATGTTCGGTTTCGGATTGTACCTTATTTGGAGTTTTATCAAGTTTGCATTCGTCACATACCGGATGATGATCTTCTCCTTCGTCTGTGTCACTCCATGATATTGGATTGAGTTCACTTTGGAGTTGATCCATGTAGTCTTCGTCGTTAATACCTTCATTAACAACATTTGAACTAGTAGCACATGTATCTATTTTATCTAAATGTTTATCTATTAAATTTTCTAAGATGACTAATTCATGTACAAGATCAAAATCCTCATCTTTGGCTTGACATTTTTCTTGATGAAAGTTTAAGAGATTTTTTAAAATATCATTTGCCGTTTTACAGAAAGATATTCTTTCATATTCATCTTTCGGCAAGGTTTTGTAAATAATTATTTTAGCTTCATTATTTTTGTTATTCTTTGTTTTTAAATAATCATTTTGAGTTTCAAAATCCATTTTTGTTTGACTTTCAAAATCCGTTTTTGTTGGTTGAAAATCACCAATCGAAATGACATGCCAAAGATCTAGATCAATTGATTTCACATAATTTTCAAATTTATTTTTCCATTCAAGAAAAGTATAGTTTTCAAAAAGCGATGGTTTTTGTATAGATTCCCCTTCTAAATATCTTTCGGATTCCATAGATCGATTCAAGTTTTAAAATACAGTATATTTTAAAGATCTTGATTGACGTGGCTCCTGATACCAATTGTGAAAAACTAGAAGGGGGGTTGAATAGTTTTACGTCTTTTTAATTTATTATAAAACCTTTGTTTACTTTTAAAAAACTTAGATTCAAGTTTGTATGAAAAATAAAACTTGAACCTTATTATTAGTTATATATGTATTCTTTTAAATTGATTGTAAAAGTTTTGGTTTCTTGAATGGAGTTTCAAATTGATCTTTATGTGAAGTCGACCTCTAAGTAATACTAACAATTATATAAGCCTATGTGTATGAAAGTAATGACGATGTAAGTAAGGAAATAATTAAGGGATGGAAAGATCTAACCGAGACACGAGAGATTTATAGTGGTTCGGCTACAAGGACACCTTCCTTGCCCTACTCCACTCCCCGAGCACCTAGCGCGAGAGTTTTCTTCACAACTTCAATAAGCTTCCTTATGGCGGAGAAAACCTTACACGACTTTGGCTTACACGGGTTTAATGACACAAAGCTAAATGTCGAGTTCAAATCATAGCTAGAACCAATCTCACAACTTCACAACACAAATTCTTCACGACTTATTCACAACGGCTTCATGACACAAAGCTAAATGTCGAGTTCTAATCGTAGCTAGAACCAATCTCACAACTTCACAACACAACTTCTTCACGACTTATTCACAACGGCTTCACGACTTGAACTCTAGGACTTCACTACTTCAACACGACCACTTCACAACTTCTATGCTATGGCTTCACGACTTCAACACTAGGACTTCACGACTAGGACTTCACAACTTCAACACGACCGCTTCACAACTTCTATGCTACGGCTTCACGACTTCAACACTAGGACTTCACGACTAGGACTTCACAACTTCAATACGACCGCTTCACAACTTCTATGCTACGGCTTCACGACTTCAACACTAGGACTTCACGACCTCTACCTTACGGCTTTGCGACTTCTATGCTACGGCTTCACAACTTCTTCACACCGCAACTACTTCACAACTTCACTATGCTTCTACACTACTTCTTTACACCACAACCTCTTATACAACTTCTTTGCTACTTACACACTACACTAACCTAATCACTTATGTTTACACCTTATATACACACTTTACACAAATGAATGAATGATTTACAAAGTATACAAAACAAACAACTTGAGTAACAAGATGATACTAAGTTGTAATACTTCTAGTCTTGATTGATAGAAGTATTCTTCTTTTGCACTTGGATGGTGGAAGCTTGGATCACATGGAAACCAATGCTTAAGATTATATGATCAAAGGGTTTTTGAAGATATGAAATGAGATCTACAACAGAAAGTTTCTAGTGCAAAAGGTAAGTAAAAATCCAGGGGAAGGCTGGTATTTATAGGCAGAAAAACTGGACAGCTGGAAGCTACTGGAGCGTGGCCGGCCCCCTTAAATAGGGGGCAGTCCCCTTAAAATTAAGGGAGCCGCCTTGTATAATTAAGGGGGCCGCCCTCCCTAGCCGTTGCCCAGTTTTGTCTTTTTGTGGGGAAGGTTTTTCTAGAACATTTTTACTGATTTTGGTTGAAAATTTGAATTCATAAATTTATAATGAATTAAACCTTTTTATTTATTACCAAAAATGTTTTTCTTAAAGATATAAAATGTTTTTGACATTTTAAAAAAATGTAGTTATTAAGAAAATGTTCCTTTGATCATATAATGCATTAAGCATTAGTTCATTCATACCTTAAGCGATTTTAGTTGTAGAAGTGAATATTTACAACTAAGTACTTGTTTATTTTATAAGTTTATGTTTTAATGAGTTTACATTTTGAGATCATCAAAACATAGAGATATGAATAAATATTGATAATGTTTTTAGGCATTATTTATGTCAATATAGATAAGCTGTGAATAAGCTAAAAGGGGAAATTCACCGTGTGATACTACTGCTGGTAACAATGATACTCCTGTTAGTGTATTTCATAGTACTGCTGGAGATGCTGAAAATGTGAAGTAAATACAAGTGGATACTACTGCTAGACGTAGAAGATACTACTGCTAGAGATAGTTTCTACTGCTTATGTGATAACTATGTATAGCATGTTTAGATAAGTTTAGAATAGATACGAAAAAAAGTCTATTATGCGAGTTTTAACTGGGTAGATAACTGAGTACTCATTTCATACTCTTAGCCATCCAACCTATCATATCAATATGTAAGAAATAAGCAATTTACACCACGGGTCCTTAAAAGAATAAAAGTTACACAAGTCTTATATGGAATTAAAAATTGCAAAACACAAAAAAAAGTACATGGGATAAAAAATTAAAACCCATAAAAAAGAAGCCTATAACAATTTCTTCCTTTTTCCTTGTTCGTTATAGACTTTCCATATGGTTGACTTGCCTCTAAGTGTTTCCTCGATAGTTGGTTTAACAATGCCATTTGGTTCAGCATCTGGTTTAACAGCTTGTACTTGTTCCTCACCGTATACTTGTCGTCTTAGCTCTTCGAGAATTTTAGGTGGCAATTGCTTCTTCAGTTCAGCGTTTGGGCCATATCTCTCATAAATCTCTGGAAATATGACCTCTCTTAATACCTTGTTTGACCATTCCATATCATCGACACTATGCTCGAACCTAATTCTTTTACTAGTTCACATATTTTGAACGAAGTGATGCTAATATGGCGAAGAAAGTGATGAAAATGGGGAGTAAAATGAGATGAAGGAAAATGCTTTTTTCAACACTTTGTTACCCCACTTGAGAGTTGAGATCCAAATTTATGGTTGGGGTTGTATGCTTTTTTCAACACTTTATTCCCCCTTTTCAATGATAAGTTAGGTTGAATAATTTGTGGTTGGGGTTGTATGCTTTTTTCAACACTTTAGTCCCTATCTACCTAATTATCATATTACGCACAAAATAAAACATAACAAATGGAAAAAATAAGTAACAGTGTGCATATAGATTCCATTGGATAAAGGTTTATAGTACATCATGGTTGGATAAGAAGAGCTTCACAAAAAAATGAGAATGATAAACATAAAACAAGTTATACAAACAAAAGCTTGACAAAGAGAATGCTGAACCTAGACCTAAAAGATACATTCGGGCAAGTTGTTAATGAATGAATGTTTGCATTTTGTCAATTGTTAACCTGGTATGGTCAACCAGTTCCATCATAATTAAAGAATAAGAAACCAGTAATTGTAAACATCTAATACACAAACATGAGAGTTTTGATTTAATACCATAATACATACTTCAAACCATGACGCTTGTACAAAATATAACATAACATAACATCGGTTGCCCAGAAGTTAACCACTAAATTACATAACTAGCCCAAAAAAATATGCACCAACCTAAACAAACCCTAACATAACCTAAAACCCCAAATTAACATCTGCAAATCATAAACGATTGCCCATCAAAAGAAACCCCAAAAACCACCATGCAACACATCAAAGACTGTCAATGAAGTGAACCAAATCACGAATGCGCACACGCATTTGTGAAGCAACAACAAGTAGCCTATCAGTGTCACGAAGATCTTCAGCATTCATACGCAGCATGTCATCAATAATTTTGATTGACGAGTCTGACCCACCAAGTTGTAGAAGTTCCTCAACAGTTTTGATCCTACGATCAAGACGAGCACTTATTTCTGAAGCTTTGGACTTAACGTCTGATTAATCTCGAATAGTTTCTTTAACTTCGTCCCAGTAATGTACAAGCATGAGGTCTTTAACTAGCCTGGTTTTTGCACTTTTTGCTAATTTATCTATAATTGGGACGGAGGTAGCCATTTTTTGAATAGAGATATTGTGATTTTAGATTTAAGAAACTGTGGTGGATGACGAATGGAATGGGTAGATGTTTGTATATATAACTCTGATAACATCGAGACACACAAACCACTAACAAGCTCTTCTTGCCTTTTCCCATGCAAATAATTTTGTATTATTATAAGGTTTTAAATTTTTAATTTTTTTGTTCTGTTTAAATATTTGTTTGTTTTATTTTGATTATTTTTTGTTTTTTTTCGTATGAATAGACATAAAACTTGAAGTAATTTTCAATTATTGGTATTATAACGTTTTTAAAATGGAAAAACGTCGTATTTTTTAAAATAAATACACAACAATCTTTTAGAAAAAAGCACAAAACAGAAAAAAATTAAAATATACGAAATTAAAAATAAAGTGCACAACAATCTTTTAGAAAATAATTACACTATAAAATATTGTGGTGTTTGGGTGAGAAGTCGCGTATTTGAAAGGTGACGATCTTAACAAATTTATCAACACTAAATTTATTTGTGTGAAGTGCGACTGAAGTCAGCATTACATGCCCACGAGCACCCTAAATATTTTTTTAGAAAGTCGTTCACTTCCCCAGTAATAAGTAGCTTAAGCGACTTTTTTCCCGCCTTTTTTTCCTCTACCCTCACAGCAGAAGTCATCATGGCACTTGCTTACTAGGACTAAAGTCATCATTACATGCCACTTGCACCCAATACTAGACTTGATTAAATCGCTTAAATACCCCTAACAAGTCGTTTAAGAGACAATTATGTTACCTCTTGTTTAAAGTCATCGTTACATGTCACTTGTACATTTGGAAGGATTTTATAAAGTCACTTATCAACCCCTTGAAAGTCGCTTAAGAGAATATTTTGCCACCTGTACCTTTGAAGTGGATTTTATAAAGTCGCTTATAAACCCCTTGAAAGTCGCTTAAGAGAATATTTTGCCACCTGTACCTTTGAAGTGGATTTTATAAAGTCGCTTATCAATCCCTTAAAAGTCGCTTAAATGTCGTATTTCCCACCTTAGTTCTCCGTACAGGAAAATAACGTAGCTTTAAAAAGGGTCGCTGCACTAAACTGCAAATGAAAGTGCAAGCTGAAATATGTAAACATTATGAAAAGAAAATTTTCTATCAACTCATCATGATCAAATCGATTAACCCACACTTAACTACGATTACTGATTTCTATTTTTTCATCATAAAAACAACCTGATTCTACAAATTACTATTATCACATCTCTAAAACCCCATAGCAATAGTTCCAACAATATAATCATATCGACGAACAACAACAACTACTCAGTCACAGAAATTAATCACATACTAAAAAAACTACATAATAAAACACAAGATTAGATTAAAATAGCCATACTTCCATTCAGACCATTAAACTGTTCATCATTACAGCCCAGTTACATACACAAAAACCTAATAACCTAATCATCTTCAAACCCAACAAAAGAACCTATCCTACCATAACCTAATCATAAAAGTCCATAATATCCATGTGATGCTGACTCTCAGTCAGACCATCACGAACTTCAACCAACAAACCCCTCAACACCTCCAACCTCCTACGAGCCCTCACCTGCTTCTCACGCAAACACTCATACGTGTCACCCCCTGCTTCTTCTTCATCGTGATTTAATGACCAAACCTCTGCCATTTGCTGTTGACGTTTCTCAATCTTTGTCTCTAACTCATCACACTTTTCACGAACCCACAAGAGAAATGCTTCTTCTTCGGTATGTTCTTGGATAAAAAGAAACTTGAAGCATTGATGAAGTTTCTCTGATCCGGAAACATCTTTGACTTCGTTGATTAAAGGAGTGTTTTCAGCCATTGAATTATTTGATTTGTTAGGCAATACTTTTGATTTGGAAAACTTATCAACAAGTAGTCAATATATAATTAGTAACACACTGTATCTAATATGCCTCGGGTCTAACTCAAGCAGTTGAATCATTGCAAAACTTAAATGAAGCATTAATTCAAATAGATGGTTTAGTTTCCCATGCAGAAATATGCAACTCAATTTTTAGAATAACTGTTCTGAATGGCAACAAATATTTTTATAAATTACACATATATACACCTATATATTATTGTACCAAAACATCTTAATTATTAGATAAAAAAAGGGTCAAATCATAATAAACTCAATTTAATATACATGATTCAACGAGAGTTTTTCACCGAGAGGTCCCAAAACTCAACTTATCTGCCAAACTAATTGACATAATTTAATGTTCCAAATAATAGTTGAAAAAGCAGTAAAGACCCTTTATATTTTGTATTATTATTTAGTAATTAAAACCTATTTTACATCCGAAAGTCAAAACAAATTTTAATATAAGTAACACACATTCTTCTCTCACTAAACTGCTTTGTTGCTTGACGTTGTAGGGAGTCTTTTGATAATCGGGAGAAACTTTATTCAATTAATCATCCTTCAATTAGTCACAGTAGTGGCAACTCTTACCAACATGTCACTCTCCCCACCAGTGACAGCCTCATCCGCAACATTGTGTGTAGAACCACTAGCCTGAGGTAGCCTGCGTGGGATAAACTCTTTTATGACTTTTGAGCTTTCAAGTTGATTGTCCAAAAAGAGTTGCAAACCGATGTACGGTTTGTACCTATCCCTAGCCACAAGTGCTCTTCTCATTCTATATCTCCCTTTCGTGCCCCTATGGTTGTCCTCTCGATCAACCATTAAACATTCCTTCTTTTTACCACTTTGATGGCCAACAAAAGCCTAGTTGGTAGTGAGGCTTTGCAGGTTAGTGGTATTGGGAATGATTGTAATGGAAGGATGGAGGGCGGGTAGATGAGACGCCTTTCGGTACAAGAACGGTTTGAAATTCACCGTATTGCTTGAAAGGACGCTCGAGGATGTTATGGAAGGGTGTTTAGATGAATGGGATTTGTAGAGCATTATGGTTTAGGGTTATTAGTCATCATTTAAGAATGACTAACTGCTATTAGTAGTCATTTAAGAACATGTCTTGGCCGTGAGATGACCCTCTTGACGCTGCTTGCTGACCCACGTAATGTGTGAGTACATACTTGAATTAACTCTGAGTATGTAAATGATGATCATCAGCAAATGACGTTTTGTCATTGAGTGAAGACCTTGGTTATCATATATGGTAAACAACTTTATATTGTTATTCAGGAACCAGTTGTAAAAAATCGATAACATCTTCAACTTTGTGTTAGATGTCCTTATTGTTTTTGTGGGATTAGTTGCGCCTTCTTTCGTTGTAATAACCTTTTATAGAGGAGGATCCAGTGTTGTTTCTAGTGTCAACAGTGACTATGCCTAAATCTTTAGGGCGTATGCACGTGCCAACACGTGTAACTGGAGTGCCTTCCTGGCTTGTTGGATTTGACATAAAGTAGTCAGTCCTGTCTTTTCAACATCTTGGGAAGCGGCATGATGAATGTATATGGCAGGAAAATAGTCTCTTAATCGACTTTTTGTGTTAGATAAGCGACTTGGTATTTAACCCATTTAGCTTGGTGGATCCTTTTTAGCTTATTCATAGCTTATCAAGCTAAGATGTCAACCCAATTTTATTTTTCCTGTATTCCTCATTGTTTAAGGTACTTTCCATTGTTTTTTCATATTTTTGTTAAATAGATTTATATTTTCAATATATATATATATATATATATATATATATATATATATATATATATATATATATATATATATATATATATATATATATATATATATATATATATATATATAATTTATGAATTTTAATGAGTTTTAAAGGGTATATAAGCGACTCTATAAAATAAAACTCTAGGGTGCAAGTGGCATGATGACTTCATTAGTGTCAGGCGAACCATGTCAGTCATAACTGTACTTAAGTCATAATTACCTTCCTTTTTTATGGAAAAAATAAAAAGCGGGAAAAGAGTCTCATAAGCGACTTATTGGGTGATAAGTAAGCGACCTCATAAAATCCACGTGTAGGGTGCAAGTGTGGATTTTAGAAAGTCGCTCATCAACCCCTAATATGTCACACACTATTGTTGCACGCTATAGTTGGATTTTAGAAAGTCGCTTATCAAACCCCAATATGTCGCTTAAGAGACTATTTGTGGGTGACTGACATGTGTCTGTCGCCATATATGCGGGTGACTGACAAGTGAGCATGTGGTTGGACTATTATGCCCTTGAAAATATAACACAAAATGTGCGTTAAGCTGACCATGTATGAAATTAAAACCTTTTGTAACAATTTAAAAACCTTTTGTAACAATTACGAAAACAAAAAATGTGAAATTAAAAATAATTAGTATGCAACAAACTTTTATAAAATAATTACACTACCAAAAATTTCGGTAGGTTGGGTAAGAAGTCGCTTTAATAAATAAATGATAAAATGTCGCTTAAAAAGAAGTGGCTTTAAAATAAGCACAAGTCTGATTGACTTGTGTACCCAGAAAACCAGTGAACTCATCATTACATGCCACTTGCACCCAACAGTGGATTTTCGAATGTCGCTTATTTACCCACCTAAATGTCGCATAATATATTTTCGAAAGATAATATTTTTTTCCTTTTAAATTCATCCTAATACATTGAATGTAGGTTGTATTTTGGAATATAAACAGTTTACTTTTTTGAATATGATTATAAATACAAAATCCTTTAACAAACAACTTCTATCATATTTTCACTGTTTAAGTATATTATGATTTCAACGTAGAATGGCTTCATCATCTTTAAATACTGAATTGTTTTTGTGGGATTGGTTGCGCTTTCTTTCGTTGTAATAACCTTTTGTAGAGGAGGATCCAGTGTTGTTTCTAGTGTGAATAGTGACTTTGCCTAAATCTTTAGGGTGTATGCACGTGCCTACACGCGTAACTGGAGTGCCTTCCTGGCTTGTTAGATTTGACATAAAGTAGTCTGTCCTATCTTTTCAACGTCTTGGGAAGCGGAATGATGAATGTATAAGGCGGGAAAATAGTCTCTTAATCGACTTTTAAGGTTAGATAAGCGACTTGGTATTTGTGGAAAACTAGAAGGGGGGGGGGGTTGAATAGTTTTACGTCTTTTTAATTTATTATAAAAACCTTTGTTTTATACTTTTAAAAAACTTTAGATTCTAGTTTGTTATGAAAAATAAAACTTAAATCTTATTATTAGTTATATATGTATTCTTCTAAATTGATTGTAAAAGTTTTGGTTTCTTGAATGGATTTTCAATTTGATCTTTATGTGAAGTCGACCTCTAATTAATACTAGCAATTATATAAGCCTATGTGTATGAAAGTAATGACGATGCAAGTAAAGAAATAAATAAGGTATGGAAAGATCTAACCGAGACACGAGAGATTTATAGTGGTTCGGCTACAAGGACACCTTCCTTGCCCTACTCCACTCCCCGAGCACACCTTGCTCGAGAGTTTTCTTCACAACTTCAATAAGCTCCCTTATGGCGGAGAAAACCGTACACAACTTTGGCTTACACGGGTTTAACGACACAAAGCTAAATGTCGAGTTCTAATCGTAGCTAGAACCAATCTCACAACTTCACAACACAACTTCTACACGAATTAATCACGACTTCTTCACAACGGCTTCACGACTTCTTCACGACTTCAACACGACCGCTACACAACCTCTATGATGCGGCTTCACGACTTCAACACTATGTCTTCATGACTTAAGACTTCACGACTTCAACCTGACCGCTATACAACCTCTATGCTACGGCTTCACGACTTCAACACTAGGACTTCACGACTAGGACTTCACGGCTTCAACACGACCGCTACACAACTTCTATGCTACGGCTTCACGACTTCAACACTAGGACTTCACGACTAGGACTTCACAACTTTAACACGACCGCTTCACAGCTTCTATGCTACGGCTTCATGACTTCAACACAAGGACTTCATGTCTTCTAAGCTACGGCTTCACAACTTCTACACCACGGCTTCACGACTTCTACATTTTGACCTCACAACTTCTATACCACAACTACTTATACAACATCTTCACTACTTACACACAACACTAATCTACAACACACACCTTACATACAAATGAATGAATGATTTACAAACTTTGTTAAACACACAACTTAAGTAACAAAATGATACTAAGTTGTAATACTTCTAATCTTGATTGATAGAAGTATTCTTCTTTTGCACTTGGATGGTGGAAGCTTGGATCACTTGGAAACCAATGCTTAAGATTACATGATCAAAGGTTTATTTAAGATATGAAATGAGATCTACAACAGAAAGTTTTAGTGCAAAAGGGTTGAGAAAAAATCCAGGAGAAGGCTTGTATTTATAGGGAAAAATCTGGACAGCTGGAGCCTACTGGAGCGGGGGCGGTCCCCTTAAATAGGGGGTGGTCCCCTTAATTATTAAGGGGGCCGCCTAGTAAAATTAAGGGGGCCACCCCTACTGAACGTTGGCCAATTTTGTCCTTTTGTGGGGAAGGTTTTTCTGGAACATTTTAACTGATTTTGGTTAAAAATTTGAATTCATATTTTTATAAAAGATTAAACATTTTTATTTAATGCCAAAAATGTTTTTCAAAAATATATAAAATGTTTTTGATGTTTTATAAAAAATCTAGTTTTTAAGAAAATGTTCCTTTGATCATATAATGCATTAAGCATTAGTTCATTCATACCTTAAGTGATTTTAGTTGTAGAAGTGAATATTTACAACTAAGTACTTGTTTAATTTATAAGTTTATGTTTTAATGAGTTTACATTTTGTGATCATCAAAACATAGAGATATGAATAAATATTGATAATGTTTTTAGGCATTTATTTATGTCAACAATCTCCCCCTTTTTGATGATTACAAAACCTAAACTCATTAAATCCAAAAAGTTATTTTTGGACAAGTATTTAGTGAGTTTATATTCACTTCTCCCCCTTTTTGTAGAATCAAAAAGGTTATGCCGACAAGTTTTTGAGATAAAATTTGTCGGGACGAGAACTCCCCCTTGATGTGTGCTCCCCCTCGTTTGAGGGCACCAAGGAATCGATATATGGAATACTTGCAAGAAAAATATTAGAAGCACAAGCATATATATAGCAAAAATAAGCATGCATATAAAGACATTCATTAAAAATGTTGTGTATAAATACACAACCATCCAAAATTATATTCAATCCTACATTAGCTAGTAAGTAATGCAATCTACATAATCATTCTAGGAGTACATGATCTTCCATGGGGCTTGCACACAAAATGGTTTGAAAAATTATTTTTGATTAAGCATTGCATATGCTTAATTTGGTGAGAATGAAGGTGGTGGTAGTGTAGTGGGTGAAAATGATGGAGGTTGTGGTGGAGGTTGGTTGTTAAGCATGTGTTCAAGGGATGAAAACATGTAGTGTATCTCATCTCTAAGACCAAAGATGATGGTTCGGTTGTGGATGTGGTGGTATTGGTGATGATGAGAAATGAGCATCAAGAGGTGTTATTGGTGATATGGAAATGACAAGTTGGGTGAATGGAGGTTCTTGAGTAGGAGGTGGAGTTGATGCTCTTGAGGATTAACATTGAGGTGGTGGTGATGGAGTTTTGGTGTCTTAGAGATGATTTTGGTGATAGCATGGTGAATGAAAATGGGTGTTTGATGGAGGTGATGGTTGATTTAGGTAAGGTTTGGGCTAGATAAAAGGGGTCGCAAGATGCAAAAGAAAACAGTAAATTTTACTGCCCAGATGGCCGGTCCCCTTAATTGTAGGCCGGCCCCCTTAAAATTAAGGGGACCGCCTAGGGAATTAAGGGGGCCGCCCATCTGGTGTTTTCCCAGGCGACCAAATTTGAAAAATTTCCAGAAAAGGGTCATTTTTAGGGTGTTTTTGCAGCAAGCTCCATTTGAATCATGTACATCATATATTAAAAACATATTACGGAATAAGCATGTTATTAATCATCAAGCATGTATATATATCATGATATCAAGTATACAAGCAATAAGCATAACAATCATATATTAAAGACAAGAAATAAAGCATTCACTAGTTGAAAATAATTATGTTAAAAACATAATTATTGATACAACACATATTTTGCTTATAGCATGCAATAAGTAGAAAATTTTAAATTGCCTAAGAGATCCATTGGACTTGCTTGAGACATGAAAACTTGGATTATTTTGGATGGATGATGGTAAAGAGGGGGTAAAAAAAATTGGATTAATGGGGTTGTAAGTTTGGGTGTATGGATGTTGGAGAGAGTGTTGATGGAGGAATTGGAGGTGGAGAGCTTGGACTTGACCATGTTGAATGAGGGTTTTGATGTTGTTCAAGTGGTGGTGTTGGATTAGATCTAGTGAGAAGATACTCAATCCAAGTGAGATGCTCATTTAAGGTGATGGTTTGATTTTGGAGAAAGATGCAACAAGGACTATTGTTGACATGTTTCTCAATTTGACTCGAGTGATGTGGTGATGATGGTAATGATGGTTTGATTTTGGAGAAAGATGCAACAAGGACAATTGTTGACATGTTTCTCAGTTTGACTCAAGTGATGTGGTGATGATGGTAATGATGGTGATATGGATGGTGATAATGGTAATGATGGTTTGATTTTGGAGAAAGATGCAACAAGGACAATTGTTGACATGTTTCTCAGTTTGACTCAAGTGATGTGGTGATGATGGTAATGATGGTGATATGGATGGTAATGGGTTTAAGTTGCTTTGAGCAAGGTGCAAAGCAAGGAGAGCATTAAGCTCATGGGCTTCCTTGAGTTCTTCAATGAACTTCAAGTGTTGAGTGGAAAGTAATGATGATGGAGAGTGGTTGTTATTTGGTGGAAGTGGTGGTGACACTTTTGGTGGTGGAGACACTTGTGAACTTGGGTAATTATGAGTGAATGAAGGTGGACATATGGATGATTGGTTATGTGTGTGAAAGGGTTCATTAGGATGAGGTTTAGGTGTTGGTTGAGTTTGAACAACATCATTTGTTGGGTTATGGCAAATGTCAAGCTTCCTCCTCCAAATGGGCATTTATGGTGTAGTGATGATGTGATTGTAAAAGGTAAATTTTGGAGAGTGGTTTGTGACAATATGTGTTTGTGAATTTTGGGAAGTATAGGATAAAATGGGTTGGAAATTGAAAAGGAAAATAGTAATCCGTCACTCCAGATGGCCGGTCCCCTTAATTTTAAGGGGGCCGCCTGAGTATTTAAGGGGGGCCGCCCATCTGCTGACTTTCAGATTACTGGAAATGGGTTTTTGGCATAAATTTGTAGAAAAGGTTATGTTTTTGGGTTTAGTTTCAAGCAAGTCCAACTTCTTTCAAGGCAATTTAGGATTTAATAACTCATATATGCTAAGCATATTTATTTAAGCAAGTTTATCTAACATGCAAACTACTCATTAAGCATATAACATGTATATACATATATTAGACAAGTAGATAATACATAGCACCATGTAATTCATAGTATTATACTTAGGAAGATTAAAAGGCTAGTTAATTAATCCTAATGATTATCTATGTACAAGGGAATGGGGAGTTGTGATAGCATGGACTTCTAGACTTGTACCAAGTGAGATCTTTAATAAGTAAACCATGATTTTTCATTTTTGATTTAGTTCACTTATAAGTGTCATATACACAAGTATATATGACATATATGAGATCACCAAGCATGATTTAAAGAAATGTTTTTGGCATTATTCAACAATGCTTGAAAGTAGGTTTTATGTGGATGTGAAAAATATATTACTGAAATAGTTTTGGCTTTATTTCAAAATGTTTTTATGAGGAAAGAAAACATATTTTTTCAATCTTTGGTTTTTGATAAACACATAATTATAGACACAAGTTTGGAAGAAAGTAGGATGGTGAAACATGTTTAATAGAAATGTGTCATAATCTTTTGAAAAATCATTTTTCCAAAATGTGAAGTTTTTGCAAATTTAAAAATAAGTCTCATTAATTATAGGTTTAAAAATAGTGGTTTGTAAAAGATCTCATGCTCAAGGGCATTGGTTAAGTCTATTGTCACATGCTACCTCTTTCTACATATCCTATGGCATTTAAGCATGTATTATGACTAAATACAAAAATACATCATGTCAGAGTAGTTAGAGAAAAACAAAAGCTATTATAATGACAATGCATTCAACAACTAAACAAATAATTACGAAGGCATGCAGTCAAATCACATAGGAGCAAGTAAACATCTAGAAATTTTATATACACAAGATGACATAAATCTAGGAATGAAAAGCTCTAGTGAAAAGCAAAGTTCATAACAGTAAACTATCGTTAGGTATATTTAGGAAGAATAATGTATTCAAGTTGGAGAATGAGTATGAGACTATTACTAGTGGTGCTCAATTCAGGCTAAACACGACCATTTTTACGGGTTACACACACCCAACTTCTCTCATAGAAGCAATTCAACCGTTAGGTCAAATTGAGTTTCTAGTCAATAGATTCTCCAGTAGTCATTCTCTTTTTAGAAGAAATTAAGTTCCTAAATTTACTTATCGAAGAGTACCAAATATGAAGATTGCTTGGTTCACTAACACTTAGGGGGGCTAACTAAAGGGTTTCTAGTTTATTAAGCCACAGAACGAATATAACTAAAGTGTAAAGGCAAAGCAACCTATCAGACTAAGCATATCCTAAGGCATTAATAAGATTATATGCATGAAGTAATTACTTATGAAATTTTAAATAGAGAACTTACCTCACGTCCTAGCTTTTCTTCGTAATGTCTCAGATGATGATCTTATTTAAACCGAAGTGGCTTGACCCGAACATGTCTTGTACGGATCATGATCTTCTCATTCGTCTGTGTCACTTCATGATTTTGGATTGAGTTCACTTTGGAGTTGATTCATGTAGTCTTCATCGCTAACACCTACATTAACAACATTTGAACTAGTAGCACATGTATCTATTTTATCTAAAAGTTTATCTATTAAATTTCTAAGATAACTAATTCATGTACAAGATTAAAATCCTCATCTTTGGCTTGACATTTTTCTTGATGAAAGTTTTAGAAATTTTTCCAAATATCATTTGCCGTTTTACAATAGAATATTCTTTCATATTCAACTTTCGGCAATGTTTTTATAAATAATTATTTTAGCTTTATTATTTATTTCATTCTTTGTTTTCAAATAATAAATTTGACTTTCAAAATCCGTTTTTGTTTGATTTTCAAAATCACCAATCGAAATGACATGCCAAAGATCTAGATCAATTGATTTCATATAAGTTTCAAATTTATTTTTCCATTCAAGAAAAGTATAGTTTTAAAATAGTGGTGGTTTTAGCAAAGATTCCCCTTCTAGATATTTTTCGAATTCCATAGATCGATTCAAGTTTTAAAATACAGTATATTTTAAAGATCTTGATTGACGTGGCTCTTGATACCAATTGTGGAAAACTAGAAGGGGGGGGGGTTGAATAGTTTTACGTCTTTTTAATTTATTATAAAAACCTTTGTTTTATACTTTTAAAAAACTTTAGATTCTAGTTTGTTATGAAAAATAAAACTTAAATCTTATTATTAGTTATATATGTATTCTTCTAAATTGATTGTAAAAGTTTTGGTTTCTTGAATGGATTTTCAATTTGATCTTTATGTGAAGTCGACCTCTAATTAATACTAGCAATTATATAAGCCTATGTGTATGAAAGTAATGACGATGCAAGTAAAGAAATAAATAAGGTATGGAAAGATCTAACCGAGACACGAGAGATTTATAGTGGTTCGGCTACAAGGACACCTTCCTTGCCCTACTCCACTCCCCGAGCACACCTTGCTCGAGAGTTTTCTTCACAACTTCAATAAGCTCCCTTATGGCGGAGAAAACCGTACACAACTTTGGCTTACACGGGTTTAACGACACAAAGCTAAATGTCGAGTTCTAATCGTAGCTAGAACCAATCTCACAACTTCACAACACAACTTCTACACGACTTAATCACGACTTCTTCACAACGGCTTCACGACTTCTTCACGACTTCAACACGACCGCTACACAACCTCTATGATGCGGCTTCACGACTTCAACACTATGTCTTCATGACTTAAGACTTCACGACTTCAACCTGACCGCTACACAACCTCTATGCTACGGCTTCACGACTTCAACACTAGGACTTCACGACTAGGACTTCACGGCTTCAACACGACCGCTACACAACTTCTATGCTACGGCTTCACGACTTCAACACTAGGACTTCACGACTAGGACTTCACAACTTTAACACGACCGCTTCACAGCTTCTATGCTACGGCTTCATGACTTCAACACAAGGACTTCATGTCTTCTAAGCTACGGCTTCACAAACTTCTACACCACGGCTTCACGACTTCTACATTTGACCTCACAACTTCTATACCACAACTACTTATACAACATCTTCACTACTTACACACAACACTAATCTACAACACACACCTTACATACAAATGAATGAATGATTTACAAACTTTGTTAAACACACAACTTAAGTAACAAAATGATACTAAGTTGTAATACTTCTAATCTTGATTGATAGAAGTATTCTTCTTTTGCACTTGGATGGTGGAAGCTTGGATCACTTGGAAACCAATGCTTAAGATTACATGATCAAAGGTTTATTTAAGATACGAAATGAGATCTACAACAGAAAGTTTTAGTGCAAAAGGGTTGAGAAAAAATCCAGGAGAAGGCTTGTATTTATAGGGAAAAATCTGGACAGCTGGAGCCTACTGGAGCGGGGCGGTCCCCTTAAATAGGGGGCGGTCCCCTTAATTATTAAGGGGGCCGCCTAGTAAAATTAAGGGGGCCGCCCCTACTGAACGTTGGCCAATTTTGTCCTTTTGTGGGGAAGGTTTTTCTGGAACATTTTAACTGATTTTGGTTAAAAATTTGAATTCATATTTTTATAAAAGATTAAACATTTTTATTTAATGCCAAAAATGTTTTTCAAAAATATATAAAATGTTTTTGATGTTTTATAAAAAATCTAGTTTTTAAGAAAATGTTCCTTTGATCATATAATGCATTAAGCATTAGTTCATTCATACCTTAAGTGATTTTAGTTGTAGAAGTGAATATTTACAACTAAGTACTTGTTTAATTTATAAGTTTATGTTTTAATGAGTTTACATTTTGTGATCATCAAAACATAGAGATATGAATAAATATTGATAATGTTTTTAGGCATTTATTTATGTCAACAGTATTTAACCCATTTAGCTTGGTGGATCCTTTTTAGCTTATTCACAGCTTATCTAGCTAAGATGTCAACCCAATTTTATTTTTCCTATATTCCTCATTGTTTAAGGTACTTTCCATTGATTTTTCATATTTTTGTTAAATAGATTTATATATATATATATATATATATATATATATATATATATATATATATATATATATATATATATATATATATATATACATATATATAGGGTCAATTTATGAATTTTAATGAGTTTTAGAGGTTATATAAGCGACTCTATAAAATAAAACTCTAGGGTGCAAGTGGCATGATGACTTCATTATTGTCACGCGAACCATGTCAGTCATAACTGTACTTAAGTCATAATTACCTTCCTTTTTTATGGAAAAAAATAAAAAAGCGAGAAAAGAGTCTCGTAAGCGAATTATTGGGTGGTAAGTAGGCGACCTAATAAAATCCACGTGTAGGGTGCAAGTGTGGATTTTAGAAAGTCGCTCATCAACCCCTAGTATGTCGCTTAAGAGACTATTTGTGGGTGACTGACATGTGTCTGTCGCCTTGTGGTTGGACTATTATGCCCTTGAAAATATAACACAAAATGTGCGTTAAACTGACCATGTATGAAATTAAAACCTTTTGTAACAATTTAAAAACCTTTTGTAACAATTACGAAAACAAAAAGTGTGAAATTAAAAATAATTAGTACGCAACAAACTTTTATAAAATAATTAAACTACAAATTTTTTTGGTAGGTTGGGTAAAAAGTTGCTTTAAAAAATAAATGATAAAATGTCGCTTAAAAAGAAGTGGCTTTAAAATAAGCACAAGTCTAATTAAATGTAGGTTGTATTTTGGAATATAAACAGTTTACTTTTTTGAATATCTAAAACGACACGAGTGGCTTCATCATCTTCTATCATATTTTCACTGTTTAATTATATTCTGATTTCAAAGTAGAATGACGTCATCATCTTCAAATACTGAATCAAAGAAACAAAACGTGAAACAGATACTCCTCCTCCTTCTATGCCTTCAAAATACCAAATCTTTGGCATCCCCGAAACGATTTGGCAAAAATGTAGTTCTGGTCAATTTGGAACAGAAAAACTTCTTATTGAACTTTATATTGACCGTATCAAAAGGTTTGAAGAAAAAAACAAAGAAGATGAAGCGATTATATTGGTGCATCAGAAGAAGATTGAAGACCGTAATAAAGTCATAGAAGAAAACCGACAGAAATCTGTTGGAGTTTATAAAAGTATTGAAGATTATTCATCTATTTAAAATGTATGTGCTATGAGATTTGACAATATGTGATGTTGGACTATGATTGATTTAAATTATATGTAATGTTTGTTATATTATGTCAATTTTAATTTGCAAATGCTAACCTATATGTAATGTTTGGTTTAAAACACTTTTCTCCAAATTTTCTTTAGCAGTAGAAACTTGTTCCTTTGGTTCAGCAGCAGTATGTTGTACCTTAGCAGCAGTCTGATTAACACGAGCAATAGTATCAACCTTAACTGTTTCTTCAGTATCACCAACAGCAGGACCAACTTTTATTCAACAGTAGAATATCCCAAGCTTTAATTGTATGATCAAATTCAAAATCAAAATCAAATGCAAACTTAAACTTCAGATCAAAAATTCAAAAATCAAATAAGAGCACTCCGGTGTCTTAACGTGACACCCGACTTAAACCAGTTTTTCCTAAAACTTTTTTTTAGTACGCCTTAAGGTTAGTAATCCTAGTGTTGCAATTATAACCCAAGTGGGCACTTAGCACATGATGTATGGAACATATGTTCAAACCATACCCAGTAATTGTAAAAGGTTACATCTATTCAAAATGAAAATACTAATCCAAACACCCACTATATTCGAAAAGGCAAATCGTTTTGATTTGTAAAAGTAAAACTAAACAATTACCAACAACAACCAAACTTTTATTGATCGGTTTCATGTTGACAACCATTACAAACTTCCCTATCATCTATATGTACTTTTCGACATATTTGCTTGAGCAAAAGTAAAATTAGGAGTGTTTATGTTAGATTTAACTTGATTATAATAGTTATGAATGTGGTTGGACTATTATACCTATGAAAATATAAAAAAGAGTAAATACACATTCGTTGTTAGCTACTCTAGTTCAAAATGGACAATTAGTTAGAAGAAAAATAAAAAGCAATTGATTTGAAAGTTGAAATAATGTACTTGAAAACTGAAAAGGCAAATCTTGAGAATCGGCAAATCTTGAGAAGGCAAATCTTGAGAATCCGAAATAGATATTTTACACCTGCCACTTAGATCTTCTACACCGGCCACTTGCACCCAATAGTGGATTTTAGAAAGTCGCTTACAGAGCCACCGAAAAGTCGCATAATAGACTTTTACCCTTCCCTAGCATAAGTGTTGGCAACATCAACCGTCCCACGTGAAGCAACAGTAATCTCTCCGCTATATAAACGAGTTTCAACCAAAGCAGAACGTGCCCATTCAACGAGAGTAAGAAGTGAGAATACCATAACATAGTTAGAGTGTTAGAATCCTCAACAAACTTACAACCCAAGCCTAGCTTCTTTCTTTTTGTCTCTTAATTGTCTCTCACCATAGTAACCTTGTAACTGTGCCCATCATGAATCATAAACTTGTTATTCTTTCAATGTCCAAATGGCACCTGTTTATGTTTATCTTGTTAAATAATGAGTTGCTCAAGTTTAAACCGGACCAACAAGTGGTATCAGAGCGGGTGGATCATTCTTATGATCTAGATCCGTTCTTAAATGACTACTAATAACTTTTAGCCGTTCTTAAATGACGGCTAATAACATACAACCACCATCCTCTACAAAAACCCTAACATCAAAATCCCCTCCATGTTGTTGTCGAGTATCTCCTCACATTCAACCTTTTCGGTGCGTGAAAGTACTCGAACCGCCTATCCATAATCTTTCCCTTCACTCCACCTCACCACCACCAGTTCTTAAATACTGGTGGAATCTTGTTGGGAACTTAGTCCCATGCAAGCTATGAGAGCGGAACATCCAAGGGTGTAATATGGTTGATCTCAGTAACAACCATATTTGAAGCGAAAAATGGTGGATCATCAGAGGCTATTAAAGGGGAACAAAATGGGAAGAGGATACGTCATTGGTGGATCAGTAGATGGCTATAATCCCTGATCTTCAAGGAACATCACCTAACGACGTCAAGTGACAAAGGATGAAATAGGTTGATTTCATCCTTTGTGGCTTGACGTTGTTAGATGATGTTCCTTGAAGATCAGGGATTATAGCGATCCGTGATGTATGATTTCTCATATTTGTTGCTACCCATCTGAGCAACCAAGATAAACCACCAAGGCTAGATGCCAGAGTGTTTGCTGGTTCACAAAGCACTGAAACAGATTCAAAATGAAAAGGTTGCAGAACTGAAGATAACAGATTCAAGCTCCAGTCTCTATTTGTACTTCATCAGCATCAATAGAATTAGGTATAATAAATATTGTAATTCTTTGATGTAATAAGCAGTATGTAAAAAGAAGCCAAAGAAACTAATCCCCTTATCGTTTTTTGCCATTGTTAGTTATTTTGGTTGAATGTGTGTTGATGGTAATTTAGGGTTGTTATAGAATTTAAGTAAAAGGGAAACAATACTACGGTACAACTTTTGGGTTACTAGATTATAGTTATAAATGTGGTTGGGCAATCATGCCCTTGAAAATATAACACAAAACGTGCGTTGACCTGACCATTATAATTTAAAAACCTTTTATTCAATTACAAAAACAACAAATATTTTGATACTACTGCTGGTGTCATTCTACTCCTGGGCTTAATGATACTACTGCTGGTAGTTTGCTAAAAACTGTATGAGGTTAATATTGACAAGAAAAATATTGACTTATTCTCTTTCCAAAAATATTTACTTAATACCGTCATTCTACTTCTGGGCTTAACTAGCCGTTGTAAGTAATGTGTCAGTAACATTTTTTCTAGCTGTTGGGTAAAACCATTAGTTACCATACTTATAGGGATTTTCTAGACGAAAATTATCTTTTTACCAAATATTTACTTACTCTCTTTACAAACATAATTTTACCTCTTATGTAAAATTCTCAAACCCTAACAGTATAAATATAAAAACCCGATTGGCTGTGCACATCATCAATTAACCCACATACGATCATCTTTCTGATATAAACTTACAAAAAGCATCACTCATCATGGTTGGTTTAGACTTTGTTAAGTCGCATAATATGGTTGCCTTTTTGGAGAAAATAGAGCAAGGGGATGGACCTAAATTCTATGAGGTTGTGGATTTTCTCAACAATTGTCATATAAGGTATGCTTTAACTGTTTCCCCTACTCTTTTTGTCTCTCACATCACATAGTTTTGGCAGACTGCTATTGTCATAACTAGTGAAGATGGAGACATAGAAATCCATTCTAAGGTAGATGGCATATCATTTATTGTTACCGAATCTACTGTTAGGAGACATCTTAAGTTAGAAGATTCAGATGGTATGAATAACATGCCAAACACTCAAATTTCGCAAGAAATTGCCAGAATGGAGTATGATACATCCAATCAAAAATTAACTTTTCAAAAATGATGTTTCTCCCCACAATGGAGATTTCTAATACATACTGTCTTGCATTCTTTAAGTCCTAAAAGAACATCATCGGAGCAATTCGGTAGCAATATTGCTATTGCTCTCATATGTTTGTCAACAAACAGAGTTTTTAACTTTTCAAAATTCATATTTGACTGTATAGTTGCTAATGTGAAAAGTAAAACAAAATTTCTTATGTACCCAAGATTTGTTCAAACCTTTTTGAATAAGAAAAAGAATATGCTTAAGCAACATAAAAAAAATCCTACTCCTAGCCTACGACAAAAAGTTTTTCAAAACATGGCTATGGCAAGTAGACGCTTTAATGGGGTAGTAATACCTCTCTTTCCTGAAATGCTTCAAATTGATCAGGGTGAAGGGTCAGTCAACCCAACTGAGCCCCAACACACACCCATTGAGGTTCCTAATATCACTCATGCACCCCCAGTCACCACAACATATAGGAGAAGAACCAGAAAGGAGACTCTGATTGCTCAGTCTAGTCCTCCTACTCATACCTTTGAAGCAGATGAGCCTATCTTTCATGATAGTATGGATGGGGCTTACACTACTGCATCTGGCTTGGTAGCTAGGCAGGTCAGTGTAAACATCAGTAAGACCTCTTCCATGGCAACACCTAATGTGCCAAGTATTCAAACACTTGCCACAGGTGGTGTAATCCCAGGCCAACTGGAAATTCTGGGTGGTTCAGGTGTACATCCTAGTCTCACTAGGGTGGAATCTGAATCTTTGCCCCATGACTCACCTCTCCTAGCAGGTCACACAGCTAAAAGTGATGAGGGCAGTTATTCACTAAAGGAATTGATGGTTATCTGTACCAATTTGTCAAACAAGGTAGGATCTCTGCAAGAAGAACTGAAGAGCCACAATAATACTTTTTCCAAGGTCTACACTAAGCTGACACTGAGAGTGAAGAGTTTGGAAAGACAGCATAAGAGGAAAAGATCCAAAGTGGTGCTCTCAGATATTTCAGATGATGATGGGAATGATTCTCCCAAACAGGGGAGGAAATCAGGGAAATCTGGAAAAGAAGAAGTAAAGAGATCAGGAACTGAGGGGAGGAATGAAGAAGGTACTGGTGGATTAAATGAAGAAGGTACTGGTAATGATGCAGATATGGGTGCTCAAAATCATGAACAAGGTACTGTTGGGAAAGGAATTCTGATTGAAGAAGATGAGTCAAAGAAGAAAAAGGTTGATCCTAAGATACAAGCTCAGATAGATTATGATGCTGAAGTAGCAAAGAAAATGGCTGAAGATGATGTTGTTGATTTGATGGAAGCACAGAGATTAGAAAACCTAAGGATGGCTGAAGATGCTAAGATTGCTCAAGAAATGGCTTCAGATGCTCAGGTGGATCAAGAACAGTTTGAAGAACAGGTACAATACTTGATAGATGTTGATCCCATTGTGAAAGCTCAAGCTGTAAAACTTCTTAAAGATAAGAGGTTAAGTGCAGATGCTAGATCAGAAATGCTTACTAGCTTCATTCTATCAAAGAACAGGGAAGTAGCTTGGAGTGATCTTATGCAGAAGATCAGGAATAGAAAAAAGAAAGGTTATAAGAAGAAGATGCCAACAAGGAAGGAACAAATCAGCTTCATGAAGAGTTACTTGAAGAACCAAGCATTTTGGAAGCCGAGTTACTTCAAAGGAAGATCAGATGCAGAGATTGAAAAAGCATATTATGAGGCTTATGCAAGGATTAACAAACCATTGTTCCCAATGGAATTCACAATAGATACTGGGAATGATAAAGGAAAGAAAAGAGATCCAGAGGTGTTAGAGTCTGATACTTCTAAGAAAAAGAAGACAGGAGCTGAAGGATTAACAGATGAGCAGATCAAGAATATGATTGTAGTAGTCCCGGAATCCACAAACATCAAACAAATACAAGCAAAACACCCTGTTATAGATTGGGAGGTATTCATCGAGGGAAGAATGAAAGGGTGGAAAATCATAAGAATTGGTGGAATAACTGAAAGATACAAACTGTTTGAGGATTTACTTAAAGGTTTTGACAGGGAAGATCTCAATCAGTTGTGGAACTTAGTATAGGAGAGATTCAGAGTTGCAGATCCACTTGAAGACAAAGATAAAGAATTATGTGTACAACTGAAGAGGATTTATGATCCAGATGATGGAGAAGCAATATGGAGATTTCAGGCTAAGATCAAAGATGTCACTTGGAAGCTGTTTGATACATGTGGAGTGCACAGAATTTCTACCAAGGATGGGATAGAAATCTATATGCTGGTTGAAAAATACTATCCTCTCAAAACAGCAACCTTATTGACATTAGTGGTTTCAAAATTGCAGATTGAGACTGAATCAGAAATGGCAGATGCACTAGTCTAAAGGATTTTTGATATTGCATAACAGAGGAAAGCTCAAACCAATAGGTTGACATGGTAGGTGTTTGGAAGAATCCCCCCACCATGGAGATGAAGTTTAATTCGAAGAAACATAGTGATTTGGAGAGAGATCACAAGAGCGGATGAGTAAGATGTTAGTCAGAGTTCCAGAAATGCTTCATGTTGACCCACTTCAGTCAAGACATCCAATAATGGATTGGGAGATCTACAGAGACAAATTTGGAAAGGCATGGAAGATTACAAGAGTTGGTGGAGAGACAACAATATTCAAGAATTTTGGAAATTTTGTAAGAATCTGTGACAGAGAAGACATGGACACTTTATGGAAATTGGTTCAAGAAAAGCTCAATACAAAGAAGAAGGAAGATGTAAAGGAGAAAGAACTAGTGATTATTGAAGATCACTCGTATTATTCATAATAATAATGAATCGTTTTGGTTACTGTCATTGTCTTCATTGTTCATAAAATACACTGTTCCACTCATTCACAAACAACATCTTCTAAGTATAACTAAGTAGATTCCGCATACTTAGTTATATCCACTCAAAGTATCTCATACACATCATACATGGTTAACACCCTAAGTGTAATACATTAGATCCTCTCAATAAACAAAGATTAATAACATATGCACAAGCTAATCTTAATGAAAGCATATACACAAATAGCAAACAACAAAATACGAGGTTAATTGTCATAGGGTATTCAACCCATACATAAACTACAAACACTAAAAGAATTCCACTAAGGTTGTGAGGGAAGCTCGGTGGAGTTTCAACAGCTTCCTAGCCAACTCCCAATTCATCCTCAGATTTTCAGACTCATCATTACTCAAATTTCTGAGCTTGATATAAATCATCTTCAGCAAGGGGGAACACGCAAGTATGAGCTTTAGTATTGTTAATTCATTCTCTGATCTAGGAAAAGATCGAAACACCATACTCTTCAGCTGCCCCGACCTCATTCTGTTACTACCTAAATCTAAAGAAAAAACTTCCAAAGGTAGATCACTTTCCAAAGCAGCCTGCAAATTGAGATAGAATTTAGATGCACAACCATGGCAATTTAAGATGATGTATTCCACTTACTATTCATTCCACTTACTATGGTTTCTAGAGTTTGCAATTTTGGAGCTCTACAAATCATTTGAATGATGAATGACACCATTGCATTGTTCCCAAAATCGACTCCGGATAGATTTAGAGTCTTAAGGGATACAAATGCCACAGGGACATTCATCCAGGAGCTACCTTCTGCCAACAACTACAAAAGGTCGACTCTTCATAAGTTTTAAATATTACATTTAATAAGTATTAGAGATTACCTTAACATTATGTAATTGGAAGTGTAAAACTAAAATTTGTCTAAACTTGCACTCCTGAAAATCCAATGTAGGGGACTCAAAATTCGGAAGAGTTCTAAGCTGAAAGATATTGTAAGTTGTGATTATCGTGGGATGGTTCCAAACACCGAACGACAAATACAACTTCTTCAAATTTCCAAGTTGTGCAATATACAACAGCCTCATGTCGTTTGTATCAATACTATCCATTTTAAGAGACTCAAGTAACGGACAACGAGAAATAAACTCCCAAATTGAACCGGTTTGAAAGTCAACAGATAACAATTCTAAGCTCAATAGATTTGGAAAGCTAATAAAAGATACCAAACTAGGAAGAGTACACCAATGAAGTTCAAGATGTTTCAACTCCATACGAAAGTACAATTGGGTTGGCAACATAACTGGTTCACCATACCAGTTTCGAATTGTGAGTTCCTCAATTCCTTCTCGAGCTAAAAACAACAGCCAATCATGAATCTCTTCATAATTGAAGTCACCTTGTCCAAACAGCGGTTTGAGATCTACGGAGAAGACAAACCTTCTTACGGGACCTTTGAGCTGAAGTAGCAGTCTAGTAAGTTGGCTCCCATCAAATTTATTTGTCAAAAAATAAAAGAAATCCTCATCAACTATAACATCGGTGAGCAAAGTCCACTTAAACCTCCAGTTTCTCGCTAAACTATCGGTCCTAACCGCATCTTTTAGTGGCAAATGATTCATAATATTAGTGATCATGTTATCTGGCATGTTGCTAATATAATCCGCCATTTTAGGGATAACATTACGTCTGAAAGACATGGTTTTGTTAGAATTTGATTTTTTGGTTTTGTGAGGTCTTTAAAATGAGAGTTTTGATTTAGTTTTGGATATATATATATATATATATATATATATATATATATATATATATATATATATATATATATATATATATATATATATATTATAAGGGTTTGTGTAATTATGTGGGTATAGGGGTTTGGTGGGTGGTTTTATCGGTTCCCGTGAAAAAGTAATTATTTGACAGAAAAAGTCGCTTATCTATGCATTTAAAAGTCGCTTAAGAGACTCTTTTGTTCCTTAGCATAAACGTTGGTTGTTATTGCTATTTTCTAGCTTATTTAACTAGATGTAAAAAAAGTTGCTTTCATTAAAGATGCTTATTTTTAATTGCTTTAAAAAGTTCCATAAAACTTGCGTTGACATCACCATTATAATTTAATTTTGAAATTCCAATTAAACTTTGCGTTGAGAAAAAGGTGTTTGGAAAAATCAGCAGACATTCTGCTGCTAGTTACAAAGATTCTGCTGCTAGCCTAAACTTTCTACTGCTGAGGGTTCTGCTGCTCGCTTTGTAACTTCTGGGATTCTACTGCTTGGTTTGAAAGTAAAGGGACTGTTATGCAAATTTGGCGCCAATAAAACCCTAAATCGATCCAAACGGCTTAAAAAACCCAATTCAATCTCAAAATTGGCTTTGTGCGCCCAAAAATTATTCCTATTCAAACCCTAACACACTTTTAAACATCTAATTTCAGAAACCCCCAAAATCAAAACCCTAATTTCACAATGACAAAAAGAAAATTCTCCGTTAATCACAATCAGGTTGCGTTTCTTCAAAAGCCCCAAGAAGCTGATGGTTTTGCTGAAGTAATCGACTTTCTTAATGCTACTAACATAAGGTATGCATTAACAGCAAACCCAACTATATATGTTTCCCACATGAAACAGTTCTGGTCTACTCTTAAGATCAAAACTAGAAATGGGGAAGAATATTTAAAGGCTTAGGTAGATGGCCAAAGGATAATTATCTCTGAATCATCTGTAAGAGAAGCTCTTCACTTTTCAGATGATGAGGAAATAATTTGCCTTGAAAATTCTCTCATTTTTCAAGAATTGGAAACCATGGGATATGAGAAGAAAAATGAAGGTTTAAAGTTTTACAAAGGTCTTCTCTGTCCACAATGGAAATTTTTACTTCACACCATTCTCCATTGTATAAGTCCTAAAACAACAGGTTGGAATGAATTCAGTACAACTCAAGCATCTGCTATGATTTGTCTGGCCAAAGGACAACCTTTTAATTTTTCGGCTATGATAATGGATGGTTTGAAAAAGAATGTTTCTGGCAAATATTACATTTACCCAAGGTTTTTGCAATTAATTTTTAATAATCAATTTTCAGAACATAAGGTACATAAAAGAACATTTGACTGTCGTGTTCTTCGAAAGAAATCATTATCTTATTTGAAAAAGGATGGCAAGGATTTCTCTGGGAGGGTCACACCATTGTTCCCATATATGGTGGAATTGGCTTAAAATTAGGGTGACGGTGCTGAAATCCCAACAGTTACCCTACAGACACCCACAATTTTGAATACTTCATCACTCCAAACTGAAAAGACCCAAACACCTAGGACATCACAAATTGAGAACACTGAGTTTCCTCATACCAGTGTTAGAATGGATGCAGATGAGGCTGTCATAGGTGTGGGAGGTGGCATGATGGAAGGGCTGACACTACTGCTTTTGGCTTAGTAGATGAGCAAAAAAGTGTTAAAATAAATAAGACCCCAATCGTGGCAACATCTACTGTTGAAGGTTCTCATGAACCAGAAACAGAGGATGGAAACCCCAGCCAAATGGCAAACATGGGGGGCTCAGCTGATCAAACCAGGTTTGATACTGAGTTTGGACCCATTGATTCACCTCTCAGGGAAGGTAACACATCCCGAAGTGATGAGGGTAGACAAGAAACAAATGAATTGATGGACTCTCATGTACAAACTGACAATGCCTATGATCCACTTCTCGGGCCATGTAACACAGGCCGAAGTATGGAACTTATTAATGAATTGATGAAATCATGTACAAAATTGTCACAGGAGGTTCTTGATCTCGAACATGAGTTAAAGGAGGTAAAAACTACTCAAGGTGCAGAAATCAGGAGGTTAAAGCAAAGGATTAGGCATCTAGAGCGTTTACAGAGATCAAGGGCTTCCAAAACTAAAAGATTGTACAAGCTTGGATCTTTGTCAAGGGTGGATGATTCTGAACCAAGTTTGGGGGAGGATGCTCCCAAACAGGGGAGGAATGTAGACAAGGATTCAGGGGAGGAAATCAAGGATTCAGGGGAGGCTGAGAAGCTGAATGATGAAGGTGTTGCTGGTAATGAGGGAAATGATAATGTGGATATGGATATGGAAAGTGGTGAAAATGAGGATTTTGTGGGTAAGGACAAATCTGCTAATGATGTGGTGCTTGAAAAAGACAAAAAGGAGCAGATTAGGAAAAAATTGAAGAGTTTGAATGAAGAGCAGCTAAATAAACACTGAAGTGATGGTGGAAGCTGCTGCAAGTGTTCACGCTGATTCTGCTGTTGGTGACAAAGAAAAAGTTGCCAAGGATGATTCTACTGCTGAGGTAATTAATTCTGCTGCTAGTATTAATGATTCTGCTACTGAGCCAGAGCAAGGTTCTACTGATGGTGCTAAGGAACCTACTGCTGAGACTCAAGTTGAACATACTGCTAAGGAGTCGGATTATGATGTTAGCTTGGCTAAGGTAATACTACAACTGAACTCTACCAAATCATCAACACCAAAACAATCAACACCACCACCTCAATCACAACCAAAACCACCTACTACTGAACCACAATCACAACCTCAACCAACATCAAAGCAAACAACACCACCACCTCCATCTCCAAGAGTTCCAGTTAAAGGTGTAACAATTAGAGAACCTATCCCATCCAATCAACCCACTCATACTCATACATATTCTGGGAAAGGAAATGGCAACATGGTTGAAGAGCTTGAACCCTATCAACTAGAAGTTCCCTTTGAGTTCTGGCCTCCTGATCTTCAAATAAAGCATGATGAAGAAGCTGCAAGGAAATATCAAGCTCAGTATGCAGAAGAATATCAAGCAGAACTTGAAAGACAAAGAAAACAGGCTGAAGCAGAAGCTAAATTGGATGCTTGGGATGAGGAGAGGTTAAGATGTGAGGCTCATATGGAGTTGTGGAAGCAGGTGAAAGAGGAGATTCAAGATACTTTCACTGATGAAGGAAGGGATACATGGTTTAAGAAATTCGAAGCAGATAATAAGAAGAAGTATCTTGCTGAGAGAAGGAAGAAAAAATTGGACAGACCACCAACTGTGAAACAAATCAAAAACTTATGAGAACATTAATTGAAGAATACGAAAGGCTACAAGCTTGTGAAGTTAAAGGCATATTCAGATGATGAAATTCGGAAAATGTTTGAGAGAGCTAAATGGGAAAATGATAAATTTGCGCCTATGGGGTCTGAGTTACAAAAAGAAAAGTTTAAGAGGTTTAAGACAGTGGTGAAAGAGAAAGAAAAAGTGGTGGAGACTGAGATTGAAAAGGAAAAGGTTGAAGAAGTAAAAGAAAAAGTGAAGGAGGAAGTGAAAGAAAGTTCAAACACTGGTGTGAAAAGAACTGGAAGGGTTCTAAAGATGAAAGCAAGGAAGAAGTGAAAAGCTAGTAAGGCTAAGGGAGTAGTGCCAGAATCTGAATCTGAGACAGAGCATGAGACAGAGCATACTAAATCTGATGAAAAAGGTGATGAAAAGGAGGAAACTGAAAAAGATAGAGAAAGGGTAATGGCTCTCACAGTTCTTTCAAAAAAAAAGAACCTGAGACTACCAATGCAGTTCCTTTAGCAGCAAAACATCCAATCATCTCGTATTCACACAAGATCAGGGGTGGAAGTGAAGCCTACTGAGAGTTTAGAAGAACAAATGGTACGTGTTATGGATTTGTTAGCTTTTCACAAATGTTGCATTGCATGGACAGAGATGATGTGGTTACTCTCTGGAGGTTATACAAGGAGAAGTATGGTGATACAAGGCCATAGGAGGTATATGAAAGGGTGATATACTATTATTTGAAGATAATGTTTGAGCCACATGATTCAGACAATGAATGGTTGAAGTTAAAACACAACACAGTGAAGAAATGGACTTTGTATCAGTCTTGTGGTGTTCATGAATTGTGTGTTCAAGGGTTGGTTATATATATGTTAGTAGAGAAAGATTATCCTTCATTGAATTTTCATACAGAGATTATTGATCAGATGTTGAAGCCTAGGATGTTGCATCTACAGAAAAAGTTCACAGTAGATGATCAGGCTTATCAACTGATAACTAAGTATGAAAAGATTCTCAAGAGAAACAAGTAAGTTTTTGAGTAACCGTATTAATATATTGAAGTGTTTCATTGATTATTCTTCTTAAGATTAAACATTAGATTCTGCATAGTGTTTAATATTGTTTGAAGAACAGTTTCTATACAATTTGTTTTAGACCTATATCTAAGATACTTGTTGTTTTAGACTAAGGTTGCATTTAATATCACATTTAAACTGGTATGCTGATAAAAAAAAACAAGCGCTAAGTAGATATTAAATAGAAATGTGACATGTTTGCCTGTTTCGTCTCAGACCAAGAAACAAGATGAATGTGCATCAGATTACGGAGTTAAAAGACAATCCAACCGATCCAAACAAGCAAAGAGGTAAGTATTCAAAATTTATTTAACGTAAATCATAGTTAAGTTAATACGTTGGTGCATCTAAAAGTAAAATGAACAATCCATGGTATCATAGTTAAGATCATAAGTTACAACTTTCATATAATTCGCTACAAATCATCCAAATGAACCAAGTAAGGGTGACCTGAGGGCCCCGGTTGTGTCTTAGTATGGTTGTTAGGATCGTTGACATTATTTCACGACCACGGTTGTGACTAGCTGTCGTTGTTAGGAATGTTGCTTTGAGGAGTAGATGATTCACAATTCCATATAAAAGGACTGTTTGACTCAGCAGTTGGTTCTGTCCGTTCGACAGTTTCACGACTGCTGTGTACTTCATGTCCTTGTTGTTCAACTGCCTCCTCGTGAGTAGGGGTGCATGATTCTGTCTTTCTTTTAAGTTTCTGAGATGTAATGTCAGTTTAAAAAAAATTATATTATACTAGAAAGTAAATAACAAATGTGTTTACATTATACTAAACAAAAACAAGTACATTTTATTGGACCAATGGTACAGTACATGACCGTCGTGTGTGTCCTTTCTTGTCACACCGCGAACATTTTGTACTTTTCAGTTCTTCCCCCTGTGATCGGATACGGTCTTTCTCTTTTGGCCTTCCAGGTTGCCGCTTACCAATAAGCGGTGGTTTTACCACTTGCAGGTCATCAGGAGTACGCCACTGTTTGATGTCTTTTAGAGGATACACCTTATCTTGGTACGTATTTTTTAGCGCTGTTTTCTTAAACCATTTTAATGCCCAACTGCTATTGTTATTCAAACCTTCAACTCTAGAAACGACACAAACATGCCCACACGGTAAACCTGATATTTGCCATTTACGGAAACTGCATTATTTTTTGTCAAAGTCAACAATATGAACCTCTCGTGAATCAGCAACTTGATACATTTTGTACATCTCAATCCTGCTAACAACCCAATTAGCGCTCTTTAACATTCTTTCGTTTACTTTTGCAGCTGCCCATTCGCTAAGTTCATCCTTTGGTGCATGTAAAATTAAAAAATAAAATACTCTTACATAAATGAAATGTCAAACAAAACATAATACACATTTTTTTTAATTACCTTTGTATTTTGCTCGACGATCACAATACCATTTTTGTAGAAGCTTTCTGTAGTACTCCATTAGCATGGTTATTGGAACTTTCCGAACAGATGCGGTCAAAGAGTTTACTGATTCTGCACTATTTGAGGTCAAATAATTGTACCTGTTTGCAGGGCAGTAAACCCGTGACCACTTACCAAATCCAGCGTCTTCTAGTTTTCTTTAGACATATGGTTTTCCGCGTTGAATTTCAAATATTGAATCATCAAACTTCCTCACTGTGTATGCTTTGCATGTCCTCCAATATATAGCCTTCCACTTTCTACTCTTCAAATTGCAATTCATCATTAAATGACGACAACAATACCCATGAAAGGCATCAGGAAAAATGGTACTACACGCATGTGCAATTGCCGGATGTCTGTCGGAGATGATGGCCAAATCGCCAACATCACCAATGCATTCTTTAAGTTTACTCATAAACCAAAGCCATGATTCGTTAGTCTCACCTTGACAAACAACGGTGGCAATAGGTATGATCTGGTTGTTACCGTCCATTCCAACAGCAACCATGTTTGTTCCACGGTATCTCCCTTTAAGATGTGCGGCGTCAATTATTATCAATGGCCGCAAAAAACCCAAGAAGCTCCGAATCTATTTTATTAGACCACATATTGGTTAGTGAATACTATATACATAATAATCAAGGTAAAAATTAAAAAAAATTAAGACAAGCTTACCGCAACACCGAACCCTATGAATAACCATCTTAAATCGATCTTCATCATTTGTCTCGATGTGTGTTACCGTCCCTTCATTTTCCGACTTTAAGTTGTAGCAATAATACGGTAACTGCTCAAAAGAATCCGTAGGGCTACCGTTTACCAACTGTAATGAAATGTTTTTCTCACCCCAAGCTCGTTTATAAGAAACGTCAATTTTCCATTCGATATTCAGATCTTTTTGTATGTCCTTACATGTATAGATCCTTCTGCTATCCTTCAGTTTGTCTACCAGCAAGCAACCCAACAATTGTTGGGTAGCGTTTCGATGATTAGGATTAATTCTAGTTCGGGAACATGTATGCACGTCCTTAATGCGTGACACATAGAATCTACATGTTATAATACTTTTTCGTGTGTGAACGTACCATTTGCAACCCTTTTCCACACACTTTACACTCAACCTACACTTATTAGACCTAATTACTTTAAACTCAAAACGTTCAACTAAAGCTTTTATTCCTATTGCATAAAAGCACTCAGCCTTATCATCAAACCAAACACCAAGCTGAACTTTGGATACCACAGCGTGTCTAAGGGTATTAATCATTTTAATTATAGGATCAGGTGCATTGGGTGGGTCAGGCATGTTTTCAAATGTGGATTTCTGCCAACGGGGCTGAACATCGTCAAACGCCTGTTCGCTTCTAAACTCATTATCATGATTTTCAACTTTCGGTGTTTGATAATCACATTCTTCAGGGAACAAAGAAACATTAAGATCGATATCAAGAGGCCTAGAAGAAGAAGATGGTTTTAACTCCATAGTTTGCTCGATACGTTCGATGTATATTGTCTGAACCATGGTATGCTTACGACATATTTCGTTAACAAAGAAGGCAACGTCATTATCGTCACATACTTCAATTTTGTTGGATCCAGATATGTAGTGTAAGCTGATGTCCTTGTAGGTCCACACGTAATGGATCCAAGTAGCCTTGTAATGACATCAAATAACGACATATTATTAGCATCATTTATCCTATAGTATTGACTTGTTTTATATCACTTTATATGAGAATTGATACTTTATCGTTTACTTTTGTAATTCTCAGTTATAAACAAGCATTAGGTGAAAGTTAATGATTTCGGACGGAAATTGGAGCAAAATGAATCAAGTTGGAAAAGTCTACTGAACTGAAGGAAGATGCGCCGTATCATTCTTGATAGATACGTCGTACATAAAGACTTAGACGAATCTGAGACCATTGCCTGACTTTAAAGAATGCGCCGCATGTATTTATCTCATGCGCCGCATATAAAACCTTGGTCAACGAAGAAGATCTGACTTATCTACTCCAGATACACCGTATGACATTCCTAACATACGGCGCATCAATCTCAAGACTTCACCAAAGATTATCCAAGATACTGAAGGACATGCGCCGCATAAAGATACAAGTTACGCCGCATCTTAAGGCGGTGTACGAATATTCTGGAATATAATAATCTTGGACCCCACGCGAAGTTACCTTGATACGCCGCATCGGACCAATCCGATGCGCCGTATCGGCCATACACAATCCTTACCAAGAAATCAAGTGGAGATTAGAAGCTTAATGAAGAAGTCAAGATTACAAGTCGACACTTGAAGATGCTTTCGTATTTTGGCCATAAAATCTTCATCCGGACTCCGTTTTAGTTGATTCAAGCGGCCACGGAAAGAGAAAAAGGAGATCTACCTGTATCTGAAGGAGATGCGGCGCATCAGGTCTTTAGATGCGCCGTATTGGGAGATGCTCCATATCAGATTTATAGATGCGCCATATCGGGCCAGTTTCAGACTTGGAGGCTACGTTTACTTATAGATGCGGCGCATCTAACTCTCTAGATGCGCCGTATCGACCCAGATTTCAGAATCTATAAATACCGAACTCATTAACGAATTAGGGAATCATTGGGGACCCTCGGGATCATTCCCAGGCGTCTGTAAACGTCCCAAAATAGCAGAAGACTATATTGAAGATCCATTCCATCCACGAAGAACATCTCAAGCCAATTTACTTTGTTTAATCATTCGGTTAGCGTGTAGTTTTCATTATGATTTCTATCTTTTATGCTATGATTCAAACATTGTGTATTGTTACTGAGATTATGGGCTAACACCCTTAGGTGTTAGCCATGTTTATGAAGTTTTATTAGTTTTTATGATTTTGTCGATGTGTTTGCTTTGTTATTGGATTGGGTGCTTGTCGATAAAAACTCGTTTATTGCTTATAACTAGTAGAAGTCTATGTAACTAGGTTATGATCCTTATAACTTTAATTGATGTGACTTAACTACCTGTAATTGTGGTTGCTTAGGTTGAGTTATATGCGTGTTAACCCGAATCTCTATTAGGAATCATTGTTTGGCATAAACGGAACGTGTCTACAACCTAATAGGACTAGTAGCGTGTAATACCGAACTAGGTTAGATGGTTTAAAGCAATAAGTTAGTATTGATGCTAGACGAGTCACTATGATCATGTCCTCTTTCCCACCACGATGGTAGGTTATTTAATCGTGACAGGATTAATAATCGGATTGGCGACAAAACAATTGAATGAATTAAAACAAGTAGACATAAGCATGTATAACTATAAAATGGATTAGACGTGGCTAACCCGTTCTTCCTATCTATCTTCATCTATCTTTAATTTGCTTTTAATTAGTTTAATATTTATTTTCTCGTATTTAGTTTAATTAAACACACAAAATCGTGATAGCCTCTCAGGCTAAAACCCCAAAAATATTTACTTGCTTTCTAGGTTAGTTAGTTTAGTAATTAGAATACCTTTAGATCACTTTAGCTTCTCTCCTAGTGAACGACCCTTGCTTACCTAAAAACTATCTACATTGATCGGGTACACTGCTCGTGAGTGTTTAGAGTCTATAGGTTAGTTCAGCAATAAATAAATTTAAAACTTGGTAGATTTTTATAGACCTAAAAAAAAACACATCAAGTTTTTTGTCGCCGTTGCCGGGGAGTGATTGTTTTAATTTGATTTATTGGTATTTTAGTTTAGTTAGTTTTATTTGTTTCTGTGTTTTCTGTGTTTCTGTCTCAGAAAGGCAATACGGCGTATCCTTGTCTGTGGATGCGGCGTATCTGTCTTATATCAATATGGCGTATACAGGTCAATTGTATACGGCGTATTGACGTTCTGTGACCAATTTTTTTTATCGTTTTTCTTTATTTTTGTTTATTTAATTTTTATTTTTCGTTTTAGTTTTTATTGTTTTTGTTTCGGTTACTGCTGTTCTTGGTTGTTTATCTTTCAGGTAATAATGATGATGGACAATCCGGACATAACTATGGAAGAATATCTTAGGCTTAACAATGAAAGGTCCTTGAGCAATAAAATGGTTTACGATTGGGAAAGAGCAAGATATGGTGCACAAGTCATCAATGATAAAGAACCCACGATGGAAGAGTACTTATTATCAAAGCAGGAAAAATCAGGGAAAGAAAGAAACAAATTTCCATTTAGACACACTTGGACTTTATCCAATGATGATGATGAAGAAGAATCATACGATTTTGGTGCAATTAGGGTTCCGGCAATAGTTATTGATGATGTTATTTCTCCGGAAGTTGCCCAAGATGAAGAAGAGTCACAAGTGTTTGATTTGAATGAAAATTCGACAATTGTTTACAAAGAAGCTTATTCATCCGAAAGTGCTTATGATGAAAATGAAGATGAATGTGGAACAATGGTGTATGGTGCTATTACTTGTGATTTTTCACCCGAGTTGGAAAATATATTCTCATCATATCAAAAACACCATGATGATATACCATCGGATGAAGATAATGAGTATTCTCATATTGAAAGTTTTGATTGTATTGTGTACGATGCCATACCGCAATTGCCACAACAAAATGAAATATTCATGCGTGGAACAAATGAGCCAGATTATGACCTCACAAAGGATTTTGAAGAAATGTGGGATGACTTATTTGAGGCGGCTATTCGGGAAAAGGATGAAATTACAAGACTACTAGTTGAAGATGGAGACTCACAAGATGAATTGGAGTCACTTACAACAAAAAGTGGTACTAATTTATTTAATATTATTAATCCCGTTACTAATAATCTTGCTAGTTTTCCTAAACAGGTTGCAAAACGAAAGAATGATGAGGTGGAATTTACTACACCAACTAATGATGAATATAAAGCACCTGTTATCAACCCATTTTTGGTGGAGCTCGAGGAAGAATTCAAGGATGAGCTGATGGACACGACCATGATTGAAGAGGATGATTTCAATCCTATGAAGGATATAGAGGAACCCGAAGTTTTACTCGCCAAAGACCCTTTCTCATCTTTTATGGAAGTCAAGAGACGCCTTACTACCAATAGAACAAACGAAGAAGAAGGGAGATTCATTGATCCTCAACATACTACTCTCTCACATGTAATGTTCATATCATCCAATTTAACAACCAAACCGGGTAAGGTAATGAACGAAGTACACATATTGCCAAGGTATTATCTTTACATATTCTATCCATCTCTAGTAGCAAATTTACACCGTTATGGTGCTTATTGCTACTATCACCTACACTTGACCGCAAGTGGGGGGAAAAACACCCTATTGCCTAGTAAATAAGGGTGGAGTCAGGCTCGTGACTCTAACAAAAACAAGCGCTTCTTGGGAGGCAACCCATGCTTGTCTTTTATTTTGTTTTTAGTTTATTTTTATTTTTGTATTTCTGTCAGTTGGTCAATACGGCGCATGCACTTTTAGTGGATGCGGCGGATTAGTTACAGGAAGTTGATGCGGCGTATCCAATATTCCATGGATACGGCGATCGACACTCTGGCCTATAATTTCCCGTAGTTTTATTTTCCTAACCAATGATTAACGAGATGTTCTCGAGTCTATTTTTTCTGTGGTCTCTATATATTTACAGGTCTGGACGAATGAAGATGTTGATGAACTCCCACATTTTATATGCTCGCATTCTTACATGGTGGATCATACCGAGCAAATCTCAGGGGAGTTCTCCGTTCTAATTCTTTCTATCTCTTGTTTTTAATTTTAAATACAAACAACGAGGACGTTGTTTAACTTAAGTGGGGGGATGGAGAATTAGAACGTTACTTGTCCTAAATTTTCAAAAATATGCTTTAATCTATGCTTAATTATCAAAATTTAATTTTTTTAGCATGTTTTTGTTTAATCTAAGTTGCATAGCTGCACACATAACCTTATTTTCAAAAATTGTGAACTTATCAAAATTCACAAATCTATGAGTGTGCCGGTGACTTGTAAACTTTAGAACTTGGCTTGTATACTATTCGAGACCACCATAATAAGTATTATTTATATAATTGGAATGACTTCCATAATAAGTATTATTTATATAATTGGAATGACTTGTCTAAATAGGTAAATTTCTAGGATTACACCCAAAAAGCCTATTATATGTTTTGTGTTATTAACTAAATACACTGGTTAGTTAACCCCCGTATAAACCCTTTGTTTACTCTCATTTTTAGAGTAAGATACCCCTAGAAAAACTCTCAGAGCCATTCCTTTCGTTTCTTACACCAATGTTTAAAATGTTTCGTTACACCCTTACACCTTAGCCTACCCTGTAGATTAAAATCCGTGGTTGGTTGATTGCTTTAGGCAAAGTGTGTTTCCTTACATTACCTGTGTTCGCGTGCGTAATTCATTATCTATGGTTAGGTCGGGAAATTGCACAATGCAATTGGAGTGAAAGTAGATATTGTATATTTTGAGTCTTGTTTTTCGTGTGTTTACTACTTTCACTATTACCGTTATTTCTGAAGTCATGAAAAGTATGGAAAAATTATCCAGAGTTATCGTTATAGTGATGTGGTGAAATTTTAGACATCTATGTTTATGTTTGTAGTGTTAAAAAAAAAAAAAAAAAAAAAAAAAAAAAAAAAAAAAGAAAAATGAGAAAAGAAAAAGAAAGAAGAAGTTGGAAGTTTGTTTTTACCAACATTGTAAAGTTATGTAAAGTTATCATTATTGTTGTTGTACTATATTTATGGATTGAATGGGAGTTGGCAGTTATGGGAACGCCAACTAAGGTTTATTCTTTGATTGAGATTTTATTGAGTCTAATTCGTGTCTACCCAAAGCGTGAGTTTCAAGTGTCAAAGCGTGAGTTATTCAATGATATGAGTCTTATTCATGGGATGGTTGGGAAAGTAATTAACCACACCTAGGATTTTAATCTATTTGTTTTGTTTATTTTTCATTTTACACCAATTTATATCCCAAATATTATCCATACCCTATATTATTCTTTATCCAAACCTTTGATTTATTGAGATTAGGGATTTGAGCAATCTTAAGTATCGTAGTCGTGGATTCGACTATGTATTTATGATTTTGTCGCCCTTTTTGATATAATATTATTGGTGAAGATTACTTGGTCCTATCTTTAGCTTATTCGAGTTAAGGATTTGAGCAATTGCAAGTATCGTGGTCGTGGATTCGATCATGTATTTGTAGTTTTGTCGCTTTTTCTGGAATATGAGATCGATAGAGATTAAAAAGGATGATCAACCCTTAACCAACAAACCCTTTTTACCGCTTTAGACTTGTTATTCCTTGGCTTTAGTGGGGGAGATGCGTATACTTGCCAAGCTTATGATAGAATATTCATCACGACTGGACAGTTAAACGATTAGATTTGCTTTTATCGAAATATTTTATTTTGTTTCTAATTCGTTAAGTGTTTGGTTGTGCAATTATGATAAAACGAATAAATGCTTAATTGTAAAAATACATCCTATTCAGGATACATTTTCATAAGTTTTAATCTAAGGTTTACTTGAGGACAAGTAAAGTTCAAGTGGGGGGATATTTGATGACATCAAATAACGACATATTATTAGCATCATTTATCCTATAGTATTGACTTGTTTTATATCACTTTATATGAGAATTGATACTTAATCGTTTACTTTTGTAATTCTCAGTTATAAACAAGCATTAGGTGAAAGTTAATGATTTCGGACGGAAATTGGAGCAAAATGAATCAAGTTGGAAAAGTCTACTGAACTGAAGGAAGATGCGCCGTATCATTCTTGATAGATACGTCGTACGTAAAGACTTAGACGAATCTGAGACCATTGCCTGACTTTAAAGAATGCGCCGCATGTATTTATCTCATGCGCCGCATATAAAACCTTGGTCAACGAAGAAGATCTGACTTATCTACTCCAGATACACCGTATGACATTCCTAACATACGGCGCATCAATCTCAAGACTTCACCAAAGATTATCCAAGATACTAAAGGACATGCGCCGCATAAAGATACAAGTTACACCGCATCTTAAGGCGGTGTACGAATATTCTGGAATATAATAATCTTGGACCCCACGCGAAGTTACCTTGATACGCCGCATCGGACCAATCCGATGCGCCGTATCGGCCATACACAATCCTTACCAAGAAATCAAGTGGAGATTAGAAGCTTAATGAAGAAGTCAAGATTACAAGTCGACACTTGAAGATGCTTTCGTATTTTGGCCATAAAATCTTCATCCGGACTCCGTTTAGTTGATTCACGCGGCCACAGAAAGAGAAAAAGGAGATCTACCTGTATCTGAAGGAGATGCGGCGCATCAGGTCTTTAGATGCGCCGTATTGGGAGATTCTCCATATCAGATTTATAGATGCGCCATATCGGGTCAGTTTCAGACTTGGAGGCTACGTTTACTTATAGATGCGGCGCATCTAACTCTCTAGATGCGCCATATCGACCCAGATTTCAGAATCTATAAATACCGAACTCATTAACGAATTAGGGCATCATTGGGGACCCTCGGGATCATTCCCAGGCGTCTGTAAATGTCCCAAAACAGCAGAAGACTATATTGAAGATCCATTCCATCCACGAAGAACATCTCAAGCCAATTTACTTTGTTTAATCATTCGGTTAGCGTGTAGTTTTCATTATGATTTCTATCTTTTATGCTATGATTCAAACATTGTGTATTGTTACTGAGATTATGGGCTAACACCCTTAGGTGTTAGCCATGTTTATGAAGTTTTATTAGTTTTTATGATTTTGTCGATGTGTTTGCTTTGTTATTGGATTGGGTGCTTGTCGATAAAAACTCGTTTATTGCTTATAACTAGTAGAAGTCTATGTAACTAGGTTATGATTCTTATAACTTCAATTGATGTGACTTAACTACCTGTAATTGTGGTTGCTTAGGTTGAGTTATATGCGTGTTAACCCGAATCTCTATTAGGAATCATTGTTTGGCATAAACGGAACGTGTCTACAACCTAATTGGACTAGTAGCGTGTAATACCGAACTAGGTTAGATGGTTTAAAGCAATAAGTTAGTATTGATGCTAGACGAGTCACTATGATCATGTCCTCTTTCCCACCACGATGGTAGGTTATTTAATCGTGACAGGATTAATAATCGGATTGGCGACAAAACAATTGAATGAATTAAAACAAGTAGACATAAGCATGTATAACTATAAAATGGATTAGACGTGGCTAACCCGTTCTTCCTATCTATCTTCATCTATCTTTAATTTGCTTTTAATTAGTTTAATATTTATTTTCTCGTATTTAGTTTAATTAAACACACAAAATCGTGATAGCCTCTCAGGCTAAAACCCCAAAAATATTTACTTGCTTCCTAGGTTAGTTAGTTTAGTAATTAGAATACCTTTAGATCACTTTAGCTTCGCTCCTAGTGAACGACCCTTGCTTACCTAAAAACTATCTACATTAATCGGGTACACTGCTCGTGAGTGTTTAGAGTCTATAGGTTAGTTCGGCAATAAATAAATTTAAAACTTGGTAGATTTTTATAGACCCAAAAAAAAAACATCACCTTGTTACTTGTTAGACGACTTGAATAAATCCAAATCAATCTAAACGAGAAACTCTAACACAGATTGTTAATGTTAATGCGGAATCTTAACACCAACAATGAAGAACACAATAATAACTAACTTTGTATTATTACTAATTGTTTTATGAATACAATCTTCGTCGTTATCTCTAAACTAATGACTTAGGGTTCCTTTTATACACCAAGGAAACCCTAGATACAAAACGTGTAGAAGGATATACGTATATTTTCTAAAGATAACTTCGTATCCTTTCCTAACTTATAGCTAACCAACTTCTATAATACATGACCAGACTTAACTAATAAGTCAACAAGACTTAACTATAAATTACTCTAACAGACTTAATAACGAATAACCAGACTTAATAATGAACAGACTTAACTACAAGACTTAACATACTTAATTCTGTTCTGCTCATTAAGTCTTCTCTTGTATCTTGTGATAATTCCCAACAATCCTCCCCTAACTTGATCTTCATGCTTCATGAACTTCAAGTTCCTTCTGAATAAGCTCCTGAGGATTGAATGTTGAACACTTGGAATTATCTCTAACACTACAAAACTTCAAATCTGATCTTTATATCTGATTTTATGAAACAACTTGACTTGAATAATCTTTTCACCATCTGATATGCAATCCACTTGATCTTCACAGCAACCATGACCACTTGTACATCAATTCTGTTTAAGTTTCATACTATTCTCATCACATCCAGGTGTGTAAACTCCTGTGAGAGGTGAATAATTGAAAATTAATGGATTTGATGTCTCTTTACCAATAGCCATTACTACTGGAGTCGCCAATGTTTTGGTTTGTAAGACCATGGTACATTGATAACCATATGATTTTTAGTAAATCATCAACTATCAACGAATTTGTTTTGTCTTTACCAAAAGCCGTTTGCTTTTGGACTAGCCAATTCTTTGATGGAATGCACCTCATCTTGGTGAATTGATTACCATTTATGGATTTCCACAGCCTTTACCACAAGCCATAATCTTGTGGGCTAGCCAACTCTTCACTATCTCAGATATGGTGAGTTGAATACCATATAATTTTTGGTAAATTGTCAACCATTAACGGATTTGGAATATCTTTACCTGAGCCGTTTGCTCTGGATTAGCCAGTCCTTATGTGGATTAGACATGGTGGACTAATAACCATTTGTTGTGTTAGTGCTATGCACCTTCACTAAGTGAGAAATTCATATAGTCTTACTTACAACTTGTGAAAATTCTTTCAAACACTTCAATCCAACAATGGTTCCTTTAAAGACTGTAACTTAATTGAATCCAAAATCTGTTCATATACCTCATCCCTCTTGTCTGCATACAACTTCTTCTTCATCATTTCTTTGCAGACTGAAGGTGATAGGGGATATTCTACGAACTCTGCTAGTTGTTTAGCTCTCTCCTCTGTAGTCAAACCTGGAATTGTTTTAAGTTCCTCAAACTTTGCTTTTAGCTCATCATCTCCTACAATCAAGGACATGACTGGATCATCAGACTCTTCTGCTAATCTCCTTGCATACAACTCATCTTGTCTTTTCTGTTCTTCTTCCCTTTCAAACTCAGCCTTTTCTTGTGCTTGTAACCTTTCTATCTCAGCCAAGGATGCTTCCTCTTGTCTTTGTTGTTTCTTTGACTTCTTTGATTGAGGAGTTTCAATGAGAATCTCCTTTCCTTTTCTCTTTGCAGACTTAACTCCTTCACCAGACTTATCACCACCTTGACCAGACTTAAGGATTTCATCACCAGAATTAAATTTTTCATTACCAGAATTAATATCACCAGACTTAATTCCACCAGACTTTACATCCTCAGCAGATTTAGCCATCTCTTCATCAAAATCTTCATTAACTATCAACTTCCTTTTTGGATATCTGCTTTTCTTCCTTTCTTGTTGAATTTTACTCAGAGATTGGGCTAATGTTTCTGCTGCTTCTCTTCCTTCAGGACTTATATCTTCTACATTAGTTGGTTTGTCCTTAGCTGGTGTCTCAAAAGCTTGTTGTTTCTCAAAATTCCTCCCCTGTTTGGAAGAATTTTCATCCTCACCCTCATCAAAATCCACTCCTTTCTCCTTCATGATATTTTCCATCTTTTTAACCCTCTTTACCAAAGTCAGAATAGCATCACTCATAGCTTTATTGGCCTTCTCCAATGACTCTATTCTCTTAACTAAGGTGGGCACCAATGTCAGAAGATCTTCCACAGTCAAAGATGTAGATTCCTCCTCCTGAACAGGACTTGGAACTTGGGTTTGTTGTGGTGAAGGTTTAGGAGATGGTGTAGGTGTAGTTGTAGGTGCTCTAGTTGGAGATGGTGATGGACTTGGTTGTGGTGTGGGTGACTTAGGTTGTTCCTGTGCTTGCTCTTTAGAAGTTGACTCTTGTGCAGCCTCAGATGTACCTGTAATGTTAGTAACACCAGCAAGCAGAGCAGGCAATAAAGGCCAATGAGCCCCAAAAAAACCCCTTTTCATATTTGCAAAGATTTTGGGTGTAAAGGCCACACTTATATATGTCTGCATTTTATCTTGAGGTTCAAAGTTCAAAATTATTTGCGAAAATCTTAGGTACATTAAGAACTTGTTTTTTTCATTTTTGACATTTGCAACCATGCCATCAAAAATCAATCTTGAAAAATTAAAAGGTCTTCCTAGTGCAAGACAGACCAATGCAGAAGCAATATTGCTTCCAAACTGATCCCATCCTCCAATTTTGGGACTTAGGCAATGGAGCAAATGATGTATCAAAAATCTCCACTGTGGTGTGAAAAAGCTTTTCCAAAAAGTAAAGGTACCATCAGTGGGATATCGTATGGTTTTCATACCCTCAAAAAGTTCATCATTAGGCAATATGTATTCCCCTGAAGCATCACCCAATTAGAGACTACTCCGAATGGAGGCTTCAGTAATGGTGAAGTCATGGGTGTCGACTGTTGCCCTTAGCTGTGGTGTACCATCAGCTAGTGTTTCATAGATCACAGACCCCCAAAATTTCTTAACAAGAGATGCATAAATAGTAGGATTTGCAGTTAAAGCGTATCGAAGGTTAGAACCTTTCAAGAAATCTACTATCTGCTCAAAGCCATCACTTTGGTTTGGTTTCTTCAAGAAACCGACTTGATTGTGCTTGTCAACAAACTTTAGTGAAGCCATTAGATGAGAAAATGATTAAGTGCTGGTTTAGGGTTTGAGTACTGGTAGTTAAAAACAGAGTATGTTAGGCCGAAAATCAAGATATTTAAAATTGGAAGTAAATAAGAGATAAAAATAATTAATTAATAAAATTTTATCCTTATATACTCTTTTCCCTCGAAAAATACGCAACGGTCGTATTGGATAAGAAAAATCCTGATTTGACAGACCAGACCTAACGGTAAAAAAAAAATATTTTTACATTTTTAACACTACCAGACTTAAAATCGGTCAACCAGACTTAACCAATGACTCACCAGACTTAACCAATGACTCACCAGAATTTTCTTCACATATCTACCTTTTGGTCAACTCCTCAAAAATCACCATAATTAAATTTATTCCTGCAAGGAATTAATTCCTAATACCAACCCAACGAATTAATTCCTAATACCAACCCGGCATTAAATGTCTTTAATTCTCCATTGGTTCTATAAAAAGCTTTGAATTAGCAACACTAACCCATCACATTCTTCAACCCATAATCACAACTAACAAACACAATGAGTTCATCCAATCCAAACCTGGTTGAGATTTCATCGGATTCATCTTCAGATTCAGGAAGTGAAGGATGGAAAAATTATTTTCCACCAAACTACATTGGTCAGACCAGCAGGAACCCAACAGCAAAGTCAAATGCTGAAAAAGAATCATCTCCTCTAATATCAGCTGATGAACTTCCAACTCCTCCATCTTATGTTAATGATTCATCTTCCTCTGATGATGATGATGAGCAAACACATCCACCTCCACTATCAGTCATACTCACCAAGGAAATAGAAAAGGCTGTATCATCAATGAGTATGATCCCGTTGCCTCATCCAAAGCCAGGCAAACAGGTGGTAGGACTCCCTAGTTCAAAGGTGTGGAACTCAATCGATGGCAGAGGAGTCCACAAGACCATGCCTGATGTCCAAGGGAAGGGGAAGAGGAAGATGGAGTAGTAGTGTATGTATTTGACTTGTGTGCTGTGAGTAAGCTTGGTTGTTGGTTATGTTGATTTTGAGTCTAGGATTGTAACAAAACTTCTGCTTATGTAATGAATGCACCACTTTAAGGAATGAACTTTATGATCTTTGTGTACATAAACATTCTATAAGCCTTTGAACAAACTATAACAGTAGGTACTTCAGCAGAAACTTCACACTCATCTCCAATCAATATATTTTCTGCAAATGTTAGTTCTAACACCAAGAAAAACAAAGAAAAACATACAAATAACCTATTGTATAATCAGAATTAAAATTGGTTAACTATCAGAAGTAAAACTATGATTTTTTTTAAATAACTAAAAATAACCAATATTAAATATACTACAAGGATTAATTCTTAAGACTACCAGAATTAAAAGTAACTACAAGAATTAACACTTAATACTACCAGAATTAAAGAAAATCCTAAGTACTGGTTATTATACAAACTTTACATCTTTGGCTTCCCCTTAATTTTAACCTCCCCTTAAGTCCAGCTATGGGTTTATCATACCAATGCTAACCACTAAGTAATTAAACCTAGGGCCATCAAAAGCTTTAGTTAAGAGGTCTGCCACATTAAGATCTGTGTGTATCTTTTCCACTCTAATTAGCTTCTTTTCAAAGCAATCCCTAATGAAGTGATGCCTTATTTCTATATGCTTAGTTTTAGAGTGGTAAACAGGGTTCTTAACTATACAGATAGTGCTCTCATTATCTATGTGAATTATAGTGTTCATAAAGTTCAAACCATAATCCAGCATTTGATTCTGAATCCACAAGACTTGACCACAGCAATTGGCAGCTGCTACATACTCAGCTTCTGTTGTTGATGTAGCCACAATAGTCTGCTTCTTGCATTGCCAGGAAATCAATCTTCTTCCAAGGAATTGACAACCTCCTGTTGTGGATTTCCTATCAAGACTTGCTCCAGCATAGTCACTATCTGAATAGGCTTCTAGGTCAAAAGATGATTCCCTAGGATACCAAAGGCCCAAATTGGGTTTGCCCTTTAAGTACCTAAAGATTCTCTTCACAGCATGAAGATGTGAAGTCTTGGGAGTAACCTGAAAACGAGAACAAACACACACAGCATACATAATATCTGGCCTTGAGGCTGTTAGATACATTAGAGAACCTATCATTGATCTATAGAGGTGCACATCCACATTGTCAGCATCTTCATCCTTTGTCAATGGCACCTTGTTCTCTATGGGAGTGACTGCAGTCTTCACATTGGTAAATTCAAACTTCTTCAAGATCTCTGCAACATACTTGTCTTGAGAAATGAAGAGGCCATCCTTTTGTTGCTTCACTTGCAATCCAAGGAAAAATGTGAGCTCACCCATGAAACTCATTTCAAATCTGCTTTTCATTAATCCTTCAAACTCCTCACACCAAGACCTTCTAGTAGAGCCAAAAATGATATCATCCACATAGACTTGAACAAGAATGATATCCTTCTTGTCCCTTTTGATGAATAAGGTCTTATCTATCACACCTCTTTTATACCCATGCTCTTCAAGAAACTTGGAGAGAGTTGCATACCAAGCTCTGGGAGCTTGATGGAGACCATACAATGCTTTTATGACTTTGTACACCTTGTTGGGGTGAGCAGGATCAATAAAGCCAGGAGGTTGATGAACATATACTTCTTCCTCAATGGTGCCATACAGAAAGGCACTCTTCACATCCATCTGATAGACTATGAACCCCATGTATGATGCATAGGCTAAAAATAACCTAATAGCCTCAATCCTTGCTACAGGAGCAAAGACCTCATCATAATCTATCCCCTCCTCCTGTCTATACCCTTGTGTTACTAATCTTGCTTTGTTCCTAGCAACCACTCCTCTTTCATCCCTTTTATTTCTGAAGACCCACTTTGTGCCTATAACTTTAGCCCCACTAGGTAGATCTACCAGAACCTAAACTTTCTGCAATTTGAACTGCAACAACTCCTCTTGCATTGCATCCACCCAACTCTCATCTTCAAGTGCTTCAGAGACCTTGGTGGGTCCCTTCTGAGAAAGGAAACAAGCAAACAAGCAATGTTGTTGGTCCTTGTGGTTGACCCTTTGTTGTTTTTTGATAAGACTGATGAGTGCATGAGATTCAGGCTTTTGCACTCTACTTTTGGTTTGAACAGCCGACTTTGGATCACCAATTATCTGACTTTTGGGATGAATGTTGTGAATTCTGAGTGTTGGAGCTGGACTTACATCTACTTCAGTAGGTAGGTTATTGAAGTCAGTAACTACCCCTTCTTCATCATAAGAAGCCCCATAAAAAATACCCTCATTTGGATTATCGAAGACCTCAAGGTTTGGCATCTCAGAATCATCACAATCAGCATTTGGAGTAGATTCAGGTTGAAAAAAATTAACAGCATCACTACCAGAATTAACTAAGTTAATACTGGTAGCAGAATTAATGAGTCCACTACCAGGATTAACCAAGTTAGTGCTGGTATCATCCTTCTTCCCAAGGTGTTTATCAGCCAAAGCATTCATTTCTTCTCTGAAGGACAAGATATCTTTTGAAACCTTTGTAGGAGAAACCCCTTTTTCCATTGGTTGATGCTTGTAAACAATCTCCTTCCTTGTTCTTGAAGATCTCTTTGTTCCTTCATTAACAGCAACATGGTTGACTTCTGTGGTAGGAATCACAATAAGCTCCTCAATTTCCTTGTCTTGCTCAGCAATACTTGAATCAGAAGTGACTTGAGAACCTGCATGGTTAGTAACTTCTATGGAACCTGCATCAGGGTTAGCTTGATTCTCCTTAGAGACAGGAATATAGTTCATAGAGTCAGTTAAATAATCAATGTCAAACATCCATCTATGACCTAATCCTTTTACATTGGGTTTTTCCTCAAGAAAATTAACATGAAGATTTTCCTCTACTCTCTTGGTCACTAAATTGTAAACCCTAAAGGTCTTACTATTCAGTGAATACCCAACTAGAAACCCCTCATCAGACTTCCCTTCAAATTTTCCAAGCTCACTCAAGGTATCAAGAATGGTCACATGGCACCCAAAAGGCCTTATATAGCTAACAACTGGTTTATGGCCAAAAATAAGCTCATAAGGTGTTTTATTTTGAGGCTTGGTCACTCTAACCCTATTGAATTTGTAGCAAGCAGTTGCTACAGCTTCAGTCCAAAAGATTGTGGGTAAGAATGAGTCTGCTAGCATAGTCCTAGCTGCCTCAATTAGGGTCCTGTTCATTCTCTCAGCAACTCCATTCTGCTGTGGAGTTCTAGCATTGCTATATTGTTGCTTGATTCCTTTATTACCACAAAAATCAATCATGCTCCTATTCTTAAATTCTATGCCATTTTCAGACCTAATGATTTTAACCCTTTTATTGAGTTGGTTTTCAATTTGCCTAATGAAAGTTTGAATTAATGGAGTGGTTTCATCTTTCCTAGACATAAAGAATACCCAACAGAATCTAGTACAGTCATCAGTTATGACAAGGCAGTAACTAGCATGGTTAATGCTTTGTACAGATGTAGGGACAAACAGATCCATATGTAAGGTATGCAATGGCTCAGTAACAAACCTATCTAACTTAGCCTTACAAGATGCCCTATGCTGTTTGCCCTTATTACAAGCTACACAAGCATGATCATTCCTAAACACTTTTGAAGGCAATCCTCTAACTAGGTTATTCTTCACTAACTTATTAATATTCTTAAAGTTAACATGACCTAACCTCCTATGCCACAATTTAGATTCATCCAATGTAGCTTTTGCAAGCAAACAAGCAAAACCTTTTGTAGGATCAGGTTGCTTCATATCAAAACTGTACATGTTGTATTGTCTAGGAACTTTAAGAAGGATCTGACTTTCATCAGGCATCTTAAAGTCCGAAGTCAATACAAAACATTCAGTTTCACTAAAAAGCACCTTATGCTGCTTATCACAAATTTGTGATATGGAGAAAAGGTTAAATTGTCCTAGTTCTTTTACAAAAGATACATTGTCAAATTCTAAATTGCCTACAACAATTCTACCTTTACCAGTTATCTGACCTTTACTACCTCCAAAGGTAACAGAACCTCCTTGGAATTCTTGAAAATCCTTTAGATGATTCTTGTTACCAGTCATGTGCCCAGAGCACCCACTATCAAATATTCCTTTATCTTCCATGTTCTTCAGTGGATGTTCCTGCACAAAAGTAGAGAAATTAGTTTCTCTCTAGGACCCAAGCCTCTGAAGACTTGGGTCTGCCCTGTGGATCAACATATTTATAAGTCTTATATGAGCTTGATCCACCTTTGGTCTTGGATTGGTAAGTAAGGGTATTCTTAAAAGGATCCCAAGACCAATATGCTGGGGTCTTAACAGCAGAATCCCCATTTTCCCTTACAGCATTTGAACTTGAAGCTTGTGCTGTATTATTAGCAAAAGGACTCCTCACAGGTGAATGAGGTTTATAAAAATTGTTTCTCTGATTATATGAATTCACCTGTGGTCTATTTACTGGTTGTCTGGGTCCAGAATGATTAAACCACCCAGAATTAACATTTTGACCAACAGAACTAACATTTGGTCTACCAGAATTAAAACTTGGTCTACCAGAATTAAAATTTGGTCTACCAGTACTAACAGATGACCAACCAGAATTAACATTTGTATTTCCAGAATTAACTTGTGCTGGTCTAGTCACAAACTTATTAGCATGATTAATCCTGTTAGCATTATTCCAAACTGGTTTATTATCCATGTGGCCAGAATTAACACTCTTATTCTTTCTAAGTTCAGCCTCCCTTTTCATCCTTTTCTCATGAAAGTCACAATCCCTAATCAAGTGACTTAAACTACCACACACAAAACACCTCTTAGGACCAAAGGTGTGATTCTTCCTAAACTCTTTTCTCATCCTATCAGGTTTTGGTGACTCTTGGTTCTTGACAGACTCCCTAGGGGATTTTATGTGAGTACCACAACTAGGTCTATCTGTATTAGATTTGGGTTTTGTCACAACTGGTTCCCTATGTTTGACAGATTTTGATTTAGAAGACTCTTTTGATTCACACTCTGATCCTGATTCAGACTTCTCAGAGACATCTCTTGTGGATCCTTCACTGTCATTGGTTTGACAGGTAGAATATTCACTTGATTTGTCATCTTGGTTGTCTGTTTCAGAATATATAGGACCCTTTTTACCATATACAAATAAAGAATCATCAAGGTCTTCTTTTTGTAGAGTGTAATCTCCACTTAGTGGAGGTGGCACTCCTTTAAAGTCATCAGACTTAATGAACCTATTGTAAACAGGTCTAACAATATTATCCTCTTTTGTACATTTGAAAGCAGATCTGTCCATCTCTTCTTCATAGCTTAACACTTCATCATCTGGCGTAATTAAATAACCTAAGCCAATTTTAGTTGTAGAACTCATACCAGAAGCCACTATCTTATCCTGACACTTAGCAGAATGATTCCATTTATCTACCTTCTTTTGCAATTCATCTCTTTCTTTAACTGCTTTCATGCCTATTCTTCTATATTTTTTAAGTTTCTCATCCTTTTCATATATTTCATTAGCTTGAAAGGTGAGTTTTTCATTTAAAGAGGCATGTTGTTTTTGCAAGGTGACTATTTGTGCTTCTAAGTTTTTAACAGCCTTAGTATAAGCTAGAATTTTTACTTCCTGGTCACCTATTTCTTTTAACTGTTCATCACATAAAGCTTTAAGATGATTATATGAATCAATGCATATTTTTGAACACAAAGGTACCTCATTGCTGGAACCAATAGCCATAAGTGCATGGTTATGCACTTCTTCCTCTTGTATGTGCTCATTCCAATTCACATCTCCAGCTTCCAATGTCAGCATGCTCATCTGATTCTTCCTCAGCTTAACATCATCTTGAGAATCAAAATCCTTCTTCTTCTTCCCATCAGAAGCCATCTGTACGTTGCATTCCCTAGCAAAGTGCCCCATTCTGTGACAATTGTAGCACTCCACATTCTTCTTGTTGAACCCAACAGCTGTTTTCCCATCAAACCGGATGTTCCTTCCAGTTTGCTTATAAAACTTTTTCATCCTTAGGGCAATCATGGCAAGTTGCCACTTAATGTCCATTTCCTCAACATCAACATCATCTATTTGCTCAAGATCATCTCTTTCAAGATCTAGTTCTTCTGCATTCTTGGCAAATAGAGAATAAACAACCTCATCAGCAAATCCAGTTGGTGCTTCTCTTTCTCTCATTCTGCTTGGAGAAGCTTCATACCCACCAGAACTAAAACTGCCAGACTTAACCCTGTTAGTGTTGCCCTTGTTTTGAGAAACAAAGGCAACATTAGTAGAACTTGAAGAGGCTTTTCCTTGGATTTCCTGTTCAAAAATCTTAAGATTGTTGTACAGGTCATCAGTTGTCATGGTGTCAACTTCATCCTTCATCCTCATGGTCATTGTCACACTTGACCATTCTGTTGGTAGTGATCTGAGAAATTTATGGTTTGCATCTTCCTCAGACACGGCTGCACCATGAACTTCCAATTGAGATAGAAGTTGTTGAAACCTATCATAGCCTTTTTCCAACCCCTCAGAACTGGATACCCTGAATGCTTCAAATTCCTGTTTAAGGACAGCCTTTTGCATCTTCTTGGAGTTAGCATTCCCTCCAAATCTTTTCTTAATAGCCTCCCAGATTTCCTTGGCATCATCCATGCCATGGAATCTTCTCAAATGCTCTTTAGGAACTGCCATCAACAAGAGGTTTTTGGCTTTTCGCTCCTTTTCAACAGCAAGAATTTCTGGAGTAGACACAGGTGGTAGAATCCTAACAACTCCATCTTTACCAACTGAAATCCTTTTCTTCGAGTTCCCATTCTGTATGACCTTCCAGACCTCGGCATCACTATACTCCAAATAGTGTTCCATCTCCATTACCCATATATCGTACTCATCCTTCTTCAAGATAGGGAGTTTTATGTTAGAGATGGTGGTAGTGGTAGGTATGGCTTGTGGTTGTGATTTGTTGTTGGGTGTGCCAGCTTCAGATCTTTCATCTTCGTGGTTTGACACTTCATCTTCACTGTTGTGGATTGAGAATTCATCTCCGTTCTTGATAGACATAGTGTAAGGTTTGTTTAAGTGATCGGTGTTTGTGGTAAGTGTTTATGGTTTATGTGTTTCTTCAAACTCAGAGTCTCTCAACAGGCTCTAATACCACTTGTAGGTCCACATGTAATGGATCCAAGTAGCCTTGTTACTTGTTAGACGACTTGAATAAATCCAAATCAATCTAGATGAGAAACTCTAACAAAGATTGTTAATGTTAATGCGGAATCTTAACACCAACAATGAAGAACACAATAATAACAGTGGGAAACTAGAAGGGGGGTTGAATAGTTTACCGATTTAAAGATCCTTTTAAAAATCTTGTTTTAAAAGTTAGCAATTGGAAACTTTAATTCGAACTTTATGTGTAACCAATCAACACCAATATGAACTACACACTAAGCTAAGTAATAATAACAAATAAAAGTAAAGAGTAGAGTTGGAAAGATCGAACGAAGATAGAGGATTTATAGTGGTTCAGCTACAAAGCTCTTCTTCGCCCTACTCCACTCCCCGAGTACCACACTCGAGAGTTTCAAACACTATATCAACAACCTCCCTTCAGGCGGAGAAAACCGTACACGTCGCTTATCCTATTACCGACACTAAGCTAGATGTCGAGTGCTAATCTTAGTTAGCACCAATATACCAAGGTCCACGTGACCAAACACTCAAGCTCAGTGGCTTCAAGAGATCACCAAGATCTCAACACGATCACAATGATCAACACTCACTTCACTCTACTCAACTAACACTTATCAATCGCCCCTTGATCTTTTTGATCAATCACACAAGCCCAATGGCTATAAGAGATTTTCACTATCTCTATAGATCACACTTGATCTTCACTCTCACTCACGAAAGATAAGAAAGCTTGATGTATGCAAAGATACAACAAAGTTGTAACAAGTGTTACAAAAACCTAACAACTATAACTCTTGTATCTTCTTGAATACTTGAGTTCTTCTCTTGCTAATGAAGAGGGATGACAACACCTTGTATCTACTTGGATACTTGTGTTCTTCTCTTGCTAATGAAGAGGGATTGCAACACCTTGTATCTACTTGGATACTTGTGTTCTTCTCTTGCTAATGAAGAGGTATGAAGAGGATCACTTGAAGGATGATTGGATCACTCTTGAAACAAAGAAAACTAATCTAAAGAAGTGAATGGTTTGAGAGGATTAAGCTAGGGGATTTTTCTGTGTGTGAAGTGTGCCTAAAATTGTGAAAGGGATTTATATTTATAGGCAAGAAAAATCTGAACGTTACAGAAAAAATGTTACGGACGGCTCCGTTAAATACCCCACGGCTCCATTAAATTTAACGGAACCGTGGAGCCAACATAGACTAGGACGCTTCAAATTTTGTCTTTTCTGGTGAAAACTTATTTGGGGAAGGTTGGAGCTGATTTTGGGGGGAAAAATAGCTGTTATGATTTTCAAACTAATTTTTCCATTAAAACATTTCTTAATAATTCAAAAATAATTTGTCATGTGTATTTTTGAAAAAAATGTTTTGTCCCATTTAAAATGTGAATTTTCAAAACATAAATTCACTTCTTTGATCACTAGTTCAAGTTGTAACTTTGTTCAAGAGTGATTTGCGTAGAAACGGGATCTTCCAATTAAAGACTTGTTTACGTTGATTTTAACGTATTGTGATTTCACATTTTGTCATCCTCAAAACGTGAAGTAATCGAAAGATATAAATAACGTTTTTAGAACATTATTTGCATCAACAATCTCCCCCTTTTTGATGATGACAAAATATAAACTCATGTTAGGTTAAAATTAGTTTTAACAGGTTTTTAATGAGTTTACTCCCATTTCTCCCCCTTTTTGTCTAATCAAAAAAGTGACGAAGGCTCCCCCTCGATGTGTACTCCCCCTCATTTGGAGAACACAAAGGAATTGAGCAATGGTTCGTGCTACAAAACAAGGTTAGACGACAAATATACAATATCTAACAAGTAGCACATTTGACAAATATCCAACCACAAAAAAAATATGGCTAAGTAGCCAAAATGAAAAGCCCATTTCATAAATATAAAATAAATGTCATACATAAGTATGACTACAATAGGAAAGCAAATTAAACTAACAAGAAGACACATAAACATCTAAAGTAACATGAGGCTTCTAGATTTGCTTCCAACTTCAAAAGGTTCCTAATCATTTATTGGGAGACCAAACACAATCATGTTTAGTTTGGGCTATTGTGTGGTGGAGGTGGTGGGAGGATGATGGGTCCCATGGGTGGTGTGAGGAGGTGTTCTAGGTATGAAAACCTAAAGCTAAGCTCATCTCTAAGGTTCATGATGAGCTCAAAGTTGTGATGGCAACAAGCACAACTTAAGGGGTGTGTGTGTAGGGGATAAAGGATGGGATAACCCATTAAGTGTTGAGGTGATGGTGATATGGAAGGTGATGATGTGTTGCTCCCAAATTCAAAAGGAGTGTTTGGTGATAGGGTGAGGCTGAGAGTTAGAGGTTGTGGTGATAGTGAAAGTGATGAGGGTGTTGTGTTAGTTCCCAATTCAAGGGAAGTTGATAGTGATGAGTTGAGTGTTAAGGCTAAAGGGTGAATGGGACTAGGTTAAGATGAGTGTGTGTTGGTTCTTGTTGTGGAGGATGAGGATGTGGGTTTGTTAGAGGTTGCCTTGGATGGAGCTTGGGGTGTAGTGAAGGAAGATGATGATTTGGTAGAGGTTATGGGTGTGTGGGTTTCATCTTCATCATCCAAGGTGAGATCAATGAAGGCAATGTCATTGGTGATAGGTTTAGTTGATGATTGAGGTGTGTGAACATTCTTGATCCATTGATCAACTAGAGTGGTTTGATTTGTTGGTTTGATGTTGAATCTAGGTTTCTTGTTCTTGTGTGAGGTGGAAGACATGGTGTATGAATGGTGAGTTGTGAAGGTGTGAAGATGGCAATGCATAATGTTAGCTTAAATAGCCAAATCATAAGCATGCAAGGTTGAAAAGGATGTTGAATTTGGGGATTTGGGTGCATGGGAATCAGGTTTTGTTTGCAGTTTTTCAGGAAAAGAAAGTCAAAAAGTGAAAGAGAATTGTTAAATTCATCTTCCAGAGGCACGGTACCATTAAAGGTACTACGGCACCACTAAATTTAGTGGAGCCGTGGCCTATTTAATGGAGCCGTGGGCTCTTTTGACCTTCTTTCCAGGTCTGCAGGTTTTAGGCAGCCTAAATGGGGAAATTTTCTGGGGAATCCATTGGCTGCAAATCTCAAAGCCTCAAATCACTAAACACATAGAATTCCTAAAGCTAGTTTCAACTAGCAACTAACATGATCATGTAATCATCTATGTATTTAGGTAACTATTAAGCATGCATGAATCCAAGCATTTTTAACATCTAGTGCATGTAATAAAATAAGCTAACATGCATGAGTTAGGCAAAATAAACCAACATGAGGATTAATTAACAAGAGAATTAATCATGTTCAAGTGTTAAAAGGAAGCACATCAAGCTAGTTAATGTTTAAAGGACAATGTCATCTATTATTAATAATCTTAATAATAATACTTAAGTTAGTATAGCTACTTAAGTGAACATTTTCTACTCCTTCCTTTTCCCCAACTTCTTGATCGAGTTTCCTAATCCCTTTATTGCCTTGCCGATTGACTTGAATCCCCCTATAGTTTGCGTATGCATCTCCACTTGTCTATTGTACATTATAGTTTGCCTTCTCATCACGCCGGATAGGGTAACCAAGTTGTTTTGGAGATCGGTTGTTGGTCGAAATGATGAAGTGTTAAGGTTGTCAATGTAGGTGTAGGGAGAGGGAGAGGGAGGACAAGACGTTCCTTCTTCGTTTGTCTCGACATCATCTTCACCCATAGGTTGGGAGGATGAGCCAAGTTCGAAGGAGGAGGAGGAAATAGGGAGATCGGAAGTGGATTTACGACCACGTTTGGACCCTTTGTCCTTACGTTGCTTTGTGCGACGTCGTGGTCCACCAAGGGGTTTCATGACCGGATTGACTAAGACATAGTCAACACTTTGGAGATGTGGGTAGGTTTCCATAACCCACATGAATAGACGAGTAAGCAACATACCATATGGCATGAGCTTATCGGAGCGACTACGAATGTTGGCCATTCTCTTGACCATGTAGTATGCGAGGTTGTAAGGTTCCTCGACACTGAGACAATAGAGCATATGGGCGAGACTCGCCGAAACGTGATCACGGTTGCTGGCAAGGCTTAACACGTTCTCACGTAGAATGAGTTCCCAATTTCTAATATCGGGAACAAGCTCTTTGAGATAGATTTTGTTTGGGTCAAGAGAAACGATGGATCCATCACGTTTTAGATGCGTGTGGACGACTCGGGGTGTTTGGATAATTTGTTTGATGAGTTCAGGATCTGGAATTTCAGTGCGATAAGCACCTTCATTCTCAAGGTTGTAGAAAAGAGACTCAAGAGAATGGTCTTCGGTGTATGCACACTGACCATGTGAAGGGACACCAAGAATTTGACCAATTTCGGTGACGGATAGGTGGATATTTTGATCTTGAATCCAAAAATCAAGAAAGACATTACCATCATCATTGGTGAAGGTACGAACTCGACTATAAAATTCAAGGACAAAACGAGGACAGATTTGACTATTTATTTTGTATAAGCAGTCAAAGTCAATGAGGGGAAAACATTCTTGGATATGATCCAAGGGAACAAAATGGGCATCAACAACACGTCCCTCGTGTATGTATCGATTTTTGACTTTGGCAAAATAGGCTTCTTGTTCATTTGGAATGTTTGGGTTTTCAAGTGTTTGATGGATGTATTCTCGTGTTTCTTGATAATCATTACGAGGCATTGTTACCTACAAAAAGATTATTTTTGTATATGTTAATTTGTTCCATTTTAATGGTTGCATTTCTAGTGTGTGTGCCTAAATGCAAACAATGTGGAGGTGCGGTAATCTCGACTCTAAAAATGAAACCTATGAGATTACCCAAACGCTCCTAACTTCACTTTTGCTCAATCAAATATACCGAACAATACATATTAATTATGTAATTCGAACAATACATATTAATTATGTAATTCGACTCGTATTTGAGAGTTCATGTATGCATGCAAAAACGTTTTTAATTTGCATCAACAATGCATGAAAAAGGTTTCATGATCCTAGACTTGTGAAGTTTTTCAAAAAATGATCGAATTGGGTTGTTTGGCAAGCGACTCTTCGTGGCGCCAAGAGGCTTAAGTTTGAAAAGCTTTAATGCAAAACGTTCCTAATTCAATTTTAATCATCCTAAACATGATTCCATTACAAATAATCAATCATAATCCGAATTTAGTGATTAATTTCGGATTAGGTTTTTCAACATAAATGGGTTTTTGGAAATCCTAGGTTTAGGGAATCATGTGAATGCTACATTGTCTAATCCTAGACTTAATTTCACAAGGGTTTAACTAATTTTGAAAATCCCCAATTCGGATTTATACTCAAGAACAAACCCTGGACTCAAATTAAACGAAATTAAGAGTGATTTACTTACAATTAATGATGTTGTGATTAGGATTTGTTGATTCCAATGCCTCAATCTTGATTTGCAAGAGTTTAGTTGAATTAAGGTGTTATGGTTCGGTTTTGACAGTAAGTGAAAGTGTTTTTGGGTGTGTTTGGAAAGTCTGTGCAGAAGAAAGGGAAATAGGCGCGTTTTTCAGATGCACGGCTCCACGGTTCCATTAAACATTAGTGGAGTCGTGGCTCTTTAATGGAGCCGTATATCTGATGGTCCAATTTTTCTTCCGTTTTGACTTTTGGCTGATTAATCTTACTTATTTAGTAAGACTTTTTGACACGAGGAAAAAGTTTATACCTAATAAACTTTTTGACGAAAGACGATTAAATGGGATGACCGGAAATGACCTTAGTGTTTCCAAGGAAATTGACTAAGTTGTCATTGGATGAGGATTTACTTCTAGTATTTCCCGTGAAATAAATAGAAGTTATGAGTTGTGTTTTGGAGGATGACTATAATATTTCCCATGAAATATTTAATTAGTCGGAGTACGCGACACAAGGAATGACTTGATATTTCCCGTGAAACTTTTGAGAGGTTGTAGAGGGGATGAGAGGTTATAAGGTATGACGCGAGGGATGACTTTAATATTTCCATAGAAATATTGAAATAGTCATTAGCGGGATGTGAGGAATGACTTGAGAAGTCATATGACGAGACGTGAGAGATGACATTAACATTTCTAATGAAATATTAAGAAGTCATTTGACGAGAATGCAGAGGTTAAGGTGATAAGAGATATTTTTCAAAGAAAAGATTTCTCTTTGGACGTTGTCGTGACGGAGGAGATGTCTTTCCGTGGGGAGATGACGTACTTCGACGAGCTTCGTTTATGAGCAAACTATAGGGTTCCCGGACAAGTCTAATGGCATCTTGACTGCTACTCTTCTCAGGAGTTGTCTCATCTATAGTGTTTGTTGTCATGCCTTTCCGGCGCTTACGTACTCGGCTTTGGTCATGGAGACAACGAGAGTTGTTTGTTTCTTGGGGAACCAAGATGTTTGTTATAAAACCTATGAAGGTACAAACATTACTCTTTATGTTTCAATCCACATTAACTCTCACATTATCAGAGTTGGTATAGAAACATTTTCTACATCAATCTCCTCGAGATATCGTAATCTCAAGTGTGTAGTATCTTTAATGTATGGTATGATACATTAAACACTTTGATGTAAGAGGTTTTGGGACACTTCTTACAAGTGGGCACAAAGCCAACACTATTCATGATAATGGACCTACTTGCCGTTAGGTAAACTAATTTACCTATTATGCCTACAACACAGTGATATCCACTCACTCACCTTCATCGTCTCTTGTGAGATTTGTATTTGTGGATATGAGCATTAGTGTCTTGTCTAAGTATCACACACACACACACACACACACACACACACACACACACACACACACACACACACACACATATATATATATATATATATATATATATATATATATATATATATATATATATATATATATATATATATATGATAAGTATAGTATACAAGAGTATATGGGGATACTTTCATTGGGCAGAGTTATCAACGGGCAAGGGAAGGAATTCAATTCACTCATCATTTTCATTTCAAACTTGTCACGCATGATCTTGAGGCGATCATCGTACATTTCTGGACAAGTTGAGTTTGTTATGATGAATTGTGAATCTTCGTCTCATTATGATAGTGCCTACTATGTTATAATCTAACATTACTACGTACTTAGCATTTCTACCAACAAAGGGTGTTTTAAGGAAGAGTACCTGGACTTGAGGTGTTTCCTTAAAACTTTGAAGACTAAAGTACCTTTGTTGAATGTTAAGCACACGAGACTTGACTTGACCAATGTGTCACAAGATTTGTTTAATCACAAATCATACTCCACTTATTAAACTTCCAAACTTTATTTACAGTTTAGCTTTCCTAGCAAAACAGAAGTTCAAACATTTGGTCCCCAATATCTCATGGGTCCATAGTTGTTAGAGTTGAACATACTACGCATTTATTGCGTTAATTTAGGATGTGAGAATGGAGGACATATTTCCCATGGTAAGTAACCTTGTGGTGGATGATCATTCCAAGTTACGGGAAAGTTACTTGGATGATTTTGTCTTCTAAGGTTACCTCTCGGCAGAGGAGTTCTAGACCGAGGTTTGGGAGAGTTCACCTTTCTAGGTGGAAGAGTAGTCGACCTAGTGTCACGCTTTACAAATCCATGTTCGGGAGATGACAATGGTTTGTAAGAGCTTTTGACCTCCCCTTTACTAGGAGTAGATACACTAGAACTATTTTTAACTATGTGACTCGGTTTAGGACTTAGGCTACTTTTTAAAATTGACCCAGTTTCGTCTTCAGCACCAGACGGTACCACGGTACCACTAAATTTAGTGGTTCCGTCTGTACCTTTAGTGGTGTCGTCCCCTTCAGACTTAGACGTTTCAGGCATTACAAATTTAACTTGTTTGGTACCACTTGTAGAAGCCTGATTTGGGTCAAAACCTAAACCCGCACGGTCATGTTCACTATATCTAATGTTTTCAAGTATATCATTAAGTGTTTTAGTTCCTTCATCAAACTTAATGATTCTTAAAGCATTTTCTTTAAGCCTTTCATTTTCTACTTGAAGACTTATACATGACCCGCATCCTAAGTCTACTTCCTTGTTTTTCTCAAGTCTTTTGACTTGATCTTTTAGTTCTAGGACTTGTAGTTCTAGTTCTTGTAGTTTTAATTTAAGTTTTGTGTTTCTACCTAAGATCTTAGTACTAACTATGCATAGTTTGTTGTATTCGTCATGCAATTCACTATCATCTATTGATGAATTATTATCACTATAATAAAAAGAGTCGGAATGTACCTCGTTAGAAGCTTGAGCCATTAGGCACTTTTCATCGTTAGGCTTCTTCTCTTCTTCTTCACCGCTATCACTCCAAGAGCCTCCTACAAAGGCTCTTTGGTTGTTGGATTTTGGTGGCTTAGGACATTCTCCTATGAAGTGATTAGGATCTCCGCATCTATAGCATTTCCTATCACTTTTCCCTTTTCTTTCATCATGATTTCTTTGGGATGACCTCTTCTCATCGCGAGGTTGTCTAGGAAATCTACCTTTCCTCCTAAAGAACTTTCTAAAGTTCCTAACGGCTAGTGTGTACTCTTCATCTTCACTACCGAAACTCGAACATTCCTCATCACTGGACTCCTTCTTGGCTTTTAATGCTAGAGATCTAACTCTCTCGCTTTTGCCTTTGACAATGTCGGAGTCCTTCTTGATGATCATCTCATGAACTTTCAAATTTCCTATAAGTTCATCGAGTGACAATGCCGCCAAGTCCTTTGACTCTTCTATGGCGGTGACCTTTGCTCTCCATTTAGGATGTAGAGCTCTAAGAAACTTCCTAACATAGTTCTTACTAGAATAACCTTCATCAAGAGCTTTAAGACTAGTGATAATAGTATTAAATCTAGCAAAAGCATTATCTATTGACTCATCCTCCGAAATGGAGAATTGTTCATATTGTTGAACAAGAAGATCTATCTTGTTCTCTTTGACTTGGTTATTACCTTGGTGAGTGACTAACAAAGTTTTCCAAATATCTTTTGCCGTATTACACATGAAAATTCTTTCGAATTCCTTTTTAGGCAAAGCATTATAAATCATCATTTTAGCCTCATTATTTTTGGCTAATTTCCTTTTAAGTTCATTACTTTGTTTATCATAAGAAACTATTTCATCCTTTTTAGTTTTCGGATTCATTTGAATAGGTTGAAAGTCACCCTCGGTAATAACATGCCAAAGATCAATGTCTTTTGATTTCACATACGTTTCGAATCTTGTTTTCCAATATATAAAACAATCGGTTTCGAAAAGTGGTGGTCTTTGCATAGATTGCCCTTCTAGATATTTGTCGGAATCCATTGATCGATTCAAGTTTTAAAATACAATATACTTTAAAGACTTGACTGATGTGGCTTCTGATACCAATTGTGGGAAACTAGAAGGGTGGGTTGAATAGTTTACCGGTTTAAAGATCCTTTTAAAAATCTTGTTTTAAAAGTTAGCAATTGGAACCTTTGATTCGAACTTTATGTGTAACCAATCAACACCACTATGAACTACACACTAAGCTAAGTAATAATAACAAATAAAAGTAAAGAGTAGAGTTGGAAAGATCGAACCAAGACAGAGGATTTATAGTGGTTTGGCTACGAACTCTTCTTCGCCCTACTCCACTCCCCGAGTACCACACTCGAGAGTTTCAAACACTATATCAACAACCTCTCTTCAGGCGGAGAAAACCGTACACGTCACTTATCCTATTACCGACACTAAGCTAGATGTCGAGTGCTAATCTTAGTTAGCACCAATCTACCAAGGTCCACATGACCAAACACTCAAGCTCAGTGGCTTCAAGAGATCACCAAGATCTCAACACGATCACAATGATCAACACTCACTTCACTCTACTCAACTAACACTAATCTATCGACCCTTGATCTTCTTGATCAATCACACAAGCCCAATGGCTATAAGAGATGTTCACTATCTCTATAGATCACACTTGATCTTCACTCTCACTCACAAAAGATAAGAAAGCTTGATGTATGCAAAGATACAACAAGGTTGTAACAAGTGTTACAAAAACCTAACAACTATAACTCTTGTATCTTCTTGAATACTTGAGTTCTTCTCTTGCTAATAAAGAGGGATGACAACACCTTGTATCTACTTGGATACTTGTGTTCTTCTCTTGCTAATGAAGAGGGATGACAACACCTTGTATCTACTTGGATACTTGTGTTCTTCTCTTGCTAGTGAAGAGGTATGAAGAGGATCACTTGAAGGATGATTGGATCACTCTTGAAACAAAGAAAACTAATCTAAAGAAGTGAAAGGTTTGAGAGGATTAATCTAGGGGATTTTTCTATGTGTGAAGGGTGCCTAAAACTGTGAAAGGGGTTGATATTTATAGGCAAGAAAAATCTGAACGTTACAGAAAAAATGGTACGGACGGCTCCGTTAAATACCCCACGGCTCCATTAAATTTACCGGAACCGTGGAGCCGTCGTAGACTAGGACGCTCCAAATTTTGTCTTTTCTGGTGAAAACTTATTTGGGGAAGGTTGGAGCTGATTTTGGGGGGGAAAATAGTTGTTATGATTTTCAAACTAATTTTTCCATTAAAACATTTCTTAATAATTCAAAAATAATTTGTCATGTGTATTTTTGAAAAAATGTTTTGTCCCATTTAAAATGTGAATTTTCAAAACATAAATTCACTTCTTTGATCACTAGTTCAAGTTGTAACTTTGTTCAAGAATGATTTGCGTAGAAACGGGATCTTCCGATTAAAGACTTGTTTACGTTGATTTTAACGTATCGTGATTTCACATTTTGTCATCCTCAAAACGTGAAGTAATCGAAAGATATAAATAACGTTTTTAGAACATTATTTGCATCAACAATAACTAACTTTGTATTATTACTAATTGTTTTATGAATACAATCTTCGTCATTATCTCTAAACGAATGACTTAGGGTTCCTTTTATACACCAAGGAAACCCTAGATACAAAACGTGTAGAAGGATATACGTATCTTTTCTAAAGATAACTTCGTATCCTTTCCTAACTTATATCTAACCGACTTCTATAATACATAACCATACTTAACTAATAAGTCAACAAGACTTAACTATAAATTACTCTACCAGACTTAATAACGAATAACCAGACTTAATAATGAACAGACTTAACTACAAGACTTAACATACTTAATTTTGTTCTGCTCATTAAGTCTTCTCTTGTATCTTGTGATAATTCCCAACAGTCCTTATCAGTGATATCGTATTTTACCTTGATATACGTTACCAACATGATATAATTAACATTTACTGGAAGTAAAACTCCACGAACTGATTTTTGAAATTCCAATAAAACTTTTAATTTTGAGGGATTAGTTGAATTCATCTTATTTGGCGTGTGAAAATATCACAAGTTTTGCCTTATTTGTGGTGTGGGGTTGTGCAGAACCCAAAGTACCAGTCGCTTAAAATTTTACGATCTGGTCGCTCAATTAAAAAGTCGCTTAAAATTTTCCCTCCAAACTTTTGTTTCCCTCTCATTTGCACTCTATATTTCCCTCCAAAAATTATTTTCCCACTCATTTAGTATGTATATATGATTGTAAAAAAATTGGGCAAATAACTTAAAGAATGGCTTCATCTTCTTCCACTTCCAAATCAAATAAAAAGACCATCGAATACTACCTCAATGCTACACATTGCGAATGTCCAAAACCATTACCAGTCATACTGCAAACTGCTTGGACCCCGACAAATCCTGGTAGAAGATTCAAGGCTTGTCCCATTTATGTAAGATTATTATCCTGAAATTTTATTATACTTGTTTAAATTGTTATGTTGAATATGTGAATCTGAAACATAATTTGTTTAGGACAAGGACATGAAATGTAAAGTTTATGGGTTCATAGACCCGGAGCTACCAAGTGAATACTACAAAGATTTGTTTTACAAAGAACATGCGGAAAAGAAGCGGATATACAAGAAGGTGGGAAAGACTACAGTTCCCAATGAAGGTGTTGCACTTTCACAAAATGAGCTGATGATGGAAATGTCTGAGGAGTTGACTTTTATCAAGTCAAAAGTGAAAGTTCATGACAAAGTTGTATTTGTTTTATCTTTCGTTGTTCTCTTCATTGCTTTTGTTATAGCAACAAGTGTTATGTACAAGTTAATGTGTCGTTTTAATGCGCATCACATGCACTCACAGTTGTGGTGCTCTACATAGTTAAACAGTCGATCAATATACAGAAACCTACAATCAATATATAAAAACATACAGAAACCTACAATAGTTAAACATACATGAGTTCAGACTAGACTACCATCTCAGACCAAGTTAGTTGTTGTACTTACATGTTGTAGTTATAATTCCCATTGCCATAGAACACAAAACCAAAGTATAATCCCACGCCTCCACTATATTAACACCCTTTTGTGAAGCTCCACACGAGCTTGGTCCAAATCGTCTCTCGGCTATCGCTGCCCTAACACAAAGTTCGTTCCTCCACCTCCAAAGATCCCTACAGACATCAGAGATCGCAACATTTTGTAACACTCCTAAAAATCCTCTACATCCCCACATGCTCTCCCTCTAAGATCCCTGACTAAATCACATTCCCATTTCAAAACTCCATCCAACCATCTCCCCTTGTTGTAGTTACATGACTAAACCATCTCAGACCAAATTACATGTTGTCGTTACATTAGTTAACAGTAAAAAAAAAAATTACAACCAACATATAAACCATAATCTATTCAACATCTATATCCACAGGCACCTTATACTTCCAAAAGTATCTTACCATGTGCTCTCGATAGGCTAACGCTACCTGGAGAGGATCATCAACCCTCATACTCAAGTTGTTAGCTTACCGATGCAAAAAAATGCACACCCAAACCCCACAGTCACCATATTCGTCAGCTTGTCTAAGGATATTATCTGCCACTCGAAAAGTTATCTTATAATTTGAAGCAGATATGGATTTGGCGTCGAAAACTTTACACGACTTTAGATACTTAGGGAGCATTTTCTCGAAAGTGGCCCTCATCTTCAGATTGTCATTTCTGGTCTTTGGATCTGGCGTACCAAGTGAGTCATAAATCGTGACGACTCCGGTAGTAATTTCTAGCTATGCCAGAAACCAGTGGTCAGATGAAACGTTGACCGGAAAGTAGACCTGCATTTGAAAACAAAAATACTATGATTAAAATTTTTAAAAATATGACTAATATTTGAAAGAACAAATGCAGTTTATACACCCACCTTGTCAACGCTGGTCCATGGCACAGGATACCGTCGTCCATTTGCATAACAGGCACACATTCTTCCCTCAAGAAGAGTAGTCATGAAGAACGAACCCGCCATAGCCCAATCAGCATTGGCTGGTCTGAAGTGCCACATTAGATCAACCCAAAGATCCAAATGCTGTAAGGTTTATATAAAAATCATACTGTCAAACTATTCAAATATAAAGCCATTGTATTATGTAAACAAATAAATATTTAATAAAACACGGACACCAACTGATTAATTTAGTACCTTATCCCCAAGCCATCCTCCTTTGTGACCTCTTCCATATGCCAACAAAGCTCTCCAAAATTTGCGACAAACAACAATGTTGGATTTACCCCAAGGAAACGTATAAGCTGCTTTTCTTCCTTTTTCCAGAAAAAGCGCCATAATTCTGGCTTAATTACGTTCTTGGATGCCTTCTTGTTACTAAGGAAACCACCAGGACGTGACAAATTCTGAAAAAATAAAAATTTAAAATAAAACATATTAATGCATCGTCTAGTAACTTTGATTACCAGGATCCTATATGACCAATTGAGTTAAGTTGTAGTATACCGCTACCCAAGGTTCCAACTGATTGAGAGGGGGGAAGCTAATTACTTTATTCACTCTTTTGGAACGCCTTTTGGGCACTGGTGGAGTTGTAGGTGGTAGCTTCACATAGGGGTCCTTCAAAGACTTACCAACCTCTTTCATCCTCTTTTGTTGAACGTCTGGTTTCAACTCAATTGTCTTCTTTTTTGTCACATTCGGCCTACAGCATTTCTTTTTTTGTTGTCCAAAGAAGGGTGACTGTACAGCCTTACCCAACTTCCTCTTCTTTTTTAGACGCGTGAAAATTTCCTTTACGCAAAGTTCAGCATTCATATTAACATCGTTTTTTACCTTTGATATTTGTAATAACAATGATACTACGGTTAGTGTATTTCATACTACTACTGGAGATGGTGAGAAGGTGAAGTAAATACACCAAGTGGATACTACTGCTAAGTAGATGCTACTGCAGGTAACATTGATACTACTGTTAGTGTATTTCATACTACTGCTGGAGATGGTGAGAAGGTGAAGTAAATACACCAAGTGGATACTACTGCTAAGTAGCTGCTACTGCAGGTAACAATGATACTACTGTTAGTGTATTTCATACTACTGCTGGAGATGGTGACAAGGTGAAGTAAATACACCAAGTAGATGCTACTGCTGGTAAGAATTATACTACTATTAGTGTATTTCATACTACTGCTGGAGATGCTGAGAAGGTGAAGTAAATACACTAAGTCATATATTTAAAGTACCTCAGGATCCCGGTCGACAACCTCCTGACCAGAGTTATTTTGAGATTTAAGGAAAACGACATTTCTAGCTTACTCAGCATCCCGGACGATTTTGTCAAGATACCCCTTTTCTTTGTCAAACACCGTATCCGTTACTTTCTCACCAGCAGCAATGTTTTCTTCATTTTCTAACGACGCCTTTCCTAAGTTATCAAAACCATTACCACTGGTGTCACCAACATGGCCATCAGCCTTGTTGGTGACAACATCCTTGTATTCACCAGCCTTCATCTCTTCCACTAATACAGCCTTGCTTACTTTCTCAACATCGTTATCTTATGTATCAGTAACAAGCCCATCCGCAATGTTCTCTTCATTATCCAACACATAGTCGCTAACTTTCCCACCATCATGAGCTTCTCTATCTGCATACCCATCCTCATTCTTATCATCCATTTCTAACACAGCCTCGCTTACTTTTTCACCTTGAAGTTCATGATTATCAGAAACATGCCCGTCCGCAATGTTGTCTGCAATATGAAACGCCGCATCTCCCACTTTGTCACAATTATTATCATAATTGTCAAAAGCATCAAAAGCATGCCCATCAGCCTTGCTCTCTTCAACGGCAGACACCGACTCTACTAATTCATTTGGACCTTTTGATTTTTCTTCAAAACCCATTGATTCAGCACCCGGTTTTATCGTATTAGCAGAATGACAATCAACTTGCGGCTTAATTAGTATTGGGACAATCGTATCGTGGAAATCATCAGGAAAGTTTTTGGGCTGTAAGTTTACATGAAAACAGAAGTATAATAAGAAAGTGAATGTAGCAAACAACTCTAACATGTGGATTTTTTATAAACTGCATACTTACATCAACAGCCGTTTTAGAAAAATGCTCATTTAGATTTGGTAAATGGATATCACTAGCATTATCAACTTGCATGTGATCAACTACTGGGTATTCTCCAATTGGAAGATAATTGTCAAGTTGTGACATGGAGGATGGATACGCGGCAGCGTCAAGATAATTAAGCTTCCCATGTCCGTCATTCTTTTGACCAGCAGATATTGATGTCTCGCATATTAGCTTTTTAACATCGTATTCGCCGTCGACATGAGTACGAATAGGGCTTTGGTTCTGAATTTCATTCTCAAAGGGGATTGAAGTTTGAATTTGAAAATATACAAAAAAAATAATTATAATAAAAGAAGGATACCTAACGGATTAAAAATTTACTTAAAGGATATTACCTTGGCATCTTTGGAAGCTAAATCTTCATCCACTTGAAGTTGTACCTCTGAATTGTCATGAATAGGACTTGGAGTCTGAAATTCAAAATATAATATGAATTTACTATAAAAAGAAAGAAATATGGATATATGTGACAAATTGAAAATATCTTCTTACATTTGCAACTTTGGAAACAAAGTGATCACTAACATTTGGCCTTACTTCAGACGTTTCATGAATAGATGTTGAACACTGTTTCAATAAATATATATATTTTTTCTTCATACTTCTTGTGAAAAAATAAAATAAATATGGTATCCTCAAATTAATTTTGTTGATAAAAATATAAATTTAGACAGCTAACCCCTTGAAGTTCTACCTCTGAATTGTCATGAATAGGACTTGAAATCTGAAATTCAAAATATAATATGAATTTACTATAAAAAATAAGAAAGATGGATATATGTGACAAATTGTAAATATCTTCTTACATTTGCAACTTTGGAAACAAAGTGATCACTAATATTTGCCCTTACTTCAGACGTTTCATGAATAGATGTTGAAGCCTGTTTCAATAAATATATATATTATCTTGATATTTTTTGTGAAAAATAAAATAAATATGGTATCCTCAAAGTAATTTTGTTGATAAAAAAATAAATTTAGACAGCTCACCCCTTGATGTTGTATGTTCAGAGATTTCTCAATATTCGCAATTCTTTTTTGAACATCATTAATCACGTTAACATCAAGCCCGTTAACTAGTGATTTTACGGCCGCAAGCTGAGCAAGTATGTTACGTCTTTGGAGGTTTTCTTCTGGTTCATCATCTACAACAGCATTTGCCTACAAGAAAATGAAAGGAAAGGAGCAAATATAACAGAACAAAAAGAGCGCTACAAAAATATTTCTTGAAATGCCATATTTCTACCCGTATTTATTATGATTTCTAAAAATGTAGAACTATGTCTCGGTGTTTAAAGGGTTTAGGATCGATTTTTTTTTTTTAAATTGACAATTTACCTGAACGGCATCATCTGCAACGTCTGCTTGGCCTTTAATACTATTGGGCTCAACAAAATACTCATTACTATGTACAAACCATGGTTGCAACCTTTCTTCACTAGTTGGAACAAGTTTCAATGTTGGATTCGAACCCTAGATAACAAATTATAGTAATGTGAAAAACAAATATAGAGAATTCGTAAGTTATTTCACTAATAACAAAAAACAATAGAAATGCTTACCGAACCACAAAGTAGATCATGATCACTTTTTCGGAACCTTTTACCCTTTGACCATGAAAGACCACGTGGGATCTTAATCGAGTCTTTGTTCCACCATGAGCTGCTGTTGGGATAACTCTCAAGAATCCAAATCTAACACGAAAACAATACAACTAATGTTACTCTTAGTACACGAAAACACGACAATAATTACAAAAACTTTTTTTCCAAAATCATACCTTAAAAGCCAAAATAAAACCAGATAGAGTATATGTGGGAGGGTTAGGTGGGCATGACTTCTGATTCTTCTTGTGGTAAGCTTCACGATGCTTAGGAACTACATTTGCTAAATGGACGTATAAACGTCTCCACAAGAACTCCCCCCATAGATAGGCATTCCAAGCAGAAAAATTCTCAACCAGTTGGAAAAAATGATTAGGAACAACGTACCAAGATCCACGACCATTGAATATGACGTCAGCCACTATCAACAGGCAAACTCTAATCGCATCCTCATTAGATAATGCATCAAATTGTTTATCATTTTCCAAAAGTTCTAAAAGCTCAATACCTTTAACAGTGAACCTTTTATCAAGTTTTTTATCAGGAAAGAGTCGCAAACCTAACGGGGTATTATCAACTTCTGCAAGGTCAGGCAAAGGACCAAAAACTAAACCAGTAATCAATAGAAACTCCCAACGACCAAATTGCAAAACATTATCCCCAATTCTGTAGGAAATAGGGGGCAATGATCAAGCAATTTTGGAATATATACCTGGTTCTGTAAAACAAAGTTTAGCAAATGGTTATCATTTGCATGACAAGAGGGTATATCTATATCTAACAATGGACCGAAAACACTTTCTCGAAATAGGCTAATTCTAGATTGATTCTTTTCCAACTTACCTTTAATCTTTCCTAGATAATGTACCTGCGACCGAACAGTGATCTTTGCATCAAAGTATTCATTTGCCATGTGGGTCTTCAATAATTAATAATGGCTGCGTCTAGGGTTAGGGGTTATTGAAATTGGAATACAGAATTTGGGGTTACGGTTTATACTTTGATTTTGATTTTATTTTTGGGTTTGATTTACAGTAGGTGTTTTTGGGGAATTTGAATGCGCGTGTGTGTGGTGGGGGGGCTTAATGGGAGGGTGTTTTAAAAACGAAAGTCGATTAAAGAAACTCAAAGTCGCTTAAATGATTTTTCAAGTCGCTAAAGATTTTGAATACAGATTTCGGTTGAGTGTATTTTGTGGGTCTCTAATTGCTAGAGTAACCCTTAAACGAAGCGTGTTTCATACACTTTTTTGAATTAAAAGTATAAAAGTATAAAAAGTATAAAAAATATTAAAAGTATTAAAAGTATAAAAGTTGGAAAGTACAAAGTTAACTGGCAAAAGTAAAAAAAAGTTGGCAGGTGAAAAATCGCTCAAAGTACAAGCGTCAGTCGCTTAATTAAAAAATAAGTCGCTCAAGGTGTGGAAGGAGCAAAAAGAGTAAAATAACATTTTTCAAAGTTTGACTTTTTGGCTGGAAAAGGACAAAATAGAAAGTCGCTTAATTAACATAAAATCGCTTAAGGAAAGTCGCTTGAAAAGTACACAGCCACATGTCACTCCCACATTTAAGCGACTTTGGCTAGGGCTATTTTGGGAAAGCGACTTTTTTGGGGCCATAAAAGCCCAACACTTCAAGCGACCGGGCTATATCTATATTTGTCCCTTATTCAGGAGCATCGAAAGCTTTGGTGGTGAAAGTTTGAGAGATGTTGACTACTGATTTCAACAACATACTGAACGTATCCTTATTTCGGTATTCATGTCAACATCTTCTTAAATTAAATAATATACTTTGTACATATCTTATACCAAAATGTAAATAGAAAAAATATAAAACCAACAAAAACCATAAAAATCAGAAAATTAGAAAATACCAAAAATAGTTCCTCTAGGCATGTCTTCTTTTTATCGATAACATTTACGGTCTTAGAAATGTCATTCAATAATGACACGGGACTTTAAATGAAGCTCGAGCAAAAGTTAAAATGAATTGTTAAAACATGTCATGATGGCTTGCAGTTACTTCATACTGCAACCCGTATTTCAAAATGAGGAAAGCACGTCGCCAAAAAGACGGTTGTTCCTAACAACGGGTGAAGTTCACCCGGGCATGGATTACTTCATATCCGTGCATCCCCGATCTAGTGTACGATTCAGTGCATTATTTCATGATTAAGAAGAGAAGTCTTCTTGGTATACAAATAGTCTTCATTCTATGATTCTTCTGAAAATTACTTGTGAGACACATGGTGGTAACGTGTTGTTTGAAATTCTTTCAGACTTGGATTGTTCATAAAATTTGTCACTCAATCAATGACTACAACTCTTTAACTAGAATACGGGTCATTGATTGAGGGGGAGAGTGATTTAAAATTTTATATCATCAAACGGGTTTCTTGTTAATCTCATAATTGTTAGAAAATGTTTTGTAGTTAATAGGGTATTAGTTGAAGAGGATCTTAATAAGCTTTATCTCAAATGGCCAAATGTGTTAGTTGTTAAAAAAATTAGGGCATTATGTGCAATTTGCTTATAGTATCCTAGCTTTATGTAACGATAAGGTCCATTTGTGTCACTCTGGAATCCTTGTTTAATCCCCTAAATACTTTAAAGACCTAAATCTAAAAGGAGTTAGAAAACCTATTGTGTTTGATGTTCTTTAACACTCTACTGCATTTGTATGATCTAACTGAATGAGTTTCAAATGTTGATTGACCTTTGTTAGTCGATAGCTATTTAATCGTTGTTGATTTATTGCTTGTGCACTCAGAATACGCTTAGGTATGTAGCTATCGTGTTAGAATCATGTCCCTAAGATTCTGAGTCTGAATGTTGAAATATGAGTGAATTGCCATGTTCATGATTGCTGCTTGCTCTTTGATGCGTGCGATGTGTCGTTGCGGTTTAGCAGTATTAATGCCTACTCAAGTTTTAAATTTATATTTAGCCGACTTATCAATAACACACACACTTAACGAGCAGTGTACCCGGTCAGTATGAATATAATGGTAAGTAGAGTGTCGATCACTAAGAGTGGAACGTATTATCTAGTTATTCCAATCAGTATTTTAATATTCTAAGTTAACTATACAACCTAATCTAACGCAAGGGGGTTCAGCCTGAGAGACTGGCACGTTTTGGTTGCAATTAAATAATAAACTAAACTAATGAGCACAAATCAGCGATAGGCATGCACGTACACAGATAAATACTCGAGACAATAAGAAGACCTGTCCTGATGATTAAGTAGATTGTCACTTGTTTTATTGATAGTTTTATATGAAGTGTATGTAATTAACCCTTTCTCGTTGGTCCTAATCTTATCGGCGAGAAATCTCTTAATGATTACTTATGTCTAAAAGTCATTCCTAAGTGATCAATTTAGTAACAACCGTGGGAGCCACATTCTCTTCCGTAGTCCAATGCGCAGGCCACTAATAAACACATAGGTTATCAATGCACTAATAAGTAGTAACCAAAGACATCAACATATAAACTTTAATTGATGGGAAAGCAGTTTTAAGGGAGTGCAATCTTTCTCCTCACATTACACAAGCCACCAATCCTGATGAATTAAAGTTTACTAACACAATAAAACAAAACTACTTAATGAATTGAATACATGCAGGACCTTCTTACAGCTCTTGTATCTTCGATCGGGTGTGTCTTGTGCTGCCTAGTCGTCTGAATTCGGCCTTAGGTTTATGTGGTCTTCGTACCTCGTATATATTATGTCCTACGAAATTCGTCTGGTCTTGGGGTATTTATAGTTTCTGTCTGAGGGTAAGATGCAGCGCATCTAATAAGTAGATGCGGCGCATTGACTTAACTTCGCGTGGGGTCCAAGATTAATATATTCAGGAATATTCGTACACCGCCAGAAGATGCGGCGTATCTTCATTCTTGGATGCGGCGCATGTCCTTTGCCGTCTTGGATAATATCTTGTGAAATCTTGATAGTGATGCGCCGTATGTAATAAGCGAGATGCGGCGCATCTGGAGCAGAATGTCTTGATCATGTGCATTTCAGTAGACTCTTAACTTCTTGCTTGTTTTGCTCCATAATTAGTCCAAAATCGCCAAGTTTCACCAAATGCTTGTTTTTAACTGAGAATTACAAAAGTAAACGATTAAGTATCAATTCTCACAGATAATATAATAAAAAAAGTCAAATTAATAGGATAAATGATAGTAGTAAAATGTACTTATTTGAGTTCATCAAATATCCCCCCACTTGAACTTTACTTGTCCCCAAGTAAACCTTAGAATTAATCTTATGAAAATGTATCCTAAAAGATATTAGGATTTATTTTTATATTTAAGCATGTATTCATTTTTGTCATAATCACACAACCAAACACTTAACGAATTAGAAGTAAAATAAAATAATTTGATAAAAGAAAATCTAATCGTTTAACTGTCCAGTCGTGATGAATATTCTATCATAAGCTTGGCAAGTATACACATCTCCCCCACTAAAGCCAAGGAATAACAAGTCTAAAGCGGTAAAAAGGGTTTTGAGGTTTAACGGTTAATCATTCTCCTTAATCTCTATCGATCTCAAATTCCAGAAAAGGCGATAAAATCACAAATACATGATCGAATCCACGAACACGATACTTGCAATTGCTCAAATCCTTAACTCGAATAGGCTAAAGATAGGATCAAGTAATCTTCACCAATAATATTATATCAAAAAGGGCGACAAAATCATAAATACATAGCCGAATCCACGACTACGATACTTAAGATTGCTCAAATCCCTAATCTCAATAAATCAAATGTTTGGATAAAGAATAATATAGGGTATGGATAATATTTGGGATATAAATTGGTGTAAAATGAAAAATAAACAAAACAAATAAATTAGAATCCTAAGTGTGGTTAATCACTATCCCATCCATCCCATGAATAAGACTCATATCATAGAATAACTCACGCTTTAACACTTGAAACACACGCTTTAGGTAGACACGAATTATACTCAACAAGATCTCAATCAAAGAATAAACCTTAGTTGGTGTTCCCATAACTGCCAACTCCCATTCAATCCATAGATATAATAATATATAACAACTAGTGGTGATATCGACCACTTAATACAAAACTTTACATAAGTTGGTTAAAACAAACTTCTAACTCTTCCTTTTTCTTTTTCTTTTCTATTTTTTATTTTATTTTTATTTTTTATTTTTTTTTTATTATTATTTTTTTTTTTTTTGAAACATAAACAAATATGTGTAAAATTTCACCACATCACTATAATGATAATTCTGGATAATTTTTCCATACTTTTCATGACTTCAGAAATAACGGCAATAGTGAAAGTAGTAAACACACGAAAAATAAACTCAAAGATATACAATATTTACTTTCACTCCAATTGCATTGTGCAATTTCCCGACCTAACCAAAGATAATGAATTACGCACGCGAACACAGGTAATGTAAGGAAACACACTTTGCCTAAAGCAATTAACCAACCACGGATTTTAATCTACAGGGTAGGCTAAGGTGTTAGGGTGTAACGAAACATTATAAAAAAGGTGTAAGAAACGAAAGGAATGGCTCTGAGTGTTTTTCTAGGGGTATCTTACTCTAAAAGTGAGAGTAACAAAAGGGTTTATACGGGGGTTAACTAACCAGTGTAGTTAGCTAATATCACATAACATATATAGGCTATTTGGGTGTAATCCTAGAATTTTACCAATTTAGACAAGTCATTCCAATTATATAAATAATACTTATTATGGTGGTCTCGAATAGTATACAAGCCAAGTTCTAAAGTTTACAAGTCACCGGCACACTCATAGATTTGTGAATTTTGAAAAAATCACAATTTTTTGAAAATAACGTCATGTGTGCAGCTATGCAACTTAGACTTTAAACAAAAACATGCTAAAAATTTTAAATTTTGATATATTAAGCACATTTTAAGCATATTTTGAAAAGTTTAGGACAAGTAAGTGTTCTAATTCTCCAATCCCCCCACTTAAGTTAAACAACGTCCTCGTTGTTTGTATAAAAGGTTAAAAACTGGAAAATAAAAGAATTAGAACAGAAAAACTCCCCTGAGATTTGCTCGGTATGATCCTCCATTAGTATAAGAGCAAAAATCATCTTTCTTGTGGATTAGAACGTTTAAGCTTCATATTTGATGTATCCACAGGAAATGCAGGAATCTATAATACCACCAAGGCTTTAAACACACCTAAGTTAAGAAATGTTCAAACTTGCATAATACATTAGTAGTTAGGAAAAATAAAACATAAAAATAAAAATGAAAATCATCAGGTCAGTCGATGCGCCGTATCTTATGGAAGAAGATACGCCGTATCGAGCCTGGAATAATTACGAATCATAATAGAAGATGTGCCGCATCCTTAACCAGGGATGCGCCGCATTGAAATAAACTGATAAAAAGTTTTAAAGTCGAAAATAAAAAATGCAGAAAAACAAAGTAAGATATGACCAGTGCAGGAGATGCGTCGCATCTCGGAATTGAGATGCGCCGTATCTGCTGCGGGCCTGACTGACTCGACACAGAACAGAAAAAAATTTCCGGGTTGTCTCCCGGCCAGCACTTGTCTTTATTCCAGAGTCTTCAAATTAGACTCACGTTCAGCTCTTTATTTTAATACTTCGGGCTCAAACTCCACTACCTCTTTCTCAGTATCCTCAATTTCATTATCAAAGTTTTTTTTTACTCGTTGCCCGTTTACCTTGAATATATAACCATTTTTATCGCATATTTCAATAGCCCCATATGGATACACCTTCTTGACAATGAACGGACCCGTCCATCTTGATTTAAGTTTACCTGGATACATCTTTAATCGAGAATTAAATAACAGCACTTTTTCTCCAATAGTAAACATTTTGTCTCCTCGTAACCTTGAGTCATGCCATTTTTTAGTTCTTTCTTTGTAGATCTTAGTGTTACTATACGCCTCATCTCTTAGTTCGTAGAGTTCATTGAAATCCATGAAACGGTTCTTCGTTGCAGCTTCCATATCCATGTTACATTGCTTCAAAGCCCAATATGCACTTTGTTCTATTTCGGTCGGTAGGTGGCATGCTTTTCCGTATACAAGACGAAAGGGAGTGCATCCCGTCGGTGTTTTATAGGCAGTACGAAACGCCCACAAAGCATCATTTAACTTGTCAGACCACCCTTTCGGATTATATCCCGTCGTTTTTTCTAGAATCCGTTTTATAGCTCTATTGGTTACTTCAGTTTGCCCATTTGATTGAGGATGGTATGCAGTGGAAACCCTATGGTATACTCCATAATGTTGCAAGGCTCTTCCTAAATGGTGATTACAAAAGTGTGTTCCCCTATCACTAATTAATGCTTTCGGAACTCCAAACCTAGCGAACAAACTTTGTAAAAATTTAAGTACTACCCTGCTGTCGTTTGTTGGTGACGCTTGCGCTTCGACCCATTTTGATACGTAATCAACAGCAACCAAAATATATTTATTTCCTTTAGATTCAGGAAACGGTCCCATGAAGTCCAATCCCCATATGTCGAAAACTTCACATACATGGATATAGTTTTGTGGCATTTCGTTTCTTGATGTAATATTTCCGGATCGTTGACACGCATCACATCCTTTTATATAATCTTTTGCATCATCCAAAATAGTGGGCCAATAAAATCCTGCATCGAGGATTTTTCTTTTTGTAATAAGTGCACCATGATGTCCCCCCGTCGGCCCTGAATGGCAATGTGCCAATATTGTTGGGACATCATCTCCATCTACGCATCTTCGTATAATATTGTCAGGACATAGTTTAAAGGCATAAGGTTCATCCCAAATATACTCGCTAGCGCGAGTTAGAAACCTTCTTTTCTCGTCGGATGTTAGCCCTTTTGGAATTTCATTTGCAACAATAAAGTTTATATAGTCGGCATACCATGGTTCATTATTATTGCTCTTAATTCTTACCATCATAAGGTGTTCATCAGGAAAGTCATCAGCGATTTCCCTTTCATCAAGCACCTCCATGTCAGGGTTTTCAAGTCTAGATAAGTGGTCAGCAGCTAGATTCTCGGCACCCTTTTTATCTTTAATTTCAATATCGAATCCTTGGAGCAATAAAACCCACCTAATGAGCCTTGGCTTGGCATCCTGTTTATTGAACAAATACTTCAAAGCAGAATGGTCAGTGTAAACCATAGTTTTTGACAATATAAGATATGATCTAAATTTATCGAATGCAAAAACTACTGCTAAAAGTTCTTTTTCCGTGGTGGTGTAATGTTCTTGTGCATTATTCAATGTTTTGCTAGCATAATAAATTGGCTTAAATTTCTTATCTATCTTTTGTCCAAGTACAGCTCCAACAGCATAATCACTAGCATCACACATTAGTTCAAAAGGCAGATTCCAATCCGGCGATATTATAATGGGTGCAGAAGTTAGTTTTTCCTTAAGTATATTAAATGCCTTTTTGCAATCTTCAGAAAAATCAAACTTCGCATCTTTTAGCAATAATTGGGTCATAGGCCTAGATATCTTTGAAAAATCCTTTATGAACCTACGATAAAAGCCAGCATGCCCTAAAAAACTTCTAATACCTTTTACATTAGTGGGATAAGGTAGTTTGGCAATTACATCAATTTTTGCTTTGTCGACTTCTATACCTTTCCCAGAAATCTTATGTCCTAACACAATTCCCTCTCTAACCATAAAATGACATTTTTCCCAATTAAGAACAAGGTTAGTTTCTTCACACCTAGCAAGCATTTTATCAAGTTTAAAGAGACAATCACTAAATGAGTTACCGAACACCGAGAAGTCGTCCATGAAGACTTCCATAAAGTCTTCCACCGTATCATGGAAGATAGCTGTCATACAACGTTGGAAAGTAGCAGGGGCGTTGCATAATCCGAACGGCATTCTCCTATAGGTGAAGGTTCCATAAGGGCAGGTGAAAGTCGTCTTCTCTTGATCCTCGGGGGCAATGGGTATTTGGAAGAAACCTGAAAAACCATCTAAAAAACAATAATAAGCATGTCCTGATAGTCTTTCTAACATTTGATCAATAAATGGAAGAGGGAAGTGATCTTTTTGCGTAGCATCATTGAGTTTGCGGTAGTCGATGCAAATCCTCCATCCGGTAACAGTTCTAGAAGGGATTAGCTCATTGTCGTCATTGAGTACTACCGTCATTCCTCCCTTTTTTGGTACGACGTGGATAGGACTGACCCACGAGCTGTCGGAAATTGGGTAGATAAGTCTGGAGTCAAGTAATTATACGATTTCATTTTTCACCACGTCTTGGACTTTTGGATTCAAACGCCTTTGGGGTTGGATGGTTGGTTTGAATTCATCTTCCATGAGGATTTTATGTGTACAGAATGACGGGCTAATTCCCTTAATATCAGACATACTCCACGCTAATGCTCCTCTTCGTTTATATAGTACCTGCAAAAGGGATTCTTTTTCTTTTGGCGTTAAATCAGATGCAATAATAACGGGCGAATTAGTCTTCCCATTTAAATAGGCATATTCCAAAGTAGAAGGGAGATCCTTAAGCACAGGTTTAACATTATCAATTTCAGTAGCACTAGCGGAATAAACTCGTTCTTTAATTATATTGCTGTTGTCGTCAGATAGATGCGCCGCATTGATATTTTTGATGCGCCGTATGGCGTTAAATACAGCAGAGTCAGCAGCTAAATTATTATCGATAGTATTCTCATCAACTTGATCTTCTATAGCAATTGTGTTTTCTAAATTTTTAAGCAGAAAAGAATCAAGTAAATTACTTTTTAACAATTTCTGAGTAAATTGATTAATTGTGTCATCAGAAACATCGATATTATAGCATTCATCGTCATCGGAATTATCATTACTCATAGATTGTTCCATGTTAAACTCAACCTCATCTTTTCCTATGGTAAGAGTTATCTTTTGATTAAAAACATCAATTATGGCCCTAGCAGTGGCAAAAAATGGTCATCCTAATATTATAGGAGTTCTAGAATTTTCAGGCATATCGAGGATAACAAAGTCGATAGGTAATTCAAATTTATCAACTTTTATTAATATATTTTCAGCTATTCCTAATGGGTATTGTATGGACCTATCAGCTAGTTCTAAGCACATCCTAGTAGGTTTTGGTTCACCAAGACCTAATTTATCATACATAGAAGAGGGCATAAGACTTATACTAGCTCCTAGGTGGGCTAAAGCATTTTCAATATGCAAATTTTTAATTTGACAAGGAATAGTGAAACTCCCTGGATCTTTTTCTTTAGACGGAAGTTTGTTGAGCAATGCTGCTGAGCTTCTTTCCCCATTGTTACAGTGCAAGCCTCTTCAAGTTTGGACTTGTTTGTAAGTAAGCTCTTCAGATATTTAGCGTATTTTGGCATTTGCACTAGGGCTTGCATGAATGGTATGCTTAGTTGCAGCTGTTTGAGATTTTCCAAGAACTTCTTTTGATAGGCATCTTCTTTCTCCTTCCTTACCCTATGTGGGAAAGGTGGTGTTGATCGTTTAGGTTCAACAGAAGGTTCTTCTCTAATTACAGGTTCTGGATTAGTTTCTTTTGGTTGCTCCTGCTCAGGTGATAAAGATTCAGGGGAAATTTTGTTTGTACTGTCATCCTCGGGTGTCTCTCCAATTTGAAAGGTTGACTTTCCGCCTCTAGTTGTAATCCCTTTCAAATCTTGCTTTACCATAAGAACCTTGTTAAGCACCGTTGACAATTGGTGCACTTCAATTGCCAATCCGTAAATCATGTTGTTTTGTTCCTTTAGTAACAGCTCATTACTGCCTTTGAATTCATTAATAAAGTTTCTTGCTTCATGATGTTCTTTTTCATTGGCTTGAGCGATTTGTAGTGCAAACTCTTCCATGGTAAGATTTCTTTGGGGTCTTCCGAACAAGTTGGGGAAAATATCGAACATTGTTCTTGAAAATTAAAGACATGTAGATTTCAAAGTAAAAGTTTCCAGGTATAAGGGTCAGAGTATTTTCCGTTCGGAGATAAGAAAAATAAAAGTTGCTGATATCTGCAGATGATGCGCCGTATCCAGAAAGTTGGATACGCCGTATCTTATAATCGTTAAAATTAAATCAGACTTTTATTCAGAAAATAGATAAACCGCTTAGAAATTAGAATGCGCCGTATCAGTTTATTTATCAAAAATCGATATTTATTTAAAATTAAATGCGTCGTATTAACAAAAGTTAATGCGCCGTATTTTCGTTACATTTCAAAATATAAGATTTTTGATTCAGAAGATACGCCGTATCGACAGAGATCGATGCGTCGTATCTGTTTAATAATTCGAAAACTGTTTTTAATTAAAATAATAGATACGCCGTATCTGCTAAAGCAGATGCGTCGTATGGCGTTAACGTTTAGAAAAAAAAATTATCAAAAACAGATACGCCGTATCTTGGGGAAAGATGCGTCGTATCGAATTAATTAAACGCGTTGTATTTTATAAAAATTAAACGCAATACGCCGTATCTATGAAAATAGATGCGCCGTATCGTTTGAATAAGCTCAGTACAACGATAGCAGAACACAGAAAATACGAAAAATAAAAACACAAACGAAAACAAACAAAAATAAAAACACTCAAAAACAGAAACTATGCAAAATAATACAATGAATGCAAATTAATCTAATATACAACACAGTTAGCAGTTAGATTAAAAATCAAAAAGAAAAACCTAATTAAAATACTAATCAAATTAACAGATAATAACAATTCACTCCCCGGCAACGGCGCCAAAAACTTGATGCGTGCGATGTGTCGTTGCGGTTTAGCAGTATTAATGCCTACTCAAGTTTTAAATTTATATTTAGCCGACTTATCAATAACACACACACTTAACGAGCAGTGTACCCGGTCAGTATGAATATAATGGTAAGTAGAGTGTCGATCACTAAGAGTGGAACGTATTATCTAGTTATTCCAATCAGTATTTTAATATTCTAAGTTAACTATACAACCTAATCTAACGCAAGGGGGTTCAGCCTGAGAGACTGGCACGTTTTGGTTGCAATTAAATAATAAACTAAACTAATGAGCACGAATCAGCGATAGGCATGCACGTACACAGATAAATACTCGAGACAATAAGAAGACCTGTCCTGATGATTAAGTAGATTGTCACTTGTTTTATTGATAGTTTATATGAAGTGTATGTAATTAACCCTTTCTCATTGGTCCTAATCTTATCGGCGAGAAATCCCTTAATGATTACTTATGTCTAAAAGTCATTCCTAAGTGATCAATTTAGTAACAACCGTGGGAGCCACATTCTCTTCCGTAGTCAAATGCGCAGGCCACTAATAAACACAGAGGTTATCAATGCACTAATAAGTAGTAACCAAAGACATCAACATATAAACTTTAATTGATGGGAAAGCAGTTTTAAGGGAGTGCAATCTTTCTCCTCACATTACACAAGCCACCAATCCTGATGAATTAAAGTTTACTAACACAATAAAACAAAACTACTTAATGAATTAAATACATGCAGGACCTTCTTACAGCTCTTGTATCTTCGTTCGGGTGTGTCTTGTGCTGCCTATTCGTCTGAATTCGGCCTTAGGTTTATGTGGTCTTCGTACCTCGTATATATTATGTCCTACGAAATTCGTCTGGTCTTGGGGTATTTATAGTTTCTGTCTGAGGGTAAGATGCGGCGCATCTAATAAGTAGATGCGGCGCATTGACTTAACTTCGCGTGGGGTCCAAGATTAATATATTCAGGAATATTCGTACATCGCCAGAAGATGCGGCGTATCTTCATTCTTGGATGCGGCGCATGTCCTTTGCCGTCTTGGATAATATCTTGTGAAATCTTGATAGTGATGCGCCGTATGTAATAAGCGAGATGCGGCGCATCTGGAGCAGAATGTCTTGATAATGTACATTTCAGTAGACTCTTAACTTCTTGCTTGTTTTGCTCCATAATTAGTCCAAAATCGCCAAGTATCACCAAATGCTTGTTTTTAACTGAGAATTACAAAAGTAAACGATTAAGTATCAATTCTCACAGATAATATAATAAAACAAGTCAAATTAATAGGATAAATGATAGTAATAAAATGTACTTATTTGAGTTCATCACTCTTCATGCTAGATAGCTGTTTGATGTATTTCCTGACTGTGGTTTGAGTATGAGATGAATTTGGTATTATGAGTTGGCAAGCTGCTATGTGGTAGCTATTAATGAAAAGTGAATTTGTATGTATGTATATCTGTGTTGATATTCTTATGCAGATTCCATGTTCAATATGAATGTGCCAGTTCCCGCTCTAACCATTTGATCAGATGTTCAAACTCTGTTGACTGGCTCTGAATTCACCACAACGACAACATCGGCAACAACAACAACAACGCTGTCTTCACCTTCACCACCTTGATTTCAACAAAGCAGTACTTATTCTGGTCTCGCCAAGTGGGGATCTACAACATTTGGGAAATTTTTGTTGGTGGATGGATAATTGATGTTGACCACTGACTCCCTCAAAGAAGCGGATGATCATATCATCTGCTCAAAAAAGGTCAATATCATTTGTGTCATAACGATTATCTTTGTTCATGATAAGTAGTGAATCTCCCTCATAAATTGAGGGGGAGCAGTTGCATGTTTCATTATCAGCACATATTAAAACTGACCACATTTTCTCCCATAATTTCTAACTTATTTAAATCAATTGGGATCACAAATCTCAAATGGTTTGAAATTTTTGATCGGGGGAGAGAATGTGATTTAAATATGAAATATGATAAAATGTGATCTTTTGGATTCATGTGTAGGCTCCCAAATATGTGCAAAACTCTTTCGTATATCGATGCACATATTGAGGGGGAGCAAATCGTTTATGATGGCAATTGTGGAAGAACACCAAAGACCGACCAATCTTATTTTAATGTACTGGAGTTATAAGGATGGTGAGGTTAGGTATTAGTTCCCATGATCCAGCCAGAACCGGAGGGATCTTCCCAGGGACAATCCTCTAGTTTGAATAGAAGTCCTTAGGAATGATTAAAAAGGAGAAAAGTGAATAAGGGAAGAGTGCCGACTGAGACGGAGCTAGTACTGGAACAAACCCAACAAGGTGCTAGTAATGAAGTCTCGGTAAGCACTGAAGGGGTTGAAGAATGAAAAAGAAATGTAAAGATAAAGGGTGAAAAAGAAAGAAGCCCTCCTTACACATTAGGCAGAAATTGGGTCAATACATATGTTGTCAGAATCACTTAGTTGATTGCTGACATTGAAGACAAGTATCATGGACCCAGTGATACGCTGCACAACCCTCCCTAGCCACTCAAGGTCCCTCAGAGGACTCTTGTTTCATTTGTCACGGAGATCAATACATATCTATCGTCTCTCTCACTCTGAGTTAGATGATATTGAAAAGGTGGCAGTCCTCTCCAGCCTCCGATCACTAAATCAAAACGCACTATTAAGTCTAGAGCCAAGAGATCATCCATAAATCTCATTATGACACATTTCCAATATGCTTGCTGTTTCATACACCGTGAAAAGCAAGAAAATATATATGAAGAGTCCTACGTATTATCCTCATGGTATTGTCAGAACATCCGAGTGATACGTAAGTACTCACAATGAAGATGGAAATCCTGCTTGAGCCAACATCAAACTAGCTCTTGGTAGGTGACATGTGAGATCCTTCATGGATCAAACTTTTGACAAACTGGAAAACAACGATGGGGCGATTCAACATTTGAATCAAACTTGTTCCAGGAAATGGATTGACGGATGCTTTAAGAAAAACCTTTCAATGTGCACACCAACTGAATTTCGAGCACATTGATTGTGTACATTTTCAAATAAAAGTGTTTATGATAGAAATGTGATTCAATTGATAAAACTCTCGTCGTGTTGCATAAAATGTTTATCCAGTGACACGAGAGTGATTTTTCTAATCAATTTCTCATCAATCAGTGGGTATTTAATTCACTGATTCACTCTACCGTGCTGTCTGCTTTGAGATGTTCCGGTATGAGAACATGCTTGGTATGATGATTCCAATGATAATTCGTTGGATGAGTCTATAAAACAAGATGGAAATTCCTGTCAAGGAGAATTCTCTTTGAAGGGAATTCTACCTGATCACAGGTCGGTCCTCACCGAACCGAAGGTTAATCCAACCACACCGAGTGAATGACAAAGCCATATTCGTTCTCCAACTTTATTGCTAACTGTTTTATTTCAGATTCATTTAAAGATGGTGATGGTGGTTCCTGATTCCAGTAGTGACGTGTCAATCCACACTCCATGCTCACACTTCCAATTCATTATCAAAGACATCATGATAGCTGAAACACCTACAACGCAGCTTCCGCAACTCTGATGATAGCTATTATGATCCAGAAAAGTGTGAACATGCAGACCAACGGTCACAACAAATCACATGAAGCCAATAGTACTACAACGGATGAGCTTGGAGATGTATGGTGGCTGATGATCTCAAAGAATGCTCATAGATCACAACATCACATGGAAACAATACTGCAACAAGATGACTTGAAGACGTATATTGGATGATGACCTCAAGAATCCTCAAAGATCATCCAAGACAAATGAACAGTCATCAAAAGGTTCACTGCTGAAAGTACAAAGTGTGCTGAACTTGAAGAATCAAAAGACTACGAGCTAGGAATTTACAGTCATGTAATATAATGCTAAAATTCAAAATATAATTTCTGGGGTGACCTCCCTTAGGGGGAGATTGTTAGGAATATAAATATTCATATGAAGACTCGGTCACCCCGAGTATCTTTTTAGCATTTATGTAGCTCGTAGGCTTATCATTATTATTCGTATTAGTTTAGTTATATTAATATTTGTGGAGTTGGGTCGGGTCTTTACCCACTGTCAGCTCACTCCACAGCCCACTAGGGGCAACATAGCTAGAACTATATATACCCCTTTCCAAGTGTGGGAAGGGCTGGAGCTTTTCATTCACTAATCTAACCTGCCATGTTTCTCTTCACTTTCTCTCTAGAGAAAAGTTCCCAACTCTTCTCTTTCTCTCTCTAAGATTCAATCCATCATTTATCTTGTGTTTGTGTTATGATTATGCATATCTTACACGAACCACTATAAATCTCCGTGTTGTGGTTTGATTGTTCTTTTCGCTCTTGTTTACATACATTATTTGTATGTGTGCAATTACTTTGAAATCACATCAAGTTACAAAGCAAATAAATTTTAAAATGGCAAAAATTATTCAACCCCTTCTAGTTTTCCACAATTGGTACCGGAGCGGGTTACTCAAGATTTTCAAAATAAATTGTATTTTAAAACTTGAAACGATCAATGGATTTTGAAAACTTTAAAGAAGGGCAATCTATGCAAAGACCACCACTATTTGAACCAAATTGTTTCATATATTGGAAAAATCGCTTTGAGGCGTATGTGAAGTCAAAGGATATAGATCTATGGTATATAGTTGTAGAGGGTGATTACAAACCTATAAGTAATGGTCGGGATGAAGGTACTTCTCTTACTCGTCACAGTGATGAGCAAAAGAAGTTGATTGCCAAAAATAATGATGCTAAAATGATGCTCTATAATGCTTTACCAAAGAAAGAATATGAAAGAGTATTTATGTGTAAAACGGCTAAAGACATTTGGCAATCATTAATTATTACTCATCAAGCGAACTCACAAGTCAAGGATAATGATGAAGCAAAAAGTGTACCGCTTTTAGGGGGTCATTTAAGCCCTAAATCGTATTTATTTGATCAAATATTGCCCTAAATCGTTCCTTTTGTCATTTTAGGTACTTTGGAGAAGAAATCTGGAAAAGGAAGCATTTTGGACGTTTTTGGAGCATAAAAGTGAAGAAAACGACAAAGTCTCTAAATCTGCTGGAAAAGTACCTGTGACGGCGTCAAGCCCTAGTGTGACGCCGTCAGCCCTTGATAAGCCAGAGAGGATTTTGGAAGATTAAAGGGGGACGGCGTCAAGAAGGCCGTCAACCCTTGACGCGCCAGAGAGGATTTTGGAGGATTAAAAGGGGACGGCGTCAAGAAGGCCATCAAGAAACCCTAACCGCGGCGAGGTGACAGCGTCACACTCTATAACGTGACGCCGTCAGATCTGTTTTCCTATATATATTTTCATAATTTTTAGTCATTAGTGTGCAACTTTGTGAGGAGAAACCCTAAGACGATTTTTCTGCCATTTTTAAGGGTTTTATACCCTTGGATCTCCCATGTTCAATTGAAGATAAGTAATCAATTAATCATTCAATATGTCTATGTGTTGTTTGATTATCTCTTGTTCTTGTCTTTTATTTAACATGCTAGGCTAGATTTATCTTGTGTATGCTTAGATCTAATGAAACCTAACTATTGATTATTGGTTGTTGGTGTGTTATTAATTGTATTGGATGATTGTTTATCGATGTTAGGCTTAAGAAAACTGGCTAACCTCCTATACGGTAACTTGCTTGAACGTCTTAAGAAACATGAACCAATGCGTACTAAAGTTTTTATGGTTGTATTTAATGCATGAGCGAATTCTAGTGATCCCATGTTAGGAGCTTCTTAGCCGGCTCGACATAGGAGTGAAGTAGGAGCTTGTAGAGTTGGGGAAATACGTACGCCACCCCACGATTGGTATTAAGGAATACACCCGTCATCCACGCAATTAATACACACTAATCAACCGGTAAAAGATAGTTAGGGAGTAAGGAAATCTAAGTAAACACATTTCTCTCCATATAAGTTCCACAACCTTTTTATTTTCAGTTATTTTATTTTATTTGCAATTGTAGTTATTTGGGTTAGTTGACTAGCAACTAATTCCGCCCACTCCTTCAAACCCGAGATTTTACTTGCTTTTATAAAAATATAAAAAATACAAAAAGAATCTTCCCTCACCCTTAGACCTATTAGAGTAGTTTTTCAATCCTAACGACACTATTCCCCTAGAGAACGATCAATCCCCCGGTACTTGCCACTACACTATACTACATCGGTCAGGTACACTGCCTGGTGGGGATTGCAAGCCTCTTGAGATCCCTCGAGAGGTAAAACCTGTTGTAAGGTCGCAAAACCACGCACCAAGTTTTTGGGGCCGCTGCCGAGGAATAGTTATTGTTTAGGTTGAATTTTTATTTTATTAGGTCAACTCATTAGATTCCTATCTAGTGAGATTTTTATTTTCTTTTTATTAGCTTTCTCGTAGTCTATCCTTTCTTTGTGCTTTTGTTCGTAAAGTTTTTCCATTGACTCTTCCGTTTGCCATTATGGATAACGTGAATCTACCAAATCCGCGACTAGAGTTTTACATGAAGAAATCTAATTTTACTAATTTGGATAAATCAAGATGGTGGAATGAAGTAATGAGAACAGGATCTTACATAGATTTTAGTGAGTACCTTGAGAAAAGAGACCAAGTGCATAAAACTTTTGAGGAAATCACCTTAGGAGCCCCATCAAACCCTCAAAATACCTCATTAAGTGAAACCTATGCACCATATGAGCCTTCACCTAGGATAGTTTCTTATGAACCCGACCAAGATTGTGAGATGGTTAATGTTGAACTACCTAGGTGCATGCTTGGATTAGATTTCACCAAGACATATGATGAGTATGAGGAATCCTTTAGGCAAATGGAACATAGTGATCAAGTTATTGAGAATGATTCTTATGAATCGGACCAAGAATTTGAGATGAATAGAAAAGGATTTGAGATACCTAGGTGCATGTTGGGGATAGACTTCAACAAATCACATAATAAGCACATAGGTAATCAAGAAAAGATGGAGGATAAAGTAGAAAATCCAAGTCCACCAAGTACTCCACAAAACTCACCATCATTTGAGGCACCCACACCGCCCGTGACTTACCCGAAAGAAGTAGAAGAGACTTTAGGAATCCCGATGGAGGTAGAACCCTTGGACCAAGCACAACTAGAGGATATAGGTTTGAACACTTTTAGTGATGACCTTACTCTTAGTTCTAGGGAATTTCCTAGTGTTAATGAGCCGGAACCTCAACCTTTACACAACTTTTCATCCTTAGATTTACATCTAGGAGACAAAAGAGGAACCGACCCACCCATAAACCAATATTATCCGGGTAGTTTTAGGATGAAGGAAGCCATTCACTCACCCCCTTCACCTCACGTGGCATATTTCCACCCTAAGGGTGTGTATCGCTACTTCCACCCGCACTTAATCCTAACTGTAGGGTAAACCTCCCCTATTTCTGTTAAATAAGGGTAGAGTCAGGCTCGGGACTCGAACAAAAACAAGCGCTTCTTGGGAGGCAACCCAAGCTTTATTTGTTTGTTTGTTTGTTTGTTTGATTTTATTTGTTTCCGTATGCAAGTTTAATTGTTATTGTTTGTGCTCATGTTTCAAAGTAAATTGTGAAAATGCTTTATTTTGTTTTTAACTTCGTCTTAAGTACATATAAAGGTATTTTGCAAAAGATAAGTGTAAGGGAATCCAAATTTGTTTACAAGAACAAGATTGAACATGAATCACAACAATATTAAATGAGCATGCATACTAGTAATTGTTAGAGTCAAATGCTTGTATCGAGTCATAATGAATATTTTGCAGGATTTCCAGGAAGTGAGGCATAGGTTTTTCCAGAAATTTTCCGGAAACTTAACATGAGAATTCTGTCAGATCATTTCTGACGGCGTCAGGCCTTACAACCTGACGGCGTCAGGTTTTAATTTTCTGAAATTTTTGAAAGTTTTGTTTTTCTACCGGAATCATAAAAAGTTTTTATTAAATCTCTAACTTATAAACTCCGGGAATCTGCAAAATAATCATTCCACAAGCATTATATCCTTATACAGATTTATCCCGTTGATTGGCCTCAAACAGTCAACTTAAATCAACCACGGATGTGGTCAAATAAAGTCAAACCAATTGAAGACAAGTAACCAAGGACTATAGTGTTTTCCCGGGTCGTTATATCCCAGCGAAATGTGAAATTGTGTTTAAAGACGAATTGTGATCAAGTGTTATTGAATGGAAAAGGGGTTTGAATTTTTGGACTAAGGAAAATAAAAGAAAATAGCTTAAATAAGCTATATGAACAAAAACTAGAAATTAGAAAACCTAAAAAATGTAAAAGGAATTAAAAACGTACGTTTAGTTTAAATAAACGTAAACGTACAAAATAAAAAGTGAAAATGAAGAAATATTAATCCTAAAAATATGAAAATAACTTTTTTATAAACCTAAAGATAAAAGAAAATTATTAGAAAAAGAAAATTATTTTTTAGACTTATTAATTAATTATTATTAATTAAAAACTATTTTTAACTATTAAATAATTACCTAAAAAGTAAGAAAATAAGAAATAAACCTAGAAAAATGAAATTATGACTTAGATAAATCTAAAATATTAAAAAACTTATTTTAAAACTGAAAAGATATTTTTTATGCTTTTTCTTTATTTATTATTAATTATCTATTATTTTAAATACTTTTTAACTATTTTTAAATTCTAATAAATACTAAACAAACTCAGAAAATTATGAAACTTTTTCTATAATTATCCTATGGTGACAGAAAGGTAAGAAAATTAAAAAAACAGAAAGTGCTTAATTAAAAAGCAGAAAAATAAGCTAAAAAGCTCAAGCTTCTTAAATAGAAGCTATCACTTTCTTAAAAGTGGTTTTTATCTAAAACTTTCTTCTAAAAACTTATTACACTACTGAAAATAAGTAACTTTAACAAAGACAAAAAAATTAGAACTAAGAAAATAAGCAGTTTGAAGCTTATGGGCTTAACAGTTGAGCTTTTGAGCTCAACTTGGGTATTAAGCTCAAAACAAGCTACAAGCTTGAAACAAATGCAAAATAAGATCTAAATAAGTTAAGTAAACTGGAAATGAGCAAAGAGGGACAAAGGGATTCACTGATAAGCTCAGAATAAGCCAATAAGCAATCCAAATCCCACTCAGTTAAACACTCAGGCCTGCAATGATTTTTGAAGCCAATTTAAGCTAGGGGCAAAAGCTCCTAAGCTCAAAATAAGCACTGAAGTGTTAAGTTGGGCTGATGAGGTGTCCAAAAAGCCAAAGCTCTCACTGTGGGGTCCACTAGAGAGCTTATGATGAATTCCCAAATATACTGACAACTCAGTGTATGCTGAGAAATGGGACAAAGTTAGAGCTGATTGCAGCCCTAGCAAATAAGCTATAAATGGAAAAATTATTGCTGGAACTTGAAGATGGGTTGCTAGGCTTCACAAAGAACTAAAAATCACAAGCTAAGTCCAAGTATTGAAGCTTGTGCAAGCTTTTGAAAATCTGGTAAAACTGGGTGCACAGGGGAGATGATTGACTTTTGCAGTAAAACTAAATATTTGACTTAGATGAATTTTGATTCTATTCTACTCACTGATTATGTAATGTTATGCTATTGGAACATGAAATTAAGCTAGATAACAAACTTATGCAACTAAATATGAGATTAAACTAACTGATACACTAATATTTATGCAGAAAAATTGAAATAAAACTGATTTTGACTTTTAACTGAAAAATGACTAACTTTTATGACTAAAATGAATTACTTAAACCTAATATGACATGCATGAACCAAGAATAACAACAAAAACACCACAGAACTCAATGAATCACACTGATCCAAACACACCTTATATGTTGCCTGATTTTTGATTTTCAAAGCAACCTGATGATTTAGACTACAACACTGATTTTAAACCTTATATTATCATATAACAAGACCATTTGAGCAGAAATCAACAATGATACAAGCATGAAACACAGAAATTAACCATATGCTAGTTTGACTGTAATGATGAGATTTTTAGTACCAAATGAATCCAATGAACAACCAACTTATGTTAACCAATATTACCACTCAATATTCACATCAGAACATGAAAATACAAGGATACAAGCATAAAACACAGACTTATAGTAAAATTCCAAAAAACTAGAACTTGGCTTACAAGTGGAATCCAGCTGAGAAAATAAGAACAAAGACCAAGAACCAAAGAACAACCTATAGGTTTCCCATGAAACCACTAACCCAAGGCCATCCAGAATTCACCCTGCTCCAGCTGTGATCATCATCTTCTTTGCCATTTTTGATTTTTTTATCTAATATGTGATTTTTTTTTGGTATTTTGGAATTATGATACTACACTGATTTTAAAGGTAACTAATAGCTTTTAGAAGCTATCTAGGAGCTTAAGTGAGCTTAAGAGTCCATAACATCCAACACAAACAATATTTAAGCAAACTTGAGAATTTGAACTTGAAAATGGCAAAAATTAAATTCGTACTTGAAAATTGAAATTAATTACTGAAAAAGGTTTACAATACACTGAAATTACTTGACAAAGTACTAGAAAGCTTGAAATTACACTTAGAAATGATAAAATTAACTATTCGACACTAATAAAACTAAGTTACACTAGATATCTCACTTTCTTGCTTCTCTTTCTTCTTATAGGTGACAATTAGGGTTTAGGAAGTCTTCTGACTCTTTCCCACTTGAATTCTGAGCCATTGGATCCTTAGAAATCATCCTAGCCTTTGAATCACGTTTTGGCGCCAAAACTGCTAAACCACTCCTCTGATAACTTGAAGACCTAGAAGAAGCATTTAATGCTTCTTGGAGTTTGGTGGAAGCAAACTTAACAAGGACAAGGATTAGTGAGCTGGAGGTGAGGGGTGGTTTAGGTTTGCAGAGGTGAGTGGGGGAAGGTGAAGACATTTTTATTTATTTGTGGGAGGGAAGGCAAAACGGGGGAAGAGAGTGTTTTATTTATTTGTGTTTTGGACTGGACTGGGGTCAAAAGGGAGGGGGTTCATTGGTTGGCTGGGTTCATTAGATGGGTTATAGGATTGGGTAAGTTGGGCTTTTATTAGGTTTATGGTCCGGTTTGGTTTGTAGTTAAATCACAAGGACCATTTTTGTAATTTAGAAGTTTTGAGGGGTGAAATGTGAAACTGTTTCAAAGTTATCACAAAGGGTATTTCCTGCCAAGTGTCAATAGTACAAGGACCATAAAATATAGTTTTCCATTTTTTGCAAACCAAGGACTAATTTTGACAACTTTTGAAACTTAAGGGACTAGACTTGCCATTTATGCAAACTTTGTTCATTTTTACTTGTTTTTAATCATTTTGCATCTGAAACATATAAAAACACAATACAATGATATTTTCTGAGTTTTGAAACATAACTGCATGTTTTTAAATGTTTTTGCAGTCAAAATGTGAAAGAAATGATGAGTATTTAGACACTCATCAATCCCCCACACTAAACTATTGCTAGTCCCTAGCAATTATTTATGAAGATTTAATGGATTTTTCTCTTTACCAAAAGCCATTACTTCTGGAGTAGCCAATGTTTTAGTATGTGATACTTTGGTACATTGATAACCAAATGATTTTGAGCAAATCACCAGCTGCCAACGGATTTGATTTGTCTTTACCAGAAGCCGTTTGCTTCTGGACTAGCCAACTCTTAGATAAATTACAACTATTATCTTTGGTGAGCTGATTACCAATTATGGTTTTCCACTGCCTTTACCACAAGCCATAACCTTGCGGGCTAGCCAACTCTTCACTAATTAAAGATATGGTGAGTCGAATACCATACAATTTTGGGCAAATTGCAAGCCGTCAACGGATTTGAGAAATCTTTACCAAGAGCCGTTTGCTCCTGGATTAGCCAATCCTTTTGTTCGTTAGACATGGTGGACTGATTACCATTTGCTGTGTAAGTGCAAAGCACTTCCACCAAAAAACAAATTGGCCAAAAATGGGGGAATTAGATGGTATAATACATGATTAAATTCGTTAGAATTCCCCCCCACACTTAGAAATGAATATTGCCCTCAATATTCAAAGTACCGGCTGTTATGCCGAAATTTAGAACGTAAAAGGGAAATACTACGGCCATTATTTTATTTTTGTTATATACACTTTTTTTTTTTTTTTTTTTTTTTTTTTTTTTTTTTTTGAAACTTATATACAACAGCGGGGGGCAACTCCCCCACACTAGGGTGGTAGAAAGTAGAAAGAAATCAGAAATATGGGTGAGAACCCATATGGTGTGCTACTGTTTTTGTTTCCCGAGTCGCTAGCTTGACTCGATCCCCGCATTCATTGGTTCTTGGGGAAAGTTTGTAGATCCGGGACAACCATGGGTGGTATGTCCTCTCCAAAGTAGTGCTTTAACCGATGGCCATTCACTTTGAAATTTGGTCCGTCATTTTGAGATAACTCAACGGTACCATATGGATAAACTTTGGCAATAGTGAAGGGTCCAGTCCAGCGGGATTTCAGTTTACCCGAGAAGATCTTTAATCTGGAGTTGAAAAGAAGGACTCGATCACCAACGTTAAAAACGCGGTTCTTAATTTTTGAGTCATGGAGCTTCTTTGTTTTTTCCTTGTAGATCAAAGAGTTTTCATAGGCTTGATCACGAAGTTCATTCAATTCATTCATTTGAACTTTTCGGTGATCACCCGCTGTCTGAAGGTCAAAGTTTGCATGCTTGAGGGCCCAGTAGGCTTTGTGCTCAAGCTCAATCGGCAGATGACACGCCTTTCTGTACACAAGCTTGTATGGAGTACACCCGATGGGTGTTTTGTAAGCTGTACGAAAGGCCCAGAGTGCGTCATCTAGCTTATCCGACCAAGAGGCACGATTGTCTCCTACGGTCCTTTCCAAGATTCTTTTAATACCACGATTGGTAACTTCCACTTGCCCACTTGTTTGGGGGTGATACGCGGTAGAAAGACGGTGTGTAACACCATACTTTTGCATGACTTTATCAAACTTGTCATTGCAGAAATGCGTACCACGATCACTGATTATAGCACGTGGAGTTCCAAAACGAGCAAAAAGAGATTTCAAAAATTTCACAACAACTCGGGCATCATTTGTGGTAAAGCTTTCGCTTCAACCCATTTTGACAAATAGTCAACAGCCACGAGTATATACTTGTTACCACGGGATGACGGAAATGGCCCCATAAAATCAATGCCCCATACGTCAAAGATTTCACAAACTTGAATGACATTTTGTGGCATTTCATTTCTTTGTGAAATATTTCCGTGACGTTGACAATCGTCACAAGCTTTGACTATTTCCTGGGCATCCTTGTAAATTGTGGGCCAATAGAAACCGGAATCAAACACCTTTTTGGCGGTGTAGTTGGGATTATGATGTCCCCCAGTAGGTCCAGAATGGCAAGCCTTGAGAATATCAATGGCTTCCTGACCATAAACACACCGCCGGATGACTTGATCCGCACAGATTTTAAACAAGTAGGGGTCGTCCCAGAAATAATGTTTGACATCCTTGAAGAACTTATTCTTTTGTTGGGACGACATCCCTTTCACAACAAAGTTACCCGCATGGTAGTTTGCAAAGTCGGCAAACCATGGGGTAGTCGAATCTCCACGAAAGGTAACCGCGTTGAGTGTTTCGAGAGGAAATGTTTCATTGATTTCCTTTTTCTCGAACACATATCGGTGAGGGTTTTCCAATCGGGACAGATGGTCAGCAGCTAGGTTCTCAGCTCCTTTTTTATCACGAATTATGATATCAAATTCTTGCAGGAGGAGAACCCAACGGAGCAATCTCGGCTTTGCATCTTGTTTTGCAAAGAGATATTTGAGAGCCGAGTGATCCGTATACACCACGCATTTGGTCAAGATTAAGTACGACCGAAACTTCTCAAACGCGTACACCACAGCTAATAATTCTTTTTCTGTAGTGGTGTAGTGAGTTTGAGCCTCGGTCATAGTCTTACTTGCGTAGTGGATAGGCTGAAAATGTTTGTTTTTGCGTTGCCCCAGGACTGCACCAATAGCAAAATCACTTGCATCGCACATGAGCTCAAATGGCAAGTCCCAGTCGGGGGCAACGAGAATCGGTGCTTCGATAAGCTTTTTCTTTAATGTTTCAAAAGCTTCGATGCACTCAGGTGAGAAGATAAACGGAGCATCCTTCTCAAGGAGATGGGTCATAGGCCAAGCGATTTTAGAAAAATCTTGTATGAATCTGCGATAGAATCCGGCATGACCCAAAAAAACTCCTAATACCCTTGACGGTAGTGGGATGAGGTAATTTAGCAATGACATCAATTTTAGCTCTGTCAACCTCAATCCCGTTTTTGGAAATCTTATGGCCGAGGACAATGCCCTCTTTGACCATAAAATGGCTCTTCTCCCAATTCAGACAAAGATTGGTGTCTTCACACCGTTTTAACATATTTTCCAAATGGGAGAGACAAGATTGGAACGAATCCCCAATGACTGAGAAGTCATCCATAAAGACTTCCATAGTTTTCCCGATCATGTCGGTAAATATGGCCATCATGCACCTTTGGAACGTGCCCGGAGCATTACATAAGCCAAAAGGCATACGTTTATAAGCAAAAGTTCCATAAGGACACGTAAAGGTAGTCTTTTCTTGATCCTGCGGATCAATGGGGATCTGAAAGTATCCCGAGAAACCATCTAGGAAACAATAGTATTCGTTTCCCGCTAATCTCTCAAGCATTTGGTCCATGAAGGGTAGAGGAAAATGGTCTTTACGGGTGGCATCATTTAACTTGCGATAGTCAATGCAGACACGCCATCCCGTAACCAATCGAGTTGGAATCAACTCATTTTCTTCATTTGTGACAACAGTAATGCCACCCTTTTTAGGAACGCAATGAATGGGACTAACCCAAGGACTATCCAAAATAGGGTAAATCAATCCGGCATCATGAAGTTTGAGAACCTCTTGTTTGATAACCTCGTGAATTTTGGGATTCACCCTTCGTTGGTGTTGGACTGCTGGTTTAAAGTCATCCTCCATCAAAATCTTGTGAGTACAAAATTCAGGGTCGATACCCTTTATGTCGGAGAGTTTCCAAGCTATGGCTTGCTTGTGTGACTTCAAGACCTTTATTAGAGCAGTCTTTTCCTCATCACTTAAATCTTTAGCAATAATGACGGGTAATTTATCATCACCCTAAAAAAATGCGTACTCAAGATGAGGCGGTAAGTCTTTGAGTTCGACCTCAGGAAATTCATCGGTTTTATCAACTGATTTGATTTCCTCATTATGAAGTTCAACGGGAGGGAGTGGAGGAGAATTGTCCTGATTTAACAATCTCTCAAGAAGAAGAATATCTCCCTCCAGATCAATCTCAGCGTTATCAATCCCTTCTAGAAATGAATCACACTTGAGAAAATCCTCGATCTCTTCCAAAATGAAATCACTTCTCTCAAACGGAGTGAGAGAAGGGGAAGAGTCAGAAATGATAGGTAGAGAAGATGTGGTGGGATCCCCACTCACAGAATTATGAGAATAACCAAGAAACTCTTGAGAGTACTCCTCTGAAACAATATCAATGACATCGATTCGGTTAACCGATTCAGAATCATAATTTGAGGAGTACCTCGAAGTTTGATCGAGGTTAAAGGTAACAGCTTCACTACCCACACGTAATGTGATTTCATGCTCAAATACATCTATGAGAGCACGGACCGTTCTTAGGAATCCTCTTCCAAGAATGAGAGGAACCCTAGGATCAGCATCGAAATCAACAACCACAAAGTCAGCTGGAAAATGGAACTTTCCTACTTTCACAACTACATCCTCAGCAATGCCAAGTGGACGAGATATTGAATGATCTGCAAGCTCAAGAGTCATGCAGGTAGGAGTAAGTTCAGGAAGAGAAATGTTCTTCCATACTGATTTAGGCATCAGGTTGATGCTTGCACCAAGATCGGCCAAGGCATAGCATTCAACCATTCCTGGAAAGACACAAGGTATTAGAAATCTTCCAGGATCTCCAAGCTTCTCGGGAAGCTTTTTCAAGATAACTGCTGAGCAGTTCTCATTTAATGAAGTCTTTGCCATTTCAAACAGTTTTTCCTTGTTGCTTAACAAGTTTTTGATTGTGGATGCAAACTTGGGCATCAGAATGATAGCATCCGCAAAGCTTATGTCAAAATGTAATTCTTGAAAAATTTGGAAAAATTTATCCATTTGTTGACTAGCTTTTTCGCGGAGCTTTTGCTCATTTAAACGTGATGGGTAGGGAATAGAAGGTTTGGATTTAGGGTTTTCAACAGGGATTTCATGCGATTCAAAGACAACTCCAGGTTTGGGTTTTGGTTCCGGGACAACTTGAGGTTGGACGTTGTTGGTACCTCCGTTATTAGTAGGAAGTACATTGTCCTTGGTCACCTCAGGTTCACTTTCCACTACCTTGGGGAGAGGAGAAGAAGTGGTAGTAGGAATAGTGGGTCCATCATAAGCTTTACCACTGCGTGTGGTGACGGCTTTGAGTTCACCCTTCGGGTTGACAACAGTGTTACCAGGGAGACCTCCCGAGGTAGAAGGTGGATTGAGATGGTTCATGAGACTGGCAAGCATATTCTTAACCTCACTTTGAGAGTGATCAATTTTGTTTGAAAGCTCATTCTTTACCTCAGTTCCTTGTTTGTATATTGAAGATTGAAATTCATTCTTCAAATTAGAGATCTGATTTTGCATTGCCTTCATTTTGGTCTCATTAAACTTGATGTAGTTATCAAGTTCATTTGGGATAGATCCCTGGTAATTAGGAGCTGAATACCCTTGATTACCCCTCGGGGGTGGGTATTGATTGTTTGGTGCATGAAATTGATTTTGCATGTTTTGCCCTCTTTGCTGATTAGGATTAAACCTATTTGGATTGTTGGGTTGAGGAAATCCGGGTGGTCCATTTTGAGGACGGTAGTTTGGTTCCACTTGAGGACGGTATTGGTTACCTCCTTGGTTGGAACTACCGGCTATTGCATTAATTTCAAATGTACCATCGGTGGCAGTACAATTATAGTATGCATGTGGACCACCACAAGTGACACAAACTTCTACCTTTTTTACTTCAGCAGGTTGAGAAGTTTGCGGAGAAGAGGGAGAGGAAACTTTTTGTGTGGTGAGAACCAAGGATTTAATAGCCTTCGTGAGTTCGTCAAGTCTAGCATCGGTGCTAGATTGACCCACGGATGATGAGGTAGAAGGACCAACACTCAGTTGGGAAACAACCGGTTTGCTTCGTGGAGTGCGGACCTTAGACTTGTTCTCGATGATTGCTAAAGCATCCCTTGTGGTTCGATTCAAGAAATTACCTCCAGCGGAGGAATTGAGAGAGTCTTGATCAACTGAGCTCACACCATTGTAGAAAGTGTCGAGTTGCATCAACTCAGAGAAACCATGATGAGGACATTTGCAAAGCATTTCCTTATAACGATCCCATGCCTCACTAAATGATTCATCGAATTTCTGTGTAAATTTCATGATTTCGTTTTTAAGACTCGTGGTTTTGGAAGGAGGAATGAATTCATTCACGAACTTCTTAACCAAATCTTCCCATGTTACAATCGATCGAGGGGGTAGTTTTTCAAGCCAAATCCGGGCAGCCCCATCGATGGAAAACGGGAAAAGAAGAAGTTTGATTGCCTCTTCAGGGACATTTTTGCATTTGATGGTGGATGTGATTTTGTTAAACCATCGAATGTGATCTTGAGGATCGTCCCTTTCAAAACCAAAGAATTGACGCGAGGTTACAAGATTTATTAACCCCGTCTTGAGCTCAAAATTCTCGGCCACGATGGCCGGAACAACGATAGCATCTCCGTAACCCTCAATGGGTGCTTGGAGAAGCTCATTCATAGTCGGCTCAGCCGCCATGATAACAGGAATAGTACGAACCTCGGGTTCGACTATTGAAGAAGAACGTCTACGTCTACGATTTCGTCTTTGAGGAATGTTGACAAGCTCACGTAACGGGCTCGTAGACCTAGAAGAACGCGTGCGCATGCACTAGAACACAACTCTAAGAAGCCTCAGAGTCGAGAGAATTATGAAAAAGGAAGGAAGATTCTTTTTGGTTTTTATATATATATATATTTTCGTTTTTGAAAAGTGAAGATGAAAACAAATCCAATCAAAACAAGATCGAGGCAAAACGACAGTGAACTTAAACCAATAATCACAAGATGAATGGCTTCTTTGAAAAAGGTACACCACTCACAAGGATACAAAGGCAAGTTTTAATCTTTAGTTTGGGAACTTATTATGGTCGTACCCCCAGTTAGGTAGTACTCTGTCTTGGTTCTCGATGGTAAATTTTATTATTGTTGTTATTATTAAACAAAGAAAACGGAAAATGTTTTTGGGTTTTTTATTTTTTATATGATATATATATATAAAAGAAAAGAAAAATATTTTTGTATTTTATATGGAAGATTGAAATACGATATTTTTGGTACTCGATCCATTAAACGAATTAACTTCACAAGTGTTTTGCTTTATATATGGTGAATATACAAGAGATGGAAAATATACACAGATTGGGTTTCAAAAACACGATACTGCAAAACGTTTAAAACACGCAACACACCTCCCCGGCAGCGGCGCCAAAATTTGATCGCCCTCAAACAGTCAACTAAAATCAACCACGGATGTGGTCAAATAAAGTCAAACCAATTGGGCACGATTAACCAAGGAGTATAGTGTTTTCCCGGGTCGTTATATCCCAGCGAAGCGTGAAATTGTGTTTAAAGACGAATTGTGATCAAGTGTTATTGAATGAAAAAGGGGTTTGAATATTTGGACTAAGGAAAATAAAAGAGAATAGCTTAAATAAGCTATATGAACAAAAACTAGAAATTAGAAAACCTAAAAATGTAAAAGGAATTAAAAACGTACGTTTAGTTTAAATAAACGTAAACGTACAAAATAAAAAGTGAAAATGAAGAAATATTAATCCTAAAAATATGAAAATAACTTTTTTATAAACCTAAAGATAAAAGAAAATTATTAGAAAAAGAAAATTATTTTTTAGACTTATTAATTAATTATTATTAATTAAAAACTATTTTTAACTATTAAATAATTACCTAAAAAGTAAGAAAATAAGAAATAAACCTAGAAAAATGAAATTATGACTTGGAAAAATATGAAATATTATAAAACTAATTTTAAAACTGAAAAGATATTTTTTATGCTTTTTCTTTATTTATTATTAATTATCTATTATTTTAAATACTTTTTAACTATTTTTAAATTCTAATAAATACTAAACAAACTCAGAAAATTATGAAACTTTTTCTATAATTATCCTATGGTGACAGAAAGGTAAGAAAATTATAAAAACAGAAAGTGCTTAATTAAAAAGCAGAAAAATAAGCTAAAAAGCTCAAGCTTCTTAAATAGAAGCTATCACTTTCTTAAAAGTGGTTTTTATCTAAAACTTTCTTCTAAAAACTTATTACACTACTGAAAATAAGTAACTTTAACAAAGACAAAAATTTTAGAACTAAGAAAATAAGCAGTTTGAAGCTTATGGGCTTAACAGTTGAGCTTTTGACCTCAACTTGGGTATTAAGCTCAAAACAAGCTACAAGCTTGAAACAAATGCAAAATAAGATCTAAATAAGTTAAGTAAACTGGAAATGAGCAAAGAGGGACAAAGGGATTCACTGATAAGCTCAGAATAAGCCAATAAGCAATCCAAATCCCACTCAGTTAAACACTCAGGCCTGCAATGATTTTTGAAGCCAATTTAAGCTAGGGGCAAAAGCTCCTAAGCTCAAAATAAGCACTGAAGTGTTAAGTTGGGCTGATGAGGTGTCCAAAAAGCCAAAGCTCTCACTGTGGGGTCCACTAGAGAGCTTATGATGAATTCCCAAATACACTGACAACTCAGTGTATGCTGAGAAATGGGACAAAGTTAGAGCTGATTGCAGCCCTAGCAAATAAGCTATAAATGGAAAAATTATTGCTGGAACTTGAAGATGGGTTGCTAGGCTTCACAAAGAACTAAAAATCACAAGCTAAGTCCAAGTATTGAAGCTTGTGCAAGCTTTTGAAAATCTGGTAAAACTGGGTGCACAGGGGAGATGATTGACTTTTGCAGTAAAACTAAATATTTGACTTAGATGAATTTTGATTCTATTCTACTCACTGATTATGTAATGTTATGCTATTGGAACATGAAATTAAGCTAGATAACAAACTTATGCAACTAAATATGAGATTAAACTAACTGATACACTAATATTTATGCAGAAAAATTGAAATAAAACTGATTTTGACTTTTAACTGAAAAATGACTAACTTTTATGACTAAAATGAATTACTTAAACCTAATATGACATGCATGAACCAAGAATAACAACAAAAACACCACAGAACTCAATGAATCACACTGATCCAAACACACCTTATATGTTGCCTGATTTTTGATTTTCAAAGCAACCTGATGATTTAGACTACAACACTGATTTTAAACCTTATATTATCATATAACAAGACCATTTGAGCAGAAATCAACAATGATACAAGCATGAAACACAGAAATTAACCATATGCTAGTTTGACTGTAATGATGAGATTTTTAGTACCAAATGAATCCAATGAACAACCAACTTATGTTAACCAATATTACCACTCAATATTCACATCAGAACATGACAATACAAGGATACAAGCATAAAACACAGACTTATAGTAAAATTCCAAAAAACTAGAACTTGGCTTACAAGTGGAATCCAGCTGAGAAAATAAGAACAAAGACCAAGATCCAAAGAACAACCTATAGGTTTCCCATGAAACCACTAACCCAAGGCCATCCAGAATTCACCCTGCTCCAGCTGTGATCATCATCTTCTTTGCCATTTTTGATTTTTTTATCTAATATGTGATTTTTTTTTTTTTTGGTATTTTGGAATTATGATACTACACTGATTTTAAAGGTAACTAATAGCTTTTAGAAGCTATCTAGGAGCTTAAGTGAGCTTAAGAGTCCATAACATCCAACACAAACAATATTTAAGCAAACTTGAGAATTTGAACTTGAAAATGGCAAAAATTAAATTCGTACTTGAAAATTGAAATTGATTACTGAAAAAGGTTTACAATACACTGAAATTACTTGACAAAGTACTAGAAAGCTTGAAATTACACTTAGAAATGATAAAATTAACTATTCGACACTAATAAAACTAAGTTACACTGGATATCTCACTTTCTTGCTTCTCTTTCTTCTTATAGGTGACAATTAGGGTTTAGGAAGTCTTCTGACTCTTTCCCACTTGAATTCTGAGCCATTGGATCCTTAGAAATCATCCTAGCCTTTGAATCACGTTTTGGCGCCAAAACTGCTAAACCACTCCTCTGATAACTTGAAGACCTAGAAGAAGCATTTAATGCTTCTTGGAGTTTGGTGGAAGCAAACTTAACAAGGACAAGGATTAGTGAGCTGGAGGTGAGGGGTGGTTTAGGTTTGCAGAGGTGAGTGGGGGAAGGTGAAGACATTTTTATTTATTTGTGGGAGGGAAGGCAAAACGGGGGAAGAGAGTGTTTTATTTATTTGTGTTTTGGACTGGACTGGGGGTCAAAAGGGAGGGGGTTCATTGGTTGGCTGGGTTCATTAGATGGGTTATAGGATTGGGTAAGTTGGGCTTTTATTAGGTTTAGGGTCCGGTTTGGTTTGTAGTTAAATCACAAGGACCATTTTTGTATTTTTGGATTTTTAGGGGTGAAATGTGAAACTGTTTCAAAGTTATCACAAAGGGTATTTCCTGCCAAGTGTTAATAGTACAAGGACCATAAAATATAATTTTCCATTTTTTGCAAACCAAGGACTAATTTTGATAACTTTTGAAACTTAAGGGACTAGACTTGCCATTTATGCAAACTTTGTTCATTTTTACTTGTTTTTAATCATTTTGCATCTGAAACATAAAAAAACACAATACAATGATATTTTCTGAGTTTTGAAACATAACTGCATGTTTTTAAATGTTTTTGCAGTCAAAATGTGAAAGAAATGATGAGTATTTAGACACTCATCACCCGCCGATGTTATGCAGGTTTTCTTGTTTGTTTTCTCAGGTTTAACAGGTTATTTTGGACAAGGAGATGTATGTGGAATCTAGCTTTTGGCGCTGCTTTAGTCTTGAAGCCTCCACATTACCTTGGAAGAAGATCTAACCATGTTACCCCTTTATCCACCGAGCGAATCAGGGGAGTATTTGATTTCATTCTTTTACCTTATTTACTTTTACATCTTGTTATTTGAACATTGGGGACAATGTTCATCTTAAGTGTAAGGGGGGGTAAAGTACGATACTTTAGAGAATGCTATTACGCTTGATTTTTCGTTTGTTTAATGGTAGATGTGTAATAAAACTTAGAGAAATACCTGTTAAGGCAATTTTAGTGCCAAATTTAAAATTTTTTACAACATATAGGAGTGAAACTTTGGTCTTAATGAGCGTCTCATGGATAGGAGTTATATGACTAGCACAAAACCGTACCACATAAAAAATTTTCCTCCCCCAAATATGTGAGGTTCGCCCCTAGAATTGGTAGGAAAAGCATTTATGCTATGATGTGTGTACCGGTAGCACTTAGATTCTAGAACTTACGTTAGGACCATTCCGAGGCCACAAGTGAGACTACATTCGTGTAGTTAGATTTACTACATGATAAGAGGCATTAGGATTAACCCATTGTTTTACACCTGTGTTTTTGTTATAATTACATTGGCTACATTGGTCAAGTAATTCTCCCACACCCTTTGCGTTGTACTCATTTTTAGTACATGATACCCCTAGTACACCCCTCAGAGCCTATCTTTTCGTTTCTAACTTTAAGCATTTTACTTAAAGGAATAATTTGTTACACCCCACTTAAATGTACACCCAAATCGCCTTAGCCTACCTTGTATGCACTCATTTTTAGTGCATTATTGTGACAACATTTGTTTAAACCCCAAGTTAATTATCTAATTGATTACATGGTTGCTAAGTCGAGTCATATCCTTGTACATATTGTTTTGGGACGATTGGGACTCATGGGTAAAGTACTAGTGTAATGGAGTAATGGGGAAGAACAACATTATTACCCCCATATGTGCTAAATATTTTAAAAGTACTCCAAGTGTTTTGATTATCTTAATTCGAGTCATTAGAATAGTTAATTGTAAAGTTATATAAAAGTTCAAGTGTAAGGGGGATACAACCCCCCTACGATGTATTATTTTGGATGGTAGGGCAAGAGTGTATGCAAAAAAAAAAAAAAAAAAAAAAAAAAAAAAAAAAAAAAAAAAAACAAAAAAACAACATACGGACTACCATCCCGTTTCATTTTATGTTTATTTTATCTTTTTGTTATTTATTTTTTTCATTAGCTTAAGTCGAGTCTAGTCTTGGCTTAGCAACGCCATTTTGTACATGTAATTAATCAAGATCTTTAACTCGCCACCAGTAAAATATCCTTTATCCAACAAAACCGTGTTTATCATATCCCTACACCTAACGTTGTAACCCGTTTAAAAGCCCTCTTTGATAGTTTATCTTTGGTGCTTACGCCTAGTGGAGGAGGTTTTTGATCCTTTCCCAAGCCTATGGTAATCTATTTGCTATGACAGGTAGTGAGAGATATTATTCATTTTCATTTGTGAGATACACTTTTATGACACCTGAGAGATGTGAGTATCTAAACACTACTTGTGAGGTGCTAGTCTGTAATCTCCGTGCTTATTATGATTAAAGTGGAACGACTATTTGTTGTAATTACTTTTATATTAGCGTTAAATGACCCATAACTTGTATTTTGATTAGAATAAAAGCGCATTTGCTTGAGGACAAGCAAATCTCAAGTGTAAGGGTATTTGATGAAGCGAAAAGTGTACCGCTTTTAGGGGGTCATTTAAGCCCTAAATCGTATTTATTTGATCAAATATTGCCCTAAATCGTTCCTTTTGTCATTTTAGGTACTTTGGAGAAGAAATCTGGAAAAGGAAGCATTTTGGACGTTTTTGGAGCATAAAAGTGAAGAAAACGACAAAGTCTCTAAATCTGCTGGAAAAGTACCTGTGACGGCGTCAAGCCCTAGTGTGACGCCGTCAGCCCTTGATAAGCCAGAGAGGATTTTGGAAGATTAAAGGGGGACGGCGTCAAGAAGGCCGTCAACCCTTGACGCGCCAGAGAGGATTTTGGAGGATTAAAAGGGGACGGCGTCAAGAAGGCCATCAAGAAACCCTAACCGCGGCGAGGTGACGGCGTCACACTCTATAACGTGACGCCGTCAGATCTGTTTTCCTATATATTTTTTTATAATTTTTTGTCATTAGTGTGCAACTTTGTGAGGAGAAACCCTAAGACGATTTTTCTGCCATTTTTAAGGGTTTTATACCCTTGGATCTCCCATGTTCAATTGAAGATAAGTAATCAATTAATCATTCAATATGTCTATGTGTTGTTTGATTATCTCTTGTTCTTGTCTTTTATTTAACATGCTAGGCTAGATTTATCTTGTGTTTGCTTAGATCTAATGAAACCTAACTATTGATTATTGGTTGTTGGTGTGTTATTAATTGTATTGGATGATTGTTTATCGATGTTAGGCTTAAGAAAACTAGCTAACCTCCTATACGGTAACTTGCTTGAACGTCTTAAGAAACATGAACCAATGCGTACTAAGGTTTTTATGGTTGTATTTAATGCATGAGCGAATTCTAGTGATCCCATGTTAGGAGCTTCTTAGCCGGCTCGACATAGGAGTGAAGTAGGAGCTTGTAGAGTTGGGGAAGTACGTACGCCACCCCACGATTGGTATTAAGGAATACACCCGTCATCCACGCAATTAATACACACTAATCAACCGGTAAAAGATAGTTAGGGAGTAAGGAAATCTAAGTAAACACATTTCTCTCCATATAAGTTCCACAACCTTTTTATTTTCAGTTATTTTATTTTATTTGCAATTGTAGTTATTTGGGTTAGTTGACTAGCAACTAATTCCGCCCACTCCTTCAAACCCGAGATTTTACTTGCTTTTATAAAAATATAAAAAATACAAAAAGAATCTTCCCTCACCCTTAGACCTATTAGAGTAGTTTTTCAATCCTAACGACACTATTCCCCTAGAGAACGATCAATCCCCCGGTACTTGCCACTACACTATACTACATCGGTCAGGTACACTGCCTGGTGGGGATTGAAAGCCTCTTGAGATCCCTCAAGAGGTAAAACCTGTTGTAAGGTCGCAAAACCACGCATCAGATAACAAAATTGATCTTCTTGTTCAACAATACGAACAATTTGTTATCCCTGAAGATGAGACCATTGATAATGCTTTTGCTAGGTTTAATACTATAATTACTTTTCTTAAAGCACTTGACGAATCTTTTTCTAGTAAGAACTTTGTCAGGAAATTTCTTAGAGAACTTCATCCGAAGTGGAGAGCAAATGTGACAGCTATTGAAGAATCCAAGGATCTTTCAAGCATGACACTTGACGAGCTCATCGGAAATGTCAAAGTTCACGAGATGGTGATGGAAAAAGACTCAGAAATAGTTAAAGGCAAAAAGGAGAAAATGAAATCCATTGCCTTGAAAGCTAGGGTAGAGTCAAGTGATGATGAAGAGTCAAGTTCAAATAGCGAAGACGAAGAGTATGCCATGGCCGTAAGAGATTTCAAGAAATTCTTCAGGAGACGAGGAAAGTTCGTAGAACCACCTCGTGAAGAAAAGAAATCTTTCAGAAAAGACCATGATGATAGGAAAGGAAAGGTAGATAGAAAGTGTTTTAGATGCGGGGATTCTAGTCACTTGTTAGGAGAATGTCCTAAGCCTCCAAAGAACAAATCTCAAAAAGCATTCGTTAGTGGAGCTTGGAGTGACAGTGAAGGTAATGACGACGAGCCAAAGAACAACGAAGTTGCTCTCATGGCTGATGACACAGAAGAGGTACATTCTGACTCGTCATACTCTTTTATTGATGATGACACATTAGATATAGAATATAACAAACTATGTGAAATCACTCTAAAAATCATAAGCAAAAATAAGTTCTTGAAAACCAAAAAGGAACTTTTATAAAACGAAATTCATTGGTTAAAAGAGAAAGCTATAAGATTAGAAAAAGGTAAAGGTATTAAAGAAACATGTGTTTTATGTCAGGAACTAAAACTTGAAATAGAAACACTAAAGTCCACACAGGAAAATCTTATCAAACAAAACTCCAAATTCAAAAGATTTGATAAACACATAAGTTGTGCAGATGATATAATGAGATTACAAAAAATACCTCATGGTAGTTTCAAACCAGATTTTATGAGAAATGGAAACTTAAGTGACTTTCAGAATCAAACGGTAAAAGTAAAAGAAACTGTCCCAACTGAGTCAGACACCCATGTTAAAGCCTATCATCAAATGTGAGGTCTCACCATATGATCATCGTTAGGTTGGAGCTCTAGTAACAGAGTTGGGATGAGTCGCCTGACGACCGAGTAATTAAAGCTCGCCGCTCGGTCGTTAAATGAATAGCACTCAAAGCCAAAGGACATGCAACCAACCTAGAGACCGGAGTTCGGAAGTTGTAATAAGGATGAAAAGAATACATCTAAGTAGATGGACTTAAAACGTCGATGTGGTCAACATCAAAACTATGATGGATCAAAGTCATTGCTCTACATGAAACGAATTAACAGTCGATTTTATATAGGCCATGATTGTTAGAAATTATAAAAAATTCATCCGTATGGGCTTTTTGAGATGACCAAAATGACTGACGGTGGAATCGGCCGAGAGACCATATGCGTGTCCTCTAAGCCTAAACGTGCTTCCATTGCGATATAAAAAGCTATCGATATAACGAACGACGAAGCTCTGACGTTTAACGTAATAGTTATAACTCATCCGGAGGCCACCAATGGGAACTTCCGACGGGAGTTGACCGGAAGACCCAAAAAATACACTAGGGCTCGCATTACGACTTAATCACAGTCTTATTAAATAAAAATCTTAGTAGCTTTCAGTCAAGTGTATGCCCAATAGGCAAAATAATGATGCTAAAGGGCGCTCCCCCAGAACTGGTACGGTGATTAATCTCGAAATTCATAAGCGTTGGAATAAGTGAAAAAAGGGGTCGAACCCACCCCCAAAAAATGAGGCGAGTAATGCCTCGATTTTCAATGTTGGGAGGTCAAGAAATGCATCTCGATAGATAATTGAGAGACTAGAAAACTGAGTCGTATTTTGCCACTCGGAGTTGAAAGGTTAAAATTTTATCGACTTTGACTGTTTTGAAAATGTTATAGTACCACATGCACTTACTAGGAGACTTTAATAGTTTATGTCAATGTTAAATAGTATGGTGTAGCCTCAAAATAACTTTAGATTGAACTTTTCGTGTTTTCCAATGCTAATAGTGCAACTCATTTTTCACAAAATTACTATGGATTATTGAAACCAGGATGCAATAATGAGTTGTAAAGTACTAATGGCATAATTATTGAAGCAACATCATACACCATAGTATAGGTTTGAGAGGTCAAACATATCTGTTAATCGGAGTTCGAAAGATGGAACGCAGGGTTGGAGCTCACTACGCCAACTCACATGTTTGAATGTAAGACAACTTTTATCTTTGAAATGACTGAAATACATAAGTGCCATAAATGGATTTAAGTCGGAGCTTAAGTGGTCGACAAACCCTATGACTGGTTCTAGCATGAGACTCTGGAAGACGTGGATTAAAGATGATGTCCAGCACAAAGAAAGATTATACTATTTCAAGTTAGGATCTCTCATCACTGAGAGTAGTAAATATGAAAGTTGTGAAAAAGGTGTGTAATATTTGTGACGATCACAGAGATGTCTAAATTGACACTTAAATGTTATGAACCGAGTCACGAACGATCATCGTTCTTGCTTATACGCTTGTACCTTCATTTATTTATTTATTTATATATTTTACTTCAAAACTAGATAATAGCCATGTACAGAATGTTCAAACTTCAAATGATATTCAATATTACAAAACCATGCACTATTTTACTTAGTGGACAGTTGAAACCCCTTAGACCTTTAGAGATTTACTCATAAAAGTGGAAGTAAATATACAAAGACTTATTGCATAAGCAAACCATTGTTAAAATATGAGTTCAACATGAGAATAGATTTTTTTTTTTTTTTTTAATGTGTAAAATAGCTATTATGCCATTCCAACCTCTTTTGTGCCACAAAATTAATTTATATACATGTGTTGCAAATACCTTGTAGTTAATTACACATATTAATTTTTCATATGGTCGGACGTTCACATTAGACATTGTGGGAAACTAGAAGGGGGTTGAATAGTTTTACCGATTCTTAAGTTCTTTTAAAAACTTCTTTCGAACTTTGCTATTGGAAACTTTGATTCGAATCTTATGTGTAATCAATGAACAACAATATGAACTACACACTAAATTAACTAATACTAAGTAATGAAAATAAAGAGTCGAGTTGGAAAGATCAAACCGGGACAAAGGATTTATAGTGGTTCGGCAACGAAGCTCTTCTTCGCCCTACTCCACTCCCCGAGTACCACACTCGAGAGTTTCAAACACTATGTCAACAACCTCCCTTCAGGCGGAGAAAACCGTACACGTCGCTTATCCTATTACCGACACTAAGCTAGATGTCGAGTGCTAATCTTAGCTAGCACCAATCTACCACGATCCACTTGATCCTTTCTACTTCACACACTTAACACACAAGACTCGATCTATCCGATCTACCTATGATCCACTTGATCAATCACACAAGCCCAATGGCTTCAAGAGATATCCACTATCTCTATAAGATCTCAATGATCTTCACTCACACTCTCACAAAAGAAAAATAATCTTGATGTATGCTATGATACAACAAGTGTGTAACCAATGTTACAAGTAACCTAACTAAAACTACAACTCTTGTATCTTCTTGGATACCTTGTGTTCTTCTCTTGCACTTGAAGAGGAATGACAACACTTTGTATCTTCTAGGATACTTTGTGTTCTTCTCTTGCTATTGAAGAGGAATGAAGAGGATCACTTGTTTGGATGATAGGATCACTCTTGAAAAAAAAGAAAAACTAATCTAAATGATCAAAGAGAGAAAGTGTGAAGAGGGTATTGAACTCAAAAAGCTCTGTATGAAAAAGGATGCCCAAAAACTGTGAATAGGTTTGGTATTTATAGGCAAGGAAAATCTGCCCGTTACAGATGGACGGCTCCACTAAATCACCCACGGCTCCACTAAATTTAGTGGAACCGTTGAGCCGTCCCAGAAAAAAAGGCTCCATTTTTTGTCTTTTCTGGTGAAAACTTATTTGGGGAAGTTTGGAGCTGATTTTGGGGGGAAAAATAGTTGTTATGTGTTTTGAACTTATTTTTCCATTAAAACATTTCTTAATTATTCAAAAGTAATTTGTAATGTATATTTTTGAAAAAATGTTTTGTCACATTAAAATGTGAAGTCTTAAAACACAAATTCACTTCTTTGATCATTAGTCAAGTTGTAAATTTGTTCTAGAGTGATTTGCGTAGAAACGGGATCTTCCGATTAAAAACTTGTTTACGTTAATTTTAACGTAATGTGATTTCACATTTTGTCATTCTCAAAACGTGAAGTAATCGAAAGATATAAATAACGTTTTTAAAACATTATTTGCATCAACAATCACCCCATTTTTGATGATGACAAAACATAAACTCATTTTAAGTTAAAATGAGTTTTAACAAGTTTTTAATGAGTTTACTCCCATTTCTCCCCCTTTTTGTCGAAGCAAAAAGATTGCAAAGGCTCCCCCTTGATGTGTACTCCCCCTCATTTGGAGAACACCAAGGAATCGAGCAATGATTCGTGCTACAAAACAAGGTTAGATGACATATATACAAAATCTAACATGTAGCACTTAAGACAAATATCCAACCACAAAATGAGCGACTAAGTAGCCAAACATAAAATAACAAGAAACAATCCTCATGAAAACCCATTCTTTCATAAAGATAAAATAAATGGCATACATAGGTATGACTTCATGACAAGCATAAAAGAGACAATAATAAGCATAAATCCCCAATAGCTAGAGGCAAGCTTCATTTCCAAGAATGGTCCTAAAGAGTTATTGTTGAAAAACTAAACAAATTTATGTTTAGTTGTTTGGGTTAGGAGGTGGTGGAGTGATGCCTGGTTTTGCAACCTTACAACAGGTTTTACCTCTTGAGGGATCTCAAGAGGCTTATGATATGTGTCGTTTTACACATATCTTTTCGTCCAATTTTCGAGTCAAAACAACCAAAAACACTTTAAAACGATCAAATAATGTTAAAAATATCTTTGAAATGTGTTTTTGTGTTTTCCATATGCAAAATGATTGAAAACGATTGAAAAACAAACAAAATTTGCATAAATGGCAAGTCTAGTCCCTCAAGCTTGAAAAATAAAAAATAAAAAAAATAATAATAATAATAATAAATAAATAAATTTTTGGTCCTTGGGACTTTACAGAATTGGCAGGAATGGTCCCTGAACTTTGCAAGTTTGCATCCTTGGTCCTTTACTAAATTATAAAACCCACCAAATAACCACTACCGGATCCACCATCACCAATTTAAACCCATCACCGGCCCAACTTAACCCACCAATCCATACCTCATCCCAAGCCCACTAAAACTAACAATACCCATAACCCTATAACATGACCTGACCCCAAACCCATAATAATAATAATATATACGGGTTATACGGTCAAACACCCCCAAATCCATAGTCAAAATCCCTAGTTGTCTTCTTCCTAACTTGCGATCCCGCCAAACAAGCAACCAGCCAAAACCCCATCACTATCTTCACCTCTTCCCAAACTTTCACTCTTTTTACCTCCCTCTCTTCTCCCCAGCACTGAAACCCTTCCCCATTAAACCTCCCCATCATCCACCTCATCAATCCGTGTGAGTTAGTGGGCGCCAAGACCAAAACAAAGGGCTGTGATCATTTATCTTTAATCCTACGGCTGGGAAATGAGTCCAAGAAGCACAATTGAAGATACAAAGGGTTCCCCTCACAGAAGAAACACAAACAAGTAGAAGACCCTTAGCTTAGAGTTAGTATAAATAGGAATCATTGTAGCCTTTCAAAGGCAGGATTATTTTAGCTTTAAATTCGGTATGTTTTTATTTTTAGTTGTAATTTTCGTTAAGCAGAGAGGTTTATTTTAGCTAGTTAATTTAAGGTAATTTGTACTTTTTTTAATTCGGTTGTAATTTTACTTTTTATTTTTAATATAAGTCAAGTTTATTGTATTGTTTAGATTACTGCTTTATTTCTGCTTATGCAATTCGTGTTACTGCTTTATGTTTGCTTGGTTTAATGTTTATTGTTTAGCTTATTTAGTGCTTCGATCCTACTTATTTCGTTCTTGTTTAGATTACTGCTTATTTCGTTCTTGTTACTTATTTAGTGCTTATGGTTATATAAAAGATTATGCTTAGATTAGTATAGCCGGATATGGTTTGGTAGTGTTAGTTCTTGCTTGTGTTTGTGTTTATCATAGTTAGTGTTAGAATTATTATTTGCGTTTATATGTTTGTGTTTGTTTTGGGTTAAATCTTGTTCTCAGGTTCTAAGGGTTATCTTTTGTGAATTCATTTTGAATGAGAAAAATATCATCAGTTATAGTCTCTTGTGCCTTTGAGTCATTTGCAAAAGATAATCAAGAAAAAAAAATAGAGTGTAAAAATTTTTGACAGTCCTGGGGTTCGAACCCAGGACAGTTAGAACACAAACCAAGTAATCTTACCACTGCACTCACTTGTTTTCTTTGTTTAAACTTTACAAAATCTTATTTAAAACCCTTTTACTTTTTATTTTTTTTCTTTTTAGCTTATTGTGAGCTATTGCTTATTTTCAGCTTATTTAAAAAGCATTTTCACTCTTTATATTTTTCATAGCTCAAGATTAGTATTAAGTATTTTAGAAAAAAATTTCAGATTTTTAAAATTAGTTTTAGTATTTTTAGAAATTCAAAATAGTTTAAATAGTGTTTAATTTATAAAAAATTATTAAAAAGTCAAAAAAATATTTTTCTTTTTTCCAAAATTTCTTTTTAAGTCGTAGGAAAATTAATTCGGTACTCGTAGGGGCTAATATTTTTAGAGTTCACTTTTATTTTTGCGCGTTAACGTTAATTAAAACGTGCATTTTTAGTTTTAAATACCTTTTGCGTTTCATTGCTTTGTGTAATATTACCACAACACCAAATAATCTCCAAATCAAATCATCAAGCATTTTAATTCCGAACCTAAAACGAAATCCTCGATTCACACCTCGCTGGGACACGACCCGGGTGATCACTTGCCCGGTATCACACACATCACATTCACGGGTTTTGCAAGTTTTACTTTTCCTAAGGTTTGACTTGTCATTTCCCAAAGTATCACGTGTGCACGATACTATATTTATTTATATATATACTACACACGGATCAAATTTTGGCGCCGCTGCCGGGGAGGTTGTGTTGCGACAATATTGTTTAAGGTTTAAACGATTAGTGACTTGAGATCCTTCTTCACGAAGTTATCACTTCCAAAAAAATTATAAAACACAAAAATATTTTTCTTTTCTTTTGTATATATATTATCATATAAAAACAAAAATACAAAAAGATTTTCCGTTTTTCTTGTTAAATTAATAAAACAATAAAAAAAATTACCGTCGAAAACCAAGACAGAATACTACCTAACTGGGGGTATGACCATTAATAAGTTCCCAAACTAAAGATTAAAACTTGCCTTTGTGTCGCTTGCGAATTCGGCTCACCTTTGATTGATAAACAACCTATACAAGTGGTTTAAGGTAGGTCTTGACATTAAATTGCAGACCGAAGATAGATCCATTCTTCTCTCCCGCCACTCTGCGCGTTTATCTTTCAAAGAGCTACCGTACGCTTGTTTGATTTAAGGTTTAAGTTCACTTGTGTTTTGCCTCGGTCTTGTTTTAATTGAAATTGTTTTTGTTAGTGCATGCGCACTCGTTCTTCTCCGTCAACAAGTCCTTTACGTGAACTCGTGCATACCTCGAGAAGACGTAATCGAAGACGTAATCGTGGGCATTCCGCCCCAATAGCCGGACCCGAGATTCGTGCTATTCCCGTTCCTCCCATTGTCACAATGGCGGAGGAACGTACCATGTGTGAGCTTCTCCAAGCACCCACCGAGGGTTACGGAGATGCTATTGTTGTTCCGGCAATCGTTGCCGATAGCTTTGAGCTTAAGACCGGGTTGCTATCCTTAGTAACTTCGAGTCAATATTTCGGATTTGAGAGGGACGATCCTCATTCCCACATTCGATGGTTTAACAAGATCACCTCTACCATCAAATACCGAAATGTACCACAAGATGCAATCAAATTGCTTCTTTTTCCTTTCTCTCTCGAGGGGTCGGCCCGAACTTGGCTAGAAAAACAACCCCCTCGTTCTATTTTAACATGGGAAGATTTGGTGTCAAAATTTGTGAATGAATTCTTTCCTCCATCAAAAACCACAGCCCTTAAAAATGAAATCACCAAATTCACTCAAAAATTTGATGAATCCTTTAGTGAAGCGTGGGATCGGTTTAAAGAATTACTCCGCAAATGTCCTCACCATGGTTTCTCCGAGTTACATCAACTCGATACCTTCTATAATGGTTTGAACCATTCCGATCAAGACTCTCTTAATGCCGCCGCCGGTGGTAATCTCTTGTATCGGACTACGAAAGATGCTTTAGCCATCATTGAGAACAAGTCTAAGGTTCGCACTACACGAAGCAAGCCGGTTGTTTCCCAAGTGAGTGCTACCCATTCTACCTCATCTCCCGTGAGTACTTCTAGCACCGATGCTAAGATTGACAAACTCACGGAGGCTATTCAAGCTTTGGTTCTTTCCGAACAAAAGAAACTTTCTTCCCCACAAACTTCTTCACCCAATCAAGTCAAAGCGGTGGAAGAAACTTGTGTCACTTGTGGTGGTCCTCATGCATACTACAATTGTACTGCCACCGATGGTAGTCGATGTGAAGTTAATCCGGTAGTCGGGTCTCTCAATCAAGGAGGTGATCAATACCGTCCTCAAGTTGACCCAAACTATCGTGCTAACAATCAAAATGGACCACCCGGATTTTCTCAACCCAACAATCCAAATAGATTCAATCAAAACCAACCGAGAGGGCAAAATGTTCAAAATCAACTTCAAGCCCCGATCAATCAATACCCAACCCAAGGGGGTAATTTCAATCAAGGCTTTCAAGCTTCTCATTACCAAGCCCCCGTTGGTTCCTCAAATGAACTTGCTAACTACATCAAGTTAAATGAGGCCAACATGAGGTCTATGCAAAATCAAATCACCACTTTGAAAAATGATTTTCAAACCTCAATGTCAAAACAGGGTCAAGAGCTTAAAAGTGAGCTTAGAAATACAAACTACAAAATTGATCAATCTCAAAGCAAAATTGAGAACATGTTTGCCAGTCTCATGAGTTCGATGAATCAAGGTTCAACTTCGGGAGCTCTTCCGGGAAATACCATTCCTAACCCGAAAGGTGAATTAAAAGCTGTCGCCACTCGAAGTGGTAAAACACATAATGGACCCTCGACTCCTATGCCCCCTCCACCGGGGGAGGTGAATCGGGATACCAAGGTGACAACGGACAAGGTGCATTTTTCAAGCCCACAAAGTACCGCACACGTCCAACCTTCGGTGGTCCAAACTCCAATTCCGGAACCCGATGTTCCGAAGACAAATTCTAAGCCTTCAATTCCATATCCTTCAAGGCTTAATGATCAAAAGCTTAAAGAGAAAAACAATCAACAAATGGAAAAATTCTTCCAAATCTTCAATGAGTTGCATTTTGACATAAGCTTCGCAAATGCTCTCGTTCTTATGCCCAAATTTGCATCTACACTTAAAAGTTTGCTAAGCAACAAAGATAAGATGACTGAGATGGCAAAAACCCCACTTAATGAGCAATGCTCGGCGGTTCTCAAAAAGCTTCCCGAAAAGCTCGGAGACCCCGGCAAGTTTTTAATCCCATGTGATTTCTCGGGAATGGTTCAATGCCCTGCCTTGGCCGATCTTGGCGCGAGCATTAACCTAATGCCACTCTCGATATGGAAGAAATTATCTCTTCCGGAGCTTGCATCTACTCGCATGACACTCGAGCTCGCGGATCGTACTATAACTCATCCGCTTGGAATAGCCGAGGATGTTATGGTGAAAGTAGGAAAGTTTCACTTTCCTACTGATTTTGTTGTAGTAGATTTTGATGCCGATCCTCGAGTTCCACTCATTTTGGGTAGAGCTTTTCTAAGAACGAGTCGTGCTCTCATTGACGTGTTCGCCGAAGAATTGACCATTCGTGTTGAGAATGAAGAAATCACGTTTAACATTAATCAGGGGTCTAAATGCAACGTTGCAACTATTGATCAAAAATCTGAAAAAATTGATTCGAAACTTTCAAGATTTACGGTCAAAAGTGTTGCACAACATCGTGCTAAGCTCAAAGCAACGAACATAACCCCTGGTTCAAGTGAATGGTTCAAAAGTTGTAATGCGGAAGTTAAGAGTGTTTTTGATTACGATGAACACGAATTGGAGGATACAACGGAAGTGGTAAAAACTGCTAGCTCTAAGAGCACACCACTTGCCCCACCTTCAGAATCGGTTTGTCGAATTGATATTGCCAAAAATCCTACTCTTACTTCCGCATCACTCATTTCCGACTCTTCCTATACTTCTCCTCCGTTTGAGGAAAGTGATGTTTCTAAGGAAGAGTTCGTGGGTTTTGCAACCTTACAACAGGTTTTACCTCTCGAGGGATCTCAAGAGGCTTACAACCCCACCAGGCAGTGTATCTGACCGATGTAGTATAGTGTAATGGTAAGTACGGGGGATTGATCGTTCTCCACAGGGAATAGTGTTCGTTAGGTATGAAAAGCTACTCTAATAGGTCTAAGGGTTGAGGAAGATTCTTTTTATGTTTTTATATTTTTTTATGAAAGCAAGTAAAATCTCGGTTTTGAAAGAGTGGGCGGAATTAGTTGCTAGTCAACTAACCCAAAATTACTACGGATGCAAATAAAATAAAATAACAAAAATGAAAATGTGGTGAGAAACTTATGTGTAGAGAAATGTGTTTACTTAGATTTCCTTACTCCCTAACCATCTTTTACCGGTTAATTAGTGTGTATTAATCGCGTGGATGACGGGTGTATTCCTTAATACCATTCGTGGGGTGGCGTACTTACTTCCCCAACTCTACAAGCTCCTACTTCACTCCTATGTCGAGCCGGCTAGGAAGCTCCTAACATGGGATCACTAGAATTCGCTTGTGCATTAAATACAACCATAAAAACCTTTAGTACGCGTTTGGTTCATGTTTCTTAAGACGTTCAAGCAAGTTACCGAATAGGAAGTTAGCCAGTTTTCTTAAGCCTAACATAGATAAACAATCATCCAATACAACTAACAACACACTAATAACCAATAATCAATAGCTAGGTTTCATTAGATCTAAGCAAACACAAGATAAATTTAGCCTAACATGTTAAACAAAAGACAAGAATAAGATAGAATCAAACAACACATAGACATATTGAATGATTAATTGATAACTTATCTTCAATGTAACATGGAAGATCTCAAGGCAAAAAGCCTTGAAAAAGTAGCTAAAATCGTCTTAGGGTTTTCTCCCAAAATTCCACACACTAAGCTCTCCCTAATGACAAAAAATTAGAAAACTATATATAGACTTTTGCATCTGACGGCGTCACCTTATGGATTGTGACGCCGTCACCTCGCCGCTTCTAGGGTTCCCGGATGACCTTCTTGACGCCGTCCCTCTTTAGCTCTTCCAAAATCCATTCTGGCTTATCAAGGCTTGACGCCGTCAGCTCGTGAACGTGACGCCGTCCCCTTATGATTTAAGCCGTGACGCCCTTGATCAAGTTAAAGCGTGACGCCGTCAGAATTCACATGCTATTTTCACTGGCCTATCATGAGTAAATTTCACGTCCACTTTTTCTTGCCAAAGCATGACGCCGTCCAGAGTTAATTGTGACGCCGTCAAAGGTAACTTTCAGCCGATTTTTGAGACTTTGTCGTTTTCTTCACTTTTATGCTCCAAAAACGTCCAAAATGCCTCCTTTTCCAGATTTCTCCTCAAAAGTACCTAAAATGACAAAAGGAACGATTTAGGGCGATATTTGATCAAATAAATACGATTTAGGGCTTAAATGACCCCTTAAAAGCGGTACACTTTTCGCTTCATCAAATACCCTTACACTTGAGATTTGCTTGTCCTCAAGCAAATGCGCTTTTATTCTAATCAAAATACAAGTTAGGGGTCATTTAATGCTAATATAAAAGTAATTACAACAAATAATCGTTCCACTTCAATCATAATAAGCACGGAGATTACAAACTAGCACCTCACAAGTAGTGTTTAGATACTCACATCTCTCAAGTGTCATCAAAATAAATCTCATAAATGAAAACGGATAATATCTCTCACTACCTGTCATAGCAAATAGATTACCATAGGCTTGGGAAAGGATCGAAAACCTCCTCCACTAGGCGTAAGCACCAAAGATAAACTATCAAAGAGGGCTTTTAAATGGGTTATAACGTAAGGTGTAGGGAAAAGGAAAACACGGTTTGGTTGGATAAAGGGTTTTTTACTGGTGGCGAGTTAAAGATCTTGATCAATTACATGTACTATACAATGTTGCTAAGCCAAGACTAGACTCGATCTTAAGCTAGAAACGAAATAACAAAAACAAAAACATAAAATAAACATAAAATGAAACGGGATGGTAGTCCGTATGTTTTTTTTCTATTTTTTTCATTTTCTCATTTTTTTGTATTTTTCTTGATTTTTTCGATTTTTTTTTTTTTTTTTTTTTTTTTTTTTTTTTTTGCATACACTTTTGCCCTACCATCCAAAATAATACATCATAGGGGCATTGCATTCCCCTTACACTTGAATTTTTACATAACTTTACAAATACTAATCTAATGACTCGAATTAAGATAATTGAAAAACTTGGAGTACTTTTAAAACATTTAGCACATATGGGGGTAATAAATGATGTTCTTCCCCATTACTCCATTACACTAGTACTTTACCCATGAGTCCCAATCGTCCCAAAACAATATGTACAAGGATATGACTCGACTTAGCAACCATGTAATCAATTAGATAATTAACTTGGGTTTAAACAAATGTTGTAACAATAATGCACTAAAAATGAGTGCATACAAGGTAGGCTAAGGCGATTTGGGTGCACATTTTAGTGGGGTGTAACAAATTCTTCCTTCAAGTAAAATGCTTAAAGGTCGAAACGAAAAGATAGGCTCTGAGGGGTGTACTAGGGGTATCGTGTACTAAGAATGAGTACAACGCAAAGGGTGTGGGAGAATTACTTGACCAATGTAGCCAAAGTAATTATAACAAAAACACAGGTGTAAAACAATGGGTTAATCCTAATGCCTCTTATCATGTAGTAAATCTAACTACACGAATGTAGTCTCACTTGTGGCCTCGGAATGGTCCTAACGCAAGTTCTAGAATCTAAGTGCTACCGGTACACACATCATAGCATAAATGCTTTTCCTACCAATTCTAGGGGCGAACCTCACATATTTGGGGGTGGAAAATTTTTTAGTGGTACGGTTTTTGTGCTAGTCATATAACTCCTATCCGTGAGACGCTCATTAAGATCAAAGTTTCACTCCTATATGTTGTAAAAAATTTTAAATTTGGCACTAAAATTACCTTAACAAGTATTTCTCTCAGTTTTATTACACATCTATTATTAAACAAACCAAAAATCAAGCGCAATGGCATTCTCTAAAATCGTACTTTTACCCCCCCCCCCCCCTTACACTTAAGATGAACATTGTCCCCAATGTTCAAATAACAAGATGTAAAAGTAAATAAGGTAAAAGAATGAAATCAAATACTCCCCTGATTCGCTCGGTGGATAATGAAATTACACGGTTAGATCTTCCTCCAAAGTAATGTAGAAGCTCCATGACTAATGCATCGCCACAAGCTTGATCCAAGACATTTCCTTGTTCAAAATAACCTGTTAAACCTGAGAAAACAAACACGAAAACCTGCATAACATCGGCGGGAAAAATCTATATATAAGGATATAATGCTTGTGGAATGATAATTTTGCAGATTCCTGGAGATTATAAGTTGGAGATTTTAATAAAAACTTTTCTAAAAACAAAACTTTCAAAAATTTCTGAAAATTAAATCTGACGCCGTCAGGTTATGAACCATGACGCCGTCAGAAATGACCTGACAAAAATTTTCATTTTAAGTTTCCGGAAAATTTCTGGAAAAACCTTTACCTTACTTCCTGGAAATCCTGCAAAACATCATTACGACTCGATACAAGCATTTGACTCAAACAAATACGAATATGTATGCTATTTTATTATTATTACGATTCATGTTCATTTGTGTTCTAATAAACCGATTTAGATTTCCCTTACACTTAACTTTTGCAAAATACCTTTATATGTAGTTAAGACGAAGTTAAAAACAACATAAAGCATTTTCACAAATTACTTTTGAACATGAATCAATAATGATAAAAATTAAACACACATACGGAAAATAAAATCAAACAAACAAATAAATAAACACACAAAGCAAATAAAACAAATAAAGCTTGGGTTGCCTCCCAAGAAGCGCTTTTCTTTATTAACGAGTCTTGTAGCTAGACTCAAAGTCACGCTACCTAGTATCGCTTATGCTCACGTATCCGAGTGTGAGCCATCTAATTGTTGCCTCATCTTTCTTGTATTCATCATTTAGCTCCAAACATCCATGATAGTATCTTTTATTTTTCTCATGTGGATATTTGAGCCCCTTCCTCTTATCATTCTCACTTAACAAGTCGATAGGCATAATTCTATTGCAAGATTCAATGGGGTAGTTCTTAAACCTAGGATGTGCTCGGGGCATTTGATAGACAAAATCTTCATCCCCATCCGAGAATGTAATTAACCCGTCCACAAGTTTTTCGTCAAGGTTGGTCAACCTTTTGAAGGGTTCTCCAAAAATGACTTGGGTTAATTTGTTATCAATGAATTCTCCTAAGTTCTCCATAACCATAAAATCCACCAAATACACAAAACTTCCAACGAATACGTGTAGTGGCTTAGTCCTAGCAACGATGTTATCACCTTGATAATCTAGCTCATCTACCATGATTTTATTATAATTAGCGCGAGAGATAATGTTCATAGGCAAAGATGAGTTAAGATAAGCATAAAAATCATGATAACCAATCTTACACGGAAATTGCATGTTAAAGAGGCTATCCTTTTCGATCTTAGTCCTAGGGTCAACATACTTAAAGGGATCAATTTCCTCTTTTCCCCATTCCTCGTTAACTACTTCTCCATCATCAGCATCCTCATCGGAGTCTGAATAGTAAAATGGACTAACATAGTCATTCTCATGGTCAGACTCCTCCATCTCAGAATTGTTACCAAAGTGGTGGTTGGGTGAAAGGTTGTTGTTTGCTACTATGGGGGCGGGAACGGGTAGTTGAAAATTTGCACGGTGAAAAACACGAATAACAGGGATCAAATGACCAATGTTACTCATGAGGTAAGTGGAAGGTATAACAAACAAAAGTACAAAGAAATAAGATAGACTAAAGAAAACCTAGAAAAATAAAATAAAAATCTCACTAGAAAGGAATCTAGTGAGTAGACCTAATAGAAATAAAAATTCAACCTAAACAATAACTATTCCCCGGCAGCGGCGCCAAAAACTTGATGCGTGGGTTTTGCAACCTTACAACAGGTTTTACCTCTCGAGGGATCTCAAGAGGCTTACAACCCCACCAGGCAGTGTACCTGACCGATGTAGTATAGTGTAATGGTAAGTACGGGGTATTGATCGTTCTCCACAGGGAATAGTGTTCGTTAGGTATGAAAAGCTACTCTAATAGGTCTAAGGGTTGAGGAAGATTCTTTTTATGTTTTTATATTTTTTTATGAAAGCAAGTAAAATCTCGGTTTTGAAAGAGTGGGCGGAATTAGTTGCTAGTCAACTAACCCAAAATTACTACGGATGCAAATAAAATAAAATAACAAAAATGAAAATGTGGTGAGAAACTTATGTGTAGAGAAATGTGTTTACTTAGATTTCCTTACTCCCTAACCATCTTTTACCGGTTAATTAGTGTGTATTAGTCGCGTGGATGACGGGTGTATTCCTTAATACCATTCGTGGGGTGGCGTACTTACTTCCCCAACTCTACAAGCTCCTACTTCACTCCTATGTCGAGCCGGCTAGGAAGCTCCTAACATGGGATCACTAGAATTCGCTTGTGCATTAAATACAACCATAAAAACCTTTAGTACGCGTTTGGTTCATGTTTCTTAAGACGTTCAAGCAAGTTACCGAATAGGAAGTTAGCCAGTTTTCTTAAGCCTAACATAGATAAACAATCATCCAATACAACTAACAACACACTAATAACCAATAATCAATAGCTAGGTTTCATTAGATCTAAGCAAACACAAGATAAATTTAGCCTAACATGTTAAACAAAAGACAAGAATAAGATAGAATCAAACAACACATAGACATATTGAATGATTAATTGATAACTTATCTTCAATGTAACATGGAAGATCTCAAGGCAAAAAGCCTTGAAAAAGTAGCTAAAATCGTCTTAGGGTTTTCTCCCAAAATTCCACACACTAAGCTCTCCCTAATGACAAAAAATTAGAAAACTATATATAGACTTTTGCATCTGACGGCGTCACCTTATGGATTTTGACGCCGTCACCTCGCCGCTTCTAGGGTTCCCGGATGACCTTCTTGACGCCGTCCCTCTTTAGCTCTTCCAAAATCCATTCTGGCTTATCAAGGCTTGACGCTGTCAGCTCGTGAACGTGACGCCGTCCCCTTATGATTTAAGCCGTGACGCCCTTGATCAAGTTAAAGCGTGACGCCGTCAGAATTCACATGCTATTTTCACTGGCCTATCATGAGTAAATTTCACGTCCACTTTTTCTTGCCAAAGCATGACGCCGTCCAGAGTTAATTGTGACGCCGTCAAAGGTAACTTTCAGCCGATTTTTGAGACTTTGTCGTTTTCTTCACTTTTATGCTCCAAAAACGTCCAAAATGCCTCCTTTTCCAGATTTCTTCTCAAATGTACCTAAAATGACAAAAGGAACGATTTAGGGCGATATTTGATCAAATAAATACGATTTAGGGCTTAAATGACCCCTTAAAAGCGGTACACTTTTCGCTTCATCAGAAAGTGATATTTCTAAAGAAGAGTTCGAGGTCTTCTTGTTTGATGCTCAAATTGTTGAGCCCGATGATGATCCGGGGGGAGATGGCCCGATTTTAGAAAAAATGATTTTTGATGAACCATTGTTTGCTCTCCCCCCAAAGGATGATGTTGTTGTGGAAAAGCCATCTTATCCTTCCGAGCTCGAGCTCGAGAATGCTTTTCCCGAATTTGAGAGTTTTGTGTTTAATGATCAAGAGGAGAGAAGTGGCAATCCCACTCCTCATCCGGATTATTCACTCTCAGCTTATGAAGCCTTTCGTTTTGATATCGATCATTTGGAAGAGACGGGAAGTGTAAATACCACTTCCCATTCTTATATGTCTCTTCCCGAGTATGATGTATTTCATTTTGATGAAAATGATCGATATCATGAGGAGTTCTCGATTGAACTCCCTTATGTGATATCTCCTCCTGAATATGATCATTTCTACTTTGATCTGGAGGATGATTCTAGTGTGGGGGGAGGTGTGTTCAAAGATTTACTTCTTGAAGATTTTATCCCAACCCTCCCTCCCGTTGAAGCCGATGATGCTTCTGATGATGAAGAGTTTTACATGATAATAACAAAAATCTTGCTTCTCTTCATCACATATGGTGTGATTGCTCTTTCCCTTTTCTCCTACGGGAATGAGGACACCATATTTGACCCCGGTATCGCCCTTAATAGTTTCTTCTATTGAAATACCGCGGGTTTTATCTCATCGGTGTGGAACTTTCTCATGTTCAAGTGTTTATCCAAACAATTTGAATGAAAGTCCGATTGAGATTGGTTTCCACTTGCTTCCCCATGGACAAATGAATTCGGGGTCGAGTCAAGCTAGCGACTCGGTTAACAAAAACAGTAGCACACCATATGGGTTTTCACCCATATTTCTGACTTCTTTCTACTTTCTACCACCCTAGTGTGGGGGAGATGCCCCCCGCTGTTGTACATAAATTTCAAAAAAAAAAAAAAAAAAAAAAAAAAAAAAAAAAAAAAAATTGCAAACACAAAAATAAAATAAATGGCCCGTAATATTTCCCTTTTACGTTCTCAGTTTCGGCATAACAGCCGGTACTTTGAATATTGAGGACAATATTCATTTCTAGTGTGGGGGGAATTCTCACGAATTTAATCACGTATATATACCATCTAATTCCCCCGTTTTTGGCCAAAATTTTTTTTTGGTGTAAGTGTTTTGCACTTACACAACAAATGGTTATCAGTCCACCATGTCTAACACACAAAAGGATTGGCTAATCCAAGAGCAAACGGTTCTTGGTAAAGATATATCAAATCCGTTTACGGCTTACAATTTGCCAAAAATTGTATGGTATTCGACTCACCATATCCTAAAAAGATGAAGAGTTGGCTAGCCCGCAAGATTATGGCTTGTGGTAAAGGCAGTTGGAAAACCATAATTGGTCATCAGCTCACCAAAGATAATAAGTGGTTTTATCTAAGAGTTGGCTAGTCCAGAAGCAAACGGCTTCTGGTAAAGACAAACCAAATCCGTTGGCAGCTGGTGATTTGCTCAAAATCATTTGGTTATCATTGTACCAAGGTCTCACACACTGAAACAATGGCTACTCCAGAGGTGATGGCTTCTGGTAAAGAGATACATCCATCAATTTTTGAAAAAAATATTGCTAGGGACTAGCAATTGCTCAGTGTGGGGGATTTGATATGTGTCGTTTTACACATATCTTTTCGTCCAATTTTCGAGTCAAAACAACCAAAAACACTTTAAAACGATCAAATAATGTTAAAAATATCTTTGAAATGTGTTTTTGTGTTTTCCATATGCAAAATGATTGAAAACGATTGAAAAACAAACAAAATTTGCATAAATGGCAAGTCTAGTCCCTCAAGCTTGAAAAATAAAAAAAAATTAAAAAAAAAAAAAAAAAAAAAAAAAAAAAAAAAAAAACAATAATAATAAAAAAAAAAAAATTTGGTCCTTGGGACTTTACAGAATTGGCAGGAATGGTCCCTGAACTTTGCAAGTTTGCATCCTTGGTCCTTTACTAAATTATAAAACCCACCAAATAACCACTACCGGATCCACCATCACCAATTTAAACCCATCACCGGCCCAACTTAACCCACCAATCTATACCTCATCCCAAGCCCACTAAAACTAACAATACCCATAACCCTATAACATGACCCGACCCCAAACCCATAATAATAATAATATATACGGGTTATACGGTCAAACACCCCCAAATCCATAGTCAAAATCCCTAGTTGTCTTCTTCCTAACTTGCGATCCCGCCAAACAAGCAACCAGCCAAAACCCCATCACTATCTTCACCTCTTCCCAAACTTTCACTCTTTTTACCTCCCTCTCTTCTCCCCAGCACTGAAACCCTTCCCCATTAAACCTCCCCATCATCCACCTCATCAATCCGTGTGAATTAGTGGGCGCCAAGACCAAAACAAAGGGCTGTGATCATTTATCTTTAATCCTACGGCTGGGAAATGAGTCCAAGAAGCATAATTGAAGATACAAAGGGTTCCCCTCACAGAAGAAACACAAACAAGTAGAAGACCCTTAGCTTAGAGTTAGTATAAATAGGAATCATTGTAGCCTTTCAAAGGCAGGATTATTTTAGCTTTAAATTCGGTATGTTTTTATTTTTAGTTGTAATTTTCGTTAAGCAGAGAGGTTTAGTTTAGCTACTTAATTTAAGGTAATTTGTATTTTTTTTAATTCGGTTGTAATGTTACTTTTTATTTAAATATAAGTCAAGTTTATTGTATTGTTTAGATTACTGCTTTATTTCTGCTTATGCAATTCGTGTTACTGCTTTATGTTTGCTTGGTTTAATGTTTATTGTTTAGCTTATTTAGTGCTTCGATCCTACTTATTTCGTTCTTGTTTAGATTACTGCTTATTTCGTTCTTGTTACTTATTTAGTGCTTATGGTTATATAAAAGATTATGCTTAGATTAGTATAGCCGGATATGGTTTGGTAGTGTTAGTTCTTGCTTGTGTTTGTGTTTATCATAGTTAGTGTTAGAATTATTATTTGCGTTTATATGTTTGTGTTTGTTTTGGGTTAAATCTTGTTCTCAGGTTCTAAGGGTTATCTTTTGTGAATTCATTTTGAATGAGAAAAATATCATCAGTTATAGTCTCTTGTGCCTTTGAGTCATTTGCAAAAGATAATCAAGAAAAAAAAAATAGAGTGTAAAAATTTTTGACAGTCCTGGGGTTCGAACCCAGGACAGTTAGAACACAAACCAAGTAATCTTACCACTGCACTCACTTGTTTTCTTTGTTTAAAATTTACAAAATCTTATTTAAAACCCTTTTACTTTTTATTTTTTTTCTTTTAGCTTATTGTGAGCTATTGCTTATTTTCAGCTTATTTAAGCATTTTCACTTTTTATATTTTTCATAGCTCAAGATTAGTATTAAGTATTTTAGAAAAAAATTTCAGATTTTTAAAATTAGTTTTAGTATTTTTAGAAATTCAAAATAGTTTAAATAGTGTTTAATTTATAAAAAATTATTAAAAAGTCAAAAAAATATTTTTCTTTTTTCCAAAATTTCTTTTTAAGTCGTAGGAAAATTAATTCGGTACTCGTAGGGGCTAATATTTTTAGAGTTCACTTTTATTTTTGCGCGTTAACGTTAATTAAAACGTGCATTTTTAGTTTTAAATACCTTTTGCGTTTCATTGCTTTGTGTAATATTACCACAACACCAAATAATCTCCAAATCAAATCATCAAGCATTTTAATTCCGAACCTAAAATGAAATCCTCGATTCACACCTCGCTGGGACACGACCCGGGTGATCACTTGCCCGGTATCACACACATCACATTCACGGGTTTTGCAAGTTTTACTTTTCCTAAGGTTTGACTTGTCATTTCCCAAAGTATCACGTGTGCACGATACTATATTTATTTATATATATACTACACACGGATCAGCTTACAACCCCACCAGGCAGTGTACCTGACCGATGTAGTATAGTGTAGTGGTAAGTACGGGGGATTGATCGTTCTCCACAGGGAATAGTGTCGTTAGGATTGAAAAAACTATTCTAATAGGTCTAAGGGTGAGGGAAGATTCTTTTTGTATTTTTATATTTTTTATGAAAGCAAGTAAAATCTCGGGTTTGAAAGAGTGGGCGGAATTAGTTGCTAATCAACTAACCCAAATAACTACGAATGCAAATAAGATAAAATAACAGAAAATGATAAGGTTGATGAAACTTATATGGAGAGAAATGTGTTTACTTAGATTTCCTTACTCCCTAACTATCTTTTACCGGTTGATTAGTGTGTATTAATTGCGTGGATGACGGGTGTATTCCTTAATACCAATCGTGGGGTGGCGTACGTACTTCCCCAACTCTATGAACTCCTACTTCACTCCTATGTCGAGCCGGCTAGGAAGCTCCTAACATGGGATCACTAGAATTCGCTCATGCATTAAATACAACCATTAAAACCTTAGTACGCATTGGTTCATGTTTCTTAAGACGTTCAAGCAAGTTACCGTATAGGAAGTTAGCCAGTTTTCTTAAGCCTAACATCGATGAACAATCATCCAATACAATTAATAACACACTAATAACCAATAATCAATAGTTAGGTTTCATTAGATCTAAGCAAACACAAAGAAAACCTAGCCTAGCATGTTAAACAAAAGACAAGAACAAGATAGAATCAAACAACACATAGACATATTGAATGATTAATTGATAACTTATCTTCAATGTAACATGGAAGATCTCAAGGCAAAAAGCCTTGAAAAAGCTGCTAAAATCGTCTTAGGGTTTCCTCCCAAAAGGTTACACACAAAGTTCCACACTAATGACAAAAAATTGCAAAACTATATATAGAGTTTAAGGTCTGACGGTGTCACGTTGTAGACCCTGACGCCGTCACCTCGCCGCTTTTAGGGTTCCCGGATGGCCTTCCTGACGCCGTCCCTCTTTAGTGCTCCAAAATCCGTTCTGGCCTATCAAGGGGTGACGCCGTCAGAATTGAGCTTGACGCCGTCCCTCTTTAATTTAAACCGTGACGACCTTGATCTCTTCAAAGGGTGACGCCGTCATATTTCTCATGCAAAATTCTCTGGCTTATCATGAGTAATTTTCACATCCATCTTTTTTTGCCAAGCCATGACGCCGTCTGGGGAAATTCCTGACGCCGTCAAAGGTACTTTTCAGCCGATTTTGAGACTTTGTCGTTTTCTTCACTTTTATGCTCCAAAAACGTCCAAAATGCTTCCTTTTCCAGATTTCTTCTCCAAAGTACCTAAAATGACAAAAGGAACGATTTAGGGCAATATTTGATCAAATAAATACGATTTAGGGCTTAAATGACCCCCTAAAAGCGGTACACTTTTCGCTTCATCATGGAGATTGTGGCATCATTTGGGGGGTGATGGTGTCAAGAGATGCTCTACAAAGGAGAACATGAAATGAATCTCGTCTCTTAAGGAGAAGATGAGATTACAGTTATGGAGACAACATAGGAAATTAGCACTATGTAGATCAAAGGGATGGGGTTGAATGGGTTGTGCTATGATAGGAAAAGGTGGTTATGGTGAGTTTGTTGGAGATGGAGTTGGCATGGAATAGTCCAATGGAGTTATGGGGGATAGTATGTACTCCATTGATGATGTGGTGTTGAAGGATGATGAAGATGTTGTGTAGGAAGAGGATGTTTTGGAGGGTGCATTAGGTGGAGATGGTGAGTTGGGAGTGGTTTGGGAAGGTGGTGTCATTGCTTCATCATCCTTTGTAAGATCCACAAAGAGTGGTTTTGAAGGTGGTCTTACGGTTATTTTAGGTTTCTTAGAGATGTGAGTGGTGGATCCTTGTGTGGAAGACATGGTGTGTGTTTGATGTGAGGTTGAAGATCTCAGGGTGGGTGAAATTTGAATTAAAGTGGATGGGAATGTCCAATGGTGTAGCAAGGGAATCTTAGGGTGTGTGTGAGGTTGCAAAAATTTGCAGGTTTGAGGTTAGGGTTGCAGGGATTTGAAGAGGAACAGTGAAAATTCGTCAAACAGGTACACGGTACCTCTAAATACCACACGGTACCGTTAAATTTAACGGTACCGTGGCCTATTTAATGGTACCGTGACACTGTTGTCACGAGAGTTCCTGTGCAGGCTAGTTTTGGACAGCTAGAGGGATGTTTTCTAGGGGAGCTAGTTCCTGGAAATGATGGTGCCTCAACACACTAAGGATTTATTTACCTAATATGTCCCATATTAAGCTACATCTAGCACATAAAGATTATCATGTAATTTACCAAGATAATCATAAGCATGCAAGTATAAGAGACAAAATAAGCTATCATCCAAATATCACATAAAATATTTATGCAAGGTGATAGTTAAGCATGCAAGACAACAAGTAGTATGAATTCCTAATATAACATATCATAGATAAATCCTATTAAGATATATAAATCTTTCCAAGACTACTTATGACTTGAGCATTCTCCCGTTCTTGTCACACTCTCGTCTTGAGCATGCATCTCATTTTCATGGTTTGGATCATCAAAGGGTGCGTAATGGGTAGAGGATTCGGAAATCATAATGGATGAGACATATGACTCGTTTATGAGTTTCATGATGGGTTTAAAAAGTGAGTATTGAGGACCATTAAGGTAAGGGTGAAGGTTCATGAAGTGGTGATAGAGACGGGTTAGGAACATCCCATAGGGTATCAATTTATTCTTGTTACCCATGAGATGTACAATTCTATTAGCGAAAAAGTAAGCGAGATTGTATGGTTGTTGGGTTAGGAGACAGTAAATCATATGAGCACAACACGCCAGAAGTTGCTCACGATTTCCTGTTAGACTTAGAACATTTTCTCGCAGGATGACTGCCCAAGAAAGTAGTTCATGACGAACCTCTTCCAAACGAATTTTTTTTGGATTAGGGTAAGAGGGGTACTTATAAGTATGGATGAGTTTGGTTAGTTCGGTTGGAGAGGGTATATAGGAGCAATATGGACTATCCTCCTCACGATAGTGAAAGAGGGACTCAAGACACCAATCTTCAGTATAGGCACATTGCCCATGATTGGGGATTTGGAGGATTTGAGCAAATTGCTCAAGAGTTAGGAAGAATTTGAAATTTCAGACCCAAAACCAAAGTGACAAGGATTGATCCTTGTTACGTACGAGTTCAACTTGTCGAAGGAATTCCAACACAAAACGAGGACAAATGTGCTCGTTGATGTAGAGTAGACAATCTAATCCTATAGCTCTAAATGAAGTGTTGATGTCCCGATGGTAAACTAGGGACGGATCAACAACACGGCCTTCATGAAACCGACGGGTTTCAAGATTGACATAGGCACGAATGTGGTTACCGGGTGTTGTGGGTTCACGAGAGATTTCAGGTGTATACGTATCGGTTAAAAGATAATCAAAATCATATTCATGAGACATTTTTATTTTTTAGGAAAAGTTAGAACTAAGGTTAGTTGCATTAAAGACACATGCCTAGTGTGTGCCTATATGCAAACTATGTAGAGGTGCGGTAATCTCGACTCAAAAAATAATGAGATTACCCAAACACTCCTAATTTTACTTTTGCTCAAAGAAATATGTCAAAAAATACATATTGATTATGTAACTCGACCAATATTTGTGAGATCATGTATGTATGAGAAAAAGGTTTTAGTTTGCATCAACAATGCATGAAAAAGTGTTTCATGGTCCTAATTTCGTGAAATTTTTGAGAGCCATAGAATTGGGGTATATGATGGCTTCAATCTTTTGTTACCAAAGATTTTGAAAAATTTTAGTGCTGATGATTTCTAATTAAAAGTTTATTAGTAAAAATTTGAAAAACCCCAATTCATTTTTCATCAATGAACAAACCCTAGACTCAAAATCAAAGAAAATTAGAGTAAGATAACTTACAATTTATGTTGAAAAAGTGGAGATGATTGAGAATCTTGAAAATCAATGTCTTGAATATGATCTTGAAGGGGTATAATTGAGTTTTGGGTTGTGAGGTTAGGTTATGGCAGCAGTTGCAGAAGTTGAGGAGGTTTGAAATGAGTAATGTGGGAAAAGGGGACTGAAATACGGGATGTACCAGATACACGGTTCCACAGTACCGTTAAATTTAACGGTGTCGTGCCACATTTAGTGGAGCCGTGATCTGCTGGGATGGTTTTCTGTCCCATTTTGATTTTTGACGAATAAGTCTCGTTGCTTAGCGAGACTTTTTGACACGAGGAAAGAATTTATACCTAATAAATTCTTTTGAAGAGGGGAACCTAAACTAGACGGAACGAGACACACGAGATGACTTCAAGAGTAATGAGATTTATGGAATATGTTCCATCATTCCTACACCTAGACGGAGGTAGTTAAAGGATTCACGTTTGAGAGGTTTGGTTAAGATGTCTGCGATATTGTCCTGAGAAGGAACTTTCTCAATAAAAATATTTCCTTTCTGAACATTATCGCGAAGGAAGTGGTGGCGAATTTCGATGTGTTTAGTACGGGAGTGTTGAACGGGGTTTTTGCTCAAGTCAATAGCACCTTTATTATCACACATAATTGGGACATCATCTAGATGGATGTCATAATCTATAAGGGCTTGTTTCATCCATAGTGCTTGTTGACATGCCTTTCCGGCGCTTACGTACTCGGCTTCGGTTGTGGAGATAGCAAGAGCCGTTTGTTTCTTGAAGAACCAAGAATTTATACAATAACCCATAAAGGTAAAAACACCACTCGTACTCTTTTGATCCACATAATCTCCCGCATGATTAGAGTTGGCATAGACAACAGTTTCTACACCGGTCCCCTTGGGATAGAATAATCCCAAGTGTATAGTGCCTTTAATGTATCGAAAAATACGCTTAACCGCTTCAAGGTGAGAGGTTTTTAAGAGAAAGTAGACTCAATTACGTTTAAAACAATATTTTTAAGTGAAACTAGACTCAATTACGTTTAAAACGATAGGTGGCACGACTCCTACGGACTTACGGTTGATTTTATAATAATTTTTTGAAAATTACCGAATTCTGAAAAATAGACGAAGGTACCGTTAAATTTAGCGGTACCGTCCATATTTAATGGAGCCGTCCGTTATATTTAACGGTGCCGTACGTATTACTTCAGTTTTTGAACAGAACCAACTTTTATCAATTTAAGAAAACCTTCAAGCTAGCATGACAACATATATTTAACAACAAAACTTGTAAGTATTAAGCAACTAAATACTTTTCATATTTTTATCACCTTCATGGGTAATTTGATACATGGATCGTACTCAATTTTGAAAACCATTTGTTTAAAAAATTTGAGCGACGTGGCTCTGGTACCAATTGTGAAAACCGTAGAGGGGGGGTGAATACGTTTCCAGTTAAAACTTTAAAAAAAAAAAAAAACTTTTTGTATCAAACACCCGAGAAGTGTGACGTAATATGAAAAGTGTTAACTATGGTCATTTAAATCTAGAGATGAATGTAGTAAACTACAACACAAGCACAATCAAGCCATGACACATACTTAATCAACATAACATAAGAAACTAGTCACACAAGCATAAACTTCATGCAAATATAAGTATAAAGCGATAAAGAATTAAATGAAAGTAAAGAGATAAGTAAGAAGGCGCAAACCGGACACGGTGATTTATAGTGGTTCGGTCACGAAGCTCCTCTTCGCCCTACTCCACTCCCCGAGTACCCAACTCGAGAGTTACTTCACTAATCAACAAACTCCCTTCAGGCGGAGAAAACCGTACACGTCGCTTAACTTGTTTTCCGACACTAAGCTAGATGTCGAGTGCTAATCTTAGCTAGCACCAATCTACCACGATCTACCCGATCTACACCGTACACGTCGCTTATCCTATTTCCGACACTAAGCTAGATGTCGAGTGCTAATCTTAGCTAGCACCAATCTACCACGATCTACCCTTGATCCACTTGATCAATACACACAAGCCCAATGGCTTCAAGAGATCTCCACTATCTCTTAAGATCACAATGATCTTGACTCACTCTCTCACAAAAGAAAAATAATCTTGATGTATGCTATGATACAATCAAGAGTGTAACAAATGTTACAAGACCTAACCACTACAACTCTTGTATCTTCTTGGATACTTTGAGTTCTTCTCTTGCAAATGAAGAGGAATGATAACACTTTGTATCTACTTGGATACTTTGTGTTCTTCTCTTGCTAATCAAGAGGGATGACAACACTTTGTATCTACTTGGATACTTTGTGTTCTTCTCTTGCTAATCAAGAGAGATGACAACACTTTGTATCTACTTGGATACTTTGTGTTCTTCTCTTGCTAATTAAGAGGAATGAAGAGGATCACTTGAATGGATGATTGGATCAATCTTAAACAAACTAAGACTCTCCAAATGATCAAAGAAAGTCATCTAAGTGAGGAGGTATTAGACCAGAGAAAAAGGACTGGAAAAATCAAGTTGGAAGTGTGAAATGGTCCACTATTTATAGGCAAAGGAAAAACTATCCGTTACAGACCCACGGCTCCACTAAATGCCAGACGGCTCCACTAAATTTAGTGGAGCCGTCCCTATTTAAAGGTACCGTGGACGCTCCTTCATTTGTCTTTAGCGGGGAAGGTTTATTTGATGATGTTAGGAGCTGTTTTGGGGGGAAATTTGACTGTTGGGATTTTTAAACATATTTTTCAAAATAAAACATTTCTTTTTAATTCAAAAATAATTTGTGAAATATATTTTTGAAAAAATGTTTTGTCACATTAAAAATGTGAAGTTTAGAAAAATAAAATCCTTTGATCATTTGTCAAGTAGTAGATTTGTTTGTCCATACCTTGAGTGATTTATGTCGGGATGGAAATCTACGACTTCGTTGAAGCATACTTGAGACGTCGGGAGGTGTTGATGTAAGTATGCGTTGATGATTTGTGTTTACAAGTAACTTGCACATTTTACGTTATGTATTACAAGCTACATGTTTGTCATTATTAAAACCGAAGAAATCGTTTAGTTTAAATATCGTAATATTTGCACTAACAATCTCCCCCTTTTTGATGATGACAAATATGTAAACCGTAACACATAGTAAAATGTAAAAGTTACCTGTTTACACTCCCTTCTCCCCCTTTTGTTGAATCAAAAAGGTAGTTGCCTCGAGCGCTCCCTTGAATTCATTCCCTACTCCCCTTATTGAACTACATTCCTTTCTCCCCAGAAAGGCGAGTTTGCATCATCCCAGTGAAGTCTTCTATCACCACCATTAGAAGGACTCCATGCTATGTATTCAAATTCTCCCAAGCTCCCCCTAGCTCAATGCTCCCCTATGGTAATTGAATCCCCTTGTTTATTCACCTTAGTATCTAGCGGATCCATGGATCAAATTCTTATAAAGGCTTTTCCTACATCAAGGGTTAGCTTCGTGCAACATAATATATAACAGTATAGGAGCATATAGGGATAGAATACACATAGCAAGACATGCAAGGGTTAAACTATGTGAGTGACACAACCTAAAAGGGTGCCAAAAGGGTGAAGACCAACAACCTAAGGTGTAATTGTTCAATCAATCACACTAACAAGAACGGGATTCGTTCATTGACTGACACACAAATTGACTTCTTCCAAGTTGTCATTGGGAAGGCAAGTTCTAACAAACCTTTTGAACAACATAATCATTTACCTAAGATGATTGATGTTAAGGATAGTTTGTTGATAAGACATACTCTAAATGATTACTATTATGACAAGTCGTGCCATAAAGTAGACTCGATAGAGGTTATACCAAAAAAATTGAAAATGTGAACGATAAGCACCGAGATGCGAATGGAAATGATTCCATAAGGTGGGAGAGTGTTGGTTGTGGTGACAACAAGGACAACTTGGGTTATGAGGTTGTAGGGGATAAATAATGGGATGACCCATTAGTGGTTGTGGTGATGGTGATTGTGATGAGGTTGATGTGTTAGTGCCAAGTTCAAAAGGTGATGTAGGTGATAGGGTTAGTGTGAGAGCTAAAGGTTGTGGTGCTGGTGATGGTGATGAGGATGATGTGTTGGTGCCAAGTCCAAAGAAGTTTGATGGTGATAGGGTTAGTGTGATAGCTAAAGGTTCTGGTGGACTTGGTGATGGTGATGAGGATGATGTGTTGGTGCCATGTCCAAAGAAGTTTGATGGTGATAGGGTTAGTGTGATAGCTAAAGGTTGTGGTGGACTTGGTGGAGGTAAGGGTGTGGGAATCCTAAAGGTGGAGGATGATGATGATGTGGTTGGAGATGTTGGTTTTGCCCTTTGAGGAAAGGTGGGAAAGGATGGTTTAGGTTAATATATCTTTTGCACTGACAATGAGATGCATGATATATTTCAAAAGGGAAAAAGAAAAGGTGTATGTGATCCTAACAGGATTGTTGGTGGATATCTCAAACGGGGTTAAGGTAACAAAGTTCTAGGTTTCTAGGTTGGATGATCCTAGTTGTGTGTTAGAGATAATTTGGTGCATGAAGGGTTTCATGTGTTTGTGAGGATTGAAGGTTGTTGAACTAACTATCACTTATCCAAAGTGAGGAGTAGTTGTAAGGTTTGAGTGTGATGAGTTGAAGGTTATAAGGTTTGAGTGTGATGATCTATGGGTTGAAGGTTCTTAGACTAACTATCACTGTCAAGAGTGAACTGTAGCTAAAAGGTTTGAGTGGGATTGATATAAGGGTTGAAGGTTGTGAGGTTTGAGTGTGGTGATCGATGAGTTGAAGGTTGTAAGGTTTGAGTGTGATGATCTATGGGTTAAGGTTCTTAAACTAACTATCACTGTCAAGAGTGAAGTGTAGCTATAAGGGTTGAGTGTGATGATGAAAGATGTTAATGTGAGGTTTGAAGATGAGATGCAAGATAAGCTTGCAATAGTGAGGCCTTATATAGGCAAGAGTTGTGGGATTCAAACTGAAGTTGGTGATAGTGTCCTATGGTGTAGTGAGGAAATCTTAGGGTGTGTGTGAGTTCGCAAAATTTTGCAGGTTTGAGGTTAGGGATGCAGGGATCCGGAGGGAATAGTGAAAATTCGTCAAACATAGGCACGGTACCACTAAATACCACATGGTACCGTTAAATTTAACGGTACCGTGGCCTATTTAACAGTACCGTGACCTGGAAGTCATGAATTTTCCTGTGCAGCCTAGTTCTGGGCAGCTAAAGGGAAGTTTTCTAGGGAATAAGAACCACATTTGTGTGTTCTTGAGAGTGTTTGGTGAAAGACTATATGAGTGTATTTTCGATCCCCCATAATCTATGACCATCCGGACAAGATGTAAAAGATAAAGAGGAAAACAAACATTGACGGAAGCGATGAGCTTAGTAACGTCATGACAAATGGTGGATAGCATACAATAAACTTCACCTTTGAAGTCACGTAGCTCTTCTCAATCATTGTGAATATTCATAGAATATTATGATGAGGCATGTAATCACGTGGAGATATCCTAGAGGTTAAGAAGATAAAATCTTCAAGGTTGTGAGGTTAGTGATAAGGTTCAAGTGGGTTATCTATGTTGAAGGGTTATCTCAACGTATCCTAGCGGTTCTTCGTTTGAAGTGTGTGGAAGATGAGTGGGATGCAGAAGCATTGGTAGTGTTTAATACCATGCGGAAGTGAAAGGGAAAAGGCTAAGGAATCAGATGATAGATAGAATCTATTCTGATAGGAGACGGTTTTGGTTCAGGACGAGATGACTTTTATATTTCTGATGAAATACATAGGTAGTCATTAGAGCGGTGTGAGGAATGACTCAATATTTCCAGTGAAATATTTAAAGAGTCATGAGACGAGACGTACGAGATGACTACAATATTTCCAGTGAAATATTCAAGTAGTCATAAGAGGGGTACGAGGGATGAATTTAATATTTCCAGTGAAATATTTAAATAGTCATAAGATTTATGGAATATGTTCCATCATTCCTAGACCTAGACGGAGATGGTTAAGGGATTCTCGGTTGAGAGGTTTGGTTGATTTACGGATTTTGATGTGCTTCGCACGTGAGTGTTTCACGGGGTTTTGAAAGATGTAAAGCTAGGCCTATGGTGCTGGTTCGCAGCAGGGTTTGGGATCTTAAGACGTGTATAATCACACGAGGATGAAATGAACTACTAATCACTTATATAGTAACTTGTGAGTCCTTTATCATCCGAGGGTTGATGTTAGCTTTTAGCTTTTGGATGAGTGTTTTAACATATGTTGTTAAAAGGCTTGAGTATGATGTTTCGGATATGACATTTAACAATTGCGATCGCAAGTTAAACTTACTTGAATATTTTGGATGAAATATTTAAGTTGTCAACCCTACTCCGAGTTCTACTGGGTTTGTATCTAACCTTCCCATGACAAAAGGGTGTATTACTTGGAAGAAGGCGAAGTGATGACTAGGGAATTAGGGTAACTTCGCGACTACTTTGACTTATAGGTTTTGACACTAGTGTATGACTCTATGACTTCTAAGGGTTCATAGTGATAGGCATACCTAATTCCTAATGTGTCAAAATGACATAGTGTAGGTGCAAACTTTACAAGCAAATCATGTAAAATGCACATAAGGAATAAATGCAAACATCATGCAAAACATGATAATCATTTAGCATTTAAGATCACGAAGACATTTAATCATATCTTACGAGAACATGTTATCATTTTGAAACACATATGTGGGATGCAAACAATCTAGGTTTGCTAAGGAAGATCCTAGTTACTACTTTTTCAAAATGAGATCCTAACGGGAGATAAAGTTCATCAATGTAACTATCTCTAGTCAAATGTAGGAATGAAAAATTTTCAAGTTAGAGAATGAGTATAAGACTATCACTAGTGGTGCTCAATTAAGGCTAAACACGACCATTTTTACGGGTTATACACGAACCCAACTTCTCTCCTGGAAGCAATTCAACCGTTAGGTCAAATTGAATTTCTAGTGCGATAGGTTCTCCAGTAGTCATTCTCATGTTAGAAAAATTTAAATTCCCATATTTGCCTATCGAAGTATAGCAAATATGATATTAGCTTGTTTCGCTAATACATGGCCTAATATGACTCAATTAACCATACTTTGAAAGTCGGTTAAGAAAATGACATGTCTTACACAACTCCTAACAAAGGCAAGCGAAATGTTTTAATTTCGTGTTTGAGATTTAAAGGTTATTTGATGGAGATGGTGTATTTTATGATCTCTTGGACAACATCTTTGTTTGTTGAGTTGTTACATGTTATTTTAACACTATTTGGTTTCCTAGAACCAAGAGACACTCTAATGTGATACAATGTAGAATCTACTACATCGTGTGTGTTTCAAGAATGCTCATTTGCATATCTTGAGCGAGAATCTAGTAAATGTTATTTACCTCAATAGATCTTGTGAGCATTTTATTTGAAATGAGACATACTATTTATTTCAACTAGTATGCTTTTCTAAGAGTAAACTTATCACTCTTAAGAATGCTTTGTGAAACAAGTATTTTAGTGTATGACCAATTTTACTTGTTTATGCAATGACACATGTCGTATTAGGTTATTATTCAACTCTAATATCTTATATTTGTTAACAGGATGCAATGTATTCTCTTGTAACATAACCATTCATGTCACAAAGAAAATAAGATGCATAGGATATAAGTTATCCTTTGTCAATCTTTTGATAAGAGAAATACATGTGATATTCTCAAAGATTGATGACTTACATAATAGTTAATAACATATTATGTGTGACACTTTTACTAGACATGTGACTTTGAGTGTTGAGTCGTTCATGAGCAAAGTTTACATATGTTGTTTATTTGCTCGTGTTTGGTTTTTCAGAAATGACACATTTACTAATTGCATTGCAAAGTAAATTACTTGAATATTTCGGATGAAACATCCAAGTTGTCAATCCTACTTAGTTGTGTATTTTATGCATCTTTTAAACATATTAATTTAATGTTTGGAACACAACTATTGGACAAGAAGACTTAACATGGCATCTTCAACACAATTGTGAGTTATGATCCGATACACATTATTTTCGTCTTGAGAGGACGTCATTATTTTCATAACAATCGAGTGTGATTGAGTATGTAGATTCAAGATAATATGTTTCATCATATTTTGATGTTATCTTGAAGCTAGACAAATAATGACTCCAATTTCATGTCCACACTCGAAAACTTGTCAATTAGATTCGATGATGATAACAATCATAATTTGAATAATGAATTGATATGTACTCGAAATCTTTCTTGACCCTCACGATCACTCCTTTTTTTAAAAAATAAAAATAAAAATTTGAGGAGTGTGTTCCATTTATTCTAATACTAGATGTATGTGTGAGGTTAATGACATATTAAGTTACTACTTCGATATTGTCATTAATTTTTATTTGAGAAAAACTATTTGTATTATTAAGTATAATATTCTTAGTTTTTCGACACCTCATTAGTATAAAAATAATTATCTTAACCATTTTTATACCACATACGTAAAATACTAAATGTTTAAAACATTTTGTATGTGTGTTAAATCAATGCAAGTTTAATACATTTTCTTTTACTTAAATACTAATGTATTAAAATGACCTTTTATCTTGTTTAGACAACCCATGGTCAAACAAGACAAGATGATGTAATGTTTTAAAGATCATGTTACGGATTTTATGAAAGTGTTAAGTATTTTGGGGTGATATACTTTTTACACTTAAACCTTTGGAAAAATAATTGTGTAAGACAATATCTTTCGACACACATGATCTACCACTTGGTTTCTATTCCTAAGAAGGTTACTAAACCATTTTAAAAGCTTGCAACAAATGCAAGAAAAATGGTCTATGCCTATATGCAATGCAAAATCAATTACGCAACTTAGTGCAAGAAGTCTAGCCTAAGTCCTATTGACGCATAAGCCGAAAAGCTAATATTCGACACATAGCAACAAGGCATGAAAGACACATATGCTTAAAGATAAAATTAGCTCAACTAAAGATAACAATAAGCATACAAAAGTATTAACTAACAATACTAAGACACAAACAAAAGCAAATAGTCATTTAGCATAACACACAAAGATACTTATCGTCATTTTGTGTATTAAGTATAACAATGTAAACTTAGCTTGACTTTATTTGAAAATGAATTATTTTCCACCCCATTTAAAAATTTGATCAAGTTCAACACCTTGAAATCATGAATGCATCAACGTGTGATGTTCACTTTGTGATTTGACAAAAAATTTGTGCAATCAGCATGACCGGAAAAGACTCTCTGTTACGAATTAAAGACATTCGTAAATTTTACTTTACAATCACTTTCTAAAAATATTTTTAAGTGAAAGTAGACTCAATTACGTTTAAAACGATAGGTGGCACGACTCCTACGGACTTACGGTTGATTTTATACGAATTTTTTGAAAATTACCGAATTCTGAAAAACAGACGAAGGTACCGTTAAATTTAGCGGTACCGTCCATATTTAATGGAGCCGTCCGTTATATTTAACGGTGCCGTACGTGTTACTTCAGTTTTTGAACAGAACCAACTTTTATCAATTTAAGAAAACCTTCAAGCTAGTATGACAACATATACTTAACAACAAAACTTGTAAGTATTAAGCAACTAAATACTTTTCATATTTTTATCACCTTCATGGGTAACTTGATACATGGATCGTACTCAATTTTGAAAACCATTTGTTTTAAAATTTTGAGCGACGTGGCTCTGGTCGCAATTGTGGAAACCGTAGAGGGGGTGAATACGTTTCCAATTAAAAAAAAAAAAAAAAAAAAAAAAAAAAAAAAAAAAAAGAAAAAAAAAAACTTTTTGTATCAAACACCCGATCAAGTGTGACATAATATGAAAAGTGTTAATTATGGTCATTTAACATCTAGAGATGAATGTAGTAAACTACAACACAATCACAATCAAGCCATGACACATACTTAATCAACATAACATAAGCAACTAGTCACACAAGCATAAACTTCATGCAAATATAAGTATAAAGCGATAAAGAATGAAATGAAAGTAAAGAGATAAGTAAGAAGGCGCAAACTGGACATGGTGATTTATAGTGGTTCGGTCACGAAGCTCCTCTTCGCCCTACTCCACTCCCCGAGTACCCAACTCGAGAGTTACTTCACTAATCAAAAAACTTCCTTCAGGCGGAGAAAACCGTACACGTCGCTTAACTTGTTTTCCGACACTAAGCTAGATGTCGAGTGCTAATCTTAGCTAGCACCAATCTACCACGATCTACCCGATCTACACCGTACACGTCGCTTATCCTATTTTCGACACTAAGCTAGATGTCGAGTGCTAATCTTAGCTAGCACCAATCTACCACGATCTACCCGATCTACCCTTGATCCACTTGATCAATACACACAAGCCCAATGGCTTCAAGAGATCTCCAAGATCTCGACACGATCACAATGATCTACTCCCACTTGACTCGATCTACCCGATCTACCCTTGATCCACATGATCAATCACACAAGCCCAATGGCTTCTAGAGATCTTCACTATCTCTTAAGATCACAATGATCTTGACTCACTCTCTCACAAAAGAAAAATAATCTTGATGTATGCTATGATACAATCAAGAGTGTAACAAATGTTACAAGACCTAACCACTACAACTCTTGTATCTTCTTGGATACTTTAAGTTCTTCTCTTGCAAATGAAGATGAATGATAACACTTTGTATCTACTTGGATACTTTGTGTTCTTATCTTGCTAATCAAGAGGGATGACAACACTTTTTATCTACTTAGATACTTTGTGTTCTTCTCTTGCTAATCAAGAGAGATGACAACACTTTGTATCTACTTGGATACTTTGTGTTCTTCTCTTGCTAATCAAGAGGAATGAAGAGGATCACTTGAATGGATGATTGGATCACTCTTAAACAAACTAAGACTCTCCAAATGATCAAAGAAAGTCATCTAAGTGAGGAGGGATTAGACCAGAGAAAAAGGACTGGAAAAATCAAGTTGGAAGTGTGAAATGGTTCACTATTTATAGGCAAAGGAAAAACTATCCGTTACAGACCCACGGCTCCACTAAATGCCAGACGGCTCCACTAAATTTAGTGGAGCCGTCCCTATTTAAAGGTACCGTGGACGCTCCTTCGTTTGTCTTTAGTGGGGAAGGTTTATTTGGGGATGTTAGGAGCTGTTTTGGGGGAAATTTGACTGTTGGAATTTTTAAACATATTTTTCAAAATAAAACATTTCTTTTTAATTCAAAAATAATTTGTGAAATATATTTTTGAAAAAATGTTTTGTCACATTAAAAATGTGAAGTTTAGAAAAATAAAATCCTTTGATCATTTGTCAAGTAGTAGATTTGTTTGTCCGTACCTTGAGTGATTTATGTCGGGATGGAAATCTACGACTTCGTTGAAGCATACTTGAGACGTCGGGAGGTGTTGATGTAAGTATGCATTGATGATTTGTGTTTACAAGTAACTTAAACATTTTACGTTATGTATTACAAGTTACATGTTTGTCATTATTAAAACCGAATAAATCGTTTAGTTTAAATATCGTAATATTTGCACTAACAGAACGCACTCTTCACGTCCATTTGGTATAGTTTAAAGTCTAAGGCACAAGCATAGGCAAGGAGTATCCTAATTCACTCTAATCTAGCTACGGGTGCATAGGTTTCATCATAATCTATTCCCACTTGTTGGTTATAGCCTTGTGCTACCAACCTTGCCTTATTCCTAATTACGACGCCATTTTCGTCGAGTTTATTCCTAAACACCCACTTAGTTCCTATGATTGTTTGATTCTTAGGTGCAGGTACTAAATCCCAAACTTGGTTTGCGGTGAATTGATTAAATTCTTCTTGCATGGCAACAACCCAACTTTCATCCTTATTCGCCTCACCGACATTCTTAGGTTCTACGGTTGATATAAAACAAAAGAAATTACTTTTGTTTTGGGCTTGTGACCTAAGGGTTCTTTGGTTTAGGTTTCCTATGTCATTTTCGATAGGATGGTTCTTGGATTCCTTAATGTTGACAATTTCGTCAACTTCAACTATTACATCCTCAATGTCATCTTCTAAGGTTTTCTTGCCATTAACCTTAATGGCTTCGTCCTCATCTAAGTCATCATCCACCAAGGGTGATGTCTTAGTTAGTGGAGGAATTTCATCGAATGTCACATTGAGTGATTCTTTGTTGGGAATTAAATATTCAAGATGTCTAATATCGGGTTCTATTCAAAGAAATATTCTAAGTGTAATTCTACTGCTAGTGCATTATGGTTCCTGTTGTTAATGTTGTTCCTGCTGCTAGAACATTTCATCCTGATGTTAGTGATAAATGACTCTGCTGTTCGGCTTAGCATTCTGCTGCTGTTGATCCTGCTGCTAATGATACTTGTTCCTGCTGCTAGCGATAACTCGTTGCTGCTGATAGTGAACATTCTGCTGATGAGTGGATAAGATCGAAAAGATATTTATTGTATTTTGGTCAATAATATACGGTAGATAATATCTTACCCCATGTGCTTAGTTAACAAGTTGTATACATAGATACATGTTGTATCTTATGTACTGACACTCAAAAGGATAAGTTAACAAAGTAAGTCGGCTAAGACTTTAAGCAATATGTAAAGATCTCTTGGACTATAAAAGAGATCTTAGTTGTGATATTAGAGTAGTTGTCAAGTGTTAGTCCATGCATATGTTATTTTAGAACACTCATAACTGTTAGATAAGAACAAACACAAAAATATCACAAGTTAGAAAAACTTAAGATTCAATGTTTTAACCCTAGTGATATTTCAAGATCACTCATATTATTATCATTAATAATATTGAATCGTTTGGTGATAATCTTTATGTGTTCATTGTTAACTAACAAACATAACAATTCCATTTCCATAACATACACAACCTTCTAAAGTTTGGTTGAGTGAATTCCGCGCACTTAATCATTTTAACACAACATATCATACACACAAAGTCACAAGGTTTAACCACCTTAATCGTGTGTCCAGGATCCTAGCAAGTGGTATCAGAGCTAGAGGTTGATATTGTTGTTTTTAGAAGAAACAAGAAATGGATGTACAAGATGTTCAAACCAATGTTGCTGTAAAGTTGCCCATGATCAAACCGAATGAGTATGAGTTATGGAGGATGAGAGTTGAGCAATATTTTATGGTTCAAGATTATGCTCTTTGGGACATAATTCAGTATGGTGATTCCTTCACTTTAGGCTATTCAGATGTTCTTGTTGAAGGGAAAACAGTTAGAAAAAGAAATACTGGACCAGTTTCCAATGATGAAAAGATACAGAAGAGAAATGATCAGAAAGTAAGAAACTTGTTGCTTATGACCATTCCTGGTGAGCAGATGCTATCTTTTAGCAAATATCTTGATGAAAAAACTCTTTTTGAAGAGATTTGTGCATGGTTTGGTGGTAATGAAACTACCAAAAAGACACAGAAGATTTTACTAAAACACCAATTTGAAAACTTTACTGCCTTTGGTAATGAGTCTCTTGATAAACTATTTTCAAGACTACACAAGCTTGTCAGTCAGTTAGCTGTGTTGGGTGTTGAGACTGAGAAGGAAGATCTCAACATGAAGTTCTTGAAAAGTCTACCTGTTGATTTCCATACTCATGTTATTGTCTGGATGAACAAACCGGAAATTGAAACAATGAAGCTTAATGATTTGTTCAACAACTTTAAAATTGTTGAACAAAGTCTAAAGAGAGGTGGAAATTATGGTACTAGTTCTGGGAATGCTGCACTCTTATCAGTTCCTAGTGTTAGTCATTCAGAGGAGGTAGATGAAGTTGAAAGTGTTTCTAATGTTACTTATGGTGTTTCTTCTACTAGTTTACAAAAGGATATTGCTGGACTTGGAGATCCAACATTTTATGCCTTTATAACCAGTCATGCTAGTGGTTCTCCTCTAAATCATGAAGACCTTGAGCAGGTAGATGGTGATGATTTAGAAGAGATGGATATTAAGTGGCAAGTTTCTTTACTTAGCATGAGAGCTAAGAAGTTTTGGCAGAAAACTGGAAAGCAAATTACCATAAATGGTAATGATACTGCTGGGTTCGATAAGAAGAAAGTGGAATGTTTTAACTGTCATAGGTTGGGACACTTTGCTAAAGAATGTAGAAGCCCAAGGAAGCAGGATAATAGGAACACATGGTATAAGCAAGAGAGGAATAAGGAAGTACTGGTGGAAGAGCCAAAGGCTATGCTGGCTATTGATGGTATTGGATATGATTGGAGCTCTATGGCTACTGAAGAGGATGCACCACCAAATGCTGCTCTTGTTGTCGATGAGATTGCTCTAATGGCCTCTTCTGATTCAGAGGTAGATACCATTCCTACTTGTACTAATTCATGTCCTAATCTTAAAAATTATGAAGACATTAAAAAGAGATTTGATGCTTTTAGAGAAGAGTTAATTGATGCCCTTCATAATTTAGCTAATCATAAGAGGTGTGTAGGAGTTTTAGAAAAACAGATTCAACATTTTAAAAAGAATGAATCTACGTTTACTGATGACTTAAATGCTTTAAAAAGAGGAATAGCATTTAGAGATGAATTACTTAATGATCAAAGTAGACAGTTATCTGAAGTCAAAAATGAAAAAGAAAATGTTAAAGTTACTATAGATACTTTAGCACATGCCTCAGAAGGAATGAATAAGATTTGGGAAGCTCAGGTAATTGATAAAGCTAATTCAGGTGTAGGTTACAAAACTGTCCCTCCACCATATAGAGGTGTTCCTTCACCTCCAGGTGTTGACCTAGCACATACAGGTTTAGCTGAGTTTCAAGAACCAATCATGGAATATGGTTCTAAGGCTAGTAAGAGCCTTAAGGTAGCAAAGATAAGTAATGAGCATAATGCTACATATGGACTTAAGTAATGAGCAAAATGATCAAACATGCATTGCTTGTCTAAAAGGCAAACAACACAAAGCCACTTGTAAGCCCAAGATTTTTAACTCTATCAATCAGTCTTTGTTTATGCTACATATGGACTTATTTGGACCTGTTTCAGTAATGAGCATAATGCATAAGAGATATTGTCTAGTTATTACTGATGACTATAGTAGATTTACATGGGTTTTCTTTTTAGCCACTAAGGATGAGACATCAAGCATCCTTAAGGACTTCATTACACAGATAGAAAACCAAGTAAGCAAGAAAGTAAAAGTCATTAGATGTGATAATGGGACAGAGTTTAAGAATAGAGTTATGGATGACTTCTGCAAAGAAAAAGGTATTAAGAGAGAATTTAGTGTTGCTAGAACACCACAACAGAATGGTGTAGCTGAAAGAAAGAATAGAACACTAATTAAAGTTGCTAGAACAATGTTAGCTGATTCTAAGCTACCAATAAATTTTTGGGCAGAGGCAGTCAACACTGCTTGCTATGTTCAAAATAGAGTTTTAGTTGTGCAGCCTCACAATAAGACATCATATGAACTTTTTAATGGTAGAGCTCCTGCAATAGGATTTCTTAGACCTTTTGGATGTCATGTGACAATTCTCAATACCTTAGACCATTTAGGAAAATTCGATGGTAAGGCAGATGAAGGATTCTTTGTTGGTTATTCTCTTAATAGCAAAGCTTTTAGAGTTTACAACACAAGAAAAGAGATAGTAGAGGAAAATCTACATGTGGAGTTTTTAGAAAACAAATCCAATGTAGAAGGTCAAGGACCAAAATGGCTATTTGATCTAGAATATCTAACCAATTCAATGAATTATGTGCCTTTTGTTGCAGAAACTAATGATTTTGCAGGTTCTCATACAACAAATGAGGCAGAGTTAGAGAAAGATCAAAATGATGTGATAATGCCAATATGGTCAAGTTCAATTGTGGAATCAACTTCGACAACTGATGAATCTTCTTCTAGCAAAGCTAAAGAAGGTGTTGAATATGAAAGTAAAGAATATAGAACTCAGGAACAACAAAATGTTTCTGCTGGTAGTATTTCTGTTGCTGCTGGTAGTGTCTCTGTTCCTGCTGGTCATTCTGCTGCTGAGCTAGAGCACTCTGCTGCTAAGCTTACTGATTCTGCTGTTCGGCCAAATGACTCTGCTGCTGGCCCTTCAGAAACAAAAGAAACAGAATTCACAGATAATGAGGTGGATTTGGGTAATCTTCCACCATCTTATCAAGTTCCTTCTACACCACAAACAAGAATTCACAAAGTTCACTCCCTGGAACATGTGATTGGAGATATACAGTCAGGTGTGAAGACAAGACAACAATTGATGTCTTAAGACCAACAAGGGCTTCTTGATGCCCTTTATACTTCAAAACAGCATGAGCTTTTAAACTCTTGCTTGTTTGTATGTTTTCTCTCACAAACTGAACCAAAGACAATTCTTACAGCCCTAGATGATTCAAGCTGGTTAGAGGCTATGCAAGAAGAGCTTCTTCAGTTCAAGATTCAAAAGGTTTGGGTGCTAGTTGATTTACCTATAGGTGTGAAGGTAATTGGCACTAGATGGGTTTTTAAGAACAAAAGGGATGAAAGAGGAATAGTGATCAAGAATAAGGCTAGATTAGTAGCCCAAGGGTACACACAAGAAGAAGGGATAGACTATGATGAGGTTTATGCTCCAGTAGCAAGGATTGAGGCAATTAGGTTGTTTCTAGCTTATGCTTCATTTTTAGGCTTCACAGTCTACCAAATGGATGTCAAGAGTGCATTTTTATATGGTGAAATTGGAGAAGAGGTGTATGTTTCACAACCTCCAGGCTTCATTGACCCATTACATCCAAACAAAGTGTACAGAGTAGTGAAAGCTCTATATGGCCTTCATCAGGCACCAAGAGCTTGGTATGCAACACTAGCTTCCTACTTATTAGAAAATGGATTTCAAAGAGGAAAGATTGATCAGACACTGTTCATCAAACAGCACAAGAAGGATCTTCTGTTAGTGCAGGTGTATGTGGATGACATTATCTTTGGATCTACTAGGAAAGATATGTGTTTAGAATTTGAGAAGCTTATGAAAGATAAGTTTCAGATGAGTTCTATGGTAGAACTTACATTCTTTTTGGGTTTGCAAGTTAAGCAATCATCTGAAGGCATATTTATTAGTCAAGAAACATATGTTGCAGAGATACTTAGAAAATTTCAATTTGCTGATTCAAAAATAGCAAGCACACCAATGGACTCTAAGAAGCACCTTCTGAAAGATGAAGATGGAGAGAGTGTGGATGTACACACTTACAGATCTATGATAGGCTCTTTGATGTACCTTACATCATCTAGACCTGATATCATGTTTCCTGTTTGTGTTTGTGCAAGATTTCAAGTTACTCCAAAGGTTTCTCATTTAACTGCAGTCAAGAGAATTTTTAGATATCACAAAGGTCAACCAAGGTTGGGTATATGGTATTCTAGGGAATCTCCTTTTGACTTGGTAGCATATTCGGATAGTGATTATGCTGGTGCTAGCTTGGACAGAAAGTCAACAACTGGAGGATGTCAATTCCTTGGGTGTAGACTTGTCTCATGGCAGTGTAAGAAGCAAACAAGTGTGGTAAATTCAACAACTGAAGCTGAATATATAGCTGCTGCAAGTTGCTCTAGTCAAGTTCTATGGCTTCAAAACCAACTCCTTGATTATGGGTACAATTTCTTAAACACTGTTATTCATATTGATAATAGTAGTACAATTTGTATTATTAAAAATCCAGTGCAACATTCTAAAACAAAACACATTGAAATTAGACATCACTTTATAAGAGACTGCAATGAGAAAAGATTAATTCAAGTTCTTAAAATTGCTTCAGAACATAATTTTGCAGATCTGCTAACAAAAGCTTTTGATGTTTCAAGGTTTCAGTACTTGGTAGCAAGTATTGGAATGCTTAATCTTTAAATTTTCAATATGATGTGTTTTTATAAATAAATTTTTGTTGTTGCTGCTGATTTTTCTAATACTGCTGTTATTACAAAAGTTTGTACTAGTAGTACAAATTTAAATTATGTTATTCATATAGTTGGTCTTATGATTATACTAATGCAAGACAAGTACTTTGTATTTTGTTCTTTTGGTTTTAGACTAAGAATTTCAGGTATGAATATGTAAACACAAAGGATGTTTCAAGTGAAATGGAAATAGCAGAATTGAGATATTAGCTGCTGACCATAATAGGTTTATGATGGACTGAGTTTGGGAATTCAAACCTCCTTAAAACTACTTTCTTGAAATCTAGTTTATGATATTTCACATTGAATTGATGACTTAGTTGATCAGATAGTAACTGATGCAACTCACTTTCTATCATTTTATACTTTTAAGTATAATGTGCAAGTCTGAGGACATCTGATAGAAAGAATAGCTAGTAAAAGTAAATCTAACACTTGTGTTAGAGGTAACAATTACTATGAGCTGGAAACCCTGTCAAGAAAGCCTTTTGAATAGGTTTATCTTTACACAGGCAGTTATTTATAACTAAAAAATATTGGTTCTCACACAACCAGAGGTTGCTTTAAACCGAAATGTTGATTAAGTGTCTGTTATACACTTGATTCCTTCAAAATGGTTGAAAGTAGTATGATTTTTCAATTCTAAAATCATGAACATACTACTAAGTCAAATGATTTCTTAAAAGGATTTTCAAGGATTCACAAAAACCATCCATTGATGGATCATGAATCGAAATGTCCACTGATTCACCTCTCATAGGAGTTAACATACCTAGAAGTGATGAGGGCAGTAACTTAAACTCTTAAGGAATTGATGGCTTCATGTACAATATTGTCTGACAACAAGTTCTATTTGATGGATCAGATGATAAGGAAAGATATTTTGGTACATAGTGAGATCTTCCAAACAAGGGGAGGATAAATTTTATTTGCTTCAGGGGAGGTAACAATCTCAGGGGAGGAAATAGTGGCCCAGAAAAGGAAGATAATCCAATAAAAGGAAGGAGAAGACAAGAGCATACAAGATGATGAGGAGGTTGAAAATGACAAGAATAGAGCTTATTCTGGAGTATTATATATATTCAGAAGGGATGAAGCATTCCAAAGGAGAAAGTTCTATCTAGGTCAAACGAAGAAAAGTTTCAATTTCACTTCAAAGACATGCTGGTTAGATGATTTCACTTGTTGAAACAAGCATCCAAGATACACAGCATCATTGCCTCTTATAATTCCTCCATCCAAGGAAATTGCACCATCTTTTAGTCCAAGATTGGTTCAATATGTTTTGATATTGTTAAAGTCAAAGAAGAGCAAAGCAGATGAATTACTGAGAAGATATTCAATCTTGAAAAACAGTAGTGTTTGAAAGATCTTCAATCCATGATTTAATTCAGAAACATGTTGAATGGATTCACATGTTTAGGGGAGGATTGTTGGGAATTAAATATTCAAGATGTCTAATATCGGGTTCTATTCAAAGAAATATTCTAAGTGTAATTCTGCTGCTAGTGCATTATGGTTCCTGCTGTTAATGTTGTTCCTGCTGCTAGAACATTTCATCCTGCTGTTAGTGATAAATGACTCTGCTGTTCGGCTTAGCATTCTGCTGCTGTTGATCCTGCTGCTAATGATACTTGTTCCTGCTGCTAGCGATAACTAGTTGCTGCTGATAGTGAACATTCTGCTGATGAGTGGATAAGATCGAAAAGATATTTATTGTATTTTGGTCAACAATATACGGTAGATAATATCTTACCTCATGTGCTTAGTTAACAAGTTGTATACATAGATACATGTTGTATCTTATGTACTGACACTCAAAAGGATAAGTTAACAAAGTAAGTCGGCTAAGACTTTAAGCAATATGTAAAGATCTCTTGGACTATAAAAGAGATCTTAGTTGTGATATTAGAGTAGTTGTCAAGTGTTAGTCCATGCATATGTTATTTTAGAACACTCATAATTGTTAGATAAGAACAAACACAAAATATCACAAGTTAGAAAAACTTAAGATTCAAGGTTGTAACCCTAGTGATATTTCAAGATCACTCGTATTATTATCATTAATAATATTGAATCGTTTGGTGATAATCTTTATGTGTTCATTGCTAACTAACAAACATAACAATTCCATTTCCATAACATACACAACCGTCTAAAGTTTGGTTGAGTGAATTCCGCGCACTTAATCATTTTAACACAACATATCATACACACAAAGTCACAAGGTTTAACCACCTTAATCGTGTGTCCAGGATCCTAGCATTCTTCGACTTTCATGGTTTCTCTATTTAGGACAACATAGGCTTTACTATTTTGGGAGTAACTTAGGAAAACACCTTCGTAAGACTTTGGGTCAAACTTGGTGAGATAATCTTTAGTGTTTAGTATGAAGCACTTGCTTCCAAATACTCTAAAGTAATCAAGAGTAGGTTTTCTACCTTTCATGATTTCATATGGGGTTTTTCCTAAGATAGGTCTAATTAGAATCCTATTAAGAATATAAGTTGAGGTGTCAAACGCATTACACAAAAACTTTTACGGAATTGATTGTTCATTCAACATCGTTCTACTCATCTCTTGTAGAGTACGATTTTTCCGCTCAACTACCCCATTTGATTGTGGAGTGCGTGGAGCCAAGAAATTGTGAGTAATACCATTAGCATCACAATATACTCCAAATTGCACTTCATTATCAAATTTCCGACCATGATCCGTCCTAATAGAAACTATTGTACATCCTAGTTGATTTTGGACTTTCTTACTAAAGATTTCAAATTCCTCAAAAGCTTGTGTCTTATTCTTAAGAAATCTGGTCCAAGTATACCTAGAGTAGTCATCAACTATTACCAAGGTGTAAAGATTTCCTCCGTATCTCCGTACGACGGATGGGCCGAATAAGTCCATGTGAAGGAGTTCTAGGCATCTAGAGGTCGAGACCATATTCTTAGCTTTGTGACTAGAATGAGCTTGTTTTCCATCTTTACAAGCGTCACAAAAGTGTTTGTCAAACTTAATATTAGGTAGGTTTCTAACTAATTCCTTAGATGCCAATGATTGTATTAAACGCATATTGGCGTGACATAGTCTACTATGCCACAGAGTAGAGTTATCATCTATGGTTGCTAGGCAAATCTTGTCTTGAGGCTTATTTCCTATCTTCATGACAAATAAGCCATTTTTCCTAACTCCTTTGCCTATGGTCTTGCCATTCTTAATAATCTCACTACCCTCTTCAGAGAATATAACTCTACACTTATTATCTACCATTTGACTAATGCTAAGTAAGTTAAATCCTAAGTTATCTACGTGCTCAACATTTCTAATAGTGAGGGAGTCTTGAGCAATCGTACCTTTGCCTATAATGTTGCCCTTAAGTTTGCTACCGAAAGTGACATTACCTCCGTTGTATGCCTTGTATGATGAGAATAGACTACGGTTGCCCGTCATGTGGTTAGTGCATCCACTATCCTTGACCCATTCGTCAGGCTCAAAGTCGATTCCCAAGCATATCTATTGCATAAGACAAACATTAAAACATTTGGTCCCCAATATCTCATGGGTCCAAAGTTGTTAGCATTAAACATCCCATGCATTACTTGCATTTGGTTAGGATGTTGGAACGGAGGACAAATTTCCCATGGTAAGTAACTTTGTAGTTGACGGTTATTCCATGTTACGGGATAGTTACTTGGAATACTTTGTCTTCTAGAGTTACGTCTCGGTAGAGGAGTTCTTGACCGAGGTTTGGGAACATTTATTTTTCTAGGTGGAGGAGTCTTAGACCTAGTGTCGGGTTTTACAAATCCATGTCTGGGGTTTGACACAGGTTTGTAAAATCTTTTGACTTCCTCTATACTAGCGATAGAAACTTTTGTACCATTTACAATTATGTGACTTGGTTTAGGGCTTGAATTATTTTTCAAATTCGACTCAGTTTTGTCTCCAGTGCCAGACGGTACCACGGTACCATTAAATTTAATGGTACCGTCTGTACCTTTAGTGGTGCCGTCTGGTGTTTTGACAGAGCTCATGGGTTTGACAGATTTTACTTGCTTCGTTTTACTTGTCGAAGTATTATCTGTTTCTTTTTCAAACCTAATGATCCTGAATGCATTTTCCTTGAGTTTTTCATTTTCTACTCGAGACTTATGCATGACTCACATCCTACATCTACTTCTTTATTTCTCTCAAGTCTTTTGACTTGATCCTTTAGTTCTAAAATTTGCACTTCGAGTTCATGCAGTTTTGATTTTAGTGATTTGTTTCTACCTAAAACTTTTGAACTAACTTCGCATAGATTATTATATTCGTCATTTAGTGTGTTATCATCTATTGACGAATTATCATCTATATAATCAGGGTAGTCGTAACGTACCTCATTAGAAGCATGAGCCATTAGACACGTTTCATCCTTGGGCTTCTTTTCTTCATCTTCACCACTATCACTCCAAGAGCCTCCTATGAAAGCTCGTTGGTTGTTGAATTTCGGTGGTTTGGGACACTCTCCTATGAGGTGATTGGGATCTCCGCATCTAAAGCATTTCCTATCACTTGTCCCTTTCTTTTCAACATGGTTCTTTTGTGATGTCTTCTTTTCATCACGAGGTTGCCTAACGAACCTACCTCTTCTCCTAAAGAACTTTTTAAAGTCCCTAACTGCTAACGCATATTCTTCATCCTCACTATCGGAACTCGAACATTCCTCATCACTAGACTCCTTCTTGGCTTTCAATGCTAGAGATCTAACTCTCTCGCTTTTGCCTTTAACTATATCGGAGTCCTTCTTAATTATCATCTCGTGAACTTTCAAGTTTCCTATAAGTTCATCGAGTGACAATGTCGCCAAGTCCTTTGACTCTTCTATGGCGGTGACCTTTGCTCTCCATTTAGGATGTAGAGCCCTAAGGAACTTCCTAACATAATTCTTGCTAGAGTAACCTTCATCAAGAGCTTTAAGACTAGTGATAATAGTATTAAATCTAGCAAAAGCATTATCTATTGACTCATCTTCCATAATGGAAAATTGTTCATATTGTTGAACAAGAAGATCCATCTTGTTCTCTTTGACTTGGTTATTACCTTGGTGAGTGACTAACAAAGTTTTCCAAATATCTTTTGTCGTATTACACATGAAAATTCTTTCAAATTTCTTTTTAGGCAAAGCGTTGTAAATCATCATTTTAGCCTCTTTATTTTTGGCTAATTTTCTTTTAAGTTCATCACTTTGTTTATCATAAGAAACTAATTCATCCTTTTTAGTTTCCAGATTCTTTTGAATCGGTTGAAAGTCACCCTCGGTAATAACATGCCAAAGATCGATGTCTTTTGATTTCACATACGTTTCGAATCTTGTTTTCCAATAAATAAAATAATCGGTTTCGAAAAGTGGTGGTCTTTGCATAGATTTCCCTTCTAGATATTTGTCGGAATCCATTGATCGATTCAAGTTTTAAAATACAATATACTTTAAAAGCTTGACAACCTGGCTCTGATACCAATTGTGGGAAACTAGAAGGGGGGTTGAATAGTTTTACCAGTTTTTAAGTTCTTTTAAAAACTTCTTTTGAACTTTGCTATTGGAAACTTTGATTCGAATCTTATGTGTAATCAATGAACACCAATATGAACTACACACTAAATTAACTAATACTAAGTAATGAAAATAAAGAGTAGAGTTGGAAAGATCAAACCGGGACAAAGGATTTATAGTGGTTCGGCTACGAAGCTCTTCTTCGCCCTACTCCACTCCCCGAGTACCACACTCGAGAGTTTCAAACACTATGTCAACAACCTCCCTTCAGGCGGAGAAAACCGTACACGTCGCTTATCCTATTACCGACACTAAGCTAGATGTCGAGTGCTAATCTTAGCTAGCACCAATCTACCACGATCCACTTGATCCTTTCTACTTCACACACTTAACACACAAGACTCAATCTATCCGATCTACCTATGATCCACTTTAAATCACACAAGCCCAATGGATTCAAGAGATATCAATTATCTCTATAAGATCTCAGTGATCTTCACTCACACTCTCACCAAAGAAAAATAATCTTGATGTATGCTATGATACAACAAGTGTGTAACAAATGTTACAAGAAACCTAACTAAAACTACAACTCTTGTATCTTCTTGGATACCTTGAGTTCTTCTCTTGCACTTGAAGAGGAATGACAACACTTTGTATCTTCTTGGATACTTTGTGTTCTTCTCTTGCTATTGAAGAGGATCACTTGTTTGGATGATAGGATCACTCTTGAACAAAAGAAAAACTAATCTAAATGATCAAAGAGAGAAAGTGTGAAGAGGGTATTAAACTCAGAAAGTTCTGTGTGAAAAAGGATGCCCAAAAACTGTGAATAGGGTTGGTATTTATAGGCAAGGAAAATATGCCCGTTACAAATGGATGGCTCCACTAAATCACCCACGGCTCCACTAAATTTAGTGGAACCGTGGAGCCGTCCCAGACAAGAACGCTCCATTTTTTGTCTTTTCTGGTGAAAACTTATTTGGGGAAGTTTAGAGCTGATTTTGGGGAGGGGGGGGAATAGCTGTTATGTGTTTTGAACTTATTTTTCCATTAAAACATTTCTTAATTATTCAAAAATAATTTGTAATGTATATTTTTGAAAAAAAATATATATTTTGTCTGTTAAGTCTTAAATCACAAATTCACTTCTTTGATCATTAGTCAAGTTGTAAATTTGTTCTAGAGTTATTTGCGTAGAAACAGGATCTTCCGATTAAAAACTTGTTTACGTTAATTTTAACGTAACGTGATTTCACATTTTGTCATCCTCAAAACGTGAAGTAATCGAAAGATATAAATAACGTTTTTAGAACATTATTTGCATCAACAGACATATTAATTCTTAGTATTATTCATACATAAAAAATATGGTCCACTCAAAAGTGACTTTATTGACTTGCTACTGACAAAAGCGAATGTATTTTCTTACATGACATGCATTAATATGTGCAACCTTTTAAAAAATATATACTCCGTATAGTCACTTTCTCTAGTCGCTTTCTCATATAATGTTTCTTTTAAGATGCTAGTAGGTTTTAACAAAAACTTTCTCATATAATGTTTCTTTTAATATGCTAGTAGGTTTTGACCAAAACATAAAAATATTCTCTACCTGTTTACTTTTGGAGTCAAGTTTATAGGCTTTTCCATACAATTATGCAATAATATTATATTCAGGCTCTCTCTGTACCAAACAGATCATTTGAAGTACAATCTACTTTTTGCTTTTAGCATGCGAATATGGTCATGACTCATAACATGATATTGAGACTTGGTATTCATAGATCTAGGATAAACAACACGCCAAAAGATCTAAAAGTTCCACGTATAAATTGCATTATCAAATTTCTTGTATTTCGTGCACTATAATATGCACGCTACGCTTTAAAGCAAGTACCTTATATCAATTAATTTTGATAAGTTAAATTTTGACGTGAAATATGTAATTTGCAAAGAACCCAACTGAGTTATAGATTCATTTTCTAGCGTGTTTTAAACGAAACAGTGTTATGTGAAACATTTCGAGTAATAACTCGCTTTAAAGAAGGTTACAAGTGGCTTGACATTAGTCAATAGTTATATATATGATGCTGAAAACATATCAATAGAACTTATAGCAACAGAATGTCAGATTGGAGCAGAAAGAGCATTAAGAGCAGAAAGACAAGGTCGAGTACTTACAAAATTAAGGATGACACGTTCATTCCACCATATGTGCACCCGTTTTTGCTTTAAACCCAAGACCCCATTGGAAAATATATGAACCATTTACTGGGATGCAACCACGTGCCATTCATCATTTACCATTTTTGGCTTGAGTTTACTTTTTAATGTGAACAACGAAGCAGGCTTTGTTCACAGTCCCACAAGTGAAACGCGTCACAAGCATGTCCGAACGGGACAGTACATCCGAACGAGAGAATATATTCGAACGACTGACCGAAGGAAACCGTACCAGATGGCCGATAGCTAGTCCGTACTGCCGTCCGTACCGGACGTTTATATCGAACGCTTACACCGAACGTCCATACCGGAGGTTTGTACCAAACGTCCATAACGGACTGAAAATGTGACCCATCATTCTTAACTCTTGGTAGAGTGAATAACGGGTCCCACGGATGGCGCCAAATGTTGAAGCATTTTTCCGCCGGGTTGGTCTTGACGGCTCCCTCGTTCCGTTCATCCTTGTCCCGAGCTTTGAAGTATGCTACAAACATGAAAAAACACGTTAGAAGGAGCCCCGAGGCCGAAGCCCAGGGAACCACCCTCCGACGGTCAAGTCAGCACCTCGTAGGTAGAGGATTTAACATAGTAATAAGTATGCAATGTATTGTATTGTGTTGTATGATATGTTGAGATATGTTGTATGTGTATGAGATGAGATATCATCTATGATGTAGAGATGTGGTGCTATCTTGTATGAGAGAGAAATGTTATGCAACAACATATATATATATATATATATATATATATATATATATATATATATATATATATATATATATATATGTATATATATATATATATATATATATGTATATATATATATGTATATATATATATGTATATATATATATATGTATATATATATATGTATATATATATATATATATATATATATATATATGTATATATATATGTATATATATGTGACAAAAGTTCAATGCAGAACATATTTTATCTAAAGATCAAACCCTTTGATCTCAACCACCCATCCAACTTCAATTCAATGGTTCAGATTAATTGGCACTTTAATTTAATTTTTAACTGAGGGACATTTAGGTAATTATACTATCCCACTAACTCAGCTCCAGGGGTGAGTTGAGTAACTCATTTCTCATTCATTCTCTCCTGTTACACACACATACACTACTTTCACACACTAACCACCCCCAAATCAGTGTATCAAACCCTAACCGATATTGATGCCAAATTGATCAAAATAAACGCTATTCGATGGCCATAGAAGACAAAATATCAATATCTAAAGATGATTTGTTGCCCTGATCGTCTTCGTTGTCAGTTTTCGTTCAAAATAAGCTTTGAAATGTGGATTATGGTATACATTTGATATTTTCTTATATTATTTTGCTATATAATGAATAGATGTAGCTTTTTTTTGCTTATTTAGTTTTTTGATTTTGTTGCTTATTTAGGATATTAGCAGTAGATGTTGCTTATTTAGGTTTTTAGCTTTTTTGATTATCGAGTACAAGTGTGTTGCTGAGATCAACTGTACAAGAAACTAGACCACTGGGATTGATAGTTAAATATTGTGCTAACTCATAAATTTTCGTATTGTAACAAGAAAATGTCTTTTGTAACTGCTAGCTTTTTTTTCTCTGGTTTCTTATGGAGGTGATTGCATTTGTGACCCAATAATATGAACAGGTTGATTTGGTCTATGTTCTATTTTAGTAGTAGATAAAATAAAAAGTGGTAAAAAAAAGAATGGGTCAAATCACAAAGGCTCATAAGTTGCCTAATCTGTATTCTTAAGGCATACGACCTTCTAAATCACTTTATGCAAAAAGAAAAAAGAAGTTGATGTTGTATTAATATCTTCGAACAGGCATGGGATCTTCCAAAAACTATGCTATAAAACTTCCTAAGCAAGTTACTCCTGCTATATTAGGCTTGTTACTTGTTACTTAAATAACAAGAGAATGCACCTTAGGTGACTTTTTACCCGTTTGATTCATATAGAGTATAACCCGAATAGATCCATTTGGGTCAAAAGCGCCAACTATAAATCTCTAGTGTTAAGAGGAAGATATACACTGTCTGGTAGTTTGTACACTGGTTGTTTGCACATTGATGTCGTATTGTGTTGGTGGCGATTATAATTTCTACTGTTTGTTACAGAATGTTGAGATCGAAGAGGAGCGTGTTGATGATCGGTCTGTTGATGATCTCTTGTTATTCATAATAGTGGAGACGAAGGTATTTGTCTATTTATCAAAATTTTACAACCTTGTGTACTTATAGGAATTATTTGCAACTTGATGGGTGTTCTGCTGCTTTCAGATTCCAAAGGTGTCAAACCTACCAAGAATAAAAAGAAAAATCGCAGGAGAAAAAATAATCTGAAGGAACCTTCTTTAGACATTAAAAATGGAATTCAAAAAATAATCTGAAGGAACCTTCTTTAGACATTAAAAATGGAATTCATTAAAAATACACTTTCTTTAAGCTGATTTATTAGTTTTTCAGTTTGGTGTATCATGTATGTCATTTCTCATGTACTTATATCTGACAGGTTTTACCATCTTTGAACGTGTCATTCAACATCAGTCCTTGTCCCACAAGGTTGCAAAGAGTATATTGTGCGGATGGATGTTATTAATAGAACAAGTTTAAGAAGTATTAAGCTTCATCGGTTGTCATCTGTTGGGGATGGATGGCAAATCTCTTTGATTGAATCCATGTAAGGCATATTTCCTTCAAGAAACTTGGTAGCTGGTCAGGCACACTCTTGCTTTCTTAAGCTTAAGGTGTGTACTAGAAGCGATGCATCAGAAAACATCACCTCACCTCAGGTTGAATAGATTTACAGGATTTATATTTTGTTGGTAAATGAAAAGTCACATGTAGTTATGGACAAGTATTTAGGGTATTTTTAATCAATGGAAATATGACGTTTGTTTTGTTAATTTTAGCATCTATGTAATTGTGCTACGGACATATTTGATTACGTTACAAAGTTTCAGGAAATGAATGTTTTAAATAGATTTTCTTAATTGTTATTGGATGTTACTTTAAGTAATAATTATGTGAATAACAAGTGATTATTTGTGCCAAATCACAGGTGATTTAGAACAAATCACAAGTGATTTACCACAAATCACAAGTGATTTGGCATGCTTATCACATACTTTTTCTTAATTTCTTAATATTTGTAACATTTGTTTAACAAATTTGAACTAGAATAAAATAGCTAAATATAAAGTCAAATTTAAAATCCAACTAATGGATTTTATTCAAATATGTATTCACTTTTAAGCATTCCCGCAACAATTGTCACACTCTTTCCATCATTATCTATTGCAGTGAATGGAACAAGTACCATATTGTACCTAAAAGCATATAAAAACACGTGGCCTTAGTGAGCAAGTGTATACCTAATAAACAAACATCATTTCTGCTAAATCACACGTGCAAATTACGATTTAGCCTATATAACTTGTGATTTATCACAAATTACATGTGATTTAGCCTATATAACTTGTGATTTAGGCTAAACCACATGTGATTTTTACTTGATTATAAAAGTCAAACAGTTTAAACTTACTTGTTAGTTCTGAAAGTTTCATCAAAGGAAATGATGTTTCCAAAATTTTCATAGTTGCATTTCATTACCTTGTCGGCCCAAAACAGAATCACATGTGATTTCATGCATAATCACATGTGATGTCATGGAGAATCACATGTGATTTCATGGAGAATCATGTGATTGTTGTAAAAGAATCACATAACTAACAAAGAGTGTATACTTTATATTATGCCAAATAAAAAATAGAATCAAATATGATTTAGGCTAAGCAAATTTTCTTATTTTTAGTTAAAAAAATCACTTGAGATTTACATTTTTCCATAAAAAACACTACAAAAACTTAATCACGCGTGATTTACTAATTTCTAGATCAAAATACAATTAGAATCACGTGTGATTTACTCATTTCTAGATCAAAATACAAAGAGAAAATCACACGTGATTTATAATTTTTCATAACAAAACACTACCGCAACATGTGATTTTATCTCCAATTTTTTCTACAACTTCTTAGATGTGCAACTTCTTGTAAATCATCTTCTTTTTCTTAAAGGCTATGTAATAACAAAGCGAAAACCGCAACCAAAAATACAAACAATTGAAATCCACTCTAACGACGAGAAGCTGACCCAAAAGAAATAAACAAAGGGGAAAAAACAAACAAACTATAGAAACAAAAGAACAAAAACCACCAACAAACCATACTTATATGAGAAATATCACAAAAAAACAACACAAGGCCCACACAAACCAACCCAAATGAGATAACCAACAAGAATGGAAAATGCAGACCAAGGAAAAAACAAAAAAACGTGCAGAATAAGCCATGGATATGGTTCAAGGAGCAACTTTTGCAAATCGATTTATTTAAGTAAGATTAATTGATTTTCAACCATTTAAAAAAAATCACATATCTTAATTACGGTTAAATCGGAAGATATGGAGGATTGACGGTGGGTTTTTACGGTTAATCGGAAGTTCTTTGAAGATCAACGACGGTTAATGACGGTGCTTTTGTGTGATTTTCCGGTTACCTGTGGTTGGTGCGCGTTTGTGTGTGTTTTTGTTGAGAGAGAAACTAGTAGTTTTTTTTAATTAAATGAGGGGTAGATTAGATATTTTCAGTTTTTATATGATTGGGTGTTTTTTATTACAACCATTAGATTAAAATAAAATCAATGGACAAGATCGGCTCTTTTGTTCTTTAGAGATTATATGTTCTCTAGGGATCTCACCTCATATATATATATATATATATATATATATATATATATATATATATATATATATATATATATATATATAGGATCCGGTTCCATTGAGAAGGTTTTTATTTTGAGAAGATTAAGAAATTTTCGTTTGAACAAACTGATTCATGTTTTTTATTTGATTCACAAGTAAAACATCATTTTATGGTGAATCGAATCTATAAATTACAAATTTGATTCACAAATCATTGTTAAAATCGAGTTATGATGATGATTCATTAAATTTGTACAGATGATTCAGTATTCTACATATATCGCAAAATCGAGAGATTTTTAACATTGATTCAAATTTTTTTTACACATTTTGAATTTTAATCACATTAAAATGAGTTTTACTCTTGAAAAACATGAATCAAAGTTAAAAATCTATCTTTTTTGAAAACCTTCTCAATCTTCTCAAAATAAAAACCTTCTCAATCGATCCAGATTATATATATATATATATATATATATAATATATATATATATATATATATATATATATATATATATATATATATATATATATATATATAGAGAGAGAGAGAGAGGAAGTAGAGAGATGTTAGAGGTGTATGTGAACCTGCCTTTGAGAATAGTATATGCCCTCTTTATATAGGTGGACTTCTTTGTCCTTATCCGGTGATAGTGACACACTTAGGCGGGAAACATTTAGGCGGGAAACAGTTAGGCGGGAAACTGCAATGTTTCCTTTTATGGGACCTGCCCGAGTCAGTCTCGCGTTCGCATATATTATTCCTTATTCTTTTGGTTGCACAGTAGTCCGGATCTCTGGGCTTGTTCCGGGCTTGGTATGTTTCATTGTCATGAGTCATTCGGCTAGGGTGATTCGGCATAGACCGTTCGGCATTTATAATGTATGTTCGTTCGACGTGCGCCATTCGGCCATATACGCCAACATTTCCCCCCAGTATTGTACTATCGGTTGAACACCGATGGTGTAATACTTAAAGAATATCTTTACGCCTTTCGGCACATGTCGTTCGGCTTGGGCCATCCGGCCATATACGTGAACATGTCCCCCCAGTATTTTACTATTGGTTGAAGACCGATGGTGCAATACTTAAAGAATGTCTTTATGCCTTTCGGCACATGTCGTTCGGACAAGTGTTGTATCTGCCTCCCGGCACGTGTCCTTCGGACACATACGCCAACATGTCCCCCCAGTATTGCATTATTAGTAAAAGGCTGATGATTTAATACTTTTAAAGAATACCTGCATGGCCTTTCGGCCTGTGCCTTTCAACGTAAGTGTGTCGTCTTCCTTTATGCGTGTGTCTTTCGGGCATATACGCCAACATGTCCCTCTAGTATTGTAGTATCGGTTGAAGACCGATAGTGCAATACTTAAAGAATATCTTAATGCCTTTCGGCACACGTCGTTTGGACAAGTGTTGTATCTACCTCCCGGCACGTGTCTTCGGACACATACGCCAACATATAAGGCTATTGCTTGTTATTGATTTATAACTATATACAAATTGGCCCACATTTGGCCCGTTCAATAGAAAGAGTAATCAAATGATCTGTGCTACACACATCATGTAGTTTTGTTTGACCCATAATATTTTGTTTCGAAAATAAGGCCACGTAAGGGAGAAATTGTTGATATGTTTGTTAAATATTAAGGTTGATATTTGTTGATACTATGTACATTGGATGAATAAGGCCACGTAAGGGAGAAATTGTTTGAGAAGTTTGTTAAATATTAAGGTTGATATCTGTTGATACTATGTACATTGGATGAAAGATTGAAGGATGTTTTTCATTTTTAAAGATTTTGTGTAAACTTTTTTCAGTCTCATTGGTTCATAACTTTCTCGAGAATAAAACTGTGTTCAAATTGTAAGTTTGGCAAAACTCAATCATTGTGATGGTTCTTAAAAGCGAGAGTTAAAAAAGGATAATCCAATCTGTTGGTTAAATTATGTCCAACTAACCTAAGCTCGGGAAAAAGAATTAAGAAGGAAGATCTTTAGTAGTTTTTATTAAAATTAAAGATAGTGTCCGGACTACACACAATGTTAAAAGCCGAACTATATCACGAAAACATGCCAGACTACAATAATCGCCCATAGTACCCAACCAAGAATCACACATGGAGCGTCACTTGATACGGTGGAAGTTGCATTTATGTATGATGAACCTGCGAACATGACAAAACTCATTAAATATTAAAGTTTAAATGTCAAGAGGTGTCTAAAGTTTTCTTTTCATACTTATTGTTCTGAGTTTTGTTAAATACAGTAATGAATAAGATGGCTTACAGTCATAATTGGTCCACCCAATCCTCTCGGCTTCCAGATCGTAAACAATTAGCTTGTCCTTAAGAACAAGGTCTGCATTACGAAATAAACACAGAGATTAGAACAAGCCAAAATGTTCTAAATTTACTTTTTACGGGGTTTTGATCATATAATTTACCTCCTAAAACAGTGTTTCCATGTGTAGATTCCATGAAACCAATGCACCATACCTCAGACTCGCCCTATAAACACAAGTTTTTTCAATAATGATAAAGGATTAACAATTTTTATCATTCATTAACATACCTCTGAATAATCCTGAATAAGGTAGTCTTTAGGTCTCAGATGCATAGACGTGTCACCCTCAAAATTCAAGCTTATCACTGGAAATTTGTCAAGAACACTGTAAAGATCACTGAAATAAAACAATAAAATCTTCTTATTACATTAAAATAAGAAAAGGTTAGGAATTGTAGTATGAATAGGAAAATAATTATTTTCATTTGATGTTTGAGAAGATAAACCTTGAAGTGGATGCATAACAATGCCTTTCATTAATAAGGCGTGGCTGTACAGAGTGAGAAACTGACTTTGTGACCTGCGACAACAAAAAAAGTACCAACATTAGCTAAAACATGTTTGACACTGAAATAAATAGCTTGTAATACTTACAGCTTCCACGAATGACAAGTAAGCATCTTTGGCAAGGTATGCGAAACTGCAGCCTGAGTCAATCTGAGTTCCTCCTTCGCGATCCGACAATGCAAAAGTTGATGGATCTATGGCTAGCGTCTGACCAGCAACTGAAATGCTCTTCAAATTGATATAATAACCTAACCTAAATCATGCATCCATGATCCATAGTATTCTGAGTTAGTTTACATTAAAGTTGAGATATTACTAAGAACTTTACTCTCGAGTATATAAGTTTATGATTTCACCAATTCTTTAAGCAGAAAAAGTCACATTATGATTTCACCGATTCTTTTAGCACTTAAATGTAACATTATGGAAATCATATGTGTTAATAAAAATGAAAAAAGAAGCATAAAATGTTAATTAAAAGAAAGCTTACCGTGTATCGACTAGTCGAGTATAAACGACATTTTGATCCTGTGGATGGCCAAACACTAACATACCAGCACCACTTTCACTGTCACTCGCGGATAGGCAATGGTAGAATACTTTTGGAGCATCCCCTTGGTTATGAAGTTGAGAAATCAAGGAATGGCCAGACTTACCAAGTCCAAGGTTTCCTTCAATTCCCAAAAAAGATTGTGTCATGAACGTGGTACACCTGTTGCATTAATCAATATATGAATCTCATTCTATTATAATAAAAATTTGTAACAAGAGGGATATTGATAACTCACCCAAAATGCACAGTAGGTGAAGTATCTGATGTTCCATTTGTGTCTAAATGGATCACATCAGATACATAATAACCTGATAACTCAGCACCAGTAAAAACACGGTAATTTAGTGTGTAATTACACTGAATTTGTTGTTCGATGGCGCATGTATGCGGGGCTCTCTGACACCACATATCTGAACAAGATATCAGATAGCTGGTAGAAGATTTGGATGCGTCATAGAAATTCTGTAATATTAAAAATAAAAAAAAAAAATAAATAAATAAAAAAAAAAAAAAAAAAAAATCAGTAACAGCAATGTAAGATCAATAATGTTAGTGATTATAGTGCAATTAACGGATTTGATAAACATATAAACTAACGGCTGGTGAGTTATGTTTAGAGGGGCAGGCCCTTTCTTGGTACTGTTGGAGTGATGGGCGAACCCCGTTTAGGTCTTGGGAAAGTTTTAAAAGGTGTTTATTAGACAGATTCCAGCAATCTCAAGAGGGCAATTTGTATGAGCAATTTTTGGCAAGATGGATCAGCTCGGGAATATGTTGCGTTGTTTGAGAAGTTAGCAGGTCAGTTGGTAGGAGTTCCAGAAACTATTCTGGAAGGAACTTTTATTAAAGGCCTTATAATCGACCTTCGTTCTGCTGTTCGTGTTTTGCAGCCTGAGGGGTTAACCCATGCGTGTCGATTGAAGAAAATAACTTGTTTGGAAGTGCTTCGCAAGGTGGGGGTTTTAATCGAACTAGTTCAGGAACTTTTTCTAACAGCATTAGTGGAACAAATTCTACTCCAACTTTGGTGTCCACAACACCAATAGAACGCGTTCTGCCAATTCAAAAGATTGACAGATTCAGAGATGCTGGAAAAACGATCTAAAGGGCTATGTGACGAAAAAATTGGACCAGGACATAGGTGTAAAAGCAAAGAGTTACAAGTGTTATGGGTGGACGACCAAGACCTTTTGAACATGAGAATTCTCATGAACATCTTGATTCAGTTGAGGTGTCTTTAAACTCGGACTTACATCCCCACGTACAATGAAAATACGTGGGAACAGAGGAGACATTGAAGTGGTAGTATGGATTGATTGTGGGGCCACTCACAGCTTTGTTTCGTGGCGTTTGATAGAGATGGCTGGATAGGTAAAAATTTGGTAGGGGTGATATTGGGGAATGGAAAAATAGAAAAAAGCCGTGAAATTTGTAAGGGAATCCACATATCTCAACCAGAATTACAAGTGGTTGAAGATTTTTTACCGTTCGAATTGGGAAGAGCTGATATCATCCTCGGGATTGACTTTAGGAGAGATGGTGGTCAACTTGAAAGAACTAACCATGGCATTTGGCGAAGGTGAGAGGAGAGTTTTTAATTAAAGGTGATCCAGCTTTGAGTCGGTCTTTGGTATCGTTTAAATCAATGGTAAGGACTATGCATCAGCAGAATGTGGGGTTCCTTATTGAGTTGAACATTATGGAAGATGGGGAATTGCTTCCTTACCCTTCTAATGGAAATATTACAGATGTTTTAGAAGAATTTGATGATATCTTTCACTTACCTTATGGGTTGCCCCCTCATCGGGATCACAAACATTCTATTCAATTAAAGGAGGGTACAGAATCGATAAGTGTACGACAATATCGTTACCCTCACGTCCAAAAGGATGAAATTGAAAGGTTGGTAAGAGAGATGATACAAGCAGGGGTTATTCAGCCTAGCTATAGCCCTTTTTCGAGTCCGGTATTACTAGTTAAGACAAAGGATGGAAGTTGGCGTTTTTGCGATGATTATCGAGCTTTAAATAAAGCTACGGTATTGGACAAGTTTCCGATTCCTGTTATTGATGAATTATTGGACGAATTACATGGCGCTACTGTATTCTCAAACTTAGATTTGAAATCGGGGTATTATCAGATTAGAATGAAAAAAGAAGATATTTCTAACACGGCATTTAGAACACATGAGGGACACTACGAATTCTTGGTGATGCCGTTTGGGTTGACTAACACTCCACCTACTTTTCAGTCTTTAATGAATAAGGTATTTCGACTTTATTTACGAAAATTTGTTTTTATTTTTTTGATGATATCCTTGTTTACAGTAAAACATTAGAGGAACATCATAACCACTTGACTATGGTTTTCTCTTGTTTGAGGAAGCATCAGTTGTATGCAAATAGAAAAAAATGTGCATTTGCTCAACAACAGATCGAGTATCTATGTCATGTGGTGTCAAAAAATGGGGTGTCCGCAGATCCCTCTAAAATCTCAGCAATGTTGGAGTGGCCGACACCGAAAAATATAAAAGAGCTGAGGGGTTTTTTGGGACTTACAGGTTATTACCGTAAATTTGTATGAGGTTATGGTAAAATTGCATGGGCACTTACTGAACAACTCAAAAAAGACAGTTTTAACTGGGTGAAGAAGCAACTAAAGCGTTTCAAGCTTTGAAAATTGCAATGACTCAGGTTCCGGTCTTGGCTTTACCGGACTTTAGTAAAGAATTTGTTGTTGAAACAGATGCTTCAGGTCGTGGGATTGGAGCCGTACTAATGCAAGGGGGTAGGCCGGTTGCGTACTACAGTCAAACTTTGGGTTCTTGAGCACGGTTAAAGTCAGTGTACCAACGAGAACTCATGGCCATTGTGCTTGCAACCCAGAAGTGGCGTCCATACTTACTTGGAAGGCGTTTCATCGTTCGTACTGATCAACGCAGTTTGAAGTATTTATTAGAGCAACGTCTAATAACAGAAGAATACAAAAAATGACTCACCAAGCTGATGGGATACGACTTTGACATCCAATATAAGGCTGGTATCAAAAATAAGGCAGCTGATGCGTTATCTCGGAGGGAAGAAAAGACAACTCATGGCTATGTCAATTCCGAGTGTCGTAAATTGGGAGGAATGAGATATGACCTTATGCAAGATTCTGAACTGAATTTAATTAAGGAAAAAGTTCTAAGTGATAATGTCAGTACTGATGGATATGTTATTACTGGAAATCAATTATTTTACAAAGGTCGTATTGTCTTTACCCAGGAGCTCAAAATGGATACTGCTACTTTTTAATGAGTTTCATGGTGGTGCAATAGGGGCACAATCGGGCATTCTGAAAACGTACCAACGTATGGCTTCTGAACTTTACTGGGTAGGAATGAGACAAGATATAGCTAAGTTTGTTTCCGAGTGCGACACTTGTCAGCGTAATAAGTATTCAAATTTGTTACCTGGTGGGTTATTACAACCGTTAGGATTGCCGAACAAAGTTTTGGATGAATTATCTATGGATTTCATAGACGGTTTACCCAGGTCTGATGGATATACAGTCATTTTGGTTGTGGTCGACTGATCAAGTATATATGGCCATTTATTCCAATGCGACATCCGTACACGGCTGCCACCGTGGCTGCTACATTTTTACGAGAGGTAGTTCGATTACAAGGAATCCCTACTTCTATTGTGTCTGACCGAGATAAAGTGTTCTTGAGTAATTTTTGGAGGGAATTATTTCGACTACAGGGCACCGAACTCAGGTTTAGCACCACAAGTATGATTAATACATATCTGCATAGATGGTAAATGGAGCTAGATAGCTCTTAAACCTGACCCATATTAGGATTAGATAGAGAGAAACTCAATTATTTTAAGAGGTACCCGGGTGTTACAGAGGCCATCACTACTACAAAAAGTGTCTTTTAGACCGGTGGAAAAAGGCTTTTCAACCGGTTACCCAACCGGTCTAGAAGGGGGGAGGTCTAAAAGCTCTTTGACATAAAGACCGGTTCAAGCACCGGTCTAAAAGAGGACTATATAGACCGGTTGGTATCACTATAAAACCGGGTGAAGCACCGGTCTAAAAGAGGACTATATAGCTAGTATCATTATAACCGGTCTCTATATGATTTATGAAGAAAAAAAAAATATGGGCTGTTTGGGATTGTTTAATTAAACTGCTTATATATGCTAGGTTTTAAAAAGCGCGATGCGCGTCGATGCAATAAGGGTCAAAAAGCCGAGGCGAATGCGCGCGCAGCACGTACCCAAGGCGACAATTTTATTAAAAAATATTTAAATTATATATAGAGCACAAAACACATTAATAACACATTTATACAATTATACCAAATAGTCGAAAACTAAGATCAAAAGTCTTATCGTTTATAAGGAATTGGTCAAATTGGACCATATCTTAAAAGTAAAGCCCATGAGAAAAAGCCCAATGGCCAATACACATTATCAAGTCCAATTTTATGTTATAAGGCCAAAAGTACATGATGCGCAAAAAAGCGCTGATGTGCATCAGCTGATGCGTGCCTGATGCGCGCGCATCACCTCCCATCCCGTAAACGCAACGCATCATGGTGTCTGATGCAACAGAGCCGCGCATCGCAACGCATCACGCATCAGCCACGCCTGATGCGCGCTTTTTTAAACACAGTATATAGGGAAAAAGACTCTTAGAGATTGCATACTGAAATCAGTGTTTATTTAACAAGGGTAGTTTAGGATTGTTTATTGTAACTGCTTATAAGGCTCAAGGCATAAACAGTTTCGATAAGCAACTCCAAACAACCCCTTAATAAAAGCGCAACAGTTTCAATAAGCAATCCTAAGCAGTCTGCTTCCCTCTATAAGCTGTTTAATCAAGCAAACCCAAACAGCCCATATTAGGTACATTTTCAATAAGCAATCCCAATAGAATCGTTAACTTGTTTCAATAAGCAATCTAAAATATCAATTACAAGCAGTTTTAATAAGCAAAACATCCCCTAGTCGTGAACAAATAATTTTAAACATAAAAGAAGCAGTAAGAACCAACTTACGTTAGTTTGAGGACAGCCGTTGCACGAGCTGCAACTCACCCACATGTCACTAACAGCCGTGTCAATTTGAAGGACAAACTCCTTAGGAGGAGACCCTAAGGAAACTTTCGTATAGTATAGCCTACAAAAGGATAACCAAGTTCAATAATTAATCAACTGATAATAAAGATAATGAAATTTGACACAAAGAAAAACATAAAAGAAATCGAGTTACCCACCCATAGTCGTTTTCCACCATGAATTGAGCAACAGCAGCTGACAGTGAAGGACTTTGCTGGTCTAAACGATGGCGAGTAAGCCTCGCTTTATCAAGATGATAAAGCTGGCTCAGGTCGTGCTTCACGGACCGAACATCCTTTAGCAGTTTGAACTGCTTGTTGGAGTGGGCAGAAGCAGGGGAAGAGCAGTGGAGGGAAATGACAAAAATCAAAACTGTAAAAATTTCAAGTGCCCTTCTCGACATATTGATGAAATGTGTGTTTGAAGAATCAAATGTGTAAAGAAGAGGCTGGATGGAGGGAGAGGAAGCAGTTGAAATGTACGAATTGTTCTTCCAGAAATCAACAAGTGAAATGAAGAAGAACCACTTAGCAACAGGAAACTCAAGAAAAGAGAAGAACTCGGAATTAGCTAATTTGTAGGTGTTTTTATAAGAGAAAAAAGTTTATAATTCAATAACTAATTTGTAATGACAGCTGATTGATCTATATACACAAATGAAATATAACTGATGATCTGTTATATCCTTTTTTTACTTTTGGTTAGTTTGCATTCATGACTATCTATCTTATTATGGGATAATGATAATCAATTCAATATAGTGGTAAACTGCAAATTGGTGTGGTTGCTTTTGGATGTAAAACATTTCCAAATTTTATTAAGTTACAATTTATTTCGGTCATCTACATAGCATAATCACAAAAATGGTGACTGTCCTTTTTTTACTTTTGGTTAGTTTGCATTCATGACTATCTATCTTATTATAGGATAATGGGTCAATTCAATGTAGTGGTAAACTGCAAATTGGTATGGTTGCTTTTGGATTTAAAACATTTCCAAACTCTTCATTAAATTAGTATAGTAATAAGTTTGCTTTTAAAAAAATTTCATTACTAAATGTACATATTGTACTTGATAAATTTAGAATGTAACTAATTATAGAGTAATAAGTGTTGCATGGATAACTAAAACCTCTTTAAATATACAGGTTTCACTTCAGTTGTTCTTTTAAATGAGTAAACAATATTTTTATTTTCAAAGTAGACAACATTAATTATACAGAAAAAAATGAAGGTTGAAGAAAAATAACGTACTCCTGAAAATGTCTCACATTCATGTAACTTTTTCTTTTAAGGCAATGTATATAATATAAAAAAAGAAACTAGCAAGAATTTTCTTTTTTTTTTTTTTTTTGAAAAGCAATATATTTCAATCCAGAACTAATACCAATTACAAAAAAAAGGCATCCACTACTTTAACAAGATGCTTAAGAATAGAGGGCTAACAAGAAATTAGAAGTACATCGACATACGCGACATTACACGTACCAGAGGCTGCAAGAACCTAGAAGAAATTATTTGCCAGCTAATTCAGTGCTGTTGCACAGTATGGATAGACATCAAAGGCTGTCTGCATCTTTTCCGTTGCTCGCCTAATACCAGAGGCTGCAAGAACCAACATGACAATTTAGAATTACAAATAAATACAGTTCGCTGCAGCAACAAGATAAGACCAACCTTCATTGGATTGTAAATCCACAATTCTGAGTACCACAAGGGCCTCCACATTTTCTGGATCCAACTGCAGTAGAAAGTAGTTGAACCTAATTAGACGTTAGATACAGCCATCATACAGAAACAATTATGTGCAGAAATTGGTTAAAATGACTTGCCTGCAACACACTCAAATGCTTGTTTGGCCCTCTCGAATTGACCCAGCTTGTAACGACATAAATTTATGCCAAGTCGTACAGCTGCAGGACATCGAGGATACACTTGCAGGACCCTCTGTAAAAGGGATGAAAAAATTAGAATAACTGGGACACAACAAAATGATTAAAAGTAGAAACCGGAGGTGCAACAAATTGTGATACAAAAAACAATAGTCAGTACTAAATTTTTCCCAACTCCAGAAGAACTATACAATGAAAAGAATGAAATTCTCAAACTATGCAAGGAAGTAAAAGAACCTTGTACATCTCCAATGAACTTGAGTAATTGCCTCGGTTGAACTCAACACAAGCCTGCATTAAACCAGACTATGTGATTAGTTAAAACTACCAAAAACTAACTTAAGGTTTATAAGCAGCATCAACCAACTATGGTTTGCAAACAACTTAATAGAAAAATATAATGTTCGCTAGCTCATATCAAGTTCAGCTGCTATTGCAGGACCACTGCGATAGCATGTATTAATGATTGACTAACAACACCATACGACTGGCCAAGAAGAGAAGGAATATTATCTCGGCCTCCATCTAATACAATCTTGAATGCAGCAAAAGCCTGATCCACGTCACCCTTAGCTAGTAAAAGTTGACCTGTATCCAAACTTAAATGGTAAGTATATAGTTTGCATGGGATCCGATGCATATACAGAAGCTTAGTTAGTTGACACCATGTCAATGGTCCAAAAGTTTAAGACACGCTATGGGTCTAGTTCATGAAGTAAAGGTGCATAACGAATAATAGTTTAATTTAGTGCTCAGGGCCAGAAAAAGCTTGTTATGTTTTACCTTTGCCAACCCACGTAGAAGCGTGCATATCGATTCTGGAGGCTTTGTTGTAGTACTGTGTCGCCAAAATGAAGTGTTCTTCGGTTCTTCCTTCTCCCTTTGTTTTGTCTCGACTTTCCCAGGGTAGCTGCAATAGGCCCCCAAGGCATTTAAGATGGCGATCCTTTCATACCTCACGTCTGCATAATATTCGTCAATTTCTGCAAAGCAAACAAGTTGAAATGAAATTAAGCAGCAGTTTCAGAATATTTTAACCCAAAAAATCATATTAATAAAGTAAATTGGAATTTAGTCAATTTACCAGGATTGGACCCTTCTTCCAGAATTTGGCGAAACTGTTCAATTTTCCCCTGTTTAAAGTACTCCCTCCACTAAAAATTACAAAGAAATCAATCAGCAATTGCAATCATGCAAACTCATACAAACGATAATTTTCACGCAAAGGATACAAAATATGCTCATGTACGTCAGCCTACGGTCGTATCCTAATTCCCTACATAAATTACTTTCTCGGGAGAAACATATGTTCCTTTGCTTAAGCTTATTTGCCCGACTTATGAGCTTTTTGAGAAGCTAATAAGCTCAATCTTTTGGCCTAATAAGCTTATCACTTTCAGGTTAGGGGTTATTATAAGCTCAAGTTGATAAGCTCATAAGCCCTAAAAACTGAGGCGATTAGCTTTACAGAAGTTCAATAAACCCATAAACCAGAAAGACAAGCTTAAAACAAACACACTTTTTAGTGTCCTGGCTAATCCTAATGACAGTAGTTTAAACTTTCAAGCAGCTTCTATCAGAGACTTTTATCCAGCTTTATATACATTAAGCTAGTTATGGGGGTGTTTGTTTAAGCTTATTTGATTTCGGCTTATTTTGAGACTTATGGGCTTAAATAAGTTTATTATGACTAGTAGGATACCTGCGCACAGCCGCGGCAACAGAAAATGTTTACAGGTGGCAAGGTTTTACGTATTAACTGTTACTGAAGTATATGACGCATTTTTTTTGTAACTTCATGTATGCCCAAAAGTTTTAGTGTTTTTTTTGTTTTTGTTTCATTAAAAACATCATACGTATTGAACCAAAAATAAAGTGTCACAACACCTAAAATGAAGCATCAAACCATTGAAGTAATGAAAGAAGTAAATATCTATATGAACTTTTTTATCTTTAAGTTTGATCTTACACATAAAAAATATGAAACAATGTAGTTTCAGTTTGCTACTTTGCATCATTCCAAGCAAAGCCATGACATAACATTTTGGGCCTAAAACAATGCATACAAGACATAACTGACGGCACTACATGTGACAAAACCAAATGAGACCAAATTCTTTACATATGTATGCAAATCTCTGGTCTATGAGGCTTTCAGAACTTGTGGCTCAGTTTCTTAAATTTTGAGCGGAAAATGTGTTAAATGCAAGTATGCAACAGGTATCTCACTTAACAAACTAATCCTCATGGTGTTGGCTTTTGAATTTCAAGTCAAAGCTGTCCTCTCAAGATAGATACTAGAGATTTAGTTTCTTAAATTTTGAGCGGAACTTGTGGCTTTTGCAAGTATTAACAATTAGAGATTAAACATCCATGTCACGAAATTCATTAGTAAATGATTTTCTAATAGTATTTAGGGCAAAATAAGTGATTTAGTTTGATTGACCACTATGAGGCTAAAACCCGATAAAGTTGATCCTCTCAAGATAGATACTAGAGATAAAAGATAGGTTTTTTCATTGAATATCTCATACGACATGCTCTCTTGGCATGGCTTTAGAATTTGGCTTGTATAGCCGAGTGGCAACATGAATTCTCCTATCATACATACCAATCAAAATAACTTAGAATTGCCACTAATATGAAAGTTGGACACATTGGCGAAACCCATTTATATGTCTAATTTCGCACACCACAAAACACAAATAAACACATACCATTACTTTCGATTACTCATTTCTTATTGTTCAATACATATTATTAACACAAACATTCTCACTTCGAAGATACTGCCACAACAAATAATCACCATTTAAATGCTTGCCATCAATTAATTAATTTAATATTATGTAAAAAAAAAAAAAAGTAGTCAATTAAAACTCAAGAAATGTGTGATAATGAAGGACCGAACACTATTTACCAGTTGTAAACTGATTCCCGCAGCAGACATGTGTTTGGCATTGACGGCTCGTATCAATGTGATTGTGACGATGATTGACAGTGGTAACGGCGGTTTGAAGGGATTTATGGCATAGTTATAGGATCGGTTAATAGAGAAATATGTTACCGAATCTCGTCTAACAATGAAATGTTGCTAGTGGGAATCATATCAATAATCAAATTATTATTATTATTATTTTCTTAAATATTAAATTTGAAAAGCCTAAATACTTTTAAATTTATTCATATTTTATAAAAAAACTAATATGATTTGTAATTATTCAAAAAAAACTTACAAAAATATATGTGTCAAAAACTAAAAAAAGTAAAACTTAAAAATGGCGGAGCAAGTTTTTCAAAGATTTAGGCTGAAACTTAAAATTCAATATCATAATGAAATGGCTATTTGAAGGGATTTACGAGTTTGCTTTGTGGGTGTCATAATGAAATGAAAGATAAATATTTTGTTTGTTTTAAAGTTTCAAAGATAAATTATCAATTTGTTTACTGTGGGCTTCACATTTTCACTCTGTCTTTCTCATTTAAATTTTCTAAAAGAATATTTTAATCTAATTTTGAAATATAAACAAATTTTAAAATTTAATAATTACATATTTTCTCTCTCCTTATTTTCTTTCAAACCAACTAAATCTGAATCCGATTCTAAACCCATTTACAAACCAAACGGGCACTTAATACATGTTGGAGATAAATAAATAAATATGAATACGGGTAAAGTTGGGTCCAAATTTAGATCCGCGTGTTTCAAATTTTTGGAAAGTGTCATGTCTAAGTGAGGGCATGCATTTGATTTGAACGATGCTTGTTGATTCAAAGTAAATACTAGTATCATTATAAATAAACAAGAGTAAATGTCATAGATCGTCCATGTGGTTTACCGGGTATAACGAAAATGGTGCATAAACTTTTTCTTTCCCGGATCCACTCCCTGTGGTTTTGACCCGTAACGGGTTTGGTCCCTTGACCAAGATTTTCGTCAATTGACCGTTAAATCCCTTCACTAGACTAATATATGGGGGGGGGGGGGTTATTATTGGGATTTTACGTTTGGCGCCATAAGGGTCTTTATCAAACCCTAGAATATCTCAATTCATCCCTAAGCTAAGTCACCCACCCACCCACCAAAATTTCTCTCTAAACCTGGTAATTGAATGAAACACTAGAAAGGGTTCACCATCAAATCAACAATGTTGTGTGAATGGAGGGTGCGTAAAAAGGGTTCAACATCTAATCCCTATCATGATTATCGTAAGTACCATTGTTACCACCAAACTCTTCCTTTTAGTTTATTCAGTTGTGTAGTAATTTTGAGTTTCTAATGTAAATCGTATTTTGTATGATCAGGTGAGTTTCCAACCGTTTTTTGTCTAAAGATTAACCATGGATGTGCATTCACCAGTCATCCTAACATACGTTACAAAGGTGGGAAGGTAAATGTAATAACTCGTAAAATTTTCTAGTCATTAGTGAACGTTAATCTAGTATTAACACATCATTACTGTTCACTTAACCATTTTTACGAGCCAATTTGAAATTTTTGTTTATTACATTTCTATTCAAACATTGTTACATTATTCACGATACTATGGAACGAGCTCACATGCGGACCACGACGAAATAAACTCACTCATTATATTCACCAAACGGATCCTTATTTAAATCTCGGGCCAATTTTGTTGGCCTATTACTGTTCACCAAGCCCAACCACAAAATTCATAACTTTTATTTATTTCATTATTTCCCTCGACTAACACACCTTTACTTGACCCCATTTATTTTTTATTTCGACACACAACACCTAAAATATTTTTCACCAATCGAATCCTTACATTACAAGGATTCGAGAATGACCAAACTTTTCATCTAGATCGAACGTTTGCTATGTAAACGAGAACCAAAGTAAATCACCCTTGACACAATTTCAAATACGTTCAACTTTCACACCATTTTACCAAATTCGATCACAACTTGTTTCCCCTAGTTCTTATGACTTTTTATGATCGATTATGATTTTAGAACCATGTTTCTCACTTTATTTCACAACATCACACGTTACAAATATGTTTTGGACCTTTTTGATTATCGACATATATATAGATACATGCCATTCGATTACTAAGACTTTCATATACATTCCACTTGATATAGAAAGATTCTAAATCCTTATCTTCTACTGACAAATATCGAATACTAGTTTATAGACCCGTGAAATTCACGGGATTAAATTTAAAACCGTGAAATGGTATTTTTGTTATTATTATGAACATAAATATGTTTATATAAGCAAAATAATCCTAAAACATTATTGAATAAACCACTAAACTTTATATAAAGAGACATCGATGTCGTTGAATACTCAAGCACATGATTATCCACATTATGAAGACAACATAAGCAACTCATCGTCATGATGAAAAATAAAAGAAAAATGTACTAATAATCAATAAACAATATTTTTAAACTTTATTCGTACTACGTGGAATAGAAACTAAAGATTTTGAAGAACTTCCTTGTAGACCACATTTGTTGTCTTTGTGGAGATGTTGCCTTGATCATCGCATATCAAAACTTTAATCCCTTTTTTTGAAGTAACCCGCGAAACTGCGACGTACAACTGACCATGGGAAAAAACCGGACGTGGTAGGTAAAGACCGACTTGTGAAAGTGACTGACCTTGGCTCTTATTAATGGTCATTGCAAACGAAACAGAAATAGGGAATTGCTTTCTAATCATCTTTACTGGCATACGCTTGTCTGAGGGTGTGAGGCGCATTCTTGGAATCAATGTAAGTCCTTCTGGACCGGTGGAACCGATAATTCTTGCTTGGATAACTGTTGGTGCCATCTTTACAACCTGCAGTCTTGTCCCGTTGCACAAACCATTAGCCGGATCAATATTCCTTAACAACATTATAGGTGTACCGACCTTCAAAACCAATTTGTGGTTTGGCAATCCTGAAAACTTCATACCGTTAAGATTTTCTGGGCTAAAAACAGCCTGATTTATAGCAGACGTAGGTTCAGAATTGCATAAAGAGTCGCAACTCAAATACTCAACCATGTCGCCTGGCATATTTTCAAGCAACTTATCGTTAATGGTATCAACTACTTCGTTAGTTGGTGCAAGAACTGCTTTTCCTTGCAAATACCCAGGTGTGTCCAAATTGTTCATGAGATCAGGAAAAGTGAAATCAACAATGGCCTGAATAGGATCAGCTGCTTCTTTGATACAAATGTCTTCAGGTATGTCGACAATAGCCTCACCATCATTAGGTTCAGATAATGTCCCGTTGCCCACCTTAAGGATCCATTCAGCAAACTCCTTTGTTTCTAACAATTCTTCAGCCGAACCACCTGATTTTAGCCTCATGTTAGTGGTCAGCTTAAGGACAGTACAGTTGTCAAATATATATGATCGGCTGATTGACGCATTAACGACATCCTGCCTTGACCCTTTTGGTATAACGGGTAATATCTGTCTAAAGTCACCACCAAATACTACAGTCATTCCACCAAATTGTAATTCGGCATTATCGGGATTGTTCAAGCGCATTACATCTCTCAAACTCCTGTCCAATGCCTCAAAAGCATGCCTATGTGTCATGGGGGCTTCGTCCCATATAATCAGCTTTGTTTGTCTTAGTAAAGCGCCAAGGTCGCTATTTGGAGAAATAGAACAGACGGAGTCCTCGTTAAGATTGATTGGTATAACAAACCTCGAATGAGCTGTCCTGCCACCGGTCATAAGAAGAGATGCAATGCCACTTGACGCGACATTTAGAACAATGTCACCTCTAGAACGTATAGCAGCTGCCAATGTCTTCCAAATGAATGTTTTACCTGTACCACCGTAACCATAAAGGAAAAAAGTACGGCCAGCACCACTATAAGCCGATGACATTATCGTCTCGTACACTTTATTTTGCTCTTCAGTCATAGAAGCTTTTAGTCTTACATGTTCTTCTTTTAACTCATCCATGTTGTATGACAATTTCTCCAAATAAAATAGCAATTTCAATGAAGATGCAATAATAAGAAAAGAAAAAAATATTTTCTATTCATCATTTTCATAATAAGTGTACATATTAAAGAAAAAAAAACATATACATTACAACTGTGTACATTATATTTTTCCAAATTACATAATTGGCAAATCTAAGTTATGATATCTTTCTTCTTCCACTTGTTGATTTACATCAAAGCCGCGAGAGGGAGATTCATGGGTCCGTCTTGTTGATTTCCATCTAAGAGCAATTATGTTGGTTCTTCCTCTTCAATGTGTAAGAATAAATGCAAGGCAGAGAATGAAAAACGGGAGACTTCTAGAACGCCTAATATTTACAAAACCTGTAAATATAAAAGTTGAAATTTAGTGAATATCTTGTAACTGATAACATGGCCTGGAAATAATAAAAGATGGTAAGTTATTACCTGGTTAGAGTTTGTGGAAAACTTGTCACACTAAGAACAGAAGTATCCCAGGAAAAAACTGCAAAAAAGAAAAAGCAAATGCAAAAAATATATCCTGCAAAACTTGGACATATATTTTTTCACAAATGATTACATAAAAAAAAGTAGAAACATTTATAAAACCACAAACAATAAAATAGCTGAAACACATTTAAAATGGCAATAATTAAGTCCAAAATAACCAAAACAAAGGTATCATTGTGGTAAATGCAGCCCACAATATTGAAAAAACTGTGTCAAACACAGTTTAACAAAGCCAAACTTAAGTCCAAAAACAACCAAAGAAATGTAGTTCTAAATGAAGCAAACAGAAATGTTTAACTGAAGAATGTTTGAACCAAGACAAATTATGGCTTTTCAATCTTGATGTCCTTCAATAAATCAAGTTTGAGATTCTTCTTTGGGGTCTCATCAGAATCATCAAAATCAGGATTGGGGATGGCTTCCAACTTCCTTTTCTCTGGGCTTGTGGCACTGTCTTTGTCCACTGTACTCGGGGTTTTGTTCTCTCCGGTCATTGACAAAGCATCCTAAAAACATATTTAATAACCAAAACTGAAAATATTACTCAATCATGTATCAATTAGTACGAATAGACAGTGTAATAAACTGAAAACATAATAATTTATTGTTGATACCTTCACACCGCCACACCCGACTGACGAATCGGCATTCACGCTAGCAGAACCATCATTGACAGATTCCTATACAATCACAAACAAATAAATTATTAGATTATCGATTTATATAGCTACTGGTTGATTGTAAACTGAATCAGGAGTTGTTGCATAATGGTACCTTTTTGGGCTAAAAATGGTTCAGAAAAGATAGAAGTATTTTTAAATGAGTCAGATGTTTGCATTCCCATACAGACCCTATCAAAACTAAAAGTCTCTAATGAAATTTAAGAATCGTTTTGTTGTTTATATCACGGTGGCTGCTATAATTTATTACCCTAAACATCTAAAACGACTGCATCTTGATAGACTATTGAAAAGGAAATTGAGATTATGTCTTGACATTTGTTAGAAAAAACTCCACAAGTAGTACATATAAATCTTGCTAACAATAGTTCATTATAAGTAGAAATTTTCATAACAAAGGTATTTGGATGTTGAGATTGTACAAAATAACCCACTAAAACACTACACTGCCAAACGCTTGTGTTACTTGGACAGCGTGATTTCAATTTGCTGTAACTAAGGAAGTAGACTAATTTTATTATATATCACTTTACTGAAGTTCAGTTTCACTCCTGAGTATATGTATAATCTTTATATTATTGTTCTTTAGTAATATGAATATCATCCACAGAAACCACCCCTCCATATAACAATGCAAAACTTAGCCGTTACAGCAAGTGACCATGGTGCCTTTAAAATTAATTACCCGATAGACCACAACCCCTTCATGTTGAGTACACGTGTGCTTAAATTCAAATTAAATTGCATCTAATAAACATCAGTTTATAAGCTTTTAAAGTCACTTACACATCAGTTAAATTGCATCTAATACACATCAGTTTAAATTGCATCTAATACACATTAGTTTATATAGAAGATATATGTACCTCATTGTTAAGAACTTTTTTAAGCAATTCACCAACGACATGTTTGTCATCTGTCATCTTCACAACGGTATAGACATACCATTCTCGTTCGATATTGTAGTCTGCAACATCAATCTTGAATGCAAATTTCCTTCCCACAAGCTTCTCTAAAGCTTGTGGGAATTGATCCACATCACCAGCCTGTGAAAGTAAGATAAATAGTAAGAAATTGTAAAAATCATTATTATAATTCATAGGTTACACGGTGAAATGAATGTTCTACCTGTTCCTGTATTTCAACCAATTCTCGAGCACTTTTGTTGATGAGTCTTGAGACTTCTCTGTCAAAAAGTATCAATGATGTACTCCCGCTCCCATCGATCACCCTTATTTGAACTTTGAACCTACAATAGTAGGTTTAAAGCTTATTATTTGACAAAGTAAAAGTAAAAGTACGACAAAGTAAATGTGTATAATTAACCGAGTAATAAAATACCTTGGGATAACAAACTGTGGTATTGTCTTGCAATTTTTACACCACATATCATTTGATTGGTTCACATCAGCAGGCCCATCCCCCTCAACATCAACAACAATTTCATTCTTATTGCTCACTTTTTTGTTGCATTTCCGACAACTCATGTAAAACCATGAGTTCTCAGTCTCTAGGCACAAAATAGAAGCAAGCAATATAGCATAGCCAGACTGTAAAATGTAAAGTATTAAATGTTATTCATATAACAATCATATAAAGTGTTATTCATATAATTGTCATCAAAACATAAACATTGTATTATGAAATTAAATTTAACATTTATACCTCATCTAAATCCCTAATTTCTTCAATGGAACGGATCGGAAACCGGTTCAAGAACTCATCATGAGTTGAGTTGAAGGACCCTTTGCTAAGAGAGATCTTAGAACCTGTTTTGGTTTCGGCACCATCCAGCAAGAGCCTGCAAAATGATAATATGTTATTAATAATATGAATAAAAAATAGACTACGATTAATTCCTTTATTTGACAATTCTGGTACACATACTTGTGCTGGAATTCCTTAATTTCTGGAATGTCCGAATTAATGAATAACCTGGAACCGAAATACCCATTCTGCACACTCTGCTTATCTGTTACATATAAAAAATAAAGATTAGTTTTGATCAAATCATATGCATTTAGAATTTATGTAACCACAAATCAATTGACAATAAAGATAAAGTTTTATTAAGTCTTACCTCTCCAGATTTTATACCTCCCATATTGCACAATTACAACAATTTTTTGTTTCGATGTGTTCTCATCGTTACTTATGTAATCATTAAGCTGTCTTGCATACTCTCCCCAAAAGGTGCAACTTATTTCATTTGACCTGTAAACAGTAACTTGTTGAATTAGTATTGAATCTAAAATGAATATACAGTTAATGTTAAAGGAGGATTAAACCAATATTCTTGTACTGAAACAAATCAACAGGAAATAATGTAAGGCACTTATTGTGCACACAGAAATTCAATAAATTATGCACAATAAAATTTTCGACATGTTTTTGTTGGATCTGCTAACAATGACTAAGTTGTTTTTACTCAGGTAGCTTATGCGCCACACAATTCTGTATCTGTCACAGTAGCGATTAAGCTGTTCTAAATAATAGGTTGAATTTCTAGGTGAAAAAAATTGGAATCTATCTAGTCTACTGTCTCGCAACAACTGGAGATCTATTATAACAATTTATGGACACTCGAAAACTAAATTATTCAGATTATACAACAAATATATGGGATCAGCAATCACAGATCAGTAGAACAGTACCTTGTTGGTCACTTTTCGTTCAATATAAAGGAAGATGCAGGTACGTTAGTGAACATGGTCGATTAAACTATTGAAAATCACGCCCTCTATTGAGTTATCTCTCATTTACTCTTCCAGAGGTTGTACTATTTTGGTCTCAACAATTTGGTTGGGTCATTCTATGTTCCATTTCTGATATTTTTCTTATATTTATTTCTATGAAGCTGTTATTTAGGAATTTGAAAAGTGATGAACAGCCATGGGTCGACACTATTAGATCAGTGAACTTTGGGGAAACCGTGCCCTTCCATACAATGGATTGGCTTGGTCAGTCCAAAGAATCAACAAAAGTAGTTTACTGGTTATTCATATTATGGTATTAATGCAGGTTGTTTTCTCCAATGAACCAAAACCAGAAATTCAGAAATTCTAAAGAATCTCATTAGCCCTAACTACTATCCACAATCATGTTTGATGAACAAACAAAGTTTAACTACTATCCACACATAGTGTACACAAATTCAGAAATTCATCACAAATCATTTTATGGTTATGAAACATATGTTGAATTTCAAATTAGACATACCTCAAATCCTGAAGCTGACACTGCAATTTCTGTCCAGGTTTGCCATTTATTTCCATCAGTTCCAAATCTCCACAGCCTGTGAGAACACCAATGATGTCTGCAAAAAGAATAAACAATTTGATGTCAAAACTAAAATGGCTAAATAAAATATACAATATGACGGCATTACTAATATTGAATACAAAACTCACCAACACAAGCATTTTCAACTATTTGGTTTTTCAGTATTTTTTCAAATTCAACAAAATGGAAAACATTATCAGGACCATCAAAGTTGGTAGTTTGCTTCACAACAGTGTTACGAAAGAAGTTAATCTTGTAACGATGTTCCGCGTATTTGGTTTTGCCCTGGTACTCGGCAACACCAAAATTTGACAGGTACACAGCAGAACCTTCTAAAAGTAGCCTCTCAAAGGTATTGAGAAACTGACTTTTCACAGATCCGTGAATCCTAGAACCCTACGAAAAAAAATTACACAGGGCATCAAACTAACAATAAAAAATGACAAATGTGTATCAGTTATTATGAAAACAAATTAAAGGTTAAAAAAATACCTCTTTGTCAACAAATATCAATTCCAGGTTCTCAATTCCAATGGGCTTACCATAAACATTTTGTTTCCAGCGACGGTCAACTTTAACACAAATGTTTTGTGCTTCTTTTCTTGCCGTCAAGTCCTTCACCAAAACAACTGAATTAGGGCTAGACATCCTAATACTTTTGCTACTGAATATAATTGCTACGGTGGAGTTTGGTGCTTATGAACGTATAGTATGGGTGTATTTATACACGAACCAATATTATATCGAAACACTTGTTAACCCTAGAAAAATTAGCGAATTGAAACCGTGTATACCACTAAAATGTCGTTAAAATATTGAAAAAAATGATGAATTTAAACGGATAATACTCAATTGCTTTAATTTGTGATAAGATTTCACAAATATTTGAAAAAAAATAATATATGTATTGATAGGTTGTGATTTTATTTAATAAATTTGAATAAATAGATTATTAACTTACTTGGGATAGAATGATGATACATAGCTCGAAATCCGGATGACTATGATTGATTTAGTCTTTGATTTAGGCGGCGGATGTATATTGTTATGGGGCGGATGTATATTGTTATGGGTAGGGTTTAATTTAGGCGGGTTGTTCTTTTTGATGAAGAGGGGAATGGGGCGGGTTGTTGTTTACTTTTTTGAGATGGGCTGTGAACGAATTTTTTTTACAATGGACCGAAAATTGGAATTTTTGAAACTTTCTTAATAAGCTTTTGGGCTGTGAACGAAATTCTGTTACAATGGACCGAAAATTTTGAAACTTCCTTGGTAAGCTTTTGACAGAAATATAATATTTCCTTAATTATTTGTATAATTAAAATTGTTAGATGAAATGACAATTCTAGACATCTTAGAATTTCAGCATTGCTTTTTGAGAGGGGCATTTAACGTCTTTTTCAAGTGCTGTATATTAGAATATATAGATAGATAGATATAGATATCTCAAAGACAATCTCTACTTGCCTATATTATATATTATACAACTACATGCATGCATTCCTATATATATATATATATATATATATATATATATATATATATATATATATATATATATATATATATATACACACTAGACTTCAAAGCTCGCCCGATGGGCGGGCATGACTTATAATTTTAATTTTGATGGTGTTAGTTAACGTAAAATTATTTTTAAGGACGCCGATTTCATTTTATTTTGTTAGGCTATTGGTTTACGGTTGAAAATTTTTAAGAGAAAGTTAATTGTTATTTTTAAGGACGCCGATAGTCAAACTGTTTCAACTTTGACCTTGTCCATTTTTGCGGGTGTTATATAATAATTAGTGCAAAATATATGAATAGATTGAGTTTTAAGTGTATTTTTCGTTGGTATAATTTTTCATCAAGTATTATATAAAACAAAAAAATATTTAAGGTCAAAGGTGAACCGGACACTTATTTTGGGACGGAGGGAGTACCATTTAACGCCTTTCAAAAAGTTATTAGGGTTAAAAAAATAAGTTAAAGAAAAATAAGATATAAATATACCAACACAGATATTTAATGATGCCAATTCAAATTCAAAACAGAACTCATTTGTAAACAACGTTGATTGTTGATTTATTGCATTTACCATCTTGATCACAATGATGAATCTTCAATCCCTTCTTTTAGCTCCGGCGAACAACAACCAAAAATTAAATGTTACAGTAATACTTTCTTTTTAGCAACTACTTTATTTCATATCAAGCAACAAAATTTGGTAAAACAATGGTTTTATGACTCGCAATGTTAAAATATCAGATAAGTGTGTTAGCTTATTTAATATAATTTTTCAACTAAATGTTATGATACTATATTTAATAGTGTTATTCTTAATCTAAGGTCTAAGAAACAAATCACTTGATTTATCACATCTCTAGTAATTGAAAAACAAATGCCCTGTTATCTCGGTCTAACCTGTGTTGAGCACATTTTATGAAGTATTTTATGACGTGTTGGACTGGAAATGAAAAAGCTTTAATATTCATCGACAATTTTCTATTAGGTGTCAAAGAAGGTGCGCAAGTTCTACATCTTCCGGTGTGGATTGTTCTTGAACCTACACATAAGAATGAGCATTAAGAAAATGAGAATGGTCATTTTAGTATCCGTTAATTAAAACTAAATTTTCAAAAGTTGTTGGAAGCCAAATGTAACATGACCTAGCCTAAATTTATGTGGAACTTCTCCGACTAAGGAATATTGAAACCAAATACTTATTCTAAACTTATAAAAAGTTTATAAAATTAAATGGATGAATGCATTTAACCGCAATGCATATGACTTCTCTAACTAAGGAATATGGAAACCAAAGACTTATTCTAAACCAAATTCGGTGAAAATTCCAAAAAGAAACACATGCAAGTGTATATTAACATATGATTGATGTTTGGCTTAATATGTATATAAGTGTAGAAATTTACTATTATTAATATGGTACACTATACCAATTTGGTGCATCGAACCCGAACGATCCGTAATGAGCCTCCCCCTCCTCCCGTACCAATTTTAGAAAACTTAATGATCCGAGATCCCGTTCCGTGTTCCATGTGACTACGATACTCACATTGTTTTAATTAAATATATAACATACCATGAAAAAAAACATAACTATTGTTGCAGTTTCCAAGTGATGCAAAGATGCCCAATTAGAAGCAATAGAACAATTAGAATAGCAGTACTACATGCAATTTTAACTTCAAAGTAAATGTGTTAACCTCAAGTTCTCCACCCGATTCATACCATAACGAACCGCATTCACAACACATTCAAATATTGCATAGTACGCAACTTTACTTGTGCGAATAACCCAATTCTGTAATTGTCTTGGCTAATATCTCTACCCATTTCACAAAGTTGTAGAAAATGATAGATTAGTTGATTTGCAACTATAAATAAGCCATCAAATAAATGATAATTGCAAGTAATAAAAAATCAGATTCAATGTCATGCTAAATCATTGGATAAGACACTTTCATTGTGCGAATAGTTGATGAAAAGAAACGATAAAAGATGAAAATGGTATTCATATTACCTCATCCATCACCAGCATTGTACAATTATCAAGTTTGAAAATTTGTTTTTTGGTTAGATCAACAATTCTTCTAGGAGTGCCAAAAAGCAAATGTACAGGTTGATATAGCCGCATAATATAATCCTTCAAACTCGTTCCTCTAGTGGTGACCATCACTTGAATGTTTATAGCAACCAGATGCTTTGCTCAAAATGAGTATTGTGCCCGTAGACCAACTAACAAATGTGGGCTCTTAACAAAGTTGATGTTGTCAAGCTGATATTCAATATAGACATGTATGAACTTTGTACATAAATAATGAAGAATACTTCACACTCTATTGACTTTGTCCATGCATAAGTGCTGATTTCTGTGATAAGGACTGTGATAAGGAATATAGACATACCTGTGAGCTTGATTGTGTATTTGCAGAATTGAACTTCTCTAGACCATGCTAATCAATTGAGCAAAATACTATAGATTATTATTGTGTCTCTTTGTTATGAAATTTGATACCGAATTCACATTGAAACGGGTGGGTGCAATGTACCTCACGAACACGACATGAAGTTTTCCTTTTTTATTAATGGTTATCTGTGAACTTAACGGTCAATAAGAGATTCCTTATATCTTCATGTCCTTGTTGGTCGGCCAAGTCTCGAGGGGTCCAACCTTGATGATCTTGTTGGTCAATGTTGGCTCCTTTGTCTAGTAGGAACTTCACTATCTCGATGTTACCCTCACATACTGAAGCATTAAGAGCTGTGTATCCATCACTTCTAGCACTGGTGACATCTCCTCCATGACAAATGATTTTCTTAAGCAACTTTAAGTTGTTTTGCTCAGCTGCAATGCAAGAATACTTCCCTACATCACACGATGATAGAGTGGCACCGTAACTTGCCAAAGGTCCAACCATAGTATCATAACCACCCATAATAGCCTCCCACAAAGGAACGTTCCCTTCTAAATCTGTAGAATTCGGATCTGCTCCATAGTCAAGCAGTAGATTAACACAGATCTCACTTCCTTTTGACGTTGCTATATGCTGAGAAAATCAAAACACTATGAAAGTAATGAGGTATATGTTCAATGCAGTAATAATTAATTTGCAATCAAATATGTGCATACCAAAGCAGTTCTTCCATTGTTTTCCTACTCATTTGGATCAAGACCTTTCTTTAGCAGTTTGTGCAACAACTGATCATTTCCTTTAAGTGTAGCAAACCACAGACTTAGGGGCAAGTCCATCTTGCCACGAGCCAACATGTTTTCCGTATCCAGCAACACTCTTTCAATAACTGGACCATTCTTTTCTTTCAAATGCTGCTCCCAGGAAATAAAATAGATAAGTCTAATGAATCAAGGAGATATTGTAATTATCATAGAATGAAGGGTAATATATATGAAGAGAGATGCTACAACTTGAACAAACCTGTAGGAGATTGTTCATAATGACAGTTCCATCACCAACTACTGAACAGGAGCAACAATATTCCATTGTATTACCTTCATAGACACACCTCCTTCGTTTATTCCTTTTGAATGAGGTAACAGAAGGTTGTCCAGCTACCTGTCCTGCAATCCGGTCAAACGATAATCTCTATGTTACTTAAATCCAAATCATAGCAATAACTATGCGCCAAACTATCCAGCTTACTGTTTGAACCTTGAGCATATGCAAGAGAATCCATTTCAACAGGAAGTAGTTGTGGCAGACATAGATGCACTCTAAAGCAACGCCCGTCAGGTTCACGAACGACCCTCGTCGCAAAATCCAATATCATTGAATCGAGGTGAGGGGCTGAAGGCGCGGTTACAATGTCGTCAGAATCATCAGGACCGCGAATGATCCCCGCCAAAAAATCTAGTGTGTGGCCCAGGCTCACGGTCTGAAATTATCATCACAATAGGGTCATTAGAAACTTAAAATAACACATGATCTGTTATTCCCTCCATTGATCATAGGAGGTGTTTACTGACAACATGAAGAGTTACACATAAGCCATACCAGGTTCCATGCAAGAAATGTGACTATCATAAACAACCCCTCTAGTAAAGTCCAGTAACTTGGGTCCTCGTGCTCCACATGCAAATAGTAGCCTAAACTTATAAGCCCACAACCCGTAAGTGGTTATTATATAGCGCGAAAACTAAACAAATAGAATAATATATAGAAACCATATACTTAACAACTCTCACCAAAATGTTCGTAGCCGGACGGCACACCATCCCATGCAATCTCTTGTTGGTCGAAAATAAATGAAGAATCAGCATCAAAGACCTTTCTCTTTCCTCTCAGATTACTCATCTCTGACTGACTTTCTTTTACCATGAACGGCGATGCATATCTCATATATTTTCTATCCCATTTTTTATTCGACCATTTCTTGCTTGAAGCACCTGTAAATCTGATGAACTCAAATAAGTACATTTTATTACTATCATTTATCCTATTAATTTGACTTGTTTTACTATATTATGTATGAGGATTGATACTTAATTGTTTACTTTTGTAATTCTCAGGTAAAAACAAGCATTTGGTGAAACTTAGCGATTATGGACTAATAATGGAGCAAAACATGCATAAAGTGGAAGTTTACTGACATGGACAAGATCAAGTCAATTCTGCTCCAGATGCGCCGCATCTCACTCTCGAAATGCGCCGCATCTCTATCAAGATATCACCAGATACGATCCAAGATACAAGAGGACATGCGCCGCATCTATAAAGGCAGTTACGCCGCATCTTCTGGCGGTGTACGAATATTCCTGAATATTATAATCTTGGACCCCACGCGAAGTTAAGTACATGCGCCGCATCTACTTAAGTAGATGCGCCGCATCTTCCCTCAGACAGAAACTATAAATACCCCGTAGACCAGACGAGTTAAGAGTTCGAAACCCTAAAACCGAAGTTCGGACAGCAGAGCAAAAAGGACGAATTCAGTCAAGGAGGCAGCACAAGACACACCCGAATCGAAGATACAAGAGCTGTAAGAAGGTGCTGCATGTATTTAATTCATTAAGTAGTTTTGTTTTATTGTGTTAGCAAACTTTAATTCATCAGGATTGGTGGCTTGTGTAATGTGACAACGAAAGATTGCACTCCCTTTAATACTTGCTTTCCCATCAATTAAAGTTTATATGTTGATGTCTTTGGTTACTACTTATTAGTGCATTGATAACCTCTGTGTTTATTAGTGGCTTGCGGGCATCCGACTGCGGGACAAGATGTGGCTCCCACGGTTGTTTCTAAATTGATCACTTAGGAATGACTTTTAGACATAAGTAATCATTAAGGGTTTACTCGCCGATGAGAATAGGACCAACGAGAAAGGGTTAATTACATACACTTCATATAAAGCTATCAATAAAACAAGTGACAATCTACTTAATCATAAGGACAGCCCTCTTATTGTCTCGAGTATCTATCTGTGTACGTGTGTGCTACTTGCTGATTCGTGCCTATTTGTTTATTTTATTATTTAATTGCAACAAAACTGTGCCAGTCTCTCAGGCTGAAACCCCCTTGCGTTAGGATATTAAAATACTGATTAGAATAACTAGATAATACGTTCCACTCTTAGTGATCGACACTCTACTTACCATTATCTTCATACTGACCGGGTACACTGCTCGTTAAGTGTGTGTGTTATTGATAAGTCGGCTAAATATAAATTTAAAACTTGAGTAGGCATTAAAACTGCTAAACCGCAACGACACATCACGCGCATCAAGTTTTTGGCGCCGCTGCCGGGGAGTGAATTTTTATTATCTGTTAATTTGATTAGTATTTTAATTAGGTTTTTCTTTTTATTAGATTAATTGCATCATTGTACTATTTTGCATAATTGTTGTATTGTGTGCTATTTGTTTTCTTTTATTTTTGCTTTTATTTTTTTTTGTTCGTGTGTTTTATTTTTGTTTTATTTTTCGTTTTTTGTGTGTTCTGCTATCGTTGTACTGTGCTAAATCAAACGATACGGCGCATCTGATCTCTCAGATACGGCGTATTGCGTTCAATTTTTTTTTATATACAACGCGTTTAATTAATTCGATACGACGCATCTTTTCCCCAAGATACGGCGTATCTGTTTTTAATAAGAAAATTTTTCTAAGCGATAAAGTAATACGACGCATCTGCTTTTGCAGATACGGCGTATCTGTTTTTAATAAAAAATTTTTCTAAAACATTAACGCCATACGACGCATCTTCTTTTGAAGATACGGCGTATCTATTATTTTAATTAAAAACAGTTTGCGAATTATTAAACAGATACGGCGTATCGATCTCTGTCGATACGGCGCATCTTACTGAATCAAAAATCTTTTATTTTTAAACGTAACGAAAATACGGCGCATTAACTTTTGTTAATACGACGAATATAATTTGATAAATATAGTTGATTTTTGATATTTACCTTGATCGGTCCGCTACTCTCGTGTGCAAGTTGTTTATTTTCAGGATAAATGATGACTCAAGCATCACCAAGAAGGATTACATTCTGAACCAAACCAAGAGACGCTAGCTGAAGTGACCGAACATAAGACGGGAAGAGTGGAGGAAAACTCAGTACTGGTAACATTGAACTTCTTTAATTCTTGAAATAGAATCCCAGGTAAACTCTACGATAATTCAACTGCCCAAAGGAAAGTTCTCTACACTATGATCTCAGTTTTATTATCCTTATTATACGTCTGATTCAAATCGTAATCTTAATTTTGTATGCTCAAAAACAATATTTGTTCCTAACCTCGGAATAAATCCTTATCCACTAAACAATAAGATTACGATTATTAATGAAACGTTTATGCCTATTACTCTTATTTTGAATTCATCTATATGGCGTGCCGTTTTTTTTTACCCAAATTTGATGTATAAGGAACTGTGTTGCGGAGGCCAAGGTACGTTCTTCATCTAAATTTCGTTAACTAACATAGAGATACGGCGGATCTAAATATCCAAAGCGCCGTATCCCTGACCAACTAGGACTTATTGACTAGTCAACGGAATTAACTAGATACGGCGCATCCCAATTTTCTAATACGGCGCATCGTATCGCCTTATAAATACGACGGGAATACGCCGCATAAATACACACAGTTAAGAACACGCACTAAAATTATACTCAAAATCCGATCATCTTTCTTTAATCCGCCTTTAATCCGAGCATTAATCCTTCTCCTAATCACAAATACTAAGGTAATTGTTACATTTCGATTCAATTTTGATTAATACGAAAATTAGGGTTTATAGGATTGAATCGATTCGCGCTTAAACGATATAGGGATATGATTAGAACTTGGCATTGATTATTTCCCCTAAGTTAATTTTAGAATAAGACATCGAATTTGACACTACTTGAATCGAACGAAAATTTAGGTTTTGGGTTTGATTTTGAATATCTAGCGGGAAGGCGAATTAGTAAGTGGTGGAATGCGATATTTGAACTGATATAAAGAGTATATAATACTGTGATATTTAGTGGTAGTTTACGTCACGGATACGGATTCTCGATAAACGTGCCTGCCCCTTTATTTTATCCTGATATGCTTTTAGATGCGGCGCATCTGGGTTGCTTAATGCGGCGTAACGACCTATTTCAAAATTGATAAAATTTTAGATACGCCGTATTGATTAATCTAGATACGACGCATCTTAATACGCCGTATCTGTTGTCTTGCACCGCATCTCTTGTACTTTATACAGATACGCCGCATTGATTTAATCAATGCGCCGTATCTACCTTACTTGCAGACTGTTTACTGACTTTGAATGTTTATTGCAGATGGCGTTACCCGAACCTGCACGTAGACACCCGTGGCTTCGCTTTGAAATGATGGGGCTAGCACAGGGTGCTATTGATGATTATATGACTAAGCTCAGAAAGTTTTATCAGAGGAAAGTATTCAGTGTTCCGGTTTTGAATTTTGACAGCATCAACAATATTGACGATGGTAACGCTGCTGAAAGGTTGAGAACTAGGTTGGAAATGATATACAAAGATGGGGAGGGGCAGATTTTATTCAGATCCTACGCCTGGGAAAGGTTGTTTAGGATAGAGGAACCGTTAATTAAGGTTTTGATGTTGGAGTTTTTCTGCACTTTACACTATAGGGAGACTGATCTCGGTCTCGACACATTTGACACTCTAGTATTCAGATTGGGTGGTTTTGAGAGAAGGATGTCTATGGGGCAGTTTATACTCGCTCTTGGGTTGCATACTACAGCAGAGATGGCATCTCCTGGTTTTACTGATTATTGGGCTAACAGTTTGAGAGTTGTTTCAGATCGTGGGGAGTTGGGAGATTATTGGGTCGAGATTTCATCTGGAGGTGATTCTACCTCCACCACTCCCTCATATACACTGATTAGAGAGCCGATGAGGAGGCTTTGTCATCGCCTGATTGCCCTGACTATTGCCGGGAGGGGACAATCCCCTGAGAAGGTAACTACTTTGGATCTTTTTCTCTTGCGGAGCATGGATGGGGGAGCTGTGGTGAACATCCCTCACTTCTTAGCACATTATTTACACAGAGTTGCTCCAGGGAGAGATGGTAGGAGCCAGATGACTGGGGGCCATTTTGTCTCTCGTCTTGCTAGGCACTTTGGGATATTAGGTGATGAGATTCCCGGTGATCTTCCAGTTGATGTTGCTAGACTACCTAGTATGGATGCGGACTATCTTGCGACTAGGCTTGGGATATGTGAAGAGATGATAGATGGGTACTTCTGGGCACCACTTGGACCACCTAGGCCTGCTGAGCCAGAGCAGGGGGATGCTCAGGCAGCCCCGGCTGCTGCTCCTGCTCAGGAGGAGGTACATGCACCAGCACCAGCTCCCCGCACTATTGGACAGAGAGTCGAGAGAGTGGAGCTGGAGGTTAGGTCATTGAGGGAGGCTCTGGAGGCGCAGAGAGTTGAACTCGCTGGAGTGAGAAGAGATACGAGTTGGTTGGTCGACGGTGTCAGTAGGTTGATGGCTCTTAATGGGGTCAGCCACAACCTCCCAGACGGTGCTTATGTCAGAAGGATTATCAGATACGAGCGCAGGGTTCGCCCCAGGACAGACGGAGCTAGCACTTCAGGAGCCCAATCAGATGACGTGACTCCTGACCAGCCCATGGCTTGACCACCCTTTGCATTTTCATTATGGACACGTTTCCCCGTACATTATTATTAATTTTTGGACTGTACTAATCGCTATTCTTATGTTTATATTCAATGTTTCAGTTTATATTTCTTGTTATGTTTGGTGAAGACTGGCATTAAGTTCAGCATGAGAGTACGAGAGGACATACAAGATTAAACCGTGGAACGAGCCATTTTTGCAACAGACTGTTAACAGTCTGTTTGGTATCTACATGCGCCGTATCTGCTTAAACAGATGCGACGCATCCTATCCTTTATTTTGTTTTATAGTCAGTCCAGGCCGCACGAAGATACGGCGCATCTCAGTCCTGAGATGCGACGCATCCTCTGCAATGGTCATATCTTATTTTAATTTTTTTGCATTTTTATTTTTTGACTTTAAAACTATTTATCAGTTTATTTTAATGCGGCGCATCCCTGGTTAAGGATGCGGCGCATCTTTATTCTGATCCGTATTAATTCCAGGCTCGATACGGCGTATCTTCTTCAATAAGATACGGCGCATCGACTGACCTGATGATTTTCAGTTTTAATTTTTAAGTTTTATTTTTCCTAACTACTAATGTGTTATGCAAGTTGAACCTTTCTTATCTTAGGTGTGTTTTAAAGTGTTGGTGGTATAATAGTTTCCTGGATTTCCTGTGGATACATCAAGTATGAAGTTTTAACGTTCTAATCCACAAGAAAGATGATTTTTGCTAATGGAGGATCATACCGAGCAAATCTCAGGGGAGTTTTTCTGTTCTAATTCTTTCCTTTTCCAGTTTTTAACCTTTTATACAAACAACGAGGACGTTGTTTAACTTAAGTGGGGGGATAGGAGAATTAGAACACTTAACACTTACTTGTCCAACTTTTTCAAAAATTATGCTTAAAATGTGCTTAATATATCAAACTTAAAAATTTTTTTTAGCATGTTTTTGTTTAAGATCTAAGTTGCATAACTGCACACATGACGTTATTTTCAAAAATTGTGATTTATCAAAATTCACAAATCTATGAGTGTGCCGGTGACTTGTAAACTTTAGAACTTGGCTTGTATACTATTCGAGACCACCATAATGAGTATTATTTATAATTGGAATGACTTGTCTAACTTGGTAAAATTCTAGGATTACACCAAATAGCCTTTATATGTTATGTGTTATTAGCTAACTACACTGGTTAGTTAACCCCCGTATAAAACCTTTTGTTACTCTCATTTTTAGAGTAAGATACCCCTAGAAAAACCCTCAGAGCCATTCCTTTCGTTTCTTACACCTATGTTTAAAATGTTTCGTTACACCCTTACACCTTAGCCTACCCTGTAGATTAGAATCCGTGGTTGGTTAATTGCTATAGGCAGAGTGTGTTTCCTTACATTACCTGTGTTCGCGTGCGTAATTCATTATCTATGGTTAGGTCGGGAAATTGCACAATGCAAATTGGAGTGAAAGTAAATATTGTATATTTTTGAGTTTATTTTTCGTGTGTTTACTACTTTCACTATTACCGTTATTTCTGAAGTTATGAAAAGTAAAAAAAATTATCCGGAAAGGAAGTTGTAGTGATGTGGTGAAATTTTACACATCTATGTTTATGTTTCAAAAAAAAAAAAAAAAAAAAAAAAAAAAAAATCGAAAAAATGAGAAAAGAAAAAGAAAGAAAAAACTTAGCTGGATGTTTATTTTAAGCCAACGATGTAGAGTTATGTAAGTGGTCGATATCACCACTATTTGTTGTATTATATATATGGATTGAATGGGAATTGGCAGTTATGGGAATGCCGATTAAGGTTTATTCTTTGATTAAGATTTTGTTGAGTATAATTCGTGTCTACCTAAAGCGTGTGTTTCAAGTGTTAAAGCGTGAGTTATTCAATGATATGAGTCTTATTCATGGGATGGTTGGGATAGTGATTAACCACACTTAGGATTTTAATCTATTTGTTTTTTTTTTGTTTTTTTTTATTTTTACACCAATTTATATCCCAAATGTTATCCATACCCTGTATTGTTCTTTATCCAACCGAACCTTTGATTTATTGAGATTAGGGATTTGAGCAATCTTAAGTATCGTAGTCGTGGATTCGGCTATGTATTTATGATTTTGTCGCCCTTTTTGATATATTATTATTGGTGAAGTTTGGACCTATCTTTAGCCTATTCGAGTTAAGGATTTGAGCAATTGCAAGTATCGTGTTCGTGGATTCGATCATGTATTTGTGATTTTGTCGCCTTTTCTGGAATTTGAGATCGATAGTGATTAAGAATAATTAACCCTTTAGCCTAAAAACCCTTTTTACCGCTTTAGACTTGTTATTCCTTAGCTTTAGTGGTGGAGATGTGTATGCTTGCCAAGCTTATGATAGAATATTCGTCGCGACTGGACAGTTAAACGATTAGATTTGCTTTTATCGACATATTTTATTTTACTTCTAATTCGTTAAGTGTTTAGTTGTGTGATTATGAAATAAACGAATACATGCTTAAATATAAAAATAAATCCTAACATCTTTTAGGATACATTTTCATAAATGAAATTCTAAGGTTTACTTGGGGACAAGTAAAGTTCAAGTGGGGGGATATTTGATGAACTCAAATAAGTACATTTTATTACTATCATTTATCCTATTAATTTGACTTGTTTTACTATATTATGTATGAGGATTGATACTTAATTGTTTACTTTTGTAATTCTCAGGTAAAAACAAGCATTTGGTGAAACTTAGCGATTATGGACTAATAATGGAGCAAAACATGCATAAAGTGGAAGTTTACTGACATGGACAAGATCAAGTCAATTCTGCTCCAGATGCGCCGCATCTCACTCTCGAAATGCGCCGCATCTCTATCAAGATATCACCAGATACGATCCAAGATACAAGAGGACATGTGCCGCATCTATAAAGGCAGTTACGCCGCATCTTCTGGCGGTGTACGAATATTCCTGAATATTATAATCTTGGACCCCACGCGAAGTTAAGTACATGCGCCGCATCTACTTAAGTAGATGCGCCGCATCTTCCCTCAGACAGAAACTATAAATACCCCGTAGACCAGACGAGTTAAGAGTTCGAAACCCTAAAACCGAAGTTCGGACAGCAGAGCAAAAAGGACGAATTCAGTCAAGGAGGCAGCACAAGACACACCCGAATCGAAGATACAAGAGCTGTAAGAAGGTGCTGCATGTATTTAATTCATTAAGTAGTTTTGTTTTATTGTGTTAGCAAACTTTAATTCATCAGGATTGGTGGCTTGTGTAATGTGACAACGAAAGATTGCACTCCCTTTAATACTTGCTTTCCCATCAATTAAAGTTTATATGTTGATGTCTTTGGTTACTACTTATTAGTGCATTGATAACCTCTGTGTTTATTAGTGGCTTGCGGGCATCCGACTGCGGGACAAGATGTGGCTCCCACGGTTGTTTCTAAATTGATCACTTAGGAATGACTTTTAGACATAAGTAATCATTAAGGGTTTACTCGCCGATGAGAATAGGACCAACGAGAAAGGGTTAATTACATACACTTCATATAAAGCTATCAATAAAACAAGTGACAATCTACTTAATCATAAGGACAACCCTCTTATTGTCTCGAGTATCTATCTGTGTACGTGTGTGCTACTTGCTGATTCGTGCCTATTTGTTTATTTTATTATTTAATTGCAACAAAACTGTGCCAGTCTCTCAGGCTGAAACCCCCTTGCGTTAGGATATTAAAATACTGATTAGAATAACTAGATAATACGTTCCACTCTTAGTGATCGACACTCTACTTACCATTATCTTCATACTGACCGGGTACACTGCTCGTTAAGTGTGTGTGTTATTGATAAGTCGGCTAAATATAAATTTAAAACTTGAGTAGGCATTAAAACTGCTAAACCGCAACGACACATCACGCGCATCAAGTTTTTGGCGCCGCTGCCGGGGAGTGAATTGTTATTATCTGTTAATTTGATTAGTATTTTAATTAGGTTTTTCTTTTTATTAGATTAATTGCATCATTGTACTATTTTGCATAATTGTTGTATTGTGTGCTATTTGTTTTCTTTTATTTTTGCTTTTATTTTTTTTTGTTCGTGTGTTTTATTTTTGTTTTATTTTTCGTTTTTGTGTGTTCTGCTATCGTTGTACTGTGCTAAATCAAACGATACGGCGCATCTGATCTCTCAGATACGGCGTATTGCGTTCAATTTTTTTTTTATATACAACGCGTTTAATTAATTCGATACGACGCATCTTTTCCCCAAGATACGACGTATCTGTTTTTAATAAGAAAATTTTTCTAAGCGATAAAGTAATACGACGCATCTGCTTTTGCAGATACGGCGTATCTGTTTTTAATAAAAAAATTTTCTAAAACATTAACGCCATACGACGCATCTTCTTTTGAAGATACGGCGTATCTATTATTTTAATTAAAAACAGTTTGCGAATTATTAAACAGATACGGCGTATCGATCTCTGTCGATACGGCGCATCTTACTGAATCAAAAATCTTTTATTTTTAAACGTAACGAAAATACGGCGCATTAACTTTTGTTAATACGACGAATATAATTTGATAAATATAGTTGATTTTTGATATTTACCTTGATCGGTCCGCTACTCTCGTGTGCAAGTTGTTTATTTTCAGGATAAATGATGACTCAAGCATCACCAAGAAGGATTACATTCTGAACCAAACCAAGAGACGCTAGCTGAAGTGACCGAACATAAGACGGGAAGAGTGGAGGAAAACTCAGTACTGGTAACATTGAACTTCTTTAATTCTTGAAATAGAATCCCAGGTAAACTCTACGATAATTCAACTGCCCAAAGGAAAGTTCTCTACACTATGATCTCAGTTTTATTATCCTTATTATACGTCTGATTCAAATCGTAATCTTAATTTTGTATGCTCAAAAACAATATTTGTTCCTAACCTCGGAATAAATCCTTATCCACTAAACAATAAGATTACGATTATTAATGAAACGTTTATGCCTATTACTCTTATTTTGAATTCATCTATATGGCGTGCCGTTTTTTTTTACCCAAATTTGATGTATAAGGAACTGTGTTGCGGAGGCCAAGGTACGTTCTTCATCTAAATTTCGTTAACTAACATAGAGATACGGCGGATCTAAATATCCAAAGCGCCGTATCCCTGACCAACTAGGACTTATTGACTAGTCAACGGAATTAACTAGATACGGCGCATCCCAATTTTCTAATACGGCGCATCGTATCGCCTTATAAATACGACGGGAATACGCCGCATAAATACACACAGTTAAGAACACGCACTAAAATTATACTCAAAATCCGATCATCTTTCTTTAATCCGCCTTTAATCCGAGCATTAATCCTTCTCCTAATCACAAATACTAAGGTAATTGTTACATTTCGATTCAATTTTGATTAATACGAAAATTAGGGTTTATAGGATTGAATCGATTCGCGCTTAAACAATATAGGGATATGATTAGAACTTGGCATTGATTATTTCCCCTAAGTTAATTTTAGAATAAGACATCGAATTTGACACTACTTGAATCGAACGAAAATTTAGGTTTTGGGTTTGATTTTGAATATCTAGCGGGAAGGCGAATTAGTAAGTGGTGGAATGCGATATTTGAACTGATATAAAGAGTATATAATACTGTGATATTTAGTGGTAGTTTACGTCACGGATACGGATTCTCGATAAACGTGCCTGCCCCTTTATTTTATCCTGATATGCTTTTAGATGCGGCGCATCTGGGTTGCTTAATGCGGCGTAACGACCTATTTCAAAATTGATAAAATTTTAGATACGCCGTATTGATTAATCTAGATACGACGCATCTTAATACGCCGTATCTGTTGTCTTGCACCGCATCTCTTGTACTTTATACAGATACGCCGCATTGATTTAATCAATGCGCCGTATCTACCTTACTTGCAGACTGTTTACTGACTTTGAATGTTTATTGCAGATGGCGTTACCCGAACCTGCACGTAGACACCCGTGGCTTCGCTTTGAAATGATGGGGCTAGCACAGGGTGCTATTGATGATTATATGACTAAGCTCAGAAAGTTTTATCAGAGGAAAGTATTCAGTGTTCCGGTTTTGAATTTTGACAGCATCAACAATATTGACGATGGTAACGCTGCTGAAAGGTTGAGAACTAGGTTGGAAATGATATACAAAGATGGGGAGGGGCAGATTTTATTCAGATCCTACGCCTGGGAAAGGTTGTTTAGGATAGAGGAACCGTTAATTAAGGTTTTGATGTTGGAGTTTTTCTGCACTTTACACTATAGGGAGACTGATCTCGGTCTCGACACATTTGACACTCTAGTATTCAGATTGGGTGGTTTTGAGAGAAGGATGTCTATGGGGCAGTTTATACTCGCTCTTGGGTTGCATACTACAGCAGAGATGGCATCTCCTGGTTTTACTGATTATTGGGCTAACAGTTTGAGAGTTGTTTCAGATCGTGGGGAGTTGGGAGATTATTGGGTCGAGATTTCATCTGGAGGTGATTCTACCTCCACCACTCCCTCATATACACTGATTAGAGAGCCGATGAGGAGGCTTTGTCATCGCCTGATTGCCCTGACTATTGCCGGGAGGGGACAATCCCCTGAGAAGGTAACTACTTTGGATCTTTTTCTCTTGCGGAGCATGGATGGGGGAGCTGTGGTGAACATCCCTCACTTCTTAGCACATTATTTACACAGAGTTGCTCCAGGGAGAGATGGTAGGAGCCAGATGACTGGGGGCCATTTTGTCTCTCGTCTTGCTAGGCACTTTGGGATATTAGGTGATGAGATTCCCGGTGATCTTCCAGTTGATGTTGCTAGACTACCTAGTATGGATGCGGACTATCTTGCGACTAGGCTTGGGATATGTGAAGAGATGATAGATGGGTACTTCTGGGCACCACTTGGACCACCTAGGCCTGCTGAGCCAGAGCAGGGGGATGCTCAGGCAGCCCCGGCTGCTGCTCCTGCTCAGGAGGAGGTACATGCACCAGCACCAGCTCCCCGCACTATTGGACAGAGAGTCGAGAGAGTGGAGCTGGAGGTTAGGTCATTGAGGGAGGCTCTGGAGGCGCAGAGAGTTGAACTCGCTGGAGTGAGAAGAGATACGAGTTGGTTGGTCGACGGTGTCAGTAGGTTGATGGCTCTTAATGGGGTCAGCCACAACCTCCCAGACGGTGCTTATGTCAGAAGGATTATCAGATACGAGCGCAGGGTTCGCCCCAGGACAGACGGAGCTAGCACTTCAGGAGCCCAATCAGATGACGTGACTCCTGACCAGCCCATGGCTTGACCACCCTTTGCATTTTCATTATGGACACGTTTCCCCGTACATTATTATTAATTTTTGGACTGTACTAATCGCTATTCTTATGTTTATATTCAATGTTTCAGTTTATATTTCTTGTTATGTTTGGTGAAGACTGGCATTAAGTTCAGCATGAGAGTACGAGAGGACATACAAGATTAAACCGTGGAACGAGCCATTTTTGCAACAGACTGTTAACAGTCTGTTTGGTATCTACATGCGCCGTATCTGCTTAAACAGATGCGACGCATCCTATCCTTTATTTTGTTTTATAGTCAGTCCAGGCCGCACGAAGATACGGCGCATCTCAGTCCTGAGATGCGACGCATCCTCTGCAATGGTCATATCTTATTTTAATTTTTTCTGCATTTTTATTTTTCGACTTTAAAACTATTTATCAGTTTATTTTAATGCGGCGCATCCCTGGTTAAGGATGCGGCGCATCTTTATTCTGATCCGTATTAATTCCAGGCTCGATACGGCGTATCTTCTTCAATAAGATACGGCGCATTGACTGACCTGATGATTTTCAGTTTTAATTTTTAAGTTTTATTTTTTCTAACTACTAATGTGTTATGCAAGTTGAACCTTTCTTATCTTAGGTGTGTTTTAAAGTGTTGGTGGTATTATAGTTTCCTGGATTTCCTGTGGATACATCAAGTATGAAGCTTTAACGTTCTAATCCACAAGAAAGATGATTTTTGCTAATGGAGGATCATACCGAGCAAATCTCAGGGGAGTTTTTCTGTTCTAATTCTTTCCTTTTCCAGTTTTTAACCTTTTATACAAACAACGAGGACGTTGTTTAACTTAAGTGGGGGGATAGGAGAATTAGAACACTTAACACTTACTTGTCCAACTTTTTCAAAAATTATGCTTAAAATGTGCTTAATATATCAAACTTAAAAATTTTTTTTAGCATGTTTTTGTTTAAGATCTAAGTTGCATAACTGCACACATGACGTTATTTTCAAAAATTGTGATTTATCAAAATTCACAAATCTATGAGTGTGCCGGTGACTTGTAAACTTTAGAACTTGGCTTGTATACTATTCGAGACCACCATAATGAGTATTATTTATAATTGGAATGACTTGTCTAACTTGGTAAAATTCTAGGATTACACCAAATAGCCTTTATATGTTATGTGTTATTAGCTAACTACATTGGTTAGTTAACCCCCGTATAAAACCTTTTGTTACTCTCATTTTTAGAGTAAGATACCCCTAGAAAAACCCTCAGAGCCATTCCTTTCGTTTCTTACACCTATGTTTAAAATGTTTCGTTACACCCTTACACCTTAGCCTACCCTGTAGATTAGAATCCGTGGTTGGTTAATTGCTATAGGCAGAGTGTGTTTCCTTACATTACCTGTGTTCGCGTGCGTAATTCATTATCTATGGTTAGGTCGGGAAATTGCACAATGCAAATTGGAGTGAAAGTAAATATTGTATATTTTTGAGTTTATTTTTCGTGTGTTTACTACTTTCACTATTACCGTTATTTCTGAAGTTATGAAAAGTAAAAAAAATTATCCGGAAAGGAAGTTGTAGTGATGTGGTGAAATTTTACACATCTATGTTTATGTTTCAAAAAAAAAAAAAAAAAAAAAAAAAAAAAAGAAAAAAAAAAAATCGAAAAAATGAGAAAAGAAAAAGAAAGAAAAAAAGAGCTGGATGTTTATTTTAAGCCAACGATGTAGAGTTATGTAAGTGGTCGATATCACCACTATTTGTTGTATTATATATATGGATTGAATGGGAATTGGCAGTTATGGGAATGCCGATTAAGGTTTATTCTTTGATTAAGATTTTGTTGAGTATAATTCGTGTCTACCTAAAGCGTGTGTTTCAAGTGTTAAAGCGTGAGTTATTCAATGATATGAGTCTTATTCATGGGATGGTTGGGATAGTGATTAACCACACTTAGGATTTTAATCTATTTGTTTTGTTTTGTTTATTTTTATTTTTACACCAATTTATATCCCAAATGTTATCCATACCCTGTATTGTTCTTTATCCAACCGAACCTTTGATTTATTGAGATTAGGGATTTGAGCAATCTTAAGTATCGTAGTCGTGGATTCGGCTATGTATTTATGATTTTGTCGCCCTTTTTGATATATTATTATTGGTGAAGTTTGGACCTATCTTTAGCCTATTCGAGTTAAGGATTTGAGCAATTGCAAGTATCGTGTTCGTGGATTCGATCATGTATTTGTGATTTTGTCGCCTTTTCTGGAATTTGAGATCGATAGTGATTAAGAATAATTAACCCTTTAGCCTAAAAACCCTTTTTACCGCTTTAGACTTGTTATTCCTTAGCTTTAGTGGTGGAGATGTGTATGCTTGCCAAGCTTATGATAGAATATTCGTCGCGACTGGACAGTTAAACGATTAGATTTGCTTTTATCGACATATTTTATTTTACTTCTAATTCGTTAAGTGTTTAGTTGTGTGATTATGAAATAAACGAATACATGCTTAAATATAAAAATAAATCCTAACATCTTTTAGGATACATTTTCATAAATGAAATTCTAAGGTTTACTTGGGGACAAGTAAAGTTCAAGTGGGGGGATATTTGATGAACTCAAATAAGTACATTTTATTACTATCATTTATCCTATTAATTTGACTTGTTTTACTATATTATGTATGAGGATTGATACTTAATTGTTTACTTTTGTAATTCTCAGGTAAAAACAAGCATTTGGTGAAACTTAGCGATTATGGACTAATAATGGAGCAAAACATGCATAAAGTGGAAGTTTACTGACATGGACAAGATCAAGTCAATTCTGCTCCAGATGCGCCGCATCTCACTCTCGAAATGCGCCGCATCTCTATCAAGATATCACCAGATACGATCCAAGATACAAGAGGACATGCACCGCATCTATAAAGGCAGTTACGCCGCATCTTCTGGCGGTGTACGAATATTCCTGAATATTATAATCTTGGACCCCACGCGAAGTTAAGTACATGCGCCGCATCTACTTAAGTAGATGCGCCGCATCTTCCCTCAGACAGAAACTATAAATACCCCGTAGACCAGACGAGTTAAGAGTTCGAAACCCTAAAACCGAAGTTCGGACAGCAGAGCAAAAAGGACGAATTCAGTCAAGGAGGCAGCACAAGACACACCCGAATCGAAGATACAAGAGCTGTAAGAAGGTGCTGCATGTATTTAATTCATTAAGTAGTTTTGTTTTATTGTGTTAGCAAACTTTAATTCATCAGGATTGGTGGCTTGTGTAATGTGACAACGAAAGATTGCACTCCCTTTAATACTTGCTTTCCCATCAATTAAAGTTTATATGTTGATGTCTTTGGTTACTACTTATTAGTGCATTGATAACCTCTGTGTTTATTAGTGGCTTGCGGGCATCCGACTGCGGGACAAGATGTGGCTCCCACGGTTGTTTCTAAATTGATCACTTAGGAATGACTTTTAGACATAAGTAATCATTAAGGGTTTACTCGCCGATGAGAATAGGACCAACGAGAAAGGGTTAATTACATACACTTCATATAAAGCTATCAATAAAACAAGTGACAATCTACTTAATCATAAGGACAGCCCTCTTATTGTCTCGAGTATCTATCTGTGTACGTGTGTGCTACTTGCTGATTCGTGCCTATTTGTTTATTTTATTATTTAATTGCAACAAAACTGTGCCAGTCTCTCAGGCTGAAACCCCCTTGCGTTAGGATATTAAAATACTGATTAGAATAACTAGATAATACGTTCCACTCTTAGTGATCGACACTCTACTTACCATTATCTTCATACTGACCGGGTACACTGCTCGTTAAGTGTGTGTGTTATTGATAAGTCGGCTAAATATAAATTTAAAACTTGAGTAGGCATTAAAACTGCTAAACCGCAACGACACATCACGCGCATCAAAATCATTGATATGTAAATTTGGCATTATTTTTGTATAAAGGTACCTAATAACAGAACATAGTAGTCTTTAGAAGATCAGAGTTCTCACCGTCCCCAAGGAAAGGTGTTATATCAGGTGTTTGGTTTTGTGCAAAAAATGGCATACCGGAATATGTCATAAAACATCCATTGTCAATAGCCCTCCCAGTAGGGCCAGGAAGATAGCCATCTAAAGAGCTATATCTGGAGTTTAGGCAATCTTAACAAACGCTCTTGCTTGAATTCAGATTGCATTGAGCAATGGTATACACAGTACCATTGCCATTAGTTATTTTCCTTCTTGAGGCTGCATAATAATTTGATGTTCTTGGAGTTGCAGTTTGAAGGTCTGATAACAAATGTTCTGTTGTTCTTCACATACGTTGCAACAATCCTCCTCTATCTGCAAAAATATTGCATATGATTGCTAAAAAACATAGATAAAACCAATACTATATAAAAGAGCATAGTTAGAGGAGTCATACCACTTGTGCACCAAAACACGAACCAAAGCATGCTTCATTAATTGTGTTCAAGCCTGCCACCGTGTCTTTGCAAAGTCCTGGCGATCTGTTGCTCAATATATAACAAAGTAGTAAAGGATTGTAAGAGAATTATTGGGTTAAAATAAAGTATAGAACCTAATGATTACCATAAAAGAAAAGAAAAAAAGTGCCCAAACAAACCGGTGAACAAAATATTCTTGGTATAACGGCTGTTTATTTCTTAGCATGTTAACCTCGTCAATTAATGATCGTAGCATCTGGTGGTTCAATGACTCATAATCTCTGCATAAATCAAAAAACACAAAACAGTAAGTGATCATGTGGATATTTTAATATAACTTGTAAGGTATAAACTATATAAAATACTTTATGTTTACCTGTATGTATGTGTAAATGGCATACATACGTTGACATGATGTGAGGCTAATGAACAATAATCTAATATTGTCGATGATCCATGGTTGTTGTTCAATGTCATATCCATATCGAAGCACAACAAATTCAATCAAGAATGTGATACTTGACTCTGTGTGAAAAAGAAAAACAAAAGATTACTTTACGCGTAAGAAAAGAATCAAAGCCAATTTATGTTGTCTAACTGTGGTATTGCGAAAAACCTAAAGTTAGTTGGAACAACTTTCTCAACGTTTTACTAAGGGAATAGCGTGTTCCAGTTGGAGCATAAAGATAGCGACCATTCACAGAAACAACAAATGCCTGGAGAAGTCTGTTCTTACTTTCGCTGCGGTCTGAAGTAGTGATTAAAGAGGTTGTAAGAAATTACATACACTTCGGGTCACACTTCTCCCGTTCAGCTTCTTACCCAATTCAAAACTCCACTGTAACAGATAAACTACAAAATGTAGGAATGTGTCAATAAGTAAATAGATTTGTCGATATTGCATAATAATGCAAATAACTGCTCCAAACCGGCCACTTAAGGTACCACCATATTTACATGTTTTTAACTCTTAAAAAAAGCTCTTAAAGCTATTTTTAATCTATGTTGATATAAGATGGCTGAAGATAGCCCTTAAAGCTATTTTTAAAAATAGTCCATTTGAAAATGTACCACCAACTCAAGCTCAAACAAACAACTTGATATTACTAATTGTTGATTTCAAATCAGTTCATTTTTTAAACATCAGATGCTAAACTCAAAAATTAAACCAAACTCATATCATGTGAAAGGAGATGACAAATTTATTACTTCATATATGAAGCATTTTTATATTAACTAAAGGCACACAACGCCAATTCTAATTCTAACATACAAATAAAGGATACCTCGTAAACCTGCAGGTCAAACAGGTTCATTTCTTGGCACTTTGACCTGAAAGCATGAGCCAAAATTTTATTTGTGAGCAATTTGTTAAAACTGGTATAAACTTCCATGTCTTTTTACTGTAATTAAGACCTGTATTTTCAATGCAACAACACCCTCTTTCAAACCAAAGACAATCTTCGACCAACACGAAAATAGATTGTTCAGTAAGCATGTATTCAATTTGTTACTGTGCAGAGGTTTTTAAATCAACCAGCGTAGGTGACAGATGTGACGTAGCAAACACAGTGGCTGAGAGAAATATATTAACTATTGTTTTTGGATTTATAGGCTAGAGGCGTGCAAGGATTGGTTCTGCTAAAGAACCTAACCCGGGAATAATTTTTAAAATTCCTTCTTCTTCAGCGTCCTCCCATGGAGATGCTTCCAGATAGTCTACACAGATAGCAATGATTTTGTGGAAACCAAGCTCGACTGCCATTTGGAGAATATCAAGTGCATTTTTTACACCATCCACTCATCACGGCCGTAAGGTGTCCTTAATTTAGCAACATCAGTTGTAGATTGGTCACCAATCCTAGTGGCCTGGGATACAATAATTTAGGTAGTAGAATGAGTTATAAGATTTCTTATACAAACCAAATTTAGAGCAAAGGGAGTACAATAAATCCTCACCGCAACCATCAAAAACCTTCAAGCGACTACCTTCCGAAGTTGTATATCCCAGGTGATATGACAAACGGGAACATAAGCAACATGTAATCACTCAAATGAAAGCGTATCTGTAGCTGCATATAAACGTGCTTAGAGTAAATCCAATATTCAATGTATACCTGGTACCATCCTTAAAAAAGGACATTACTAATCCTGCATTTCATGTTTGGCAGACCTTCATAAGATGTATCCTAGCGATACGCAAACAAAAACATGCATGATAGATCTAGAGCAAGAAAGGGTACCACATGATTAGCATTACATTATCACTCAGTGTCCCTGGTAAAAATAGAAAAATAGATAATTCGATTTAATCAAAATTCACCACTGAAATACTAATAATCTTCCAACTATTATACACTTCACCAACAAAACTGACCAGGAGCACGTGCTACCAAGTGCCCCTTATACTATGTCCATCATTCCACCCCTGGTTTATAGTTATAAAAAATATGTACACCTTGGCTCTGTGATTTACACCTTTTGAAGCAGATATACACATAATAATATATCTCCATCCATCGGTTTACCAAAACACATAAATTTGTCATTTTCCTGTTGATTGTGTATCTTCTCACACATGTCGGGCACTGTCCTCAGGGCGCCTCAGTACCGTGGGCAAGCGTCTCAGGCATATCTCTTTCAGAAGTTGATATACCGTTAATGTTGATCCACCAGACATCTGCCCCTAAGTTGTTTGTCTGTGTAGCTAGATTTGGGTTTACATGTGGCTCACATAGTAAAGTATCCTCCTGTCATTAGGTATTTTATGTCGTTTGCATATCTAATGAATAGGTTTGTGTTCAATCATTAACTAAATGGAAACTATTATTGCATATTGAAAGTTTCCAAAATTATACTTACGGAAAATAGTCTTCATTCTGAGAGGCCCAAAAGTCGGTCTCAAGCATATTTAGCATCAGTGTATATACAGGAATTGAATAGAGAGCATTGAAACGACCATCCTGTTTTCCAAACCAATTCTTTCCATGTTCCACCAAAAACATAAAAGCTAACAAAATAACGATAGGTATTCAATAGAGTATCATTCCAGAAAGCATATGTACCTACCTCACTCCATTTATTTCTTGAATAAACTGAAGCACATAACTTTTCTTCTTTGAATAACGAAGCTAATACCCTTGTTCTGCAAATACAAGCACATCAAACATGTATCGTAAGGTGTTGTGGTACTCTTATCGCATGGAACACAACTGTGCGTATAACGATCCAGCTAATGTCTCATGTCAAAATAGATTAAACTGAAAGATCAAACAACCTACTAATGTTTCGCAGTTTTCCGACGTTTTATGTGAGTAGTTAGGAATAGTAAGCAGTTATACTTAAGAAAAGTTGACTGTGAAGGAAGAAGTTAGACTGCTGAAGAATGTGAAGACACGAGCAGTTAAGACTGCTGAGAGAAGAAGTTAAGACTGTTTATGATTTATGTAAAGTAGATAATTATGGAAAATATATTGTGTATATCGTATAAGAATAGATTGATAGTTATCTTGTACAGGAATCCTTAGTCTATAAAAGGATTGCCTAGGTTAAGGTTTAAAATATACAATACACATAGATACACGAATACGATTGAGTTCATACGTATTATTAAGATTCAAGGTTGTAAACCCTAGTGATAGGAAGATCACTCGTATTATTTGCTAATAATATTGAATCGTTGGAAGTTATTTATTCTGTGTTCTTTGTTTATTCAATTCATACAAAACATATAAGATCTTCTAAGTACTAGCTAGTAAATTCCGCGTGCTAGACTAAGTATAATTCTTCATATCACATCTAACACAAGGAGTGTGTGTAGATCCGGTCAAGTGGTATCAGAGCCAGGTTGCTGATACATCGATTTAGAAGATCCGAGAAGAACAAAGATGGACATGGAAACTACACCATCCACAACCAACATTGCTGCTAAGCTTCCTATGCTTAAACCTAATGAGTTCGATATGTGGAGACTTCGTATTGAGCAGTTTTTTCAAGTGCAAGACTATGCACTTTGGGAGATCATTGAAGATGGAAACTCTTTTACCCCAGTAGAAACAACAACTGTTGTTGATGGTAAATCTGAGATTACAGTACAGACAAAGCCAGCCACTAATGAAGAGAAGGCAAGATACAAGAATGATCTTAAGGCTAGAAGTTTGCTTCTGATGTCTATTCCCAATGATCAGTTGCTGAATTTTAGTAAGTTCAAGTGTGCTAAATCTCTTTTCAAAGCTATTGTTGCAAGATATGGTGGGAATGAAGCCACCAAGAAAACTCAGAAGACCCTTCTCAAGAATCAGTTTGAGAACTTTACTGCATCAAGCAATGAGTCGTTGGATCATATGTTCAATAGGCTTCAAAAGTTGGTGAGTCAATTAGCTGTTTTAGGGATTGAGATGCCTCAGGAAGATCTCAACTCTAAGTTTCTGAGAAGTCTACCAATTGAATGGGCTATGCATGTGGTAGTATGGAAAAACAAACCTGATATAGATTCCATGAGCTTAATGGATCTATATAGCAACTTCAAGATTGTTGAACATGAGATTAAGAAGTCTGCTGGATCAAGTTCAAGCTCAAGCTCAGGGAATTTGGCCTTTGTATCAACTCCCAGTTCCTCAAATCCAGAAGAAGAAGTGCAAGTTGCTGGAACAGTTGGAACTGCTAGTGCTAATCTTGGTACTGCTAGCACCTCAAGCAGTAGAAGTGGACTTTTGAATGATGATATTTATTGTGCATTCCTGACTACTCAGCACAATGGAAGTATGTTGACTCATTCAGATCTTCAAGAGATTGATGAAGATGATATTGAAGAGATGGATATTAAGTGGCAGCTCTCTCTTCTCAGTTTGAGAGCTAGAAGATTCTTGAAGAAGACTGGCAAAAAGATTGTCATAAACAGTAATGATGTTGCAGGGTATGACAAATCCAAGATTGAGTGCTACAATTGCCACAAGAAAGGTCATTACTCAAGGGAGTGCAGATTGCCAAGTCAACAAGATGGAAAGAGTAGAGCATATGGAAACAAGTCAAGAGTTGTGGAGGTTACTGATTCAAGCTCGAAAGCCATGGTTGCTATTGATGGCTTAGGATTTGAATGGAGCTATATTGCAGAGGAGGAAGCAGAAACATCTACAGAGGTTGCTCTCATGGCATTTTCTGATTCTGAGGTACAAGTTTCAAAATGTTCTAAATCTTGTGAAGCTTTAAAAGAATTAGAAACACTTAAAACAAAATATGAGAGTCAGTGGAAAGAATTAAGAGAAACTGCTTTTAGCTTAGCAAATCATAAGAGAGCTTTAGCTGTGTTAGAGGAGAAAATTATTCATTATCAAAACAATGAGTCTAAGTTTTCTGATGATATGATTATTGTTAAGAGAGACTTAATGTTTAGAGATAATGAAATCACTGTTTTAAAACATGAGCTAGAACAGGTTAAGAAGGCCAAGGAGAACATTCAGATGAGTGTAGATACACTTAAATACACATCACATGGTGTTAAAAAGATAATTGAGAGTCAGATTCAGAATAAAGCTAAGTCAGGCCTAGGATATAAGTCAGTTCCACCTCCTTATAGAGGAATTCCATCACCCAAAGGTATAGACTTAGAACACACAGGACTGCCTGAATTTCAATTACCTGAACTTAACTATGGTCCTCAACCTAAGAAGGATGTAGTTGATAAACCTGTGTTTGTTAGTGCAAGTGATAAATCACTATCTGAGGACAAGGTGCCTTCTGATAGGTCCTCACCTAAGGACTCAGATGCTCCAACAATTGAGGAATGGACTTCTGATGATGAGGATGATCAGGCTGTGGTTAAGCCTGTTAGTGATAAAGTGGAGGAACCAAAAGTTCCAAAGATGGTTAAACCTGAGACTGTTAGGCCTAGTTCAAATACCAAACCTTTTAGACCAATAGTTAGGTATGCAGAGATGTATAGAACCACAAACAAGCCAAGAGGTAACCAGAGGAATTGGAATGACCTCAAATCCCACCAATTAGGAAAGGATTTTGTTTGCTATAGGAAAGCTTGTTACTCTTGTGGTAGTTTTGATCATCTTGCAGATTATTGTGATAAATGGGTATCTGGATATACAAATCATAGGTTGAGCATTACAAAACCTCAATCTTTTCTTAGGAATGATAGGATGATACCTAGATCAGTTCTTTTGAGGTCTGGACCTAGAGCAGTTCCAACTGCTAGACCAGCAGTTCCAACTGTCAGACCTATGAGACAGATTCACCCAATGTCACACCCCAAAAATGGCGCAGCGGAAAGGCATTTACGGGGTATGACTTATTAGTTAAGAACACAAGGTGTCACAATAGAGAAACACTAAATGCATAACATACGATAGATAATAGTCGCAAACTCCCACAACTGGGATTGGTACAAAGATCCAAAATAAACATAAGTCTCAAAGTTAAACACATCACTAAGGAATATCAAATGCAACTCCACGAGATATAACCCGGGAGGGTCTTGTCTTAAGTCTTGCTAAGCCAGTCAATACTCTACCTTCTAAGCATCTTCAATAACACCTGAAAATGGTACTAGAAAACGTCAACATAATGTTGGTGAGCTCGTAGGTTTGAAAGTGAAACCGCTGAGCTGTGATATCATTGTGTAGGACAAAAGTGAGCATGATAAACAATTATAAGCACATGTCGAAACCAAACAATGTCGAAACCAAATAATGTCGCGCCAACTGAACCTGTCACAATGTTGGAACCACAAACAGTACACACAGAGGGGAGCTACCCCGATAGATCTATCAATTGTTTCGGCTCTCGAAAGAGTTAACAGTTGCGCATCAATGTACACACAGTCAATCAAATTGTAGCACATAATTGTATCAACACACATAATGTCCAAAATCATGAAAACAGTATAATCACAGCATGAAAAACAGTTAAAATGTCATTTGAGTACCATTTTCCCCCAAGGAAAACATAATGAAAATGGGGCTACGAGAACTCACCTCGTCAAGTAGTAGTTAAATCACAAGCAGTTCAAATAGAGTGCGGCACCGACACGCGACCTAGATTAGTAAGGCATGCTTTAGTTCACAGACTAAGTTTAAGACTCTACGAATTTTAATTCAAAAGTTTTAAAGTTTTTATGTTATTGTTGCTGGTGTGGCAGCATTTAAGTTTAAAAGTCTTTTTCTAAATCATTCGAAAGTATTGGCTCTTGAAAGTGCTCTCGAGATACAAGGATGAAAATCTTTAGTTCGGAAGTAACTGAAAGATTACGAAAGGAACGATCAATAATGATGACGTCGGTGGTTTGACGGAGAATTATTATACGCGGGTGTATATGAATATTGCCAAGTGCGGGTAATTATGAGAGATTAAATAAAAGTTATGAGCGTATATATATACATATATATCTATATGTGAGTCTTTTATTATAAAAGACTTGTTTTTGAAAATAATAAATTTGTGTTTATAATGTTTACAAAAAGGAAGAAAGACATCTCATTGTTTTTAAACTTGTTACAAGTGTGGACATTTTAATTTTATATAGTTGAGTAAATGAAAACGAGTTTAAATCTTTATATGACCGTTTTATGATTGAAAAGTATATGTACTATAATTTGCCATTCTCTCTATTAGAGAACTATATTTTATACAAGGTTTTGACATTGAGCATAAGTACACATAAATGTAGCGTTGACTAGTTATATAGCGAGGTGTGGCAAATAAGTTTAGTAGTGTAATTATTTTAAATAGATCGTGGGGTTTAAATATATATAAGATGGTCATGTTTTATTAGTTTGACAAGTTGTGACGACGGCTTATATATGAAACGAGTATACGTAAAATGATTTCGTGTCGGGAGTGGGCTGTGGCCCAGTCATTCGAAAGGGCTTAGTAACAGATTTTTAAATTTGATAATCGGATTGGGTGAGTTATAAAAAGGAGTTGTGCACATGGGCCTGCTTGGTGGGCTGCGGCCCAACCAAGACTTTTGCTTAGACGAGCCTTCCACAGACTTAGGAAGGTTTTTGTGTGGTGAGTTTGTTAGCACAGAGCAATGGCAGGAATCAAAATGGGTTTTTATTTCAAAGCCAATTCTAATATGAAGCTCACAAGGTTGTTTACCATATCCTCTTTTTTTTTTTTTCCAGTTCATATTAACACAAAATAATTGTGACTTGAACCTCACTTTAACGCAAGCTAGGGGAGTCGGAAGTAAAATGGTTTGTAGGGATTTTAGCATTCAAATGACGAGGTTTCTTGAGGATAATACGAGACTCGAATGACCGGGTAATAAGATGCTTAGTAGGAGTCCTTTTGGGACCCTTTTTAACAGAACCAGTGAGCACCCAAAAAGGGTGACTTTTACCACAACTTAACACCAAAACGATGTTTTTTTTTTTTAGTGACCACAAAAATCCTTCGGGATGAAAGGATGCAAGACTACCATGATTACTCGTCTTTGGTGAGTCCGAGCACCCTCTCGGCTCATCCATTGACCCACACATTCACAATTCAACGTACCTTATTCTCAAAAGATTTAGACTCGACTAAAACTATCCATTAGGCCATAGATTTGAACAACGCATTTAGCCATAACAAGCTCGAGTATTAGAGTGCTAAGACTCTATATTCTCATTCGAGCATCAACAAAGGGGCTGCCAATATTGAGTACAACTCAAATTTTGGCTACATTCGACAAATAAAAACCATTTAGCCTCATACACTAGATCAAGGCCTAACCAATTCGATACTTGGACACCAAATTCACTCAAGCCACATTCTAACTTTCATTCACCACAACGATTTAACCCGGGACTGTGTGCGAATCAAGAACAACAAAAGGACCAAACACTTTCAAATCGAGCCAAGAGTAACATCAAAATTAGTTTTTCATTTAGATCAACCACACCAACACACAAAAACAAAACCAAAATATGGATTCCATAAATTAAATGGATCGACAGTAGCAATACATAGATCCACAAAATCAATAACAATTATCATGTCTAACATTTTCAGTCGAAATACTTAAGTGATACACGATTACAATGAAAACAATAAGGATCAAGAATTGTTTTAGAAACCTTACAATCAATGGGGTTCGGCTAAGAATGATGAGGAGGAAAACCAAGAAGGACTTCACTACTCCAAGCGACCCACTTCTTCTTCACCACTATCCTTTCTGTGATTTTGTGAGTAATGGTGATTCGGATGCGTGGAGGGTCGTCTGGGAATAGGGTAAGGTTTATAGCACATACCAAGGAAAGTTTGAGTTGATCTTTATTGATTTTCAGACGCTCTTATGGCCAAAAATGGGAGCCATGGTCCTTGCCTTCGTCACCCTTTGGATCGATGTGTTGACTCTCGGATTCGACAAAAGGTGGCAGTGATCTTGGACAGAAAGAAAAAGATAAAACCCTTGCCTTAGTCTTACTTATGGCGTCACTATTAATTTTGTTGTTTTCGATCTGGTATGGAGACAAAGGGAGATGACGATTTTTGTGGACAGAGAAACCAGGGGAACAGCTGTGGAGTGGGGAAGGAGAGAGAGATGGGAGGCGTGGGTTTTATTCTCTCATTTTTATATATATATATATATATATATATAATTAAATGTGAGTGGGTGGGGTATGTATTTAAAGATAAGTAATAGACTTTTGTTTATGGGTGTGTACTAAATATGCACCGTGTCCCGTTGAGTCCCCGGTGCAACTTGAGATTTTCGAGTTGTCGTGAGCACGAAAGATATAGTTCACGAGTTGTTCTTATCAAACTAATATAGAGTAAAATTTACTGACTCCGAAAATGAATTAAAAATTTGAACCATTACTAATCTGGTGTCGGTACGCGTGCGGTATTGTTCTCTCGGTTCGTGCAGTTGGTCACCAGTTATGCGCAAGGGGAAATATGTAACTTCTAAAACAAATCATTTTGCAATTTTAAATGTTGAGTAACGACCTGGAAAATTCGCGGTTGCTACAGTCTACCCCCGTTAACAGAATTTTGTCCTCAAAATTCAGTTGACTAAGGGTCTGAGCTCGATCGGACAGTATTCACCCTTCGATTCGGTTGCACACAGGAAGGTAAGGGTGTGGGTGTCAATCCAAATAGTACCGGGTGCTACTTCCCAATTGGTACTATCAATACTTCCTAACCTCTAGAAATCATACAAATGAAACAACATAATAATCACACAGCAAGGCAAGCTTTCCCGTCCTTGAGTAAAGCCGTCAAAAATCTTAGGCATCTTTTCGGTAGTTTAAGTTGAGCCTCAACTGAAATCTAGCTTAACCCCACAACTCATCAAACAAGAACTGTCATGAGATCAAGCTAAACCACAGTTTAAGCCCAGTAACAACTTGATTTCAGCTTAATCTCACAACTCATCAAACAAGAACTGTCATGAGATTAAACCTAATTTTAAACTACGTAACAACTTGGATCTAACTTAACTTCACAACTCATCAAACAAGAACTGTCATGAAGTTAAGTTAAATATCAAGTTGTAAGAAAAGAAACTCAACATTTTTGAAGGATTGGCTCAATTTTTGGATAGCTTTCAAATAAACAAATAGAAGATAACCAAGGAGAAGGTTCAACTAAGGGGGATGTGCATTCCTGTTTCTTCCAAAATTAATAGTGCGTACCCTGAGTAAATTTCCTAGTGTCGGATAGTGTGCTCACCCTGATCATCGGTCTAGGAATGGTAGGTCGTACTCCACTCCAACTGTGTTCCTAATGCGTCCTACAGTGTCTACCAAAATCACGATGTGAATCTTCTGTCAAGATTTGATATAATAAGTAAGGTGCTCCTCACATATGCCGCTCTAATTGGATTTCTTATCTTTAAATACTACCGATGCATTGTTCAAACCAAAGGGCTTATCCTAAAAACTCGAAGTGCCTGTATATCATTCTTAACGCGGTTTAAGGGTTGTTAGTCTTGTGCACTCTTAACTAATGATATTTGGGTTTGGAATCTTTCCTCGAGAAGTATCGTGTATCATGAAATTTGTGTCACTCCGGGAGTTAAGTTCATGCGTATCTCAATTCTTCAAGAAGGGTTAAATCCTGTTGGGTTTTTACGAAGTATTCCAGGGGAGTCTTAAGCACGTGAGGCATCTTTTGGTTTCTGCTCGTCATACTAGGCGCAATGAAATGAGCGGTTTTATAGTAACTATCGAGTGATTAGGCTTCATGAAATGCCTCGTCCATTCTTGAGCAAAATCATTTAAAAATTTTAAGCCAAGTAGCAACTTTAAACTTAATTTCACATCTCATCAAACAAGAACTGACATGAAATTAAGTTAAAAGTTGTTAAAAAGCTCTTTTTTTTTTTCTTTTTTTTTTTTTTTTTTTAAATTAGTTAAAGTTTGGGGTTGCTAAAAAAAATGAACGGTTGGCATTTCAGCACTCCAAGATCTTGCTACCAGGTGGTGAAGATTTGAATCATCTTATCGGTTTCTACCTTTTTGGTCATACACAATATCAATCTCCTAACTAGGAGCTAGGACACTAGGCTTCGTCTTTAACAGAGGCATGAACTTAGTGGAAACAAATCTATAATCGACTTCGGAATCAAATAGTATAGTAGTCTAATATCTATTTAAGGAGAACATACCCGTCACGAGGTTCGGGTCCTGGCGTCCTTCTTCAGGGTGCATCACAAACACCCGCCCACGAGCTGGGTTGCCATTGTTTCTAGTGTTTCCATTAGTCACTAACATCTGTTTCTGGTCGTTCTGCACTTGCCCTTGTGCCCTGTTCAGCTTAGGACACGTGTTTCGAAAATGATCCGGGCTCCCGCACTCATAACATGTCCTTGGGTAAATGACGTTAATTGGAGTCGCCTGCATGGCTACTGCTCGACAATCCCTTGCAATGTGACCGGTTTGATTGCAGTTGAAACACACCAGGCATTGTCTAGTCTCCGGGTGGTGGTAGTTACATTTAGCACACTTAGGGTGAGGGCCTTCATATCCCTTACGACCCGAGCTCGTTGCCACAAATCCTTTTCCCCATTTCGCCTTCTTATTTTCACCATTTGTACCTCCTTGTTTACTTGGCTCACTCACGGTCTTCCTTTTATCGCCACTCTTGGACAATCCATTCCTAATCATTTCATCCGTTAAGGTTGCAGATTTCAGTATCGCGCTCTGAAGGGTAGGGGGCTCAGTCGCTTTCACCATCCCGCGAATCTCAGGGACCAAACCATAGATGTATCTCTCAATTCTCTTGGATTCAGGAGTGACCATGTGAGGTACTAGTCTAGCAAGCTCATGGAATCGATCTGTGTAAACTGCATGATCAGCACCTACCATAGCATGGTTGTAGAACTCATGCTCTAACTTCTGGATCTCGTTGTTTGGGCAATACTCCTCTTTTAGTAATGCCTTAAGGTCATCCCAACTCATTCCCATAGCAGCTTCTCTTCCTCTGGCTTGGATTTGCGTGTTCCACCAGGTCAATGCCTTTCCAATCAAAGAACAAACAGCATACTTCACCTTCTGATGACTCGCACACTCACTTATGTCAATCACTGACTCCATCTTCTCGACCCATCGAGTATAAGCTATCGCACCTCCAGTACCATCAAAGTCCATCGGTTTGCACGCAGTAAACTCCTTGTAAGTACATCCTTTGTCACCATTGTTATGGTTTTCGTCATTGACGTGATCACTTCCACCGTTGTTGTCCGCTTGATCATTCCCACTCGCGTTGTTCCCTTGGTTGCTGATATGGTCGCCAACTTGGGTGACAATAGTGGGTAACAGTTCCCTTAGTTGTTGGGCGACAATGGTAGCAACATCAGGAGTCTCATTACTGGCATCGTCGCTTCTCGTGCCGCGACCTCCTGCCCTACCTCCTCGTCCACCAGTCCTTCCACCCCTCGGTAGTGGAATGCCTCGGTTAACTCGTGTCGATCTTCTTGGAGGCATGATTCTACAAAGTAGGACATTGGTAGACGTTAGATAGGAGGTAGGTAGGATGGGTCGGCATACGTGTCGTACTACTACACTCAACTTCCTATTTGACAGTCCATGAGTTTGATAAGTCCATGCCGCATCATGTTATCGTAAAAACGTTGGCCAGGCGTATTTAGGATAGCATCATGCAGTATTTACTTATCATCATCACTTCGTGTCACACTATACGCATAATCGCACACGTAGTTCCTATAATGCAAACTATATGAGGATTCTTAGGTTATAGTCTAGGTTAAACCACCTAATTCTCTATAACCAAGGCTCTGATACCAATCTGTCACACCCCAAAAATGGCGCAGCGGAAAGGCATTTACGGGGTATGACTTATTAGTTAAGAACACAAGGTGTCACAATAGAGAAACACTAAATGCATAACATACGATAGATAATAGTCGCAAACTCCCACAACTGGGATTGGTACAAAGATCCAAAATAAACATAAGTCTCAAAGTTAAACACATCACTAAGGAATATCAAATGCAACTCCACGAGATATAACCCGGGAGGGTCTTGTCTTAAGTCTTGCTAAGCCAGTCAATACTCTACCTTCTAAGCATCTTCAATAACACCTGAAAATGGTACTAGAAAACGTCAACATAATGTTGGTGAGCTCGTAGGTTTGAAAGTGAAACCGCTGAGCTGTGATATCATTGTGTAGGACAAAAGTGAGCATGATAAACAATTATAAGCACATGTCGAAACCAAACAATGTCGAAACCAAATAATGTCGCGCCAACTGAACCTGTCACAATGTTGGAACCACAAACAGTACACACAGAGGGGAGCTACCCCGATAGATCTATCAATTGTTTCGGCTCTCGAAAGAGTTAACAGTTGCGCATCAATGTACACACAGTCAATCAAATTGTAGCACATAATTGTATCAACACACATAATGTCCAAAATCATGAAAACAGTATAATCACAGCATGAAAAACAGTTAAAATGTCATTTGAGTACCATTTTCCCCCAAGGAAAACATAATGAAAATGGGGCTACGAGAACTCACCTCGTCAAGTAGTAGTTAAATCACAAGCAGTTCAAATAGAGTGCGGCACCGACACGCGACCTAGATTAGTAAGGCATGCTTTAGTTCACAGACTAAGTTTAAGACTCTACGAATTTTAATTCAAAAGTTTTAAAGTTTTTATGTTATTGTTGCTGGTGTGGCAGCATTTAAGTTTAAAAGTCTTTTTCTAAATCATTCGAAAGTATTGGCTCTTGAAAGTGCTCTCGAGATACAAGGATGAAAATCTTTAGTTCGGAAGTAACTGAAAGATTACGAAAGGAACGATCAATAATGATGACGTCGGTGGTTTGACGGAGAATTATTATACGCGGGTGTATATGAATATTGCCAAGTGCGGGTAATTATGAGAGATTAAATAAAAGTTATGAGCGTATATATATACATATATATCTATATGTGAGTCTTTTATTATAAAAGACTTGTTTTTGAAAATAATAAATTTGTGTTTATAATGTTTACAAAAAGGAAGAAAGACATCTCATTGTTTTTAAACTTGTTACAAGTGTGGACATTTTAATTTTATATAGTTGAGTAAATGAAAACGAGTTTAAATCTTTATATGACCGTTTTATGATTGAAAAGTATATGTACTATAATTTGCCATTCTCTCTATTAGAGAACTATATTTTATACAAGGTTTTGACATTGAGCATAAGTACACATAAATGTAGCGTTGACTAGTTATATAGCGAGGTGTGGCAAATAAGTTTAGTAGTGTAATTATTTTAAATAGATCGTGGGGTTTAAATATATATAAGATGGTCATGTTTTATTAGTTTGACAAGTTGTGACGACGGCTTATATATGAAACGAGTATACGTAAAATGATTTCGTGTCGGGAGTGGGCTGTGGCCCAGTCATTCGAAAGGGCTTAGTAACAGATTTTTAAATTTGATAATCGGATTGGGTGAGTTATAAAAAGGAGTTGTGCACATGGGCCTGCTTGGTGGGCTGCGGCCCAACCAAGACTTTTGCTTAGACGAGCCTTCCACAGACTTAGGAAGGTTTTTGTGTGGTGAGTTTGTTAGCACAGAGCAATGGCAGGAATCAAAATGGGTTTTTATTTCAAAGCCAATTCTAATATGAAGCTCACAAGGTTGTTTACCATATCCTTTTTTTTTTTTTTCCAGTTCATATTAACACAAAATAATTGTGACTTGAACCTCACTTTAACGCAAGCTAGGGGAGTCGGAAGTAAAATGGTTTGTAGGGATTTTAGCATTCAAATGACGAGGTTTCTTGAGGATAATACGAGACTCGAATGACCGGGTAATAAGATGCTTAGTAGGAGTCCTTTTGGGACCCTTTTTAACAGAACCAGTGAGCACCCAAAAAGGGTGACTTTTACCACAACTTAACACCAAAACGATGTTTTTTTTTTTTTAGTGACCACAAAAATCCTTCGGGATGAAAGGATGCAAGACTACCATGATTACTCGTCTTTGGTGAGTCCGAGCACCCTCTCGGCTCATCCATTGACCCACACATTCACAATTCAACGTACCTTATTCTCAAAAGATTTAGACTCGACTAAAACTAGCCATTAGGCCATAGATTTGAACAACGCATTTAGCCATAACAAGCTCGAGTATTAGAGTGCTAAGACTCTATATTCTCATTCGAGCATCAACAAAGGGGCTGCCAATATTGAGTACAACTCAAATTTTGGCTACATTCGACAAATAAAAACCATTTAGCCTCATACACTAGATCAAGGCCTAACCAATTCGATACTTGGACACCAAATTCACTCAAGCCACATTCTAACTTTCATTCACCACAACGATTTAACCCAGGACTGTGTGCGAATCAAGAACAACAAAAGGACCAAACACTTTCAAATCGAGCCAAGAGTAACATCAAAATTAGTTTTTCATTTAGATCAACCACACCAACACACAAAAACAAAACCAAAATATGGATTCCATAAATTAAATGGATCGACAGTAGCAATACATAGATCCACAAAATCAATAACAATTATCATGTCTAACATTTTCAGTCGAAATACTTAAGTGATACACGATTACAATGAAAACAATAAGGATCAAGAATTGTTTTAGAAACCTTACAATCAATGGGGTTCGGCTAAGAATGATGAGGAGGAAAACCAAGAAGGACTTCACTACTCCAAGCGACCCACTTCTTCTTCACCACTATCCTTTCTGTGATTTTGTGAGTAATGGTGATTCGGATGCGTGGAGGGTCGTCTGGGAATAGGGTAAGGTTTATAGCACATACCAAGGAAAGTTTGAGTTGATCTTTATTGATTTTCAGACGCTCTTATGGCCAAAAATGGGAGCCATGGTCCTTGCCTTCGTCACCCTTTGGATCGATGTGTTGACTCTCGGATTCGACAAAAGGTGGCAGTGATCTTGGACAGAAAGAAAAAGATAAAACCCTTGCCTTAGTCTTACTTATGGTGTCACTATTAATTTTGTTGTTTTCGATCTGGTATGGAGACAAAGGGAGATGACGATTTTTGTGGACAGAGAAACCAGGGGAACAGCTGTGGAGTGGGGAAGGAGAGAGAGATGGGAGGCGTGGGTTTTATTCTCTCATTTTTATATATATATATATATATATATATAATTAAATGTGAGTGGGTGGGGTATGTATTTAAAGATAAGTAATAGACTTTTGTTTATGGGTGTGTACTAAATATGCACCGTGTCCCGTTGAGTCCCCGGTGCAACTTGAGATTTTCGAGTTGTCGTGAGCACGAAAGATATAGTTCACGAGTTGTTCTTATCAAACTGATATAGAGTAAAATTTACTGACTCCGAAAATGAATTAAAAATTTGAACCATTACTAATCTGGTGTCGGTACGCGTGCGGTATTGTTCTCTCGGTTCGTGCAGTTGGTCACCAGTTATGCGCAAGGGAAAATATGTAACTTCTAAAACAAATCATTTTGCAATTTTAAATGTTGAGTAACGACCTGGAAAATTCGCGGTTGCTACACCCAAGGCCACCAGTTCAAAATCCAATAAATGTTTTTAAACCATCATACAAAACTGGTAAAAGAACTTTTTATGAGAAAGCAGTGGTGAAAAACCAAGTTTGGAAACCTAAGGTAACAACTGCTAAGCCAGCAGTTCCAACTGCTAGCCGGGTAATTGGTACTGGTGTGAATAAAAACACTGCTAAGGGAAACATGGGAAATGGTGTGAATGCTTCAGCATGTTGGGTATGGAGACCAATTCAACCTAATGGTGCTAAGACTGTCTTGAAAAGAATGAATTATGTTGATGCTAGAGGAAAGCCTAAGTCTGTTTTGGCTTGGGTTCGACAAGAAAACTAATTTTTCTTGTTATATGCATTGTTAGTCATATGCTTGTATTTGGTTTCTTTGTTTTTGGACTAACAATTGCAGGATTGGAGAGTAAACACCAAGGAATTATGAATGCTTGATGTTTTGGACTTAATGGTGTTCTGTAGATTAGTATGTGATCCTTGCATACAACAAATGGTAATTGGTTCACCATGTCTTATCCACATAAGAACCAACTAGTCCAGAGCAAACGGTTTCTGGTAAAGACTAATCAAATCCGTTTATGGTTGACAATTTACCAAAAATTGTATGGTTATCAGCTCACCATATCTAAATGTGAAGAGTTGGCTAGTCCAAAGCAAACGGCTATTGGTAAAGACATATCAAATCCGTTGATAGCTGATAGTTTGCTAAAAACTATGTATGAGCCATGTTATTTTAAAATTTTATTTCAAAAAGTTGAGACGGCTCAATAAAAATTTTCAACAGTTGGGACGGTTAGTACAAAATATTGGTACGGTTCAACTAGCCGTTATGACTGACGTGTCGGTAATTAATTTTGGAGTAAAAACTAGCCGTTGGCGGTTTGTTGCAATTTTTACTGGATGAATTACGGATTTCGAGGGATCCTCTTATAGATATTTTAACTTTTATTTTATTATATCCTTATACTAAAATAAATAGTTACCATATACTTAAGTCGGTCAACTTGAAACCCTAACTCTCTCCATAAACTCTCAATATTACTTTCATCTTCTATCTTTTCACTCACCATTATTACTATTCACGGCTGTTAACTAACATTTTTTACTAAGAATGGCAAGATTGGATTTTGCTAAGCGTCACAACCAGGTTGCGTTTTTAGAGAAAACAGAGCAAGGAGATGGGCCAAAATTTTATGAGGTTGTGGACTTTCTCAACCACTCTCACATAAGGTATGCTCTAACTGTTTCTCCTACTCTTTATGTTTCGCACATCACACAGTTCTGGCCGAATTCATCTATCTTGACACGTGATGATGGAAACTTAGAAATTCATACTAAAGTAGATGGCATTAAATTTGTTGTTACCGAGTCTATACTTAGGAGACATCTTAAATTAAATGACTCAGATGGTATCCACACTATGCTAAATACTGAAATTTGGGAAGAACTTGAAAAAATAGGGTATGATACATCTGAACATAAATTGACTTTTCAAAAAGCATGTTTTTCACCCCAATGGAGATTTTTGATACATACTCTTCTATTATGTTTAAGTAATAAAAAGACTGCTTGGGAACAATTCAGTAGCAATATTGCTATTGCTCTCATTTGCTTGTCTACAAACAGAGTTTTTAACTGATCAAAATATATTTTTGAGGGTATGGCATCAAATGTTGATAGAAAAACAAAGTTTTTAATGTATCCCAGGTTTGTTCAAACAATTTTGAATAAAAAGAAAAACCTGCTTACAGAACCAACTGAAATTTTTCCTACGCCTAGTCTACAATCAAAGGTGTTTCAAAATATGACTATGGCTAGTAAACTTTTTCAAGGGGAACCAGTTCCATTATTTCCTCAAATGATTCAAACTGAGTTGGGTGAAGGTTCAGCAGTTCCAACTGATCCCCATCACACATCCACTCAAGTATTTGAAACATCCCAACAACCACCTATCACTTATAGGAGAAGGTCTAAACCTAGACTAACTAGGGTTGTGACTGAATCCTTGCCTAAAGATTCACCTCTCATAGCAGGTAATACAGCTAGAAGTGATGAGGGTAGTTCTTCACAAACTGAATTGACGGTTTTATGTACCAAGTTAGTAAACAAGATTGATACTTTGGAAAAAGAGCTAAAGCAAACCAAGGAGGAATTCAAAGCTCACAAGGAGACTTTTGCCAAAGTTTATACAAAGCTAACAAAAAGGGTGAAGAAACTTGAAGAACAGTTGAACAAGAAAAGGGCAAGAGTGGTATTGGATGATGATTCTAATGATGATGATTCAGATGGTTCGGACGGGGATGATGCAAATTCTTCCAAACAGGGGAGGAAGTTTGGTAAAGAAAGGAAATTTGGAGATAGATCAGGATCTCAGGGGAGGTATGAAGAAAGTTCTGAACAAGATCAAGGTTTTGATATTGGTTCAGGTTCTGGTAATGTTCATGAAGAAACAGCTGAAACACATCAAGCAGTTGCAAATGAAGAAGCAGTTCAAACTGCTGAAACAGAGCAAGAGACAGAGCAAGTAACAGTTCAAACTGCTGAGTTAGAACAACAAACAGTTCAAACTGAAGAAACTTCTGATGAACAAGTTTATGAAAGGAGAAGAGCAGATAAAGGAAAGAATCCTATGACATCTGAAGAAGTGGCTGCTGTTCAAGAACTTGAAAGGCTTAAAAGGTTGAAACCAAAAACTAAAGAACAGATAGATCATGATGCAGAGGTTGCAAGGCTAATGTTAGAAGAAGATTTGGCTGATAAGGAAGCTAAACAAGCTCAGATGGATCATGATGAAGAATTTGCAAGGAAATTGGCTGCTGATGACATAAGGAATATATCTGAATTCATGGAAAGAAAAAGATCAAATGAAGTAGATCAAGAAGAATTCAATGAACAGTTGCAATATTTTCTAGATTCTGATGTGATGGTAAGAGCACAAGCTTCTATGGTTCTTAGAGATCAAGAGTTAAATGAAGATGAGAAGACAGAGGAGCTTAAGGAATTTATACTCAAGAAGAATGGAGTTACAAAGTGGGAAGATCTGATTCATAGAATAAGAGAAAGCCAGAAGTCAGGGTACAAGACAAAGTTACCTACAAAGAGAGAACTTGTTGAGGATATGAAGCATTATTTGAAAAACTCAGCAAATTACTCAATGAAAGATTTCAAGGGAATGTCTTATGCTATAATTGAAAAAGAGTTCTGTGAAACTTATGCTATTTTGAATTCTCCAAGAAGAAGTTTTAAAACAGGTAAGAAGAGGGAAGCATAATCTATGGAATCAGAAGTTGCTAAGAAACAAAAGTCTGATGAAGAAGGATTAACTGATGAGAAGATTAAAAGCATGATGGTGATTATTCCAGAGTATTCTTACATTAAACCTTTGCAGGTCAAACATCCAATAATTGACTGGGAAGTGTTTACTGATAGTAGAATGAAGGGATGGAAGATTATCAGGTTAGGAGATATTTCTGAAAGATATAAGTTGTTTGAAGATTTGCTTAAAGGCTTTGACAGAGAAGATCTAAATCAACTTTGGAGTTTAGTAAAAGAGAAGTTCAGAGATATTGATCCAGTTGAAGATAAAGACAAAGAACTATGGGTACAATTGAAGAGATTGTATGAACCAGATGGTGGAGAATCGATTTGGAGATTTCAAGCTCAAGTCAAGGATATTTCTTGGAAGTTATTTGGTACACGTGGAGTACACAGAGTATCTACAAAGGATGGAGTAGAGATATATATGCTGGTTGAAAAAAATTATCCACTCAGACCAGGTGTTTTGACTGTGCTGGTATTTACTAAACTAGAAGCTAATGAAGAGTCTGAGATGGCTAATATGCTGGTAACGAAGATATTCAACCTTGCACAAGAAGTAAAAGCTAGATCTAAGAGATTTGCTTGATGGGTATTTGAAAGAATTTTCAGCATTAAGAAGAAGAAGCTTAATTTGAAGAAACTTAATGATTGGGAGGAAATCATAAGTTTAGGGGAGGATTGTTAGGAATTAAGCTTAAGCAATTAAGACTGTTGGAGGTAACAGTTAGGACTGTTGAAGGAAGAAGTTAAGACTGCTGAAGAATGTTGAAGACACGAGCAGTTAAGACTGCTGAGAGAAGAAGTTAAGACTGTTTATGATTTATGTAAAGTAGATAATTATGGAAAATATATTGTGTATATCGTATAAGAATAGATTGATAGTTATCTTGTACAGGAATCCTTAGTCTATAAAAGGATTGCCTAGGTTAAGGTTTAAGATATACAATACACATAGATACACGAATAAGAGTGAGTTTATACGTATTATTAAGATTCAAGGTTGTAAACCCTAGTGATAGGAAGATCACTCGTATTATTTGCTAATAATATTGAATCGTTGGAAGTTATTTATTCTGTGTTCTTTGTTTATTCAATTCATACAAAACATATAAGATCTTCTAAGTACTAGCTAGTAAATTCCGCGTGCTAGACTAAGTATAATTCTTCGTATCACATCTAACACAAGGAGTGTGTGTAGATCCGGTCAGAGTATCACAAATATGAGTATAAAGTACAATACTTTTCACTGAATATAACTATATTCATTGATGATTTAGACCAAAACTCAAAAGGAGATTACATCAAGATTCAAGAGCATGAAAATTACCCGGAATCCTGGAAAAAGTGGCATGACAATGATAACTCTAAAGTACGTTTGGTTCTGGGAGAAACAAAATCACAAACATAAAAGGATCAGCATTACAAATATTGATCATAATAGGTTCTTCATGTTTCAAATTTAAAAGAAAATAGAATTAATAATTTGTCAAGATCTTGCTGATGGCATAAGAGGTGAGTGTCTTCTATAAAATCGTCAATTTTGTATACATGTGAAAAGGTCAATACATGAATATAAGTATGTATATAAGAAGAACAGTGATGAACTCAAATAAGTACATTTTATTACTATCATTTATCCTCTTAATTTGACTTGTTTTATTATATTATGTATGAGGATTGATACTTAATCGTTTACTTTTGTAATTCTCAGTTGAAAACAAGCATTTGGTGAAACTTGGCGATTTTGGACTAATTATGGAGCAAAACATGCAAGAAGTTAAGAGTCTACTGAAATGTACAAGATCAAGACTATTCTGCTCCAGATGCGCCGCATCTCACTTATGACATGCGCCGCATCACTATCAATATTTCACCAGATACGATCCAAGATACAAGAGGACATGCGCCGCATCTATAAATGGAGTTACGCCGCATCTTCTGGCGGTGTACGAATATTCCTGAATATTATAATCTTGGACCCCACGCGAAGTTAAGTAAATGCGCCGCATCTACTTACTAGATGCGCCGCATCCTACCCTCAGACAGAAACTATAAATACCCCAAGACCAGACGAATTTCGAGAGAGATATTAGTTCCGAAGTTTTAACAGAAGACCGAAGACCAGAAACCTAGGACGAATTCAGTCAAGGCAGCAGCACAAGACACACCCAAATCAAAGATACAAGAGCTGTAAGAAGGTGCTGCATGTGTTTAATTCATTAAGTAGTTTTGTTTTATTGTGTTAGTAAACTATAATTCATCAAGATTGGTGGCTTGTGTAATGTGACAACGGAAAGATTGCACTCCCTTAAAACTGCTTTCTCATTAATTAAAGTTTATATGTTGATGTCATTGGTGACTTTTATTAGTGCATTGATAACCTCTGTGTCTAGCTGAGCGTTGATCGGGTCGCCATGCCTCTGCCCTCGCCTATTTATTAGATCGCCTATGCATTCTATGGTCTGTAGAAAAGTAGGAGAAAGATAAATAGGATAGTCATAAGTAATCATTAAGGGTTTACTCGCCGATAAGATTAGAACCAACGAGAAAGGACTTAATCTCGGTGCGTTGCATCGAACTATACACTTCATATAACACTAGCAATAAAACAAGTGACAAACTACTTATCATAAGGACAGCCCTCTTATTGTCTCGAGTATTTATCTGTGTACGTGTGTGCTACTTGCTGATTCGTGCCTATTGGTTTAGTTTATTATTTAATTGCAACCAAATCGTGCCAGTCTCTCAGGCTGAACCCCCTTGCGTTAGAATAGGTTGTATAGCTAACTTAATATATTAAAATACTGATTAGAATAACTAGATAATACGTTCCACTCTTAGTGATCGACACTCTACTTACCATTATATTCATACTGACCGGGTACACTGCTCGTTAAGTGTGTGTGTTATTGATAAGTCGGCTAAATATAAATTTAAAACTTGAGTAGGCATTAAAACTGCTAAACCGCAACGACACATCGCACGCATCAAACAGTTCAAAAAATATATATAAAATACAAAAACAACGCACCAATATATATGAATGGTAACCATGTTCCCAGCTGTTCAAAACAATAACATAAATTAGTATTAGTAAAATCAACAAAAGGTTCAGTATGTTTGAATAACATGAAGTGCAAAAATTATATAACTGAAAAACGAAAAACAAAAAATGAATTTTTCAATGTGTGCATGTGATTTTGGTCTGTTAGGAAAATATGATATTAGGGTTGTAGAATGGATTGGTTTTAGGGTTGCTGAAGGATATACGTAGGTGCAAAATTGTAGGGATTATTGAATATGGAATTGGTTTTGTACATGATATCACAAACGATTGGTTGCTCAGAAGGTTGAGGTCACTTTGTTTGTTGAGTTGCGAGGCTCGTGTTCGAATCTCACCAAGTACAAATTTTTAACATAATTGTTGTCCGATTTTTTCAGCAGCAAGAAATGCCAAATAGCACAGTTTATGATTATGTGGCATTTTTATGATTATGTGGCATTGAGGTGGCATTTATGTGGCATTATCTACGTGTAACGCCTCCTGTTATATATAATGTAGAGATACGTATAATACACAATCATTTAAGCACATTCATACTTAAGACATTTCAAGCAATTCTCTCAAGAATTCCTTACTGCCGAAAGTTTCCAAGAAGACCAGAAGCATTTCCCATTCATTCGAGCAGATTTCCAAACATTTAACACTCATTCGAAGTCCTATTGATCGGTTCTAGCGAGCTACAAACGTATTTTCTTTGTTCTTGATTCATTCGAACGTAAAACTCCACCATTTAAAGTGTTGTAAGTCCCCTTTAGACCCTTTTCAACTCATTTCATTGATTCTTATCATTCCATGCATTGTTCTTATTTATTTCGATCACATATTTCGTTTAATGCATCTTTTACGCTTTCATTTATTTATTTCTTACGTATATACTCCATGACCTCCTCAAAGGATGGCTAAGAACTTGTGTATTATCTATACTCGACACTTACATACTCGTATCTTTACTTTTCAAGCTCATTTTATTCTTATATCGCATCGCATTTCATTTATCTCAATATATGTGTCATTTTATTATTCATTTGATCATGTTAAACTCGAATAGAAGCGGACTAATAAAACCAAATCCGAACACACACCATGTCATTTCTAATGTATAACCCGTTTCTTTATAATCTCATTGACCAAATTGATGTTTCAAGTTTTCTCTAATAAGCTCTTATAAGCTATCTAAAAGTCACAAAGTAAGGGCTACTCGGACTGACCAAAAATCCTTTATATATATCGAATGGGCTGAAAAGCCCAATAAGCACTTATTAAGCAATTTCGATAATCTAAACGTGTAAACTATTTTGACATCTTTTTAAACTCCTTAATTGAGCCCAATAATAAGCTCACTTTGCTCTAAAACACCACGGATCAAAAATTGTTAATGGGCTTTAGTTTTTTTATCGCTAAAGCCCAATAAGCTCTAAAATAAGCACTTTTGATAATAAGCTATTCAATAAGACTTTAATAAGCATTATAAAGCTACTGTAACTCTCGGATAAATTTTCCTACTCTTTTTGTGATTTTTGGACTAGTTTTGCAAAACATATTTACTATTAGGGTTTAAATTGTAATTTTTGTTAAACTAAGTACTAAACTGTCATTTCTGTAAATATTGGATAGAAAAGGATAAAACAATAACTAGAAGTCATAAAATGTAACATTTGACTTTTTTTGGGACTAAAAATGTAACCAAGGACTAACGGTGCAAAACTTACACCGTTAGGTTAAAAAGTGTAAATTCTGTAAAAGACCAAGGGCTGAACAGTAACATTATTTATAATCAATTCTATTTCATGTTTTACTCATTTCATATGCATTTTGTCATTCGTTTGAGTATATTATTTTTCGTTACGGTTATATTTACATAACGAAACTTTTTAACGAATAAACATAACTTATCATCCACCAACTTTTGAAGTGACGATATTACTGGTTTAATAAACATAAAAACATCGAAATCTCAGACTTCCCTATTACTACTTTTGACATAACTTTACTTTGACCTATATAGCTAAGGTGAGATTTCATAGCCCCTACTTTTATACGTTTTGATTTACTTTTGGGGGAGATACATGCTCAACTATATTTATTTACTTTTACAAATACTCTAAAAACTTTCACGGTTCACCGTGAGTCATAGCCCCACTTTTACTCTTTTATTCATTTTAGACTACTTGGGGTAGATACATGCTTAAATTATTTTACTCGTTTATCAAATACATGAATTGCTTTGTGATTCAATTACTCAAATGTTTATACTCTTACGATACGTTACGCTTTTATACTTTTTGGACATGATGTGTAGTTTTATTACGATATATGCCTTAATGGGTTAAACTTATTCTATATTCATTATTCTTAGCAACTGTTTAACTCCTGGATAGGAGCCGTTGGAGAGGTATTAATAGTAACTATCGGGCCGATGCCCCCTACCCTTGTATCCCTCAATTCTTGACCTTGGGTGAATATAATCCACTTTATATATTTGATATATTATTCGCAGTCAGGAGGTTCAGTTTGCTGCTATTCATTACATTAAGTGTTCATATAATCATATACACATATGTCTTAATCTTACTTTGGCAGTGGGTTGTAAACACACAGGTTGCAAGTCTTGTATGGGCGGGACTTGGGACTGAGTAGATTTACAATGCCTTTGCGGTGGAAACTTTATTCATTATATTTTAGCAGTGGGTTGTAAACACACAGGTTGCAATTCTTGTATGGGCGGGGCTTGGGACTGAGTGGATTTACAATGCCTTTGCTGGGAAATCTTTATTTAAAAGCTTTACATTTTAAACTAAACTCTATGAACTCACCAACCGTTGGTTGACACTTTTTAGCATGTTTATCTCAGGTTAATGAGGCGATAGTGGATGCATGGATTCTACAGGCATTTGCATACTTGAAGACTTATATCTTTATCTTTACCATTCGATACACCTTGAAAACTTTTATGTAACTTTACTTTGGAACTTATTGTCATAACTATGATTTTAATGATTCGAATGGTAACTTTTTAAAACGTCTCATTTAGAGGTCGTTTTCTATACCTTGATCTATAATATGAAGTAATACCCCCTTGACACTACTGTTCCACTGCGGTAATTTGGGGGTGTTATGTTGGAATATGTAAATCATAAAAAGACTATAAACACATAAACATCACAAGTACACGCAGCGGAAAGATCTACACTAACATGTAATATAATTAACTAAAAACTAAATAGAAAGCGTACCTTATTCGATTCCTAGCAAGAACAAGGAATCACGTGCTTCAAGAACAAAATTATATAAACCCTAATTAGGTTTATATGGATCGAACAAGGGAAAAACACACAAGCTAAAATAAGCTTGTTACTCGTTCTTGTACACACGCAATGCTAGCGTTCCAATGGGAAAAGCTAGGTTCAAATCACAAAAACAAACCAAGCACTTTGTAAGCATTACTTGGATCGGCAATACCTAGTGGTATTAAAAAAGGGCCGATCGGTTCTTAGCTTAGAGGAGAAGAGAAGGAGAAGAATGGCTTGTTTAGGGATTCAAGATTAGTGAAACAATGAATACAATGAATTGTATTTATAGGCTTCACATGTCTTGCTCCCCACTCCAAGTTACCACCGAAAACCTTAGCCCAAAGGGTGGGTCGGCCGGATTTTAGAACCCAAAGTGGTTCTAGATCCTTCTCTTCCTACTTTGCATAATTAGTCCTTTAACGGCCGTTATCTCTAACCCCGTTAAGTACTAACTGTCATTAAGTATTTGTTTTGTGAAATGAATAAATATAAATATAAAATACATTTAATTTATTCAAACCATTGGAACTCTCACGTATTGTGTGCAATCCCGAGTCTCGGGTTCGAAACCGGACATACTTATATTAATAATTATACATAAACTCTAACAGCTCCCACTTGGATAACTATTAATATAGTAATGACATGGGCTAGTCTAGCTTAACAGATCCCAATGCCCCCAGCTCGATCTGAGTATGGTTTTCCTGGAAAAACCACGTGATGATATAATCATCATACTTATCCTTTTGTTGCTAATACCACGTTAATATGGATATGGATCTCGGTCATTCCATAATTAACAATTAGTTTCTCGTTTATACATAATTGATCAAGATTACCAAAACATCTGAACGTCTTCCAGATAGACTTTGGGCGTGCGCACGCAAACATCTTGTCAATCCTACGAGTGGCCAAGCAGTATTAAACTTCAACACAAAGTTGAAGGAACAAATCCTTTATTGACTACGAGCATAACCCTCAAACTTCGCATCACCTCCGAAAATAGCCCTTATAACTACCTTTTACGGATAGCGTTAGACTACCTCACAGAAAATGAGCTACATCCTCGGCAGTTACCTGGTATCTCAAGTCTGAGGATAAATATTCATGATATACTTAATGACTATGATCCATAAAGTATAATCATGTGGTTGGGATAAGTCCTATATTCAATTTATCCAATATTGAATATCATGTGACATTGGTGTCTCAACCTTACAGTACATTCTACCAATCCTCACATTTGTCTTAGTTCAATAATATTCCCATATTATTAATTGACAACGGACTATTTAGAATAAATTAATTTATTCATGGATTTAAACATGCAAATATAAGACACAAATATTTAATAATGAGAATAAACGTTATCTGCACTTTATTTCATTAAAATAATAATTGTTTACATGTCCCTATCCAAAATACTAATCATAGATTTACATGTAACTATCGGCTAAACGAAGACCAATACCCTTAGCATGTCGAGTAAATGTTTCCTTAGGTAATGCCTTCGTGAAAGGATCAGCCAGATTGTTATCTGTGTGAACTTTGAGTACATTGATTTCACCCAGTTCGACTTGTTCTCGAACATAATGGTATTTTCTATGAAAATGACTGGCGCCTTTCATAACTCCAGGTTTATTGGCGAATGTGATTGCAGCAGAGTTGTCGCAATACACATTTATAGGTAATTTATTTGACGGCATCACTCCAAGATCCGAAATAAATTTCCTTATCCAAACAGCTTCTTGTGCAGCTTCCGATGCAACAATATACTAAGCTTCTGTAGCAGACATGGCCGTTGTACTCTGCTTCTTACTCTTCCAGTCTACAGCTCTTCCATTTATGACAAAAACGTAACCCGTCTGAGACTTCGTATCAACTTTATCAGTTTGAAAGGACGCATCGCAGAAACCTGTAACATTCAGTTCTGCGTCTGGAATTCCCCCGAAAACAAGAAACATATCTTTAGTATTCCTTAAATACTTAAGTATGTTTTTTAACAGCATGCCAGTGATCTTTCCCTGGATTTTGCTGATAACGACTGGTTAAATTTTGTGCGAACGCCACATCTGGCCGTGTACATCTAACTGCATACATGATAGATCCTACTGCCGAAGCATACGGAACTTTCTTCATATATGCCACCTCTTCAGGTGTAGAAGCACACATTTCGCTACTTAAGCCATGTTCTACTTGCATGGGCAAATATCCCTTCTTAGAATTTTGCATATTGAATCTCTTCAATATTTTATCCATGTAAGCACTTTGGCTTAAATCGATTAACCGCTTAGATATGTCTCTATAGATCTTGATTCCAAGGATATACGCTGCTTCTCCTAAATCCTTCATGGAAAAACACTTACCAAGATAATCCTTAACTTCATTAAGACTTGGTATATCATTTCCAATGATTAATATGTCATCGACATATAGGACAAGAAAAGTAGTGTTACTCCCACTAACTTTGTGGTATACACATGGCCCATCGAAATTTTGAGTAAATCCAAACTTCTTGATTTCCTCATCAAATTTCTTATTCAATTGCCTGGATGCTTGCTTCAATCCATAAATGGATCTTTAAAGTTTGCATACACGCTCAGGAAATTGTGGATTCACAAACCCCTCAGGTTGCGCCATATAGATGTCTTCATTTAGGCGACCATTCAGAAAAGCGGTTTTGACATCCATTTGCCAAATCTCATAGTCATAGTAGGCAGCTATGGCTATAAGAATCCTAATAGCTCTAATGTCGGCCACAGGAGAAAATGTCTCCTCATAGTCGACACTGTATGTTTGGGTAAAGCCTTTGGCCACCAAACGAGCTTTGTAGGTGTGTACATTGCCATCCATGTCCGTCTTCTTTTTGAAGAGCTACTTACTCCCAACTACCTTAGCATTGGGAGGAAGGTCTACTTCAATCCAGAATTTATTGTCTTTCATGGATTGCATTTCCCCATCCATAGCAATTTGCCATTTCTCCTTTTCAGGACTATTAATGGCAGCCCTATAACTAGTTGGCTCATCGAGATCCACTAGTATAGAATCCTCATCCTCTATGTTTAAACATAGACGATCAGGAGCTTTTGTAGATCTTGAAGATCTACGGACAGGTACCAATTCAACTTCAGGTGGAGGACCTAAACTTTCAGGTTCCACAGGAAGTGTGTTAGTGCCTCCAGAAGGTGACATATCTTCATGATCACTTTCAAGATCATATACTCTCCCACTGAATTCTTGAGATATTAGATAATCCTCAAGAAATTCGCCATACCTAGCCATGATGACCTTATTTTCTGGTGGGAAGTAAAAGTAGTAACCCTTCGTTTCCTTAGGGTATCCTACGAAGATACACTTAACAGATTTTTGTTGGAGTTTATCAGGTGAGTCACGTTTAACAAACGCCTCACAACCCCAGACCTTTAAGTAAGAAAAGTTGGGAGCTTTTCCAGTCTATGCTTTATATGGAGTCTTATCAACCTTCTTAGTTGGAATCCTATTCAACACGTGAACAGCTGTTTCAAGAGCATAATCCCAAAAGGATAAGGGAAGAGTTGTAAGATTAAACATAGATCGTACCATATCAAGCAATGTACGATTTCTCCTTTCAGATACACCATTTTGTTGTGGAGTATAAGGAGAAGTGAGTTATTGGACAATGCCACACTCAGCTAGATAATCTTTAAATTCTTGGCTTAAATACTCACCACCACGATCGGATCGAAGGGCCTTAATCTTCTTCCCGAGTTGTAGTTCTACTTCATTTTTAAAGACCTTGAATGTCTCAAAGACTTCATGTTTATGTTTAAGTAAATAAACATAACCATAACGACTATAGTCATCCGTGAAGGTCAAGAAGTAGGTAGCACCGTGCTTGGACACATGTCTAAGTGGACCACACACATCCGTGTGTACTAATCCAAGTAGATCTGAAGCCTTTTCCATATTGCTATGGAAAGGTTTCTTTGTCATCTTACCAGATATGCAAGATTCGCATTTATCAACTGAATCATCATTGATATTTTTCAAAGGCCCATCGTGTTGCAGCTTTTCCATGCGTTTCTTGCCTATATGAGCAAGACGACAGTGCCATAAATAAGACGAATCCAAGTTAGACTTGATTCTCTTATTTCCGATGCTATACACAGAATTATTTCCGTTGGATACATGATTTTCCATATCAATTTCAAACACACCATCTAATGGAATTGCATTAAAATAAAAAACAGAATTTAAAGAAACGAAAATTCCATTATTATTAAAAGTATGCTGAAAACCATTATCCAACAATAAAGAAACTGAAATGACACCTCTAACAATAGATGGTGCGTAATGACAATTGTTCAATACTAAAATTATACCCGAAGGTAACATTAAATCAAAAGTCCTTATGGCTTCCACTGCTGCACGTATACCGTTGCCGACATACAAGTAGCATTCCCCATAGTTCAGCTTCTTCACTCCTCTAAGCCCCTGTGATGTATTACAAATGTGAGTACCACATCCTGTATCATATATCCAGGCATTTTACTTACGAGGAAAGAAAAATAATTCAACCATAAAAATACCTGATGTGCTGGCGCCCTGCCCAGCCTTGGCATTTTTATTCTTGAGACACTCTTCAAGCAGCAATGGACAGTCCCTCTTCCAATGTCCAGGAGTGTTACAGTGGTGACAAGCAGCCGTATCCTTTTTAGATAATCCTTCTTAGGAGGAGGATTCTGCTTCTTGGGCTTCTGCTGATGGATCACGACCTGTTTTCCTTTGTCAGCTTTCCCTTTGCCTTTCTTGTTCACTTTGTGCGGTTTACCGGGCTTAGCAACCCTACCACCTCTAATTGCCATCACAGCAGGTGTAGGAGCTTTCTTAGCGAGTCCTTTCTCATGTTCAATGAGCATTGCATGCAAGTCAGAAAATGTCTTCCCCTTGCAATGCATGTTGAAGTTGCGCACGAAGTCACCATACAATTCCTCATTGAGGGATTTATTGATGAGGCCAACTTTAACATCTTCCACATACCCGCATCCAAGTGCATCCAATTGGTCAAGATAACCTTTCATTTCTAGCACATGGGTACTTACGGGTGTTGTTGCTTCCTGCTTGCACTTGGCTATATTGTCAAGTACGTCATACAACTCAGCCATCGGAGGTTTCTCAAACATGCGTTTGAGTTCCTCAATCATTTGCATCGGACCATGATTCTCAAACTGTTTTACCAGCTGAGGATCCATCCCCGATAGCATGAGACAAGCCACATCATTGTGCTTGTCATAAGCTTCGTTATACTCTCTAAGTGCATTATTAGAAGAGTTAGCAGGAGGAGCAACCGGAAGAGGCTCACTAAGACAATCAAAACGTTTGGCTATCCTAAGGACAAGCCTTAGATTACGATACCAATCGTTGAAATTTTTAGTCCCAGTCAATTTCTCCATTTCAATCATCATTTTGAAAGCGGAGGTAATGTTTGGAGTGTTTCCGGGTTGGGCCATTTCTACAGAAAAAGTTCAAAATTAGTATTTTTGATAATTAAACTTTTCAAGAAAATTAAACACCCATTGGTTAAATAACCATTTAATTTTCACTGAAAACTAGGATACTAATTGACGCCGTTTTATTACATCAGCTTTGGCTGCTAGCAATGAAAGTGCTCAATAAGGTACGGGATCACCCAATTGCCAATATCTAATTGCAATTCCTAGAAATCATGGGACTTACATTATATTGCCAACATCAGTTGCAAAATGTAAGCATGTTTCATCCCCAAATCTTTATGCCTTGGCGTCGTTCTATTACATTAGCTTTGGCTGCTAGTAACGAAAGTGCCCAATTAAGTTCACCAACTTAAGAAACTGTAAATTGACGTCGTTTCATTGCATTCAGCTTTGGCTGCTAGCAATGAAAGTACTCAATTTACCCTTAGACAACCACCCTTTGAACATCACATTCAGCTTTGGCTGCTAGTGATGTAGGATGAAATCTTAGGTGTTTCTTTTTGTAGTTGGATGACATATAACTTAAATTTAAGGGTATTAAATTTTTGATGTATGTTATCAAAAAATATGTACAAAGATGTCATGCATTCATCTTTGTATCATATGTTTTCTACAAAAAAACTGTTTACTCATTCGCAGCTTAAATCAACAAAATTTAATTGACGGCGTTGAGAAACTTACAACATTGCCTTAAGATGCTTCGTACTTTTTCATGGTGTACTTGGTAAGTCTATTATTGACGCACAGGCGAGCGGAGGGGCAAACGTCCGCCGAAGCTAATTAAAAACGCGCCCCTTTAAGGTCACAATTTAATGCGTACCAACCTTATACCCACTTTATAGTTTGTCAATAATAGGTCCGCCGCTTCGACCACTTTTGTACAGTCGCATCAAATCAATTAAAACTTTAAGATTTAAAGCTTAAAACATTTATGTAGTAAATTATTAATTGCTAGTCTCACCTGGGAGCAAATTACCGTGCGAAGCGAACCACTGTCGGCATATAAGACTTGGCAATTAAATGGTTTACTACAAGGGTTTCATAGTTATTAGGTTCATTTATTTTTTATTGAAAAAATTACCCTCTTTGTTGTTACAATCCATCATAATTAAACACAAAGAACAAGTAATTAAAAAAATAAATAAACACTCAATAACACGTATATGATCATTAATCAATATCATATAGCCACATGCAAACCTTTTTGATAAATCATATTAATAATTCTATGTGAATTTTAATGTATCTAATCAATAAAACTCCCATTGGTTTTCGAGCTCATTGTGCCCAATGGTCCATAGACGCCAAATAGCTTGGCCGCGTAAGTTTTGATTAACTAAATACGACATTGCACATAACCAATTTTAATTAATATATTAGGGTCTTCCCTAATTTAAGATTTATCTTAAAGAATCATGTAGCAAATTAAACAACAAAACATTCCATGACAAAATATGCAAGATTTTGTCATGGATTCCATATTGCACATATAATCATGTAATCACATATTATCATGTCAATATATATACGCAATCTAATTAATTAATGACATCACATAAGGTACTCATTAATTAATCTCTAAAAATTGCATGCAATCCTAGGGTTTTCTACAAGTTTTAAAAAAAAAACAAAAACCCTAAAACTAAATATTGGGTGTCGACCCAATTTTTACACAATTAGAGTTTATAAAATTAAAACCCTAGCTAAAATTGCATGTATCTATACAAGATTCAATTTTTAAGGTTTTTAGTAATTAATTACATGTTAAAAACGCGGCTCTGATACCACTGTTGGAATATGTGAATCATAAAAAGACTATAAACACATAAACATCACAAGTACACGCAGCGTAAAGATCTACACTAACATGTAATATAATTAACTAAAAACTAAATATAATTAACTAAAGGGAAAGGGAAAAGGAGCATGGGCTAGCTATGTATGTCTTTACCTTTTGATGGTACTTTAACAACTACTATGGAATCAAAATATGCATCTATGTATGCTCCTTCTATGCAATCAAATATGCATCTATGTATGCAGTATTTTCTAATGTAGTAACAGTTGTTTGTCAAGTTGAAAATACTATTTTTCATTCATCTTAAACCCAAAATACAACTTGAAAAAACTACTTCACTATCTTGCTAAACTACACCATTCTTCCATTACCAAAATACAACCTTCTTACATTCATTACCTACTCATTCAATACATGAACCATATCACTTTAAAACTAAATAAAGGAAAAAAAATCAACTGATAAACAACAACTTCTTGAGTCTTTTAGCTTCAACAGATTTTTCATGTAGTTCTCCTTGTAGGCGATTCATTGAATTTAATAATACAATAGATGATTTGCACAGCCCTATCACACATAGGAGGATCGTACCAATCTATTATCCCACAATTTGATACCTATTAAAATTGAGAAAAATTAATTAGGTTAAATTAGGCCAAAATTGGGGCTTTTTTAAAAAATACGAAATTGAAGACTTACTCTTTTACTACAACAATAAAATCGTCTGCCTGGGTTATATGGTGTCAATGAAGTTTTGATGATGGCTTGTGATCCACAGTTGTTGCATCTCACCATTGTTGCATCAGTGTGTGTTTGTGTCTGTGTTTTAGTTGTGTATCGGTACAGAAAATGAAACAATAATATATGCAACTATTAGGCAAACATAGAATGACTATAATACCCCCCACATATTAGCCACGTCACAAGAATTAATGGTCAACTGACGGAAATCTTGGTCAAGGGACCAAACCCGTTACGGGTCAAAACCACAGGGAGTGGATATGGGAAAAAAAAAGTTTAGGGACCATTTTCGTTATACTCGGTAAATCATAGGGACGATTTATGACATTTACTCAATAAACAATTATGCCCTCCTTTATATGTTAGTCATTATTTGACTTTTCTTAAGGCTTCCACCAAATCAATGGGTCTTTGGTTTCCTTCCTGTCAATTTTTTTTTTTTTTTTTTTTTTTTTTTTTTTTTTTTGCCATCACTAGTGTTAACACAACTAAACAAGATCCATAGAAGGCAATTTAATTTAAGGAAAAAGTAAATTAATTGAGAATACATCATAATATAACACCACTTATAAGGATATATGTAACAAAAAGCTTATCTCATAGGAACTCCTTGTAATGAATGTGCAAACATGGATACTGTTACAAACACAAACTCAAGTACATAACATGAAATCTTAACGTATATATAAACTAATTTTATATGTTGTGTAAACCAACAAACTCCCACTTGGGCATGGCAGTAACCATCTCGAAACTTATGTAAGCAATATTTATGGTCTAGCACCAATGCTACCGTTGCGCCACTTCTTACGAGTGTTTATTTCTCCAATGTAAATGAACTCATCATTACTTATTAATGATCTTGTGATTACAAATCATTTATCACTTTTTTTCAATACCAGTTGACAAGGACATGGATAAAACCTTCCTTGTGTCAACGTTCAGTTTCTTGATCTTAGAAATGATGTGATCACCAATAAAATTTGTCCTGCAGACTCAACTTTGTGTGTGGCCACGCAAATACAACAAACTAAGGGGGTTTTTGATACACGCTTAATGGGGTGACTCAGAGGCTGCCTTTGATTCGGTCAAGACTTCCCTTGTTTGATTAACAAAAATAGTCCACTGACTAATTCCATGGTCCTCTTTACTATTTTTGCATGGGAAGGGATGGAAAACCATTCAGTGACTTACACTTCACCATAATTCACTTATGTACCCTTATTTTTAATATTAACGAGGTTTAAAGCCCGCACGTTGTCGCAGGGTGTTTTTTATACAATTAATTCATACACATGTAAAGATCCAAATATATTTGACCATCACCGTATAACATCTTTGGATAAAAAATGATTATTAATTACATCCGCAGTGGGTCGTTTGTATATTAGGAGTACAGGTTTTGAGAAGTATATACATCTCATTTAAGCACCCAAACATCATATCTCGGCTTCCATTTCATCGGCCAATCCCACATCTACTTCAGTGCCAAAAGTAACCCATTCTAACCCCATTTCATCCCCTAATCCAACATCCGTTACAGGCACAAAACTTACCCAATTTAGCCCCCACTTCAGGATCGAAACACAATGATTTCAGTCCCATTTTATCACCTAAACCCACCCATTTCAGCAGCCAAACGCATCCACTTCAGCCCCCATATCATCAACGCACTCCAACATCCATTACAGCCCCAAAAAGTTGCCCATTTTAGAACGACTGCTGCATGAAAGTTAACCATTCTCGCAACCTTCAAGAAAATTTTAAAAAAAAATAAGCATTTGAATACACCGAGAATATTTACTTTTATAACTAATACAATTAGAATATTTGTCCTGTATACCTCACCTAAGATTTTCTTATCTCGAACTCCGCTTAGACTATGAAGGTCTGCAATCTCCATAAAGGTATATCACGCAGAAGCCTTATTACATCCTCGTCCAGAAAAGGAAACCAAGCCTAAACAAAACAGATATGGTAAGTCTGAAAACAAAAAACTACTATAACTAATTTACTTGGAATAGGTCGATTCAAGTTACATTTTACCTCTAAAGAGTGAAGCAATTAAAATGAAAGGTAGCTAAAGAAAAACACGTCAAACGGGTCATCAAATGCAATTATACCTCTTTGCCATCAGCAACAATTTATCTATTGTCTCTACCGAGGTAGGACCATAAGCCGCACTATAGTATACTTGACTGAACCTCCTTACGCTAGTGCAAATAAGTATTCAGCTATTGAAGAACTAAAGTTAAGAAAGTTGTAGCCTCTAATTTTTCTCATACAGCTATGATGATTACAAATGAGATATGAAACTAACAAACACATATTCATAAAAAACTATCAATGAGTTTAACAAAAAATAATTCACATAAAAAACGGGAGTATTTAAAAAAATAAATAAATAAATCAACGCTATGGTTAATATGTTGTTTTTTACAGGAAGGCTGAACAGGAATTGTGCTAAGAGTTTGGTGAACTTACATGCATGTGCCAGTGAAAGTAGGTTGAAGGGGGTATGCAGGAAGTATGAGGATCCTGAGCGTAAAAAGAAAACAAAAAATTATCATCATCAAACTTTACAAATCACCGGATCCAATAATTATTTATTCAAATTGACATAATAAAACTTTACAAATCACTTACATTTTCATGTATTGAATAGTTGAGCATAATTGTTATCTTAGATTCTTTAAATCCTAAAAAGAAATGCAACAGGCAGAGGTTAACCACATTTGTTTATAAAATTTATAGGTGGCAAATTTGACTTGTTCACCTTTGGGTCAAATGGGTTAAGCTAAATAGTTACAACTATAATAAAATGGAGTCAAACGGGTTAAAACTCATCGAAAGTGTATTCAAATTAAGTGAATAAAAGGCATCATAAAATATTTTACCACGAAAGGTGGTTATTTGTAATAACATCATTTTTGTGGTCATGATTAGCACACTAATAATTTACAGCATAAAATTCAAAAGTGGATAATAAGTGTTTCGTGGTTTGCCCAACCCAACCCACTTGACATGTACTACATTATTACCTGTTTGGACTGAAACCCATGTGAACTGTTACCTAACCAATCCGCCTTGCATCTCTAATAATTACTCTAGTTAACAAACAGGAAGAAGAGAAGAAAAATACCTTAAGACTGTTAGAAAATAGCAGGCTTTGGTGCATAGCGATCTCATCATAATTGACTGGTTCTATTGGAAAATTATGATGATAGTGTCTCCATCAAAGGAGTTCCTTTCACGGAATACCTAAATAAGTATGAGAACATTAGCATAATTTAACCTTAGTGGAAAGTATTTTATTAATAGAGGTCAATTCACCAGTGTCCCTAGATGGATATTTAGAGAATCGATGCAAGAGTATGCATCAACACATTTAATATTTATTTAAAAAATAGGAAGGAATTAGACAAAAAATGATCACTGGTTAACCCAATCCTGTACATTCCACAACCCGGACCGCATAAAGTAAGCTAAACCAAACACCCCCAAACCATGAATAACTTAGGTACAAAGTCTCTGCGATACTATTAACATATATCATTTACGCAGATGGGTTCGCCCAATTCCTAAATTCCAACATACACATTTTGTTTAACGTTCATTAAACCAAAATACATAAACGAAGTTATTGAAAAAGAAGGGTCATACACTGGTGTGTAATTACTCATGAACATGTATAATGAGACATCTCTGCGCTTGAACCCATTCAGATGTAATTCTCAAAACGGTATCATACTTATGCAGTGCGACTTGCAAAGCTCAACTTACATCTCCTTGTCATTGCTGGTTCCAACATTAGCCATAAACAACAACCAAAGGCCAGAATAAACCTGCACAAAATATGATAATCAGAAACTTTTTTCCTATAAATTAAAAGACAGAACACATTTTTTTTTTTTTTTTGGTAATCTTTAATCAACTTAATAATAAAAAAAAACCCCAAAATGCAGCCAAAAGATTGAAAGAAATGCATAAAAAACCGTACTTACCGACCGAATTTGGAACTTATGGTTCGCCTTTTTCCTTGTCAGTTCTCCACCACTTCCCATCAACAGGGCAATAACTTCAATTCAACCGAAAAGCTTTGGTGTTAGCACATACAGCTGGTACAACAGCATATTCTTTTATCTACTTCACAGTTAAATGAACTCGTACTTAAGCAAATATCACGGCTAAATTCTATAGACGAACACCAGGCTCCCTACAAATAGTTTAAGCATTAGGCTCCCAACAAATAGTTTAAGGGAATGAATATACCGAATAAAGAAGAAAATAATAGTACCTGTTTACGCAACATGATCTACGCTTGGAACTCACCCGTGTTTGACTTTCTATGTCAAGCGCTTAGGTTCAACTATTGCATGTCAGCACGAACGCAGATCACCCGAACCATATCCTATGAACCAAATCCTTGGAACCAAATACCTTGGAGCAAAACCCTTGATATCTGATTCAAAACATAATGATGTAGGATTATAGCAGCAACATAATCAATGAAATAATTAGCATAAACATACAGTGTCACTCTAATTAAAGTTTAGTTACCTAAAAACTTGAAGAAATCAGTAAATGATGTATGATTACAGCAGCAAAAGTCAGCTAACGCTGGTGAGTTCATAGGTTTAAAGTAAATAAGCACATATGGACCATAGCAAATAATTCAGCAATCACACTAATTCGGTATGCAAACACTAAGTTCATCCAACCGAAACTAGACAAACAATATGCCAAGCTGGCATAGCAAATAAAAGGGTGCCCGCGAGTGTTAATTCCGAGACACTCGGCAAATTCCGACATGGTATACGTTCGTGTTGACCTGCCGGGCCAACCGAACAAGGGAGTCACCCCCAATAGATCTATTTATATCATACGCACTCCCATCAAGAATTGACGGTTGATGATAGTGGGCGCAATGGGATTCAACAAACTTAGGTTATCGGCATACAAGTGTGTATAAAAACAAAGTTCATTTTGGTCCATGAAAACAGTTTTGCATGTTTCTCACCCCAAGGTTTATAAAAGCAATGCGTATAAAAATGGGGCTATAAACTCACCTTAATAACAATAGCAATCTGCTAATCAACAACAACATAGTGCAACCACTCCGACACGCGACCAAGATCAGTATGGTAAGTCTTAGCGAAATATTCGTGTTTTAAATGTTTTAACTCAATTGAAAAGTTTACGTGTGTCCAGTGCTCGTTTATTTCTTGCTTGCTGTGTGGTAAGGTACATTTCAAAATAGTTTATCGTATAAGACTCTTTGGTGATGGCTCATGGTGAAAGTGTACGGTGAAAATACGTGCGACAGAACTTCCGTGCTTAGTGCTTGTCGTCGCAAAGTGCGTAAGTAATATATATATTATCGTATATATATATATATATATATATATATATATATATATATATATATATATAATATATATATATATATTTAATAATTAAGTATTTAATTAATTAAGACTTATAATTAATTAAATAGGTATTGAATAATTAATATGATAATGGTGATAGTGGGATATTATTATATTATAAATATTATGATTATTTATAATATAATGATAATTATAAAGAAATTTATAAGTATTTAATTTTTGAGAAATTAAATAAATGTAAATGTATAAATACCAAAAGTGTATTCACAAATCTTATAAGGTCTAAAAATATTAATTTAGAAGAATTAATATTTTTAATAATAAAAATAATCCATTTCGTCTTTTAGTCGGTTTTCATCCGAAAATATTCTAAGTGTCGAAATTTTAGAAAAATCGGGCATGACCCATTCGTTTATTCAAACTTTTCCATTTTTCCCAAGTGTTGCAATTTTCTCAAATAATCCCTTTCGTTAACTATATTTGCAAAACTAGTCCAAAATGTATATTTATCGTTACGATTACTTCTTAATTATAGTTTTCGATACAAAAGTCAACGTTTAGTCATAATACTTTCAAAAGTCAACAACTACAATTTTGGGTCGAAAAGCCCATTTATTCTTCTTATTGGGCTTAAGGTGTCAAAACGAGTCCAAAATGGTTTTAATCGATATATAACGTTTTAATAAGTCCAAATATTTATAAAAGGTCGAAAAATATTTGAAAACTCATTTTTGTCATCCGAAATATTTATTGGGCCGAAAAGTCCATATTGGGCCCAAAAGTCCAAGTTTAGTCCAAAAGTCCTTTAACCTTTTTAAGTTACGATATATATATATATCGTTAAGTTTCTAAAAATCAATTTAGCACATCAAATAAGACGTTTGGTCAAAAAGTCAACCCTAGGCCGAAAAACACATGGGCTCGACCCATTTTGTGTCGAGACTTTCATAAGCCCAAAAATAGTTTTAAACCTTTTAGTCCGAATAGTTTTCGTAACAATTTTTAAATAAGCCAAATAAGCACTTATAAATAAGCCATTGAGTCAAATGGTCAACCAAGGCCAAAACATATTGGGCTCGGGCCAATATGTGTTGTACAAGCCTTTTTAACCCAAATAAGCCAAATCACAATAAGCTATAGCTTATTCAATAAACTATCCAAAATAAGCTATTAAGCACTAATTTCACCATTTCACCACTAGAGCCAAAATTTTATGTTTTTCAAAACCACAATAATTACTTCTTTTAAAAGTGTGCCGATTTATATATATATATCCATACAAGTGTATATTTTGTCTTAAACTCGCGTAATTAGCACTAATCACATTTGTATCATCAAACTAGTACCACAAGCAACAAGATTTACCACAAAAGCAAGAAATATCATAACTTGTATAAAAATCACTAAAAAGTCGAGCACCCATAAAATATATATCAAACCCTAGCTTTTTCATTTTAGCAAAACATACATAATAAGCACTTGGTAACACTTTTAAACATCACAAGAACATGTAATGAACAAGATTGAACAAGTTTTGAAGATCCTTACAAAGTTTGAAAGAAAGTCGAGAGGTAGAAAGACCCAAGAACACTCCAAATTGTACCAAATTTACCTAAGACACGTTCCGATTAACCCAAAACACTTGAAAGTACACCCCGATTAGTTCAAACTTCACTAGATTTTTGTAGATCTTGGATTGTAAGGTGAGGCCGTGAGTTTTGAGAGTAGAAGAGGTAAGAAATGATCTTGGTAAGATGTTGAGATGAAAATGGGAGTATGAAATGTTATGTGCACACTTAGGGTATAAAAACAATACTTGCTAAGTCATCATCCACTAATACATATATTAATAGGATAATGCTTCTTGTCTTGGTGTGGGTTTGAGTGGCAAACGAAAAGGATCAAAGGGAGGGAAATATTTTTGGTTCCTCGTTGGTGTATCGTGTGTCGGTTTAAGCTTAAATGTTACTGTAAAGTCCCGGTTTGACATTTTTGGACACGTATACGCAAAATAAAGTTTTTATTGACATTTTCGTCAGAATAATAAAAAATATTATTATTTGCTCAAAAATGCATTTATTTGACTGCTACCATATATATTGTGCTGTCGGCTCGCGTGTGGGGTTGATTTTCAGTAAATACGAGAAAGCTTCTCAGTTAATTACGAAACTTGTCAGTAACTATCAGAAATAGAATAATTTACGCTTACTGACAAAAATAAACTTTTTCAGCATTGACTGTAAGCTACAGTATACGGGACAGCTCCAAAAAATGCTCAGAAATGCTCAGAAACATGCAATTGCGCATAGAAATGCTCGGCTTAAAAATAATAAATAAATATTTATTATTAACTTAAAGTGTGAAAATTACAATTTTTCACAAAAACGTATAAAAATGTACAAAAACACATGAAAACGTACAAAAACGAAAACGTACAAAAACATATAAAAACGGATGAAAACGTACAAAAACGGATGAAAACGTACAAAAACGGATGAAAACGTACGAAAACGTATGAAAGCGTACAAAAAATATAAAAAGGATGAAAACAACGTACATAAACAGACGAAAACGTATAAAAAAGGATGGAAACAGACGAAAATGTATAAAAAGGGATGAAAACGTGTAAAAATGGACGAAAACATATAAAAACGGATGAAATCGTATAAAAATGGACAAAAATGTATAAAAATGGACAAAAACGTAAGAAAATGGACGAAAACGTATAAAAACAGATGAAAACGTATGAAAACGTACAAAAACATACGAAAATATATAAAAATAGATGAAAACGTAAGAAAACATATAAAAACAGATGAAAACGTACAAAAACGGATGAAAACGTATAAAAACAGATGAAAACGTAAGAAAACATACATAAACGGACGAAAACGTATAAAAAATGATGAAAACGGACGAAAACGTATAAAGACGAACAAAAACCTGTAAAAACGGACGAAAACGTATAAAAACGGATGAAAACGTATAAAAATGGACGAAAACGTATGAAAATACATAAAAACGTAAGAAAACGGACGAAAACGTATAAAAACGGATGAAAACGTAAGAAAAAGTACAAAAAACGGACGAAAACGTATAAAACGGATGAAAACGTAAGTAAACCAAATTTTAAGTTATTTACTAACGGCAATTATTATAAAGGACTAACTATACCAAGTTTATGTGGATTGGATGCACGCAATAGCACGAATTCAAAAGGTTTGTGTCAAGATTGAAAAAAAATGCGCTATATACAATGATAAAAGGTGGCAAATATAATACATTTTCGTGCTAATAACCCAAGCAATAATGCATTTTTAAATCAATGCAATTTAATGCGTTTAATGCAAAGTCTAAAATTAAAGCATATTATCATAATGTTGTTTAACAAGCATTAATTGTGTTCCTTTACATTAATAACAATAGATGATGCCATTTATTACAACTAGGCGAGTACCCGTGCATAGCAACGAAAATTCTTAGCGGCAGACATTAACGATATGCAATATTGTGGTAAGTGTTTCGTGTAATGTTCAAAATAGAACTTGAAAATATCAAAATGTAATTGCAAACGGTTGTAGCGTACGATAATTCAACTCAACCAAAAATTCTTAACATGTATCAAAGAACATATAAAACATTTAGTGAAATTCTATGAACCGTGAAATTCACGAGATTAAATTGAAAACTATGAACAGTTAACTTTTTCTATGAACCGTGAAACTCACGACTCCAGTAGGTGAATAGGTAGTGATGGTGAACTTATGGTCAGCCTGATGATCCCTGTACAAAAGATCTGCATAAATCGACAAAACAAATTCATTATCAGTTTCTTCTGATCCATAACTACAAGTCTACAACACACATACACACACACCCCTATACACATACTAATACAACCAACTAAACAACCACAGTCACACTAAACGAATATGCCAACTAAACAATCCTATATACAGATACTGAGATACATATACACAAAATGTATACATCCACCCAAACAATCATATCTCCAGATTTATATACACAAAATGTATACATCCACAAAATGTATACATCCACCCAAACTATAAACTTTATCAAAACAAAATTTACATAATAAATTTTATAACAAAATTTATATAATAACCACTGTAACAATATTAAGAATAAAGCATACTATTTCCGGCGGTAGCAATGATTTCCGGCGGAGGCAGAAACTTTCCGGCGAACAGCGGTGTCGGAGCGACTCTTCCCGGCGAACTGCGGCGTCGGAGCGACTCTTCCAGTCATTGCATACCTACAAAAAGGTTTTGGTCATTTATATGAAAAACATATAATATCATCATATAAAGTGTCAAAATTAAAAGAAAAATATTCTTTTTACATTAAATACATTTAATAACGCCATACCAATTGAACTTCAACTTTTATAAAGCCATCAAACCAAAAAATGTTCGAATACCATGCAATATGTCATGTAGAGATCCCATGGTTGCAAATTCATAAGCCAAAACACGGGTATTTCCTTCGACACAGTAACCGCATAACTCAACAAGATTGTCGTGCTTCATCCCGGCGAACTGCGGCGTCGGAGCGACTCAACAAGGTTTCATACCTACAAAAAGGTTTTGGTCATTTATATGAAAAAGATATAATATCATCATATAAAGTGTCAAAATTAAAAGAAAAATATTCTTTTTACATTAAATACATTTAATAACGCCATACCAACTGAACTTCAACTTTTATAAACCCATCAAACCAAAAAATGTTCGAATACCATGCAATATGTCATGTAGAGATCCCATGGTTGCAAATTCATAAGCCAAAACACGGGTATTTCCTTCGACACAGTAACCGCATAACTCAACAAGATTGTCGTGCTTCAGCGTTGAGACCATGGCAACCTTAACTCATAAGACATAGGGGGTAAGATAAAAGGAACAGGCTAGAAATTGAGCGAGTACAAAAAATTGTTTTTATTCAAATTTGAGAAAAGTAAATTCACCTGGGTCAAAAACTCGTTATTTGATTCAGCTTCAGTAGAAACATCGAGCTTTTTTACAGCCACACTTTTTCCATTATTCAAGGTTACAAAATAAACCCTTCCATATGAACCTTCACCGATCAATGCCTTTGATCCAAAATTCTCGGTTTTTTCTTTCAGTTCATCAAGTGAAAGTGCAGGCACTTCTATTGTTGGCACTGCTTTGTTCGGATCAACCTTGACAGAAGGTTGTACTTTGGTGTCATGCAGTCCTACATTAAATGTAAATAAAGCATTAAAAACATTATTTAAGAAACTGGTTCCAGAAATTGAATTATCTTATAAACAATAATAACAATTAAATAACCAACAGCAATAAAACGTGGTGTTTGGACGAGCTTCTGGTGCTTTCGATGTAGCGTTTTTTGAAAATTAAGCTTGTTAACACGGGTATTTCAAGGGATAATTAACACTCTAAATAATTAATTTATTATTAAATCATATACAAAAAGGAGTCATACGAAACATACCATCAGCATGACTGCTATGGCTTTTACCAAGCCATTGTCGTTTGAGGGGTAAGACTCTTCAACTTGACAAGTACAACACAACCACCTCCGCATCCTATCTCTCTTCCTCAAAATTAGATCGTCTTGAGCCCTTTGTTTCCCCAAACGTCGAAAGTATCCAGGAGGAGGCGCGCCCTGCATAACCATACAAACATGTTTAACATATCACATTATAACAAACCCAAAACCTCATCAAACCATTGCTCAATACATAGAATCAATTTATAAAGTGCATATCTTGTTACAACCACTCGTGATAAAACATTGTGTTACTGATAATTACTGAATATGCTTCTGTCGCTTGTAGTTGCAATAAAATACAGCAGTCACATAAAAACAAGGGCACAAGGCTAAATTAATTGCAGATAAGTATACTATCTGATCAGTTTAATTACATCGAGTATCAAGCTTGTTATTTAACCGTTACAAACAGTTACACATGGAATTTAGCCGTTAGCCAAACACAGAAACACCAGAAAAAAATAATCAGATAACTACTTTCGTAACACATCCAAATAACACCCTTAACACCGACACTGCAAAACATCTTTCATAGATCAACAATTCGGGATTAACGAAAATCAATCGAATTATACAACAAAGATTTCAAACTAAAACAATCACATTAAATTCTCTCCACTAAACCGCGAAAACGACAACCACCAGAATCCATCACCAAATTCAATTCAAATTTTCAAAAGAATTCAACACAATTTTCACACAAATTTATTAATTCAATAAAATTTTCAAAAAATAAAAACTACCCACAAAACAATTCAACAAAATTTTCCAAAAAATGAAAAATAACCCACAAAAAAATTCGACAAAAGTTTCCAAAAAAATGAAAAATAACCCACAAAACAATTCAACACAATTTTCCCAAAAAAACAATTAAATCAATAAACTTTATTCCAAAATAAACAAAACCCAGATGAAAAAATCAATAAAAACACCCAAAATTAAAAACCCAATAATATTTTACCAAAATAAACAAAACCCAGAAACTGAATATGCAAAAAATTGAATATGCAAAATAAACACACATTTGATTATAATCCAACCAACAATCAAAGATTGAAAATCAAAATAACACTAAATCTTATCAAAATTAACAATCAAACATACAATCAGCAATAATTAAACTAAAACTGTAATAACGGATAAAACATATTAAATGATGGAGGTTGAGGCGTATTTACGAAGTGATGGCGTCGGTTTCTGTAGTGGTGGTGATGCCGTAGGTTTCTGTGGTGGTCCAATGCGGTGGATATAAATGATGGAGGTTGAGGGTATTTAAGAAGTGATGGCGGCGGCGGTTTGGAGAGATGGTGGTGTGTTTTTTTAGGTTAAAGTGAGAGAGAGAGAGCTGAGAAATAAGGTTTTGAGATTGGAGATATGGGTGTGTGTATTTGTGTGTGCTTGTGCGTTAGTTGAGGATGATTTTTTTTTGCCAAAAATCCGATATGTCTGTATATATATACCGATGCAAGACAAGTGAAATTGGTTCATACAAAAGATCACAAGTTTAATTTTCTCATTGTAATTTTAGCAAAACATGGTGAAAACAATGTGGAAGAAGTTGTTCTTGGTCACATTATTGTTTTCCATCTCTGGCAGTACGTCTTAGTCTCTATCACTTCCTAATTAATCATCCAGCACTATTGAGAAATGGCGTCAATGACGAATCTCATCCATATTGCGAATCCAACGGTTATCTTTGCCCACGTATGTGCGTAGCTGGTAGACCAACATGTTGTGATCATGTTTGCAAGTGCATTTGTCGTGATGACTGTAACTATGAATGTAGTTAAATAGTATGATATAATAGAAATTTTAAATCATGGTTATCAGTTTGTGATGACCTTTTCATTTCACTAATTGATAAAACAATGTTTTAATGTTATTTACGTTTCTTTTGTATTTGATTTGAAGTGGTTTTATGAACCGTAACTTTCGGCTTTATGTACACGTTATCATTAAATGTTGGGAGGTCACACTTGTTACAAGAATAATGCTAATCGATACAACAAAATCCATCATCTGTAAGACCAAGAGTAATGGTGTTAGAATTTTTGGGCGTGAGTTGAGGCAAATATTGACACTTGGCAATGAGAAAAAAATGGCGTTGAAGCAAAATTAGAAGTAGTGGGTTGGGGCGCTGAATGATACCAAATAATCATTACTTTATTTATTTATTTTTTGTTTGTTAACTTGATTTAAAATAACAAAAATCATACGTTAAAATAAAAGATGGTACGTATCTTCTAGTCAAAAACCCAGATTCAAGTTATCACCATCATCAAAAACACATCCATCTCTCCCTCAAATCAAAACACAGCCACAAACAAAAACACATCCATCCCTCTCTCCCTCAAATCAAAACACAACCAGATCTCCGTTAACGATCCAATCAACCATGAGCACCGGAGAGCTACTCAACATCGAACCACCAGATCGAGCTTCTCCTCCTTAAAAGAATATTCCATCTCCGCCCATTTTTTAAATCCAAATTGAAGCTATTCCATCTTTGACCAATTGAAGCTGTTGAAGTAATCTTCCGTCAGGCGAGTCCGGAGGGATTATGTGCCCTGTCCGTCCTTGCTCCGAGCTCGAGATGCACTGCAAACAAACAAGAAGGAACCGTTAGAAGGGGTCCCGAGGCCGAAGCCCCGGGAACCACCCTCCGACGGTTAAGTCAGCACCTCGTAGAACAGGATTTATGTGTAAGGTGAACAGTATATATTGTGTGTGTGTTATTATCAGAGAATATGATATAAGATATGTTATGTAAATGAGATAAATGAGGTAGTATATATATAGAGAGATACCTCGATACCTGTGCTACATTGGGAAGCGTAGTGTCAGACCACGTGCTATGTCAGACCACGTGGGAGACACGATCCCGTAATATCCGGGATGTCGGCGGTTGATGGGACTTGTCACTGGCGGTCCGCTCCGCAGGTGATGTCCGGACAAGATGAGACGTCCGGACACCGGAGTATGGTCCGGACGAAGTATGACGTCCGGACACATACACCAACATGTCCCCCCCCAGTATTGTAGTATCGGTTGAAGACCGATAGTGCAATACTTAAACAATATCTTTACGGCTTTCGTCCTGTGCTTCGGATTCATACAACCGGTATTGCATTGTTAGTAAAATAATGATATGATACTTTAAAGAGTACCTTATGGCCTTTCGGCCCGAGTCATTGGGACTAGTGTTGCATTTGCGCCAATTTGTTGAAGTAAAACCTTGTAGGAAGATCCCACTTCTATGTATCGTCCTTCGGAGTGATTCCTTCGGACTTTGCTTATGGCCCTTCGGCCTGTATCATTCGGACATGACTTTCATCCCAGTGGCCCGTAAGCCGGTGGTTCATAAGCTGAGTTGGGTCCTTTTAGATTATATACGCCTTCGTCATTCCGGAGGCACAGACGCCTATTTGTTGAATGTTACAAATATTACATAATACCGGAGGCACATACGCCAATTTGTTGAATGTTACAAATAATACATAATACCGGAGGCACAGACGCCCATTTGTTGAATGTTACAAATAATACATGATTCCGGAGGCACAAGCGCCGATTTGTTGAATACATAATTCCGGAGATACACTTATTATTTAAATTAAAGACATTTAGTTTGTCTATGGTCAGCGGGTAGACATCGGCACGAGGTCCGCTCACGAGGGAGGGAGTGTTTTCCACGATCCGTTTAATTAAAAGACGGAGTGTTTTCACGATCCGCTCACGAGGGAGGGAGTGTTTTCCACGATCCGTTTAATTAAAAGACGGAGCGTTTTCACGATCCGCTCACAAGGGAGAAAAACATCGGCACGAGGTCTACATTTAATTTGTCTACGGTCAGCAGATAGACATCAGCACGAGGTCCGCATTTATTTTGTCTACGGTCAGCGGGTATACATATTAATTTTATGTGGGCATATAAATTAGAGTATTTACAAAACTAATGATGTGAGCTGTCTTCATCATCCCATGTGGGGGACAAAAAGAAAAGCATACATGGTTTACCACTTCCCCATATGTTGACTTTCTCTTGTAAAGAACAAAAGGAAATAAGATTTCCCACTGCCCAAAAATTCAGAAGTTATCCCTTCTGTTCACTGTTCTCCATATATAGGCACCTCAATTATTTGCTACCCTCTAAATAGCTAAAAACCTGTAGCCAAAAACTTCAGCCGAAAGTCAACGGGAATTGCTAGCCATAACTCAACAATCCCATCAGACCACTCACCGGAAATTCAACAGAAATTGCTGGCTACCACTCAACAGAAAGCATCAAAAACATTCTAACAATATGTAGGCGTACAGAATAATCTAGATAAGCCATATTTGTTTCGTCATTAATTAGTGACGTTCGGAACTGAGTTTCAACATAAAAGAGTTACCGAAGACTTTTTTATCTTGGTTTCATGGCACTTAAAAGGATGAAGAGAGAAGAGGGATGAAGAACTTACCGAACTGAGTTTGAGCTTGTCACCAGCATATCTAAACAAGATCGTTCTTTTGAACGAGGCGTCATTTCTGAATGACATAGTATACCCGAACAATAGATGTATCTGAACAACTTATGCCGGACGTTTGTATCAAACGCCCGTTCCGGATGCTTGTACCGAAGGTCCGTAAGCGGACTGAAAGTGCGACCCATCATTCTTACCTCATCGGTAGAGTGAATAACGGGTCCCACGGATGGCGCCAATTTGTTGAAGTAATCTTCCGTCAGGCGAGTCCGGAGGGCTTCTGTGCCCTGTCCGTCCTTGCTCCGAGCTCGAGATGCACTGCAAACAAACAAGAAGGAACCGTTAGAAGGGGTCCCGAGGCCGAAGCCCCGGGAACCACCCTCCGACGGTTAAGTCAGCACCTCGTAGAAGAGGATTTATGTGTAAGGTGAACAGTATATATTGTGTGTGTGTTATTATCAGAGAATATGATATAAGATATGTTATGTAAATGAGATAAATGAGGTAGTATATATATAGAGAGATACCTCGATACCTGTGCTACATTGGGAAGCGTAGTGTCAGACCACGTGCTATGTCAGACCACGTGGGAGACACGATCCCGTAATATCCGGGATGTCGGCGGTTGATGGGACTTGTCACTGGCGGTCCGCTCCGCAGGTGATGTCCGGACAAGATGAGACGTCCGGACACCGGAGTATGGTCCGGACGAAGTATGACGTCCGGACACATACACCAACAGAAGCAAAGAATAAAATCAAGGTATTTTTTGTTTTATCACACTTTAAATAACATTTTAAAGAATAAAAGTAAATAAAAAATTGCACAAACAAACTTCATCGCCCGTTGTTTGATCATCCGGAGGCCACCAATGGGAACGTCCGACGGGAGTTGACCGGAAGACCCAAAAAATACACTAGGGCTCGCATTACGACTTAATCACAGTCTTATTAAATAAAAATCTTAGTAGCTTTCAGTCAAGTGTATGCCCAATAGGCAAAATAATGATGCTAAAGGGCGCTCCCCCAGAACTGGTACGGTGATTAATCTCGAAATTCATAAGGGTTGGAATAAGTGAAAAAAGGGGTCGAAACCGCCCCCAAAAAATGAGGCGAGTAATGCCTCGATTTTCAATGTTGGGAGGTCAAGAAATGCAGCTCGTTAGATAATTGAGAGACTAGGAAACTGAGTCGTATTTTGCCGCTCGGAGTTGAAAGGTTAAAATTTTATAGACTTTGACTGTTTTGAAAATGTTATAGTACCACATGCACTTACTAGGAGACTTTAATAGTTTATGTCAATGTTAAATAGTATGGTGTAGCCTCAAAATAACTTTAGATTGAACTTTTCGTGTTTTCCAATGCTAATAGTGCAACTCATTTTTTCACAAAATTACTATGGATTATTGAAACCAGGATGCAATAATGAGTTGTAAAGTACTAATGGCATAATTATTGAAGCAACATCATACACCATAGTATAGGTTTGAGAGGTCAAACATATCTGTTAATCGGAGTTCGAAAGATGGAACGCAGGGTTGGAGCTCACTACGTCAACTCACATGTTTGAATGTAAGACAACTTTTATCTTTGAAATGACTGAAATACATAAGTGCCATAAATGGATTTAAGTCGGAGCTTAAGTGGTCGACAAACCCTATGACTGGTTCTAGCATGAGACTCTAGAAGACGTGTTAAAGATGATGTCCAACACGAAGAAAGATTATACTATTTCAAGTTGGGATCTCTCATCACTGAGAGCAGTAAATATGAAAGTTGTGAAAAAGGTGTGTAATATTTGTGACGATCACAGAGATGTCTAAATTAACACTTAAATGTTATGAACCGAATCATGAGCAATCATCGTTCTTGCTTATACGCTTGTACCTTCATTTATTTATTTATTTATAGGGCCAAATATACAAGTAGCACGGTAGCTTAAGATGTTGGGCTTTTTTAGCCTCAAAAAAGTCGCTTTCTAAAAATAGCCCAAAAAATAAGCGACTTGCAAAAAGTCACTTAAAGCGATTTTTTTGTCAATTAAGCGACTTACTATTTGTGTCTTTTTGCAGCCAAAAAGTCACTTTTTAAGCGACTTTTGCTAGATTTTAAGGGACTTTTTTGACTTTTTAAGCGACTTTTCGCTAGGGGCCAAAAAGTACACGCCACGTGTCGCTCACACATTTAGTCGCTTATTTCTTGGGCTATTTTGAAAAAGCGACTTTTTTAGGGCTAAAAAAGCCCAACACCTTAAGCTACCGGGCTATTTGTAAAATTGGCCCTTATTTATATATATATTTACTTCAAAACTAGATAATAGCCATGTACAGAATGTTCAAACTTCAAATGATATTCAATATTACAAAACCATGCACTATTTTACTTAGTGGACAGTTGAAACCCCTTAGACAAGACGATATCAGCGAATTATTTTAGAGATTTACTCATAAAAGTGGAAGTAAATATACAAAGACTTATTGAATAAGCAAACCATTGTTAAAATATGAGTTCAACATGAGAATAGATTTTATTTTATTTATTATTTTTTTAATGTGTAAAATAGCTATTATGCCATTCCAACCTCTTTTGTGCCACAAAATTAATTTATATACATGTGTTGCAAATACCGTGAAGTTAATTACACATATTAATTTTTCATATGGTCGGACGTTCACATTAGACATTGTGGGAAACTAGAAGGGGGGGTTGAATAGTTTTAACCGATTTTTAAGTTCTTTTAAAAACTTCTTTTGAACTTTGCTATTGGAAACTTTGATTCGAATCTTATGTGTAATCAATGAACACCAATATGAACTACACACTAAATTAACTAATACTAAGTAATGAAAATAAAGAGTCGAGTTGGAAATATCAAACCGGGACAAAGGATTTATAGTGGTTCGGCAACGAAGCTCTTCTTCGCCCGATGATGCGTGGTTTTGCGACCTTACAACAGGTTTTACCTCTCGAGGGATCTCAAGAGGCTTGCAATCCCCACCAGGCAGTGTACCTGACCGATGTAGTATAGTGTAGTGGTAAGTACCGGGGGATTGATCGTTCTCTAGGGGAATAGTGTCGTTAGGATTGAAAAACTATTCTAATAGGTCTAAGGGTGAGGGAAGATTCTTTTTGTATTTTTATATTTTTATGAAAGCAAGTAAAATCTCGGGTTTGAAAGAGTGGGCGGAATTAGTTGCTAGCCAACTAACCCAAATAACTACAAATGCAAATAAAATAAAATAACTGAAAATGAAAAGGTTGTGTAACTTATATGGGGAGAAATGTGTTTACTTAGATTTCCTTACTCCCTAACTATCTTTTACCGGTTGATTAGTGTGTATTAATTGCGTGGATGACGGGTGTATTCCTTAATACCAATCGTGGGGTGGCGTACGTACTTCCCTAACTCTACAAGCTCCTACTTCACTCCTATGTCGAGCCGGCTAAGAAGCTCCTAACATGGGATCACTAGAATTCGCTCATGCATTAAATACAACCATAAAAACCTTAGTACGCATTGGTTCATGTTTCTTAAGACGTTCAAGCAAGTTACCGTATAGGAGGTTAGCCAGTTTTCTTAAGCCTAACATCGATAAACAATCATCCAATACAATTAATAACACACTAATAACCAATAATCAATAGTTAGGTTTCATTAGATCTAAGCAAACACAAGATAAATCTAGCCTAGCATGTTAATTAAAAGACAAGAACAAGATATAATCAAACAACACATAGACATATTGATTGATTAAATGATTACTTATCTTCAATTAAACATGGGAGATCCAAGGGTATGAAAACCCTTAAAAATGGCAGAAATTCGTCTTAGGGTTTCTCCTCACAAAGTTGCACACTATGACAAAAAATTGCAAAACTATATATAGAGTTTAGGGGCTGACGGCGTCACGTTATAGATCTTGACGCCGTCACCTCGCCGTGTCTAGGGTTCCCGGATGGCCTTCTTGACGCCGTCCCTCTTTAGTGCTCCAAAATCCGCTCTGGCTTATCAAAGGTTGACGCCGTCAGAAATGGGCTTGACGCCGTCTCTCTTTAAGTTAAACCGTGATGGCCTTGATCACCTTAAAGGGTGACGCCGTCAGACTTCCCATTGTAAAACTCCCTGGCTTATCATGTGTATTTTTCATATCCACCTCTTTTGCCAAGCCATGACGCCGTCTAGAACAATCCCTGACGCTGTCAAAGGTACTTTTCCAACCGATTTTGAGACTTTGTCGTTTTCTTCACTTTTATGCTCCAAAAACGTCCAAAATGCTTCCTTTTCCAAATTTCTTCTCCAAAGTACCTAAAATGACAAAAGGAACGATTTAGGGCAATATTTGATCAAATAAATACGATTTAGGGCTTAAATGACCCCCTAAAAGCGGTACACTTTTCGCTTCATCACCCTACTCCACTCCCCGAGTACCACACTCGAGAGTTTCAAACACTATGTCAACAACCTCCCTTCAGGCGTAGAAAACCGTACACGTCGCTTATCCTATTACCGACACTAAGCTAGATGTCGAGTGCTAATCTTAGCTAGCACCAATCTACCATGATCCACTTGATCCTTTCTACTTCACACACTTAACACACAAGACTCGATCTATCCGATCTACCTATGATCCACTTGATCAATCACACAAGCCCAATGGCTTCAAGAGATATCAATTATCTCTATAAGATCTCAATGATCTTCACTCACACTCTCACAAAAGAAAAATAATCTTGATGTATACTATGATACAACAAGTGTGTAACCAATGTTACAAGTAACCTAACTAAAACTACAACTCTTGTATCTTCTTGGATACCTTGAGTTCTTCTCTTGCACTTGAAGAGGAATGACAACACTTTGTATCTTCTAGGATACTTTGTGTTCTTCTCTTGCTATTGAAGAGGAATGAAGAGGATCACTTGTTTGGATGATAGGATCACTCTTGAAAAAAAGAAAAACTAATCTAAATGATCAAAGAGAGAAAGTGTGAAGAGGGTATTGAACTCAAAAAGTTCTATATGAAAAAAGATGCCCAAAAACTGTGAATAGGGTTGGTATTTATAGGCAAGGAAAATCTGCCCGTTACAGATGGACGGCTCCACTAAATCACCCACGGCTCCACTAAATTTAGTGGAACCGTGGAGCCGTCCCAGACACGAACGCTCCATTTTTTGTCTTTTCTGGTGAAAACTTATTTGGGGAAGTTTGGAGCTGATTTTGGGGGGGAAAATAGCTGTTATGTGTTTTGAACTTATTTTTTCATTAAAACATTTCTTAATTATTCAAAAGTAATTTGTAATGTATATTGTTGACATAAATAATGCCTAAAAACATTATTCATATCTCTATGTTTTAATGATCACAAAATATAAACTCATTAAACATAAACTTATCAAATAAACAAGTATTTAGTTGTAAATATTCATTTCTAACACTAAATCACTTAAGATATGAATAAACAAATGCTTAATGCATTATATGATCAAAGGAACATTTTCTTAATAACTAGCTTTTTTATAAAATGTCAAAAACATTTTATATCTTTTAGAAAAACATTTTTGGTAATAAATAAAAATGTTTAATTCACTATAAATTAATGAATTCAAATTTTTAACCAAAATCAGTACAAATGTTCCAGAAAAACCTTCCCCACAAAAAGACAAAACTGGGCAACGGGCAGGGAGGGCGGCCCCCTTAATTATGCTAGGCGGCCCCTTTAAAATTAAGGGGGCCGCCCCCCTATTTAAGGGGGCCGGCCACGCTCATGTAGGTTCCAGCTGTCCAGTTTTTCTGCCTATAAATACCAGCCTTCCCCTGGATTTTTACTCACCTTTTGCACACTGAAACTTTCTGTTGTAAATCACATTTCATATCTTCAAAAACCCTTTGATCATATAATCTTAAGCTTTGGTTTCCAAGTGATCCAAGCTTCCTTCATTCAAGTGCAAGAGAAGAATACTCCTTCAACAACTAGAGAAGAAGTATTGCAACTTAGATACCTAAGTTGTTTGTGTCATCATATATTTGTATATAAGTTGTGTATTGTTGTTAGATAGTTGTGTGAATAATTGTTTGGGATAGGTTAGTGTATAATTAGTGAAGTTGTGTTGTTGAGGTGTGTAAGTAGTGAAGGTGTGAAGAAGTAGAAGTGTACATAGGTTGTGCTTAGTTGTGAAGTGATTGTGAAAAAGTCGTGAAGAAGTCGTGAAGAAGTCGTGAAGAAGTTGTGAAGAAGTCGTGAAGAAGTCGTGAAGAAGAAGGTGTGATTAAGTCGTGTTTAAGTTGTGAGATTGGTTCTAGCTACGATTAGAACTCGACATCTAGCTTTGTGTCGTTAAGCCGGTGTAAGCTAAAGTTGTGTAAGGTTTTCTCCGCCATAAGGGAGCTTGTTGACATAGTGAAGAAAACTCTCGAGTTAGGTGCTCGGGGAGTGGAGTAGGGCAAGGAAGGTGTCCTTGTAGCCGAACCACTATAAATCTCTTGTCTCTCGGTTAGATCTTTCCATCTCTAACTTTCATTTCATTTTATTACCTTACTTGCATTACTTATTTATATTTACTTATATACATATTGTTCATATTGTTCAAAGAGTTGAGATCACATAAATTCGAATCTAAGTTTTAAAAAGTAAATAAAGTTTTCACAATAAAAATTTAAAATGATATAAAACTATTCAACCCCCTCTTCTAGTTTTCCACAATTGGTATCAAGAGCCACGTCAAACAAGATTTTTAAAATAAACTGTATTTTAAAACTTGAAACGATCTATGGAATCTTTAAAATATTTAGAAGGGTGATCTATGCAAGGACCATCACTATTTGAAAGTGATGGTTTTCTTTATTGGAAAAATAGATTCGAAACTTATGTGAAATCAAAAGATCTTGATCTTTGGCATGTTATTACCTATGGTGATTTTTCCCCTATTCAATATAATATCCTAACTAAAATAGATGAAATTGTACCTTTTGAAAAACAAAATGATGATTTAAAAAAGAAACTAGCAAAAAATAATGAGGCTAAAATGGTAATTTATAATGCGTTACCACGCAAAGAATATGAAAGAATTTTTATGTGTCAAACCGCAAAAGAAATTTGGGATTCTTTACTAATCACTCACCAAGGTAATAGTCAAGTCAAAGATAACAAAATAGATCTTCTTGTTCAACAATATGAATAATTTACAATTCCTGAAGAGGAATCTATTGATAATGCATTTTCTAAATTTAACAAAATCATCACAAGTTTAAAAGCACTTGATGAGACTTTTTTTAGCAAAAATTGTGTAAGGAAATTTCTTAGGGCATTGCATCCAAAATGGCGCGCGAAGGTCACGGCTATTGAAGAATCGAAGAACTTGATGATGCTATCGCTTGATGAACTTATTGGCAACTTGAAGGTCCATGAAGAAATCATAAAGAGAGACTTTGAAACGGTCAAGAGTAAGAAAGATCAAATAAAAACTCTTGCGCTAAAAGTCAAAAAGGAGGTTAGTGATGATGACGATTCAAATGACGATAGTGAAGACGAAGAATATGCAATGGCCGTGAGAGAATTCAAGAAATTCTTCAAGAGACGAGGAAGATTCACGAGACAACCGCGAGATGAAAGAAGATCGCTTCAAAGAAATAGAAATGATAACTACGGGAAAAGAAAGTGCTTTAGATGTGGAAGTCAAAACCATCTCATTGGCGAATGTCCAAAGCCACCGGGTTATGATTACGAAAGCGCATTTGTTAGTGGAACATGGAGTGATAGCGACAAAGATGAAGCGGACAAAGCAAAAGACGAAAAGTGCCTTGTAGCTCAAGCCACCGATGAAATATGTCTAGGGATAAATTTGGAGCCCGACGAATGGATTAAGGATAGCGGATGCTCGAAGCACATGACGGGAAACCGGAAGCTATTCTCCTCCTACAAGGCATACAACGGAGGTAATGTTATTTTCGGTAGTGATTTTCGTGGAAAAATCATTGGCAAAGGTACGATCTCTCAAGACTCCTTAACTATTAAAAATGTTGAGCATGTAGATAATTTAACGTATAACTTGCTTAGTATAAGACAAATATGTGATAATAAGTGTAGGGTTACTTTTACAAGTAAAGGTAGCGAAATAGTTAAGGACGGAAAGGTCATAGGTAGAGGAGTTAGGAAAGGTGGCGTATATGTTATGAAACTAGAAAATAAACCGGAAGATAAAATATGCCTAGCAACCTTAGATGAAAACTCTACATTATGGCATAGAAGATTAGGTCACGCAAATATGCAACAAATACAATCCCTAGCCTCCAAAGAATTAGTTAGAAACTTGCCTAACGTAAGATATGACCAACACTTTTGCGATGCATGTAAAATAGGAAAACAAGCACATGCTAGTCACAAAGCTAAGAATATAGTCTCCACTACTAGATGCCTAGAATTATTACACATGGACCTTTTTGGTCCAACCGCTGTGCGGAGTTGCGGAGGTAATCGTTATACCTTAGTAATTGTAGATGACTATTCACGATACACGTGGACTAGATTTTTGAGTGATAAAACCGAAGCCTTTAATAAGTTTGAAATATTTAGTAAAATGATTCAAAATAAATTAGGATGTTCTATAGTATCAATTAGGACGGACCATGGTCGGGAATTTGATAACGAAGTGCAATTCGGAAAATATTGTGATTTAAATGGGATATCTCACAATTTCTCCGCTCCTCGCACTCCACAATCAAATGGGGTAGTAGAAAGAAAGAATCGAACATTACAAGAAATGAGTAGAACAATGCTAAATGAACAATCTATCCCACAAAAATTTTGGTGCCATGCCGTAGATACATCAACATATATAATAAATAGAGTCTCAATTAGGCGAACTTTAGAAAAAACCCCATATGAGTTATTAAGAGGTAGAAAACCTAATCTAAATTACTTTAGGGTATTCGGGAGAAAATGTTTTGTTCTCAATACAAAAGATTACCTTACTAAGTTTGATCCTAAGTCGTACGAAGGAATCTTTCTAGGGTATTCACAAAATAGTAAAGCACACATAATACTTAATAAACACACTATGAAAGTAGAAGAGTCCTTAAATGTAACTTTTGATGAAACTCCACCACCACCTAAGACATTGCCCCTAGAAGATGATGACCTAGTTGAAGAAGAAGCTATTGAGGTTAGTAAAATTAAACCCTTAGGCGATGATAGTGAAGATATAATATTAGGTGAAAACGAAATTGTAAATGTTAAGGAATCTAAATCACACCCGTTAGATAATATAATAGGAAACCTAAATCAAAGAACCCTTAGATCACAAGCTCAAGATAAAAATAACTTCTTTTGTTTCCTATCAACTATAGAACCTAAAAATATAAATGAGGCATTAAAAGATGAAAGTTGGCTTATGGCTATGCAAGAAGAACTCAATCAATTTAAGACTAATGACGTTTAGGAACTAGTCCCAAATCCCATGAACATGACCATCATAGGAACTAAGTGGGTTTATAGAAATAAGCTAGATGAAAATGGAATAGTTACTAGGAACAAAGCTAGGTTAGTTGCCCAAGGTTATAATCAACAGGAAGGAATTGATTATGACGAAACTTATGCCCCCGTAGCTAGATTAGAATCTATAAGAATACTACTTGCCTATGCATGCGCCCTAGATTTTAAGTTATTTCAAATGGACGTGAAAAGTGCATTCCTTAACGGTTTTATCAATGAGGAGGTGTACGTGGCACAACCTCCAGGATTCATTGACTTCGCAAAACCTGATTATGTTTATAAACTCAAGAAAGCCTTATATGGACTCAAACAAGCTCCCAAGGCTTGGTATGATCGATTAAAGGCATTTCTTATTAAACATGATTATTCCATGGGAATGGTAGATAACACTCTTTTCACGAAAAAGAAGAGCCCAAATCTCATCATTGTCCAAATATATGTCGACGACATTATATTCGGATCGACTTGTCAGGATATGTGTGATGAATTCGCCAAAATCATGCATGATGAGTTTGAGATGAGTATGATGGGTGAACTTAATTTCTTCCTAGGATTACAAATAAAACAATTAGAAGATGGAATATTCTTTAATCAATCTAAGTACATTAAGGAAATGCTCAAGAAATTTGGATTAGAAGACGCTAAGCCCATGAAAACACCGATGTCTACGGAAGTAAAACTCACAAGAGATGAAGAAGGTGAGTCCGTAGAAAACACTAAGTATAGAGGAATGATAGGTAGTTTACTATACTTAACGGCAAGTAGACCGGATATCATGTTTAGTGTCTGCCTTTGTGCTCGCTTTCAAGAGGATCCCAAAACCTCTCACCTAGAAGCGGTTAAGCGTATCTTCTGATACATTAAAGGCACTATACACTTAGGATTATGGTATCCTAAGGGATCCGGCATAGAAACCATCGTCTATGCGGATTCGGATCATGCGGGAGACTACGTAGATAGAAAAAGCACTAGCGGAATTTGCACGTTCATGGGATGTGATGAACTCAAATAAGTACATTTTATTACTATCATTTATCCTATTAATTTGACTTGTTTTACTATATTATGTATGAGGATTGATACTTAATCGTTTACTTTTGTAATTCTCAGGTAAAAACAAGCATTTGGTGAAACTTGGCGATTTTGGACTAATAATGGAGCAAAACGTGCATAAAGTGAAGAGTCTACTGAAATGAAGAAGATCAAGACTAATCTGCTCCAGATGCGCCGCATCTCACTATCAACATGCGCCGCATCTCTATCAAGATATCACCAGATACGATCCAAGATACAAGAGGACATGCGCCGCATCTAATAAAGAGTTACGCCGCATCTTCTGGCGGTGTACGAATATTCCTGAATATTATAATCTTGGACCCCACGCGAAGTTACGTACATACGCCGCATCTACTTAAGTAGATGCGCCGCATCTTCCCTCAGACACAAACTATAAATACCCCGTAGACCAGACGCATTAAAGAGATTCGGAAGTTCGAAAACCTAAAGACCGAACAGAAGAGAAGGACGAATTCAGTCAAGAGGCAGCACAAGACACACCCAAATCGAAGATACAAGAGCTGTAAGAAGGTGCTGCATGTATTTAATTCATTAAGTAGTTTTGTTTTATTATTTTAGCAAACTTTAATTCATCAGGATTGGTGGCTTGTGTAATGTGACAACGGAAAGATTGCACTCCCTTTAATACTTGCTTTCCCATCAATTAAAGTTTATATGTTGATGTCTTTGGTTACTACTTATTAGTGCATTGACCACCTCTGTGTTTATTAGTGGCTTGCGGGCACCCGACTGCGGGACAAGGTGTGGCTCCCACGGTTGTTTCTAAATTGATCACTTAGGAATAACTTTTAGACATAAGTCGTCATTAAGGGTTTACTCGCCGATAAGAATAGGACCAACGAGAAAGGGTTAATTACATACACTTCATATAAAGCTATCAATAAAACAAGTGACAATCTACTTAATCATAAGGACAGCCCTCTTATTGTCTCTAGTATCTATCTGTGTACGTGTGTGCTACTTGCTGATTCGTGCCTATTTGTTTATTTTATTATTTAATTGCAAACAAAACTGTGCCAGTCTCTCAGGCTGAAACCCCCTTGCGTTAGGATATTAAAATACTGATTAGATTAACGAGATTATACGTTCCACTCTTAGTGATCGACACTCTACTTACCATTATCTTCATACTGACCGGGTACACTGCTCGTTAAGTGTGTGTGTTATTGATAAGTCGGCTAAATATAAATTTAAAACTTGAGTAGGCATTAAAACTGCTAAACCGCAACGACACATCACGCGCATCAAGTTTTTGGCGCCGTTGCCGGGGAGTGAATTGTTATTATCTGTTAATTTGATTTAGTATTTTAATAGAAAAACCTAATTAAAATACTCGTGGTGTATCTTGATTTGTTTTTCTTTTTATTAGATTAATTGCATCATTGTACTATTTTGCATATTTGTTGTATAGTGTGTTATTTGTTTGCTTTTGTTTTTATTTTTGTGTGTTTTATTTTTGTTTCGTGTGTTTTATTTTTTGTTTTTATTTTTCGTATTTTTCTGTTCTGCTATCGTTGTACTGTGCTAAATCAAACGATACGGCGCATCTGATCTCTCAGATACGGCGTATTGCGTTTAATTTTTATATACAACGCGTTTAATTAATTCGATACGACGCATCTTTTCCCCAAGATACGGCGTATCTGTTTTTAACAAGAAAATTTTTCTAAGCGATAAAGTAATACGACGCATCTGCTTTTGTAGATACGGCGTATCTGTTTTGATAATTTTTTTTTTCTAAACGTTAACGCCATACGACGCATCTGCTTTCGCAGATACGGCGTATCTATTATTTTAATTAAAAACAGTTTGCGAATTATTAAACAAATACGGCGTATCGATTTCCGTCGATACGGCGCATCTTACTGAATCAAAAATCTTTTATTTTTAAACGTAACGAAAATACGGCGCATTAACTTTCGTTAATACGACGCATTTAATTTTAATTAGATAAATTGATTTTTGATTGATTAATTCGATACGGCGCATTCATAAATTTAAAGCGGCGTATCTATTTTCTGAATAAAAGTCTGATTAAATTTTAACGTATTAAGATACGGCGTATCCAACTCTTTGGATACGGCACATCGTCTGCAGATATCAGCTATTTTTATTCTTATATCCGTTTCTATATTCATTAATTTCTCTCCTAGCGAACAAATCCTACTGATGATTTTACCTTGGATGACAGATTTTGCTATGGAAGACATGTCAGTTAACGGATATCTTGCTAAGGAATGCTTGTTTTCAGATTCATTCAATGTACTCATGATCGATGCAGACTTATTCTCTTGGGAGACTCCTCTTGAAGCAGCTTTTAAGGAATTTATGCGTTTATGCAACATTGACAAAGAGGTATTCTCTTATGATGTATTTGTGAGGTACACTGGAGAAGAATTGTCGCTCTTATGGCCTAAGATTGAAGCAGAAGGATTGAACTGGACTACTATCGAAGAGGATGATGGGAAATTCTCTCTTGCATACATGGACTCAAGCAACAACAACTGTAGTGGAGACAATACCCAAAACTCTTACATGCCTTATTTCGAGTGGTACAAGGGATTAGATGAGAACTATCAGGATAATGACATGAATTATGCTTTGGCGGAATTACTATTTCATGGCAGGATAGTAAGATTGATAGACCTCTCCCTCAATGATTGGTTAGAACTCAAATATGGTAGTCCGGAATTTGCCCCTGCAAACGAAGTCAAGGAGATTATGACTTCATGGTTGACTCGGAGTTTTAAGAAGCAATTTAACGAGTTCATGGAGATAAAAAAGAATATGATTGGAAAGGTTTGCTTTGACGTTAACCATGACCCTAACGATGTTGATTTTTCAGAATGGTTAGCTAGTAAGTTTAATAACCATAAGAGCATGGATCGAGCTACTAAGGATGCATTATGGGTATATTGGATGAGAGGAGAAGACGAAGAAGTAGAAAGCGATTATGGGTTGTCACATCATGATTCAACAATCAATGAGGGCATTGAAGAACTTTTCAGAATTGACATTGATTTGTTAGAATATGAGACACCCTTGTGCAAGCAGTTCAAGGAATTTAACTACCTTCTTCAAGTCGACGATGATGTGCTTACTGGAGATCTACCAGGATTTAAGACTTATGACGATTTCAAAAACACCTGGTACTATGAATGGAATGACCAAGTACCATGGGTATCGGATAAACCATGGGAATTTGAGCACATTAATCATACCTGTACACCCTTCGTTTTCAAGGACGGGAGTAGTGTTTGGCCAACCTGTGATTATAAAAGTGACGGAACCTGTAATGGGGGAAGTATAATTGGGATGAAAAGAGTTGGAAAGGATGTAACCTTTGAAGATTATGAGTGGTACGATAACGTTGAAGACTGCCCACGAAAATCGGAGGCTTTACAAGAAAAGGGCAGGATTGAACGCTTGAAAGGACTTAAGGGGACATCGGATACTACTTTCTGGGAATGGGTGCATAAACAGTTTGATGATTTCACAAAGCTTAGTCGACGGTTACAATATGACTTGGAAAGAGAATGGGAGGCGATTCAAGATGATAATAATAATGAGTCGTTGATTGAGGAACTAGATGACTATTTGATTAAGGATCCTTATTTTAAGTTTGTTGACAAGGACGAAGAAGAGTTCACCAAAAGAAAGTGTCAACTACTTGGGATTCCATACAATGAGCCACCCATGATTATTTCCGAAAAATTTAAAATCATCAAATATTCTTTGGGTCCTGATGAAGAATATACTGCTGTGATGACCAAAAGTTATATTAGATTAAGTCAAACGGAGGAAAACGTCGCAGAGATATACGGGAAAATCTTTCGGATGAAGGAAGAAGGATGGACCGTGACAAGGACCAACTAAAGTGCTGAACGTGAGTCTAACTTGAAGACTCTGGAATAAAGACAAGTGCTTACCGGGAGACAACCCGGATTTATCTTTTATTATTCTGTTTTCTGAGTCGAGTCAGTCCAGGCCGCACGAAGATACGGCGCATCTCAGTCCTGAGATGCGACGCATCCTCTGCAATGGTCATATCTTATTTTATTTTTCTGCATTTTTATTTTTCGACTTTAAAACTATTTATCAGTTTATTTTAATGCGGCGCATCCCTGGTTAAGGATGCGGCGCATCTTTATTCTGATCCGTATTAATTCCAGGCTCGATACGGCGCATCTTCTTCAATAAGATACGGCGCATCGACTGACCTGATGATTTTCAGTTTTAATTTTTAAGTTTTATTTTACCTAACTACTAATGTATTATGCAAGTTGAACCTTTCTTATCTTAGGTGTGTTTTAAAAGTGTTGGTGGTATTATAGTTTTCTGGATTTCCTGTGGATAAATCAAGTATGAAGCTTTAACGTTCTAATCCACAAGAAAGATGATTTTTGCTCTTACACTAATGGAGGATCATACCGAGCAAATCTCAGGGGAGTTTTTCCGTTCTAATTCTTTTATTTCCAGTTTTTAACCTTTTATACAAACAACGAGGACGTTGTTTAACTTAAGTGGGGGGATAGGAGAATTAGAACACTTAACACTTACTTGTCCTAAACTTTTTCAAAAATTATGCTTAAAATGTGCTTAATATATCAAACTTAAAAATTTTTTTAGCATGTTTTTGTTTAAGATCTAAGTTGCATAGCTGCACACATGACGTTATTTTCAAAAATTGTGATTTTTCCAAAATTCACAAATCTATGAGTGTGCCGGTGACTTGTAAACTTTAGAACTTGGCTTGTATACTATTCGAGACCACCATAATGAGTATTATTTATATAATTGGAATGACTTGTCTAAATTGGTAAAATTCTAGGATTACACCAAATAGCCTTTATATGTTATGTGTTATTAACTAGCTACACTGGTTAGTTAACCCCCGTATAAACCCTTTTGTTACTCTCATTTTTAGAGTAAGATACCCCTAGAAAAACCCTCAGAGCCATTCCTTTCGTTTCTTACACCTATGTTTAAAATGTTTCGTTACACCTTAAACCTTAGCCTACCCTGTAGATTAAAGTCCGTGGTTGGTTAATTGCTATAGGCAGAGTGTGTTTCCTTACATTACCTGTGTTCGCGTGCGTAATTCATTATATATGGTTAGGTCGGGAAATTGCACAATGCAAATTGGAGTGAAAGTAAATATTGTATATCTTTTAGAGTTTATTTTTCGTGTGTTTACTACTTTCACTATTAGCGTTATTTCTGAAAGTATGAAAAGTATGAATAAAAATTATCCGGAAAGAAAGTTGTAGTGATGTGGTAAAATTTTACACATCTATGTTTATGTTTCAAAAAAAAAAAAAAAAAAAAAAAAAAATGAGAAAAGAAAAAGAAAGAAAAAAGAGTTGGATGTTTATTTTAAGCCAACGATGTAAAGTTATGTAAGTGGTTCATATGGCCACTATTTGTTGTACTATATCTATGGATTGAATGGGAATTGGCAGTTATGGGAACGCCAATTAAGGTTTATTCTTTGATTAAGATTTTGTTGAGTATAATTCGTGTCTACCTAAAGCGTGTGTTTCAAGTGTTAAAGCGTGAGTTATTCAATGATATGAGTCTTATTCATGGGATGGTTGGGATAGTGATTAACCACACTTAGGATTTTAATTTATTTGTTTTGTTTATTTTTATTTTTATTTTACACCAATTTATATTCCAAATGTTATCCATACCCTGTATTGTTCTTTATCCAACCAAACCTTTGATTTATTGAGATTAGGGATTTGAGCAATCTTAAGTATCGTAGTCGTGGATTCGGCTATGTATTTATGATTTTGTCGCCCTTTTTGATATATTATTATTGGTGAAGTTTGGACCTATCTTTAGCCTATTCGAGTTAAGGATTTGAGCAATTGCAAGTATCGTGTTCGTGGATTCGATCATGTATTTGTGATTTTGTCGCCTTTTCTGGAATTTGAGATCGATAGTGAAATAAGAATAATTAACCCTTAAGCCTAAAAACCCTTTTTACCGCTTTAGACTTGTTATTCCTTAGCTTTAGTGGTGGAGATGTGTATACTTGCCAAGCTTATGATAGAATATTCGTCGCGACTGGACAGTTAAACGATTAGATTTGCTTTTATCGACTTATTTTATTTTACTTCTAATTCGTTAAGTGTTTAGTTGTGTGATTACGAAATAAACGAATACATGCTTAAATATAAAAATAAATCCTAACATCTTTTAGGATACATTTTCATGAGATTTAATCTAAGGTTTACTTGGGGACAAGTAAAGTTCAAGTGGGGGGATATTTGATGAACTCAAATAAGTACATTTTATTACTATCATTTATCCTATTAATTTGACTTGTTTTACTATATTATGTATGAGGATTGATACTTAATCGTTTACTTTTGTAATTCTCAGGTAAAAACAAGCATTTGGTGAAACTTGGCGATTTTGGACTAATAATGGAGCAAAACGTGCATAAAGTGAAGAGTCTACTGAAATGAAGAAGATCAAGACTAATCTGCTCCAGATGCGCCGCATCTCACTATCAACATGCGCCGCATCTCTATCAAGATATCACCAGATACGATCCAAGATACAAGAGGACATGCGCCGCATCTAATAAAGAGTTACGCCGCATCTTCTGGCGGTGTACGAATATTCCTGAATATTATAATCTTGGACCCCACGCGAAGTTACGTACATACGCCGCATCTACTTAAGTAGATGCGCCGCATCTTCCCTCAGACACAAACTATAAATACCCCGTAGACCAGACGCATTAAAGAGATTCGGAAGTTCGAAAACCTAAAGACCGAACAGAAGAGAAGGACGAATTCAGTCAAGAGGCAGCACAAGACACACCCAAATCGAAGATACAAGAGCTGTAAGAAGGTGCTGCATGTATTTAATTCATTAAGTAGTTTTGTTTTATTGTTTTAGCAAACTTTAATTCATCAGGATTGGTGGCTTGTGTAATGTGACAACGGAAAGATTGCACTCCCTTTAATACTTGCTTTCCCATCAATTAAAGTTTATATGTTGATGTCTTTGGTTACTACTTATTAGTGCATTGACCACCTCTGTGTTTATTAGTGGCTTGCGGGCACCCGACTGCGGGACAAGGTGTGGCTCCCACGGTTGTTTCTAAATTGATCACTTAGGAATAACTTTTAGACATAAGTCGTCATTAAGGGTTTACTCGCCGATAAGAATAGGACCAACGAGAAAGGGTTAATTACATACACTTCATATAAAGCTATCAATAAAACAAGTGACAATCTACTTAATCATAAGGACAGCCCTCTTATTGTCTCTAGTATCTATCTGTGTACGTGTGTGCTACTTGCTGATTCGTGCCTATTTGTTTATTTTATTATTTAATTGCAAACAAAACTGTGCCAGTCTCTCAGGCTGAAACCCCCTTGCGTTAGGATATTAAAATACTGATTAGATTAACGAGATTATACGTTCCACTCTTAGTGATCGACACTCTACTTACCATTATCTTCATACTGACCGGGTACACTGCTCGTTAAGTGTGTGTGTTATTGATAAGTCGGCTAAATATAAATTTAAAACTTGAGTAGGCATTAAAACTGCTAAACCGCAACGACACATCACGCGCATCAGGATGTTGTCTAACATCTTGGTTCTCGAAGAAGCAAACCACTCTTGCTATTTCTACCACAGAGGCCGAATATGTAAGCGTTGGAAAGGCATGTCAACAAGCACTATGGATGAAACAAGCTCTCGTAGATTATGGCATTAGGTTAGATGATGTCCCAATTATGTGTGATAACAAAGGTGCTATAGATTTAAGTAAGAATCCCGTTCAACACTCTAGGACTAAACATATAGAAATACGCCACCACTTCCTCCGCGATAACGTTCAAAAAGGAAACATATCTATAGAAAAGGTTGCATCGGAAGATAACTTAGCAGACATATTCACTAAGCCCCTTAAGCGTGAACTCTTTAACCACTTACGTTTAGGCCTAGGGATGATGGAACAAATTGACTGAATTCTCTGCATTTTTGGTACATTTTTTTTCCAGATGGGCGGACCCCTTAATGTTATAAAGGCGGTCCCCTTAATTATTAAGGGGACCGGCCATCTGTCTGTAAAATTTTTTTTCTTCCTTCCATCTGAGTCTAGGATTCTGTTTTGCACAAAATAAAAGATTGGGATATTTTTTTCATAAACATATTTATAAACAAAACCCAATCTATTTTCTACAAATCATTCTCACATCTAGGAAAACACATGAAAACCATTTTTCTTACATTGTTGAATAATGCTAAAAACATTTTTTTCATGCATAAAGATCTCACATGAATTGTCAAAGTATATAATCTAATATATACATCTTTGATATTCATATATTGAGCAAAATCAAATCAAGGAGACCTTGGATTGTTTCTTAGGAAATTTTTGCATTTAGGAGTCGAAACAATCACATCTTCACATTTGTTGCATATAGGCACACACTAGAACAAGCTTGTTAATCACATCCTCACAATTGTTCCATCACCTATTCCCCATTAGTTTCTAGTGCCTTTGCTCTATTACCCTTGCCTTAGATGATTAATTTCCTTAATTCTCTAAATTGCTAAATATAACTTATTGCTTGCTTATTTGTTTATCTTATATGCCATGCATGCTTAATATGTTTCTCTATTGCCTCAAAGAGTGGGACTTGCCTAAAACCAAAAGCTCAAAACATAGCCATCCTCACCTATTTCTGCAGAAAAACCCATTTCTGGAACCCAGAAAGGTACCAGATGGGCGGCCTTCTTAATTCATAAGGCGGCCCCCTTAATTATTAAGGGGACCGCCCATAATTAAGGGGACCGGCCATCTGCTGGACGGGTTCACAGAATCTTTTTCTGCTTTTTAGCCCATTTGATCCTATACTTCCCAAAATTCACAAACACATTCTGTCCTAATCGCCCAACAAGCCTATCCATTCCTAAACAATACAAATCATCCACTATAAATAACCCCATATCTCACCACATTCAATCATCCCATCATGTCTTCTCCTATCAACCAAAAACCAAAAACCTCAAAGCTAGCAATGATGACCTTAAAACCCGGGTGGAAAAGAAAACCTCACCCTCACCACAAGCCCATCACAAATGGTGCGACTAGACAACCAACACCTCCATCATCATCCATCCCCAACTACTCTCCAAGATCACAACCTCATTCCATTGAACCATTTCACAAACCCTACCATTTTGGCCAAACATCCACATTCATTCCAAACTACTCTCCTAAACATCAAACCAACTTCAATGGAATCCTTGAAAACCCTCATCACCTTGGTCAAACATCAAACTTTTCACCCCAATACCATCCATTTCCACCAAATAACCAAATCCCCATTCATGAAAGGCAAAAGCTTCATGAAGAGATTAACTAAATCCATGATCTTAGTGATCTCCTTGCTATGCACCTCACACAACGCAACAAGGGACAAACTCCATCCTCACCTTACTCAAATTGCCTACCCCACTCTCTTAACTTGGATCAAGTTACAAACCACACCCACTATTGCCCTTGTTGCATCTTCCTTCAAAAACAAATTCTCCACTTAAGTGAAGATATTTCTTGGATCGAATATCTACTCACTCGTCCTCATCCCATTCCTCCACTACAATGATATAACATCAATGGATCCGCTCCATTTCCCTCACCATCACATAACTAAAACCCATCCACATGCTTTCCGCCTCAAAATAAAATCCCTCACCCTTTTGTGTTGCAAGCAAGTCCAATCGCTCTCTTTGGCAATATGAGGACCATTAGTGTTTCTAGTTATGTTGTAATCATTATGTTTCAAGTATTTATGTAATGATGATTCATATGTTATATATGATCATCTTGAATGCATAAATAAATGAGTTGGTTGTTCTAAATATTTTTGCTATGTATATGTATCTTGTGTCTCCTAACTTGTTTTTGCAGCCAAGATTTCCATAGCTCGTCTCCTTGGTGCCCTCGAACAAGGGGGAGTAAACATCAAGGGGGAGTTCTCGTCCCGACAAATTTAGTTTCTAAAACTTGTCGGCATAACCTTTTTGATTCTACAAAAAGGGGGAGAAGTGAATATAAACTCACTAAATACTTGTCCAAAAATAATTTTTTTGGATTTAATAAGTTTAAGTTTTGTAATCATCAAAAAGGGAGAGATTGTTGACATAAATAATGCCTAAAAACATTATTCATATCTCTATGTTTTAATGATCACAAAATATAAACTCATTAAACATAAACTTATCAAATAAACAAGTATTTAGTTGTAAATATTCATTTCTACAACTAAATCACTTAAGGTATGAATAAACAAATGCTTAATGCATTATATGATCAAAGGAACATTTTCTTAATAACTAGCTTTTTTATAAAATGTCAAAAACATTTTATATCTTTTAGAAAAACATTTTTGGTAATAAATAAAAAGGTTTAATTCACTATAAATTTATGAATTCAAATTTTTAACCAAAATTAGTAAAAATGTTCCAGAAAAACCTTCCCCTCAAAAAGACAAAACTGGGCAACGGGCAGGGAGGGCGGCCCCCTTAATTATGCTATGCGGCCCCCTTAAAATTAAGGGGACCGCCCCCCCTATTTAAGGGGGCCGGCCACGCTCCTGTAGGTTCCAGCTGTCCAGTTTTTCTGCCTATAAATACCAGCCTTCCCCTGGATTTTTACTCACCTTTTGCACACTGAAACTTTCTGTTGTAAATCACATTTCATATCTTCAAAAACCATTTGATCATATAATCTTAAGCTTTGGTTTCCAAGTGATCCAAGCTTCCTTCATTCAAGTGCAAGAGAAGAATACTCCTTCAACAACTAGAGAAGAAGTATTGCAACTTAGATACCTAAGTTGTTTGTGTCATCATATATTTGTATATAAGTTGTGTATTGTTGTTAGATAGTTGTGTGAATAATTGTTTGGGATAGGTTAGTGTGTAAGTAGTGAAGTTGTGTTGTTGAGGTGTGTAAGTAGTGAAGGTGTGAAGAAGTAGAAGTGTACATAGGTTGTGTTTAGTTGTGAAGTGATTGTGAAAAAGTCGTGAAGAAGTCGTGAAGAAGTTGTGAAGAAGTCGTGAAGAAGTCGTGAAGAAGAAGGTGTGATTAAGTCGTGTTTAAGTTGTGAGATTGGTTCTAGCTACGATTAGAACTCGACATCTAGCTTTGTGTCGTTAAGCCGGTGTAAGCTAAAGTTGTGTAAGGTTTTCTCCGCCATAAGGGAGCTTGTTGACATAGTGAAGAAAACTCTCGAGTTAGGTGCTCGGGGAGTGGAGTAGGGCAAGGAAGGTGTCCTTGTAGCCGAACCACTATAAATCTCTTGTCTCTCGGTTAGATCTATTCATCTCTAACTTTCATTTCATTTTATTACCTTACTTGCATTATTTATTTATATTTACTTATATACATATTGTTCATATTGTTCAAAGAGTTGAGATCACATAAATTCGAATCTAAGTTTTAAAAAGTAAATAAAGTTTTCACAATAAAAATTTAAAAGGATATAAAACTATTCAACCCCCCCTTCTAGTTTTCCACATATATTTTTGAAAAAAATGTTTTGTCACATTAAAATGTGAAGTCTTAAATCACAAATTCACTTCTTTGATCATTAGTCAAGTTGTAAATTTGTTCTAGAATGATTTGCGTAGAAACGGGATCTTCCTATTAAAAACTTGTTTACGTTAATTTTAACGTAACGTCATTTCACATTTTGTCATCCTCAAAATGTGAAGTAATCGAAGGATATAAATAACGTTTTTAGAACATTATTTGCATCAACAATCTCCCCTTTTTTGATGATGACAAAACATAAACTCATTTTAAGTTAAAATTAGTTTTAACAAGTTTTTAATGAGTTTACTCCCACTTCTCCCCCTTTTTGTCGAAGCAAAAAGGTTGCAAAGGCTCCCCCTTGATGTGTACTCCCCCTCATTTGGAGAACACAAAGGAATCGAGCAATGATTCGTGCTTGATGAAGCGAAAAGTGTACCGCTTTTAAGGGGTCATTTAAGCCTTAAATCGTATTTATTTGATCAAATATTGCCCTAAATCGTTCCTTTTGTCATTTTAGGTACTTTTGAGGAGAAATCTGGAAAAGGAGGCATTTTGAACGTTTTTGGAGCATTAAAGTGAAGAAAACGGCAAAGTCTCAAAAATCGGCTAAAAGTTACTCTTGACGGCGTCAGACTTTACTCTGGACGGCGTCATGCCTTGGCAAGAAAAGTTGGACGTGAAATTTACTCATGACGGGCCAGTGAAAATAGCATGTGAATTCTGACGGCGTCACGCTTTAACTTGATCAAGGGCGTCACGGCTTAAATCATAAGGGGACGGCGTCACGTTCATGGTTGGACGGCGTCAAGCCTTGATAAGCCAGAATGGATTTTTGAAGAGCTAAAGAGGGACGGCGTCAAGAAGGTCATCCGGGAACCCTAAAAGCGGCGAGGTGACGGCGTCACACTCCATAAGGTGACGCCGTCAGATCCAAAAATCTATATATAGTTTTCTAATTTTTTGTCATTAGGGAGAGCTTAGTGTGTGGAATTTTGGGAGAAAACCCTAAGACGATTTTAGCTACTTTTTCAGGGCTTTTTGCCTTGAGATCTTCCATGTTTCATTGAAAGATAAGTTATCAATTAATCATTCAATATGTCTATGTGTTGTTTGATTCTATCTTATTCTTGTCTTTTGTTTAACATGTTAGGCTAAATTTATCTTGTGTTTGCTTAGATCTAATGAAACCTAGCTATTGATTATTGGTTGTTAATGTGTTATTAGTTGTATTGGATGATTGTTTATCTATGTTAGGCTTAAGAAAACTGGCTAACTTCCTATTCGGTAACTTGCTTGAACGTCTTAAGAAACATGAACCAAATGCGTACTAAAGGTTTTTATGGTTGTATTTAATGCACAAGCGAATTCTAGTGATCCCATGTTAGGAGCTTCCTAGCCGGCTCGACATAGGAGTGAAGTAGGAGCTTGTAGAGTTGGGGAAGTAAGTACGCCACCCCACGAATGGTATTAAGGAATACACCCGTCATCCACGCGACTAATACACACTAATTAACCGGTAAAAGATAGTTAGGGAGTAAGGAAATCTAAGTAAACACATTTCTCTACACATAAGTTTCTCACCACATTTTATTTTCAGTTATTTATTTTATTTGCATTCGTAGTAATTTGGGTTAGTTGACTAGCAACTAATTCCGCCCACTCTTTCAAACCCGAGATTTTACTTGCTTTCATAAAAACTATAAAAACATAAAAAGAATCTTCCTCAACCCTTAGACCTAATTAGAGTAGCCTTTCATACCTAACGAACACTATTCCCTGTGGAGAACGATCAATCCCCCGTACTTACCACTACACTATACTACATCGGTCAGGTACACTGCCTGGTGGGGTTGTAAGCCTCTTGAGATCCCTCGAGAGGTAAAACCTGTTGTAAGGTTACAAAACCACGCATCAAGTTTTTGGCGCCGCTGCCGGGGAGTAGTTATTGCTTAGGTTGAAATTTTATTTTTATTAGGTCTACTCACAAGATTCCTATCAAGTGAGATATTTTCTTTTTATTTTGTAGCTTTCTCGTAGTCTATCTTTTCTTTGTGATTTTGTTTGTAATTTGCTTCAAATGGACCTTTCACTTAGATTTCTAAGATTGCAAGATATGGTTGAGTGGCTAGAACACCAAGAAGTTCAAAATACCTCATTTAGAGACACTTATGAATCATATGAGCCTTCACCTAGGATAGATTCTTATGAACAACCTCCATGTTTAGGATCTTGTTTTAGTGAGGCTAATAGGAAAAGCGACCTAGTTTGCCAAGGAATTGTGGATAGAGCCGTATCAATAAACCATAAGTTGGATGAAGCACTAGGTTTGTTATTATCACTACCTAAGAAAACAATTGATGAGGATATAGGTGATCTTGACACGTGGAATGATGAGGTAAACACCATAAGCCCACAAAATACTCAACCATCATTTGAGGCACCCACACTGCCCGTGGCTTACCCGGAAGATGTAGAAGAAACTTTAGGAATTCCGATGGAGGTAGAACCCTTGGACCAAGCACAACTAGAGGATATAGGTTTGAACACTTTTAGTGATGACCTTACTCTTAGTTCTAGGGAATTTCCAAGTGTTGGTGAGCCGGAACCTCAACCTTTACACAACTTTTCATCCTTAGATTTACATCTAGGAGACAAAAGAGGAACCGACCCACCCATAAACCAATATTATCCGGGTAGTTTTAGGATGAAGGAAGCCATTCACTCACCCCCTTCACCTCACGTGGCATATTTCCACCCTAAGGGTGTGTATCGCTACTTCCACCCGCACTTAATCCTAAGTGTAGGGAAAACCTCCCCTATTTCCGTTAAATAAGGGTAGAGTCAGGCTCGTGACTCGAACAAAAACAAGCGCTTCTTGGGAGGCAACCCAAGCTTTATTTTTTTGTTTGTTTGTTTGTTTGTTTGTTTGTTTGATTTTATTTGTTTCCGTATGCAAGTTTAATTGTTATTGTTTGTGCTCATGTTTCAAAGTAAATTGTGAAAATGCTTTATTTTGTTTTTAACTTCGTCTTAACTACATATAAAGGTATTTTGCAAAAGATAAGTGTAAGGGAAATCTAAATCGGTTTATTAGAACACAAATTAACATGAATCGTAATAATAATAAATTAGCATACATATTCGTATTTGTTTGAGTCAAATGCTTGTATCGAGTCATAATGATGTTTTGCAGGATTTCCAGGAAGTAAGGTAAAGGTTTTTCCAGAAATTTTCCGGAAACTTAAAATGAAAATTTTTTGTCAGGTCATTTCTGACGGCGTCAGGGGTTATAACCTGACGGCGTCAGGGGTTATAACCTGACGGCGTCAGATTTAATTTCCAGAAATTTTTGAAAGTTTTGTTTTCAAAAAAAAGTTTTTATTAAAATCTCCAACTTATAATCTCCAGGAATCTGCAAAATTATCATTCCACAAGCATTATATCCTTATATATAGATTTTTCCCGCCGATGTTATGCAGGTTTTCGTGTTTGTTTTCTCAGGTTTAACAGGTTATTTTGGACAAGGAGATGTTTATGGAATCAAGCTTATGGCGATGCATTAGTCATGGAGTTTCAACATTCTCTTTGGAGGAAGATTTAACCGTGTAATTTCATTATCCACCGAGCGAATCAGGGGAGTATTTGATTTCATTCTTTTACTTTATGCTTTTACATCTTGTTATTTGAACATTGGGGACAATGTTCATCTTAAGTGTAAGGGAGGGTAAAAGTACGATTTTAGAGAATACAATTGCGCTTGATTTTTGTTTGTTTAATAGTAGATGTGTAATAAAACTGAGAGAAATACTTGTTAAGGTAATTTTAGTGCCAAATTTAAAATTTTTTACAACATTTAGGAGTGAAACTTTGATCTTAATGAGCGTCTCACGGATAGGAGTTATATGACTAGCACAAAAACCGTACCACTAAAAAAAATTTTCCACCCCAAATATGTGAGGTTCGCCCCTAGAATTGGTAGGAAAAGCATTTATGCTATGATGTGTGTACCGGTAGCACTTAGATTCTAGAACTTGCGTTAGGACCATTCCGAGGCCACAAGTGAGACTACATTCGTGTAGTTAGATTTACTACATGATAAGAGGCATTAGGATTAACCCATTGTTTCACACCTGTGTTTTTGTTATAATTACATTGGCTACATTGGTCAAGTAATTCTCCCACACCCTTTGCGTTGTACTCATTTTTAGTACACGATACCCCTAGTACACCCCTCAGAGCCTATCTTTTCGTTTCAACCTTTAAGCATTTTACTTAAAGGAAGAATTTGTTTACACCCCACTTAAATGTACACCCAAATCGCCTTAGCCTACCTTGTATGCACTCATCTTTAGTGCATTATTGTTACAACATTTGTTTAAAACCCAAGTTAATTATCTAATTGATTACATGGTTGCTAAGTCGAGTCATATCCTTGTACATATTGTTTTGGGACGATTGGGACTCATGGGTAAAGTACTAGTATAATGGAGTAATGGGGAAGAACATCATTTATTACCCCCATATGTGCTAAATGTTTTAAAAGTACTCCAAGTTTTTCAATTATCTTAATTCGAGTAATTAGATTAGTATTTGTAAAGTTATGTAAAAGTTCAAGTGTAAGGGGAATGCAATGCCCCTATGATGTATTATTTTGGATGGTAGGGCAAGAGTGTATGTCAAAAAAAAAAAAAAAAAAAAAAAAAAAAAAAAAAATCAAGAAAAACACAAAAAAATGAGAAAATGAAAAATAGAAAAAACATACGGACTACCATCCCATTTTATTTTATGTTTATTTTATGTTTTTGTTATTTTGTTATTTCGTTTCTAGCTTAAGATCGAGTCTAGTCTTGGCTTAGCAACATTGTATAGTACATGTAATTGATCAAGATCTTTAACTAGCCACCAGTAAAATATCCCTTATCCAACAAAACCGTGTTTTCCTTTTCCCTACACCTAACGTTATAACCCATTTAAAAGCCCTCTTTGATAGTTTATCTTAGGTGCTTACGCCTAGTGGAGGAGGTTTTCGATCCTTTCCCAAGCCTATGGTAATCTTTTTGCTATGACAGGTAGTGAGAGATATTATCCGTTTTCATTTATGAGATTTATTTTGATGACACTTGAGAGATGTGAGTATCTAAACACTACTTGTGAGGTGCTAGTATGTAATCTCCGTGCTTATTATGATTGAAGTGGAACGAATATTTGTTGTAATTACTTTTATGTTAGCATTAAATGACCCCTAACTTGTATTTTGATTAGAATAAAAGCGCATTTGCTTGAGGACAAGCAAATCTCAAGTGTAAGGGTATTTGATGAAGCGAAAAGTGTACCGCTTTTAAGGGGTCATTTAAGCCTTAAATCGTATTTATTTGATCAAATATTGCCCTAAATCGTTCCTTTTGTCATTTTAGGTACTTTTGAGGAGAAATCTGGAAAAGGAGGCATTTTGGACGTTTTTGGAGCATTAAAGTGAAGAAAACGGCAAAGTCTCAAAAATCGGCTAAAAGTTACTCTTGACGGCGTCAGACTTTACTCTGGACGGCGTCATGCCTTGGCAAGAAAAGTTGGACGTGAAATTTACTCATGACGGGCCAGTGAAAATAGCATGTGAATTCTGACGGCGTCACGCTTTAACTTGATCAAGGGCGTCACGGCTTAAATCATAAGGGGACGGCGTCACGTTCATGGTTGGACGGCGTCAAGCCTTGATAAGCCAGAATGGATTTTTGAAGAGCTAAAGAGGGACGGCGTCAAGAAGGTCATCCGGGAACCCTAAAAGCGGCGAGGTGACGGCGTCACACTCCATAAGGTGACGCCGTCAGATCCAAAAATCTATATATAGTTTTCTAATTTTTTGTCATTAGGGAGAGCTTAGTGTGTGGAATTTTGGGAGAAAACCCTAAGACGATTTTAGCTACTTTTTCAGGGCTTTTTGCCTTGAGATCTTCCATGTTTCATTGAAAGATAAGTTATCAATTAATCATTCAATATGTCTATGTGTTGTTTGATTCTATCTTATTCTTGTCTTTTGTTTAACATGTTAGGCTAAATTTATCTTGTGTTTGCTTAGATCTAATGAAACCTAGCTATTGATTATTGGTTGTTAATGTGTTATTAGTTGTATTGGATGATTGTTTATCTATGTTAGGCTTAAGAAAACTGGCTAACTTCCTATTCGGTAACTTGCTTGAACGTCTTAAGAAACATGAACCAAATGCGTACTAAAGGTTTTTATGGTTGTATTTAATGCACAAGCGAATTCTAGTGATCCCATGTTAGGAGCTTCCTAGCCGGCTCGACATAGGAGTGAAGTAGGAGCTTGTAGAGTTGGGGAAGTAAGTACGCCACCCCACGAATGGTATTAAGGAATACACCCGTCATCCACGTGACTAATACACACTAATTAACCGGTAAAAGATAGTTAGGGAGTAAGGAAATCTAAGTAAACACATTTCTCTACACATAAGTTTCTCACCACATTTTATTTTCAGTTATTTATTTTATTTGCATTCGTAGTAATTTGGGTTAGTTGACTAGCAACTAATTCCGCCCACTCTTTCAAACCCGAGATTTTACTTGCTTTCATAAAAACTATAAAAACATAAAAGAATCTTCCTCAACCCTTAGACCTAATTAGAGTAGCCTTTCATACCTAACGAACACTATTCCCTGTGGAGAACGATCAATCCCCCGTACTTACCACTACACTATACTACATCGGTCAGGTACACTGCCTGGTGGGGTTGTAAGCCTCTTGAGATCCCTCGAGAGGTAAAACCTGTTGTAAGGTTACAAAACCACGCATCAGTGCTACAAAACAAGGTTAGATGACATATATACAAAATCTAACATGTAGCACTTAAGACAAATATCCAACCACAAAATGAGCGACTAAGTAGCCAAACATAAAATAACAAGAAACAATCCTCATGAAAACCCATTCTTTCATAAAGATAAAATAAATGGCATACATAGGTATGACTTCATGACAAGCATAAAAGAGACAATGATAAGCATAAATCCCTAATGGCTAGAGGCAAGCTTCATTTCCAAGAAAGGTCCTAAAGAGTTATTGTTGAAAAACTAAACAAAGTTATGTTTAGTTGTTTGGGTTAGGAGGTGGGGGAGATTGTGGCATCATTTGGGGGGGTGGTGGTGTCAAGAGGTGCTCTACAAAGGAGAACATGAAATGAATCTCGTCTCTTAAGGAGAAGATGAGATTACGGTTATGGAGACAACATAGGCAGTTAGCACTATGTAGATCAAAGGGATGGGGTTGAATGGGTTGTGCCATGATAGGAAAAGGTGGTTGTGGTGAGTTTGTTGGAGATGGAGTTGGCATGGAATAGTCCAATGGAGTTATGGGGATAGTGTGTACTCCATTGATGATGTGGTGTTGAAGGAAGATGAAGATGTTGTGTATGAAGAGGATGTTTTGGAGGGTGCATTAGGTGGAGATGGTGAGTTGGGAGTGGTTTGGGAAGGTGGTGTCATTGCTTCATCATCCTTTGTAAGATCCACAAAGAGTGGTTTTGAAGGTGGTCTTACGGTTATTCTAGGTTTCTTGGAGATGTGAGTGGTGGATCCTTGTGTGAAAGACATGGTGTGTGTGTGATGTGAGGTTGAAGATGAAGTGCAAGATAAGCTTGCAAGGGTGAAGCCTTATATAGGCAAGATGGGTGAAATTTGAATTAAAGTGGATGGGAATGTCCAATGGTGTAGCAAGGGAATCTTAGGGTGTGTGTGAGGTTGCAAAAATTTGCAGGTTTGAGGTTAGGGTTGCAGGGATTTGAAGAGGAACAGTGAAAATTCGTCAAACAGGTACAAGGTACCTCTAAATACCACACGGTACCGTTAAATTTAACGGTACCGTGGCCTATTTAATGGTACCGTGACACTGTTGTCACGAGAGTTCCTATGTAGGCTAGTTTTGGACAGCTAGAGGGATGTTTTCTAGGGGAGCTAGTTCCTGAAAATGATGGTGCCTCAACACACGAAGGATTTATTTACCTAATATGTCCCATATTAAGCTACATCTAGGGCACATAAAGATTATCATGTAATTTACCAAGATAATCATAAGCATGCAAGTATAAGAGACAAAATAAGCTATCATCCAAATATCACATAAAATATTTATGCAAGGTGATAGTTAAGCATGCAAGACAACAAGTAGTATGAATTCCTAATATAATATATCATAGATAAATCCTATTAAGATATATAAATCTCTCCAAGACTACTTATGACTTGAGCATTCTCCCGTTCTTGTCACACTCTCGTCTTGAGCATGCATCTCATTTTCATGGTTTGGATCATCAAAGGGTGCGTAATGGGTAGAGGATTCGGAAATCATAATGGATGAGACATATGACTCGTTTATGGGTTTCATGATGGGTTTAAAAAGTGAGTATTGAGGACCATTAAGGTAAGGGTGAAGGTTCATGAAGTGGTGATAGAGACGGGTTAGGAACATCCCATAGGGTATCAATTTATTCTTGTTACCCTTGAAATGTACAATTCGCTTAGCGAAAAAATAAGCGAGATTGTATGGTTGTTGGGTTAGGAGACAGTAAATCATATGAGCACAACACGCCGGAAGTTGCTCACGATTTCCTGTTAGACTTAGAACATTCTCTCGCAGGATGACTGCCCAAGAAAGTAGTTCATGACGAACCTCTTCCAAACGAATTTTCGTTGGATTAGGGTAAGAGGGGTACTTATAAGTACGGATGAGTTTGGTTAGTTCGGTTGGAGAGGGTATATAGGAGAAATATGGACTATCCTCCTCACGATAGTGAAAGAGGGACTCAAGACACCAATCTTCAGTGTAGGCACATTGCCCATGATTGGGGATTTGGAGGATTTAAGCAAATTGCTCAAGAGTTAGGAAGAATTTGAAATTTCAGACCCAAAACAAAAGTGACAAGGATTGATCCTCGTTACGTACGAGTTCAACTTGTCGAAGGAATTCTAACACAAAACGAGGACAAATGTGCTCGTTGATGTAGAGTACACAATCTAATCCAATAGCTCTAAATGAAGTGTTGATGTCCCGATGGTAAACTAGGGACGGATCAACAACACAGCCTTCATGAAACCGACGGGTTTCAAGATTGACATAGGCACGAATGTGGTTACCGGGTGTTGTTGGTTCACGTGAGATTTCAGGTGTATACGTATCGGTTAAAAGATGATCAAAATCATATTCATGAGACATTTTTGTTTCCTATAAGAAAATTTTTAGGAAAAAATAGAACTAAGGTTAGTTGCATTAAAAACACATGCCTAGTGTGTGCCTATATGCAAACTATGTGGAGGCGCGGTAATCTCGACAAAAAAAATAATGAGATTACCCAAACACTCCTAATTTTACTTTTGCTCAAACAAATATGTCGAAAAATACATATTGATTATGTAATTCGACCAATATTTGTGAGATCATGTATGTATGAGAAAACGGTTTTAGTTTGCATCAACAATGCATGAAAAAGTGTTTCATGGTCCTAATTTCGTGAAATTTTTGAAAACAATAGAATTGGAGTATATGATGACTTCAATCTTTTGTTACCAAAGATTTTGAAATTTTTTAGTGTTGATGACTTCCAATTGAAAGTTTATTAGTAAAAATTGAAAAACCCCAATTCATTTTTCATCAATGAACAAACCCTAGACTCAAAATCAAAGAAAATTAGAGTAAGATAACTTACAATTTATGTTGAAAAAGTGGAGATGATTGAGAATCTTGAAAATCAATGTCTTGAATATGATCTTGAAGGGGTGTAATTGAGTTTTGGGTTGTGAGGTTAGGTTATGGCAGCAGTTGCAGAAGTTGAGGAGGTTTGAAATGAGTAATGTGGGAAAAGGGGACTGAAATACGGGATGTACCAGATACACGGTTCCACGGTACCGTTAAATTTAACGGTTTCGTGCCACATTTAGTGGAGCCATGATCTGCTGGGATGGTTTTCTGTCCCATTATGATTTTTGACGAATAAGTCTCGCTGTTTAGCGAGACTTTTTGACACGAGGAAAGAATTTATACCTAATAAATTTTTTTGACGAGGGGAACCTAAACTAGATGGAACGAGACACACGAGATGACTTCAAGAGTAATGAGATTTATGGAATATGTTCCATCATTCCTACACCTAGACAGAGGTAGTTAAAGGATTCACGTTTGAGAGGTTTGGTTAAGATGTCTGCGATATTGTCCTGAGAAGGAACTTTCTCAATAGAAATATTTCCTTTCTGAACATTATCGCGAAGGAAGTGGTGGCGAATTTCGATGTGTTTAGTATGGGAGTGTTGAACGGGGTTTTTGCTCAAGTCAATAGCACCTTTATTATCACACATAATTGGGACATCATCTAGATGGATGTCATAATCTATAAGGGCTTGTTTCATCCATAGTGCTTGTTGACATGCCTTTCCGGCGCTTACGTACTCGGCTTCGGTTGTGGAGATAGCAAGAGCCGTTTGTTTCTTGGAGAACCAAGAATTTATACAATAACCCATAAAGGTACAAACGCCACTCGTACTCTTTCGATCCACATAATCTCCCGCATGATTAGAGTCGGCATAGACAACAGTTTCTACACCGGTCCCCTTGGGATAGAATAATCCCAAAGTGTATAGTGCCTTTAATGTATTGAAAGATACGCTTAACCGCTTCAAGGTGAGAGGTTTTTAAGTGAAAGTAGACTCAATTACGTTTAAAACGATATTTTTAAGTGAAACTAGACTCAATTACGTTTAAAACGATAGGTGGCACAACTCCTACGGACTTACGGTTGATTTTATACGAATTTTTTGAAAATTACCGAATTCTGAAAAATAGACGAAGGTACCGTTAAATTTAGCGGTACCGTCCATATTTAATGGAGCCGTTCGTTATATTTAACGGTGCCGTACGTGTTACTTCAGTTTTTGAACAGAACCAACTTTTATCAATTTAAGAAAACCTTCAAGCTAGTATGACAACATATACTTAACAACAAAACTTGTAAGTATTAAGCAACTAAATACTTTTCATATTTTTATCACCTTCATGGGTAATTTGATACATGGATCATACTCAATTTTGAAAACCATTTGTTTTAAAAATTTGAGCGACGTGGCTCTGGTACCAATTGTGGAAACCGTAGAGGGGGGGGGGGGTGAACACGTTTCCATTTAAAACTTAAAAAAAAAACTTTTTGTATCAAACACCAGAGAAGTGTGACGTAATATGAAAAGTGTTAACTATGGTCATTTAACATCTAGAGATGAATGTAGTAAACTACAACACAAGCACAATCAAGCCATGACACATACTTAATCAATATAACATAAGCAACTAGTCACACAAGCATAAACTTCATGCAAATATAAGTATAAAGCGATAAAGAATGAAATGAAAGTAAAGAGATAAGTAAGAAGGCACAAACCGGACATGGTGATTTATAGTGGTTCGGTCACGAAGCTCCTCTTCGCCCTACTCCACTCCCCGAGTACCCAACTCGAGAGTTACTTCACTAATCAACAAACTCTCTTCAGGCGGAGAAAACCGTACACGTCGCTTAACTTGTTTTCCGACACTAAGCTAGATGTCGAGTGCTAATCTTAGCTAGCACCAATCTACCACGATCTACCCGATCTACACCATACACGTCGCTTATCCTATTTTCGACACTAAGCTAGATGTCGAGTGCTAATCTTAGCTAGCACCAATCTACCACGATCTACCCGATCTACCCTTGATCCACTTGATCAATACACACAAGCCCAATGGCTTCAAGAGATCTCCAAGATCTCGACACGATCACAATGATCTACTCCCACTTGACTTGATCTACCCGATCTACCTTTGATCCACATGATCAATCACACAAGCCCAATGGCTTCTAGAGATCTTCACTATCTCTTAAGATCACAATGATCTTGACTCACTCTCTCACAAAAAAAAAATCTTGATGTATGCTATGATACAATCAAGAGTGTAACAAATGTTACAAGACCTAACCACTACAACTCTTGTATCTTCTTGGATACTTTGAGTTCTTCTCTTGCAAATGAAAAGGAATGATAACACTTTGTATCTACTTGGATACTTTGTGTTCTTCTCTTGCTAATCAAGAGGGATGACAACACTTTGTATCTACTTGGATACTTTGTGTTCTTCTCTTGCTAATCAAGAGAGATGACAACACTTTGTATCTACTTGGATACTTTGTGTTCTTCTCTTGCTAATCAAGAGGAATGAAGAGGATCACTTGAATGGATGATTGGATCACTCTTAAACAAACTAAGACTCTCCAAATGACCAAAGAAAGTCATCTAAGTGAGGAGGGATTAGACCAGAGAAAAGGGACTGGAAAAATCAAGTTGGAAGTGTGAAATGGTCCACTATTTATAGGCAAAGGAAAAACTATCCATTACAGACCCACGGCTCCACTAAATTCCAGACGGCTCCACTAAATTTAGTGGAGCCGTCCCTATTTAAAGGTACTGTGGATGCTCCTTCGTTTGTCTTTAGTGGGGAAGGTTTATTTGGGGATGTTAGGAGCTGTTTTGGTGGGAAATTTGACTGTTGGGATTTTTAAACATATTTTTCAAAATAAAACATTTCTTTTTAATTCAAAAATAATTTGTGAAATATATTTTTGAAAAAATGTTTTGTCACATTAAAAATGTGAAGTTTGGAAAAATAAGATCCTTTGATCATTTGTCAAGTAGTAGATTTGTTTGTCCATACCTTGAGTGATTTATGTCGGGATGGAAATCTACGACTTCGTTGAAGCATACTTGAGACGTCGGGAGGTGTTGATGTAAGTATGCATTGATGATTTGTGTTTACAAGTAACTTGCACATTTTACGTTATGTATTACAAGCTACATGTTTGTCATTATTAAAACCGAAGAAATCGTTTAGTTTAAATATCGTAATATTTGCACTAACAATCTCCACCTTTTTGATGATGACAAATATGTAAACCGTAACACATAGTAAAATGTAAAAGTTACCTGTTTACACTCCCTTCTCCCCTTTTTGTCGAATCAAAAAGGTAGTTGCCTCGAGCGCTCCCTTGAATTCATTCCTTACTCCCCCTTATTGAACTACATTCCTTTCTCCCCAGAAAGGCGAGTTTGCATCATCCCAGTGAAGTCTTCTATCACCACCATTAGAAGGACTCCATGCTATGTATTCAAATTCTCAAGAGCTCCCCCTAGCTCAATTCTCCCCTATGGTAATTGAATCCCCTTGTTTATTCACCTTAGTATCTAGCGGATCCATGGATCAAATTCTTATAAAGGCTTTTCCTACATCAAGGGTTAGCTTCGTGCAACATAATATATAACAGTATAGGAGCATATAGGGATAGAATACACATAGCAAGACATGCAAGGGTTAAACTATGTGAGTGACACAACCTAAAAGGGTGCCGAAAGGGTGAAGACCAACAACCTAAGGTGTAATTGTTCAATCAATCATACTAACAAGAACGGGATTCGTTCGTTGACTGACACACAAATTGACTTCTTCCAAGTTGTCATTGGGAAGGCAAGTTCTAACAAACCTTTTGAACAACATAATCATCTACCTAAGATGATTGATGTTAAGGATAGTTTGTTGATAAGACATACTCTAAATGATTACTATTATGACAAGTCGTGCCATAAAGTAGACTCGATAGAGGTTATACCAAAAAAAATGAAACTGTGAACGATAAGCACCGAGATGCGAATGGAAATGATTCCATAAGGTGGGAGAGTGTTGGTCGTGGTGACAACAAGGACAACTTGGGTTATGTGGTTGTAGGGGATAAATAATGGGATGACCCATTAGTGGTTGTGGTGATGGTGATTGTGATGAGGTTGATGTGTTAGTGCCAAGTTCAAAAGGTGATGTAGGTGATAGGGTTAGTGTGAGAGCTAAAGGTTGTGGTGATGGTGATGGTGATGGTGATGAGGATGATGTGTTGGTGCCAAGTCCAAAGAAGTTTGATGGTGATAGGGTTAGTGTGATAGCTAAAGGTTGTGGTGGACTTGGTGGAGATAAGGGTGTGGGAATCCTAAAGGTGGAGGATGATGATTATGTGGTTGGAGATGTTGGTTTTGCCTTTTGAGAAAAGGTAGGAAAGGATGGTTTAGGTTAATATATCGTTTGCACTGACAATGCGATGCATGATATATTTCAAAAGGGAAAAAGAAAAGGTGTATGTGATCCTAACAGGATTGTTGGTGGATATCTCTAACGGGGTTAAGGTAACAAATATCTAGGTTTCTAGGTTGGATGATCCTAGTTGTGTGTTAGAGATAATTTGGTGCATGAAGGGTTTCATGTGTTTGTGAGGATTGAAGGTTGTTGAACTAACTATCACTTATCCAAAGTGAGGAGTAGTTGTAAGGTTTGAGTGTGATGAGTTGAAGGTTATAAGGTTTGAGTGTGATGATCTATGGGTTGAAGGTTCTTAGACTAACTATCACTGTCAAGAGTGAACTGTAGCTAAAAGGTTTGAGTGGGATTGATATAAGGGTTGAAGGTTGTGAGGTTTGAGTGTGATGATCGATGAGTTGAAGGCTGCAAGGTTTGAGTGTGATGATCTATGGGTTAAGGTTCTTAGACTAACTATCACTGTCAAGAGTGAAGTGTAGCTATAAGGGTTGAGTGTGATGATGAAAGATGTTAATGTGAGGTTTGAAGATGAGATGCAAGATAAGCTTGCAATGGTGAGGCCTTATATAGGCAAGAGTTGTGGGATTCAAACTGAAGTTGGTGATGGTGTCCTATGGTGTAGTGAGAAAATCTTAGGGTGTGTGTGAGTTCGTAAAATTTTGCAGGTTTGAGGTTAGGGATGCAGGGATCAGGAGGGAATAGTGAAAATTCGTCAAACATCGGCACGGTACCACTAAATACCACACGGTACCGTTAAATTTAACGATACCGTGGCCTATTTAACGGTACCGTAAGCTGGAAGTCACGAATTTTCCAGTGCAGCCTAGTTCTGGGCAGCTAAAGGGAAGTTTCCTAGGGAATAAGAACCACATTTGTGTGTTCTTAAGAGTGTTTGGTGAAAGACTATATGAGTGTATTTTCGCTCCCGCATAATCTATGACCATCCGGACAAGATGTAAAAGATAAAGAGGAAAACAAACGTTGACGGAAGCGATGAGCTTAGTAACGTCATGACAAGTGGTGGATAGCATACGATAAACTTCACCTTTGAAGTCACGTAGCTCTTCTCAATCATTGTGAATATTCATAGAATATTATGATGAGGCATGTGATCACGTGGAGATATCCTAGGGGTTAAGAAGATAAAATCTTCAAGGTTGTGAGGTTAGTGATAAGGTTCTAGTGGGTTATCTATGTTGAAGGGTTATCTCAACGTATCCTAGCGGTTCTTCATTTGAAGTGTGTGGAAGATGAGTGGGATGCGGAAGCATTGGTAGTGTTTAATACCATGCGGAAGTGAAAGGGAAAAGGCTAAGGAATCAGATGATAGATAGAATCTATTCTGATAGGAGACGGTTTTGGTTCAAGACGAGATGACTTTTATATTTCTGATGAAATACATAGGTAGTCATTAGAGCGGTGTGAGGAATGACTCAATATTTCCAGTGAAATATTTAAAGAGTCATGAGACGAGACACACGAGATGACTACAATATTTCCAGTGAAATATTCAAGTAGTCATAAGAGGGGTACGAGGGATGACTTTAATATTTCCAGTGAAATATTTAAATAGTCATAAGATTTATGGAATATGTTCCATCATTCCTAGACCTAGACGGAGATGGTTAAGGGATTCTCGGTTGAGAGGTTTGGTTGATTTACGGATTTTGATGTGCTTCGCACGTGAGTGTTTCACGGGGTTTTGAAAGATTTAAAGCTAGGCTTATGGTGCTGGTTCGCAGCAGGGTTTGGGATCTTAAGACGTGTATAATCACACGAGGATGAAATGAACTACTAATCACTTATATAGTAACTTGTGAGTCCTTTGTCATCCGAGGGTTGATGTTAGCTTTTAGCTTTTGGATGAGTGTTTAAACATATGTTGTTAAAAGGCTTGAGTATGATGTTTCGGATATGACATTTAACAATTGCGATCGCAAGTTAAACTTACTTGAATATTTCGGATGAAATATTTAAGTTGTCAACCCTACTCCGAGTTCTACTGGGTTTGTATCTAACCTTCCCATGACAAAAGGGTGTATTACTTGGAAGAAGGCGAAGTGATGACTAGGGAATTAGGGTAACTTCGCGACTACTTTGACTTATAGGTTTTGACACTAGTGTATGACTCTATGACTTCTAAGGGTTCATAGTGATAGGCATACCTAATTCCTAATGTGTCAAAATGACATAGTGTGGGTGCAAACTTTACAAGCAAATCATGTAAAATGCACATAAGGAATAAATGCAAACATCATGCAAAACATGATAATCATTTGGCATTTAAGATCACAAAGACATTTAATCATATCTTACGAGAACATGTTATCATTTTGAAACACATATATGGGATGCAAGCAATCTAGGTTTGCTAAGGAAGATCCTAGTTACTACTTGTTCAAAATGAGATCCTAATGGGAGATAAAGTTCATCAATGTAACTATTTCTAGTCAAATGTAGGAATGAAGGCGAAGTGATGACTAGGGAATTAGGGTAACTTCGCGACTACTTTGACTTATAGGTTTTGACACTAGTGTATGAATCTATGACTTCTAAGGGTTCATAGTGATAGGCATACCTAATTCCTAATGTGTCAAAATGACATAGTGTGGGTGCAAACTTTACAAGCAAATCATGTAAAATGCACATAAGGAATAAATGCAAACATCATGCAAAACATGATAATCATTTATCATTTAAGATCACGAAGACATTTAATCATATCTTACGAGAACATGTTATCATTTTGAAACACATATATGGGATGCAAGCAATCTAGGTTTGCTAAGGAAGATCCTAGTTACTACTTGTTCAAAATGAGATCCTAACGGGAGATAAAGTTCATCAATGTAACTATCTCTAGTCAAATGTAGGAGTGAAAAATTTTCAAGTTAGAGAATGAGTATGAGACTATCACTAGTGGTGCTCAATTAAGGCTAAACACGACCATTTTTACGGGTTATACATGAACCCAACTTCTCTCCTGGAAGCAATTCAACCGTTAGGTCAAATTGAATTTCTAGTGCAATAGGTTCTCCAGTAGTCATTCTCATGTTAGAAAAATTCAAATTCCCATATTTGCCTATCGAAGTATAGCAAAGATGATATTAGCTTGTTTCGCTAATACATGGCCTAAAAACGATAGGTGGCACGACTCCTACGGACTTACGGTTGATTTTATACGAATTTTTTAAAAATTACCGAATTCTGAAAAACAGACGAAGGTACCGTTAAATTTAGCGGTACCGTCCATATTTAATGGAGCCGTCCGTTATATTTAACGGTTCCGTACGTGTTACTTCAGTTTTTGAACAGAACCAACTTTTATCAATTTAAGAAAACCTTCAAGCTAGTATGACAACATATACTTAACAACAAAATTTGTAAGTATTAAGCAACTAAATATTTTTCATATTTTTATCACCTTCATGGGTAATTTGATACATGGATCGTACTCAATTTTAAAAACCATTTATTTTAAAATTTTGAGCGACATGGCTCTGGTACCAATTGTGGAAACCGTAGAGGGGGGGTGAATACGTTTCCATTTAAAACTTAAAAAAACTTTTTGTATCAAACACCCGATCAAGTGTGACGTAATATGAAAAGTGTTAACTATGGTCATTTAACATCTAGAGATGAATGTAGTAAACTACAACACAAGCACAATCAAGCCATAACACATACTTAATCAACATAACATAAGCAACTAGTCACACAAGCATAAACTTTATGCAAATATAAGTTAAAGCGATAAAGAATGAAATGAAAGTAAAAAGATAAGTAAGAAGGCGCAAACCGGACATGGTGATTTATAGTGGTTCGGTCACGAAGCTCCTCTTCGCCCTACTCCACTCCCCGAGTACCCAACTCTAGAGTTACTTCACTAATCAACAAACTCCCTTCAGGCGGAGAAAACCGTACACGTCGCTTAACTTGTTTTTCCGACACTAAGCTAGATGTCGAGTGCTAATCTTAGCTAGCACCAATCTACCACGATCTACCCGATCTACACCGTACACGTCGCTTATCCTATTTTCGACACTAAGCTAGATGTCGAGTGCTAATCTTAGCTAGCACCAATCTACCACGATCTACCCTTGATCCACTTGATCAATACACACAAGCCCAATGGCTTCAAGAGATCTCCAAGATCTCGACACGATCACAATGATCTACTCCCACTTGACTCGATCTACCCGATCTACCTTTGATCCACATGATCAATCACACAAGCCCAATGGCTTCTAGAGATCTTCACTATCTCTTAAGATCACAATGATCTTGACTCACTCTCTTACAAAAGAAAAATAATCTTGATGTATGCTATGATACAATCAAGAGTGTAACAAATGTTACAAGACCTAACCACTACAACTCTTGTATCTTCTTGGATACTTTGAGTTCTTTTCTTGCAAATGAAGAGGAATGATAACACTTTGTATCTACTTGGATACTTTGTGTTCTTCTCTTGCTAATCAAGAGGGATGACAACACTTTGTATCTACTTGGATACTTTGTGTTCTTCTCTTGCTAATCAAGAGAGATGACAACACTTTGTATCTACTTGGATACTTTATGCTCTTCTCTTGCTAATCAAGAGGAATGAAGAGGATCACTTGAATGGATGATTGGATCACTCTTAAACAAACTAAGACTCTCCAAATGATCAAAGAAAGTCATCTAAGTGAGGAGGGATTAGACCAGAGAAAAAGGACTGGAAAAATCAAGTTGGAAGTGTGAAATGGTCCACTATTTATAGGCAAAGGAAAAACTATCCGTTACAGACCCACGGCTCCACTAAATGCCAGACGGCTCCATTAAATTTAGTGGAGCCGTCCCTATTTAAAGGTACCGTGGACGCTCCTTCGTTTGTCTTTAGTGGGGAAGGTTTATTTGGGGATGTTAGGAGCTGTTTTGGGGGGAAATTTGACTATTGGGATTTTTAAACATATTTTTCAAAATAAAACATTTCTTTTTAATTCAAAAATAATTTGTGAAATATATTTTTGAAAAAATGTTTTGTCACATTAAAAATGTGAAGTTTAGAAAAATAAAATCCTTTGATCATTTGTCAAGTAGTAGATTTGTTTGTCTGTACCTTGAGTGATTTATGTCGGGATGGAAATCTACGACTTCGTTGAAGCATACTTGAGATGTCGGGAGGTGTTGATGTAAGTATGCATTGATGATTTGTGTTTACAAGTAACTTGCACATTTTACGTTATGTATTACAAGTTACATGTTTGTCATTATTAAAACAGAAGAAATCGTTTAGTTTAAATATCGTAATATTTGCACTAACAGAACGCACTCTTCACGTCCATTTGGTATAGTTTAAAGTCTAAGGCACAAGCATAGGCAAGGAGTATCCTAATTCACTCTAATCTAGCTACGGGTGCATAGGTTTCATCATAATCTATTTCATCTTGTTGGTTATAACCTTGTGCTACCAACCTTGCCTTATTCCTAATTACGACGCCATTTTCGTCGAGTTTATTCCTAAACACCCACTTAGTTCCTATGATTGTTTGATTCTTAGGTGCAGGTACTAAATCCCAAACTTGGTTTGCGGTGAATTGATTAAGTTCTTCTTGCATGGCAACTACCCAACTTTCATCCTTAATCGCCTCACCGACATTCTTAGGTTCTACGGTTGATATAAAACAAAAGAAATTACTTTTTTTTTGGGCTTGTGACCTAAGGGTTCTTTGGTTTAGGTTTCCTATGACATTTTCAATAGGATGGTTATTGGATTCCTTAATGTTGACAATTTCGTCAACTTCAACTATTTCATCCTCAATGTCATCTTCTAAGGTTTTCTTGCCATTAACCTTAATGGCTTCGTCCTCATCTAAGTCATCATCCACCAAGGGTGATGTCTTAGTTAGTGGAGGACTTTCATCGAATGTCACGTTGAGTGATTCTTCGACTTTCATGGTTTCTCTATTTAGGACAACATAGGCTTTACTATTTTGGGAGTAACCTAGGAAAACATCTTCGTAAGACTTTGGGTCAAACTTGGTGAGCTAATCTTTAGTGTTTAGTATGAAGCACTTGCTTCCAAACACTCTAAAGTAATCAAGAGTAGGTTTTCTTCCTTTCATGATTTCATATGGGGTTTTTCCTAAGATAGGTCTAATTAGAATCCTATTAAGAATATAAGTTGAGGTGTCAACCGCATTACACCAAAACTTTTACGGAATTGATTGTTCATTCAACATCGTTCTACTCATCTCTTGCAGAGTACGATTTTTCCGCTCAACTACCCCATTTGATTGTGGAGTGCGTGGAGCCGAGAAATTGTGAGTAATACCATTAGCATCACAGTATACTCCAAATTGCACTTCATTATCAAATTCCCGACCATGATCCGTCCTAATAGAAACTATTGTACATCCTAGTTGATTTTGGACTTTCTTACTAAAGATTTCAAATTCCTCAAAAGCTTGTGTCTTATTCTTAAGAAATCTGGTCCAAATATACCTAGAGTAGTCATCAACTATTACCAAGGTGTAAAGATTTCCTCCGTAGCTCCGTACGGCGGATGGACCGAATAAGTCCATGTGAAGTTGTTCTAGGCATCTAGAGGTCGAGACCATATTCTTAGCTTTGTGACTAGAATGAGCTTGTTTTCCAACTTTACAAGCGTCACAAAAGTGTTTGTCAAACTTAATATTAGGTAGGTTTCTAACTAGTTCCTTAGATGCCAATGATTGTATTAAACGCATATTGGCGTGACCTAGTCTCCTATGCCACAGAGTAGAGTTATCATCTATGGTTGCTAGGCAAATCTTATCTTGAGGCTTATTTCCTATCTTCATGACAAATAAGCCATTTTTCCTAACTCCTTTGCCTATGGTCTTGCCATTCTTAATAATCTCACTACCCTCTTCGGAGAATATAACTCTACACTTATTATCTACCTTTGACTAATGCTAAGTAAGTTAAATCCTAAGTTATCTATGTGCTCAACATTTCTAATAGTGAGGGAGTCTTGAGTAATCGTACCTTTGCCTATAATGTTGCCCTTAAATTTGCTACCGAAAGTGACATTACCTCCGTTGTATGCCTTGTATGATGAGAATAGACTATGGTTGCCCGTCATGTGGTTAGTGCATCCACTATCCTTGACCCATTCGTCAGGCTCCAAGTCGATTCCCAAGCATATCTATTGCATAAGACAAACATTCAAACATTTGGTCCCCAATATCTCATGGGTCCAAAGTTGTTAGCATTAAACATCCCATGCATTACTTGCATTTGGTTAGGATGTTGGAACGGAGGACAAATTTCCCATGGTAAGTAACTTTGTAGTTGACGGTTATTCCATGTTACGGGATAGTTACTTGGAATACTTTGTCTTCTAGAGTTACGTCTCGGTAAAGGAGTTCTTGACCGAGGTTTGGGAACATTTGTTTTTCTAGGTGGAGGAGTCTTAGACCTAGTGTCGGGTTTTACAAATCCATGTCTGGGGTTTGACACAGGTTTGTAAAATCTTTTGACTTCCTCTATACTAGCGATAGAAACTTTTGTACCATTTACAATTATGTGACTTGGTTTAGGGCTTGAATTATTTTTCAAATTCGACTCATTTTTGTCTCTAGTGCCAGACGGTACCACGGTACCATTAAATTTAATGGTACCGTCTGTACCTTTAGTGGTGCCGTCTGGTGTTTTGACAGAGCTCGTGGGTTTGACAGATTTTACTTGCTTCGTTTTACTTGTCGAAGCATTATCTGTTTCTTTTTCAAACCAAATGATCTTGATTGCATTTTCCTTGAGTTTTTCATTTTCTACTTGAGACTTATGCATGACTCACATCCTACATCTACTTCTTTATTTCTTTCAAGTCTTTTGACTTGATCTTTTAGTTCTAAAATTTGCACTTCGAGTTCATGCAGTTTTGATTTTAGTGATTTGTTTCTACCTAAAACTTTTGAACTAACTTCGCATAGATTATTATATTCGTCATTTACTGTGTTATCATCTATTGATGAATTATCATCTATATAATCAGGGTAGTAGTAACGTACCTCATTAGAAGCATGAGCCATTAGACACGTTTTGTCCTTGGGCTTCTTTTCTTCATCTTCACCACTATCACTCCAAGAGCCTCCTATGAAAGCTCGTTGGTTGTTGAATTTCGGTGGTTTGGGACACTCTCCTATGAGGTGATTGGGATCTCCGCATCTAAAGCATTTCCTATCACTTGTCCCTTTCTTTTCAACATGGTTCTTTTGTGATGTCTTCTTTTCATCACGAGGTTGCCTAACGAACCTACCTCTTCTCCTAAATAACTTTTTAAAGTCCCTAACTGCTAACGCGCATTCTTCATCCTTACTATCATAACTCGAACATTCCTCATCACTAGACTCCTTCTTGGCTTTCAATGCTAGAGATCTAACTCTCTCGCTTTTGCCTTTGACTATATCGGAGTCCTTCTTAATTATCATCTCGTGAACTTTCAAGTTTCCTATAAGTTCATTGAGTGAAAATGTCGCTAAGTCCTTTGACTCTTCTATGGCGGTGACCTTTGCTCTCCATTTAGGATGTAGAGCCCTAAAGAACTTCCTAACATAATTCATGCTAGATTAGCCTTCATCAAGAGCTTTAAGACTAGTGATAATAGTATTAAATCTAGCAAAAGCATTATCTATTGACTCATCTTCCGTAATGGAAAATTGTTCATATTGTTGAACAAGAAGATCCATCTTGTTCTCTTTGACTTGGTTATTACCTTGGTGAGTGACTAACAAAGTTTTCCAAATATCTTTTGTCGTATTACACATGAAAATTCTTTCAAATTTCTTTTTAGGCAAAGCGTTGTAAATCATCATTTTAGCCTCATTATTTTTGGCTAATTTTCTTTTAAGTTTATCTCTTTGTTTATCATAAGAAACTATTTCATCCTTTTTAGTTTCCAGATTCTTTTGAATCGGTTGAAAGTCACCCTCGGTAATAACATGCCAAAGATCAATGTCTTTTGATTTCACATACGTTTCGAATCTTGTTTTCCAATAAATAAAACAATCGGTTTCGAAAAGTGGTGGTCTTTGCATAGATTGCCCTTCTAGATATTTGTCGGAATCCATTGATCGATTCAAGTTTTAAAATACAATATACTTTAAAAGCTTGACAACCTGGCTCTGATACCAATTGTGGGAAACTAGAAGGGGGGTTGAATAGTTTTACCGGTTTTTAAGTTCTTTTAAAAACTTCTTTTGAACTTTGCTATTAGAAACTTTGATTCGAATCTTATGTGTAATCAATGAACACCAATATGAACTACACACTAAATTAACTAATACTAAGTAATGAAAATAAAGAGAAGAGTTGGAAAGATCAAACCGGGACAAAGGATTTATAGTGGTTCGGCAACGAAGCTCTTCTTCGCGCTACTCCACTCCCCGAGTACCACACTCGAGAGTTTCAAACACTATGTCAACAACCTCCCTTCAGGCGGAGAAAACCATACACGTCGCTTATCCTATTACCGACACTAAGCTAGATGTCGAGTGCTAATCTTAGCTAGCACCAATCTACCACGATCCACTTGATCCTTTCTACTTCACACACTTAACACACAAGACTCGATCTATCCGATCTACCTATGATCCGCTTGATCAATCACACAAGCCCAATGGCTTCAAGAGATATCCATTATCTCTATAAGATCTCAATGATCTTCACTCACACTCTCACAAAAGAAAAATAATCTTGATGTATGCTATGATACAACAAGTGTGTAACCAATGTTACAAGTAACCTAACTAAAACTACAACTCTTGTATCTTCTTGGATACCTTGAGTTCTTCTCTTGCACTTGAAGAGGAATGACAACACTTTATATCTTCTAGGATACTTTGTGTTCTTCTCTTGCTATTGAAGAGGAATGAAGAGGATCACTTGTTTGGATGATAGGATCACTCTTGAACAAAAGAAAAACTAATCTAAATGATCAAAGAGAGAAAGTGTGAAGAGGGTATTGAACTCAGAAAGTTCTGTGTGAAAAAGGATGCCCAAAAACTGTGAATAGGGTTGGTATTTATAGGCAAGGAAAATCTGCCCGTTATAAATGGATGGCTCCACTAAATCACCCACGGCTCCACTAAATTTAGTGGAACCGTGGAGCCGTCCCAGACAAGAACGCTCCATTTTTTGTCTTTTCTGGTGAAAACTTATTTGGGGAAGTTTAGAGCTGATTTTGGGGGGAAAAATAGCTGTTATGTGTTTTGAACTTATTTTTCCATTAAAACATTTCTTAATTATTCAAAAATAATTTGTAATGTATATTTTTGAAAAAAATATTTTGTCTGTGAAGTCTTAAATCACAAATTCACTTCTTTGATCATTAGTCAAGTTGTAAATTTGTTCTAGAGTGATTTGCGTAGAAACAGGATCTTCCGATTAAAAACTTGTTAACGTTAATTTTAACGTAACGTGATTTCACATTTTGTCATCCTCAAAACGTGAAGTAATCGAAAGATATAAATAACGTTTTTAGAACATTATTTGCATCAACAGACATATTAATTCTTAGTATTATTCATACATAAAAAATATGGTCCACTCAAAAGTGACTTTATTGACTTGCTACTGACAAAAGCGAATGTCTTTTCTTACATGACATGCATTAATATGTGCAACCTTTTAAAAAATATATACTCCGTATAGTCACTTTCTCTAGTCGCTTTCTCATATAATGTTTCTTTTAAGATGCTAGTAGGTTTTAACAAAAACTTTCTCATATAATGTTTCTTTTAATATGCTAGTAGGTTTTGACCAAAACATAAAAATATTCTCTACCTGTTTACTTTTGGAGTCAAGTTTATAGGCTTTTTCATACAATTATGCAATAATATTATATTCAGGCTCTCTCTGTACCTAACACATCATTTGAAGTACAATCTACTTTTTGCCTTTAGCATGCGAATATGGTCATGACTCATAACATGATATTGAGACTTGGTATTCATAGATCTAGGATGAACAACACGCCAAAAGATCTAAAAGTTCCACGTATAAATTGCATTATCAAATTTCTTGTATCTCGTGCACTATAATATGCACGCTACGCTTTAAAGCAAGTACCTTATATCAATTAATTTTGATAAGTTAAATTTTGACGTGAAATATGTAATTTGCAAAGAACCCAACTGAGTTATAGATTCATTTTCTAGCGTGTTTTAAACGAAACAGTGTTATGTGAAACATTTCGAGTAATAACTCGTTTTAAAGAAGGCTGCAAGTGGCTTGACACTAGTCAAGAGTTATATATATGATGCTGAAAACATATCAATAGAACTTATGGCAACAGAATGTCAGATTGGAGCAGAAAGAGCATTAAGAGCAGAAAGACGAGGTCGAGTACTTACAGAATTAAGGATGACACGTTCATTCCACCATATGTGCACCCGTTTTTGCTTTAAACCCAAGACCCCATTGGAAAATATATGAACCATTTACTGGGATGCAACCACGTGCCATTCATCATTTACCATTTTTGGATTGAGTTTACTTTTTAATGTGAACAACGAAGCAGGCTTTGTTCACAGTCCCACAAGTGAAACGCGTCACAAGCATGTCCGAACGGGACAGTACATCCGAACAAGAGAATATATTCGAACGACTGACCAAAGGAAACCGTACCAGATGGCCGATAGCTAGTCCGTACTGCCGTCCGTACCGGACGTTTATATCGAACGCTTACACCGAACGTCCATACCGGAGGTTTGTACCAAACGTCCATAACGGACTAAAAATGTGACCCATCATTCTTAACTCTTGGTAGAGTGAATAACGGGTCCCACGGATGGCGCCAAATGTTGAAGCATTTTTCCGACGGGTTGGTCTTGACGGCTCCCTCATTCCGTTCATCCTTGTCCCGAGCTTTGAAGTATGCTACAAACATGAAAAAACCCGTTAGAAGGAGCCCCGAGGCCGAAGCCCAAGGAACCACCCTCCGACGGTCAAGTCAGCACCTCGTAGGTAGAGGATTTAACATAGTAATAAGTATGCAATGTATTGTATTGTGTTGTATGATATGTTGAGATATGTTGTATGTATATGAGATGAGATATCATCTATGATGTAGAGATGTGGTGCTATCTTGTATGAGAGAGAAATGTTATGCAACAACATATATATATATATATATATATATATATATATATATATATATATATATATATATATATATATATATATATATATATATATATATATATAGAGAGAGAGAGAGAGAGAGAGGAAGTACAGAGATGTAAAAGGTGTATGTGAACCTGCCCTTGAGAATAGTGTATGCCCTCTTTATATAGGTGGATTTCTTTGTCCTTATCCGGTGATAGTGACACACTTAGGCGGGAAACATTTAGGCGGGAAACTGCAATGTTTCCTTTTATGGGACTTGCCCGAGTCAATCTCGCGTTCGCATATATTATTCCTTACTCTTTTGGTTGCACAGTAGTCCGGATCTCTGGGCTTGTTCCGGGCTTGGTATTTTTCATTGTCATGAGTCATTCGGCTAGGGTGATTCGGCATAGACCGTTCGGCATTTATAATGTATGTTCGTTCGACGTAGGCCATTCGGCCATATACGCCAACATTTCCCCCCAGTATTGTACTATCGGTTGAACACCGATGGTGTAATACTTAAAGAATATCTTTACGCCTTTCGGCACATGTCGTTCGGCTTGGGCCATCCGGCCATATACGCGAACATGTCCCCCCAGTATTTTACTATTGGTTGAAGACCGATGGTGCAATACTTAAAGAATGTCTTTATGCCTTTCGGCACATGTCGTTCGGACAAGTGTTGTATCTGCCTCCCGGCACGTGTCCTTCGGACACATACGCCAACATGTCCCCCCCAATATTGCATTATTAGTAAAAGGCTGATGATGTAATACTTTTAAAGAATACCTGCATGGCCTTTCGGCCTGTGCCTTTCAACGTAAGTGTATCGTCTTCTTTTAGGCGTGTGTCTTTCGGGCATATACGCCAACATGTCCCTCCAGTATTGTAGTATCGGTTGAAGACCGATAGTGCAATACTTAAAGAATATCTTAATGCCTTTCGGCACACGTCATTTGGACAAGTGTTGTATCTACCTCCCGGCACGTGTCTTCGGACACATACGCCATATAAGGCTATTGCTTGTTATTGATTTATAACTATATACAAATTGGCCCACATTTGGCCCGTTCAATAGAAAGAGTAATCAAATGATCTGTGCTACACACATCATGTAGTTTTGTTTGACCCATAATATTTTGTTTCGAAAATAAGGCCACGTAAGGGAGAAATTGTTGATATGTTTGTTAAATATTAAGGTTGATATTTGTTGATACTATGTACATTGGATGAATAAGGCCACGTAAGGGAGAAATTGTTTGATAAGTTTGTTAAATATTAAGGTTGATATCTGTTGATACTATGTACATTGGATGAAAGATTGAAGGATGTTTTTCATTTTTAAAGATTTTGTGTAAACTTTTTTCAGTCTCATTGGTTCATAACTTTCTCGAGAATAAAACTGTGTTCAAATTGTAAGTTTGGCAAAACTCAATCATTGTCTAGTCCATGATGGTTCTTAAAAGCGAGAGTTAAAAAAGGATAATCCAATCTGTTGGTTAAATTATGTCCAACTAACCTAAGCTCGGGAAAAAGAATTAAGAAGGAAGATCTTTAGTAGTTTTTATTAAAATTAAAGATAGTGTCCGGACTACACACAATGTTAAAAGCCGAACTATATCACGAAAACATGCCAGACTACAATAATCGCCCATAGTACCCAACCAAGAATCACACATGGAGCGTCACTTGATACGGTGGAAGTTGCATTTATGTATGATGAACCTGCGAACATGACAAAACTCATTAAATATTAAAGTTTAAATGTCAAGAGGTGTCTAAAGTTTTGTTTTCATACTTATTGTTCTGAGTTTTGTTAAATACAGTAATGAATAAGATGGCTTACAGTCATAATTGGTCCACCCAATCCTCTCGGCTTCCAAATCGTAAACAATTAGCTTGTCCTTAAGAACAAGGTCTGCATTACGAAATAAACAGAGAGATTAGAACAAGCCAAAATGTTCTAAATTTACTTTTTACGGGGTTTTGATCATATAATTTACCTCCTAAAACAGTGTTTCCATGTGTAGATTCCATGAAACCAATGCACCATACCTCAGACTCGCCCTATAAACACAAGTTTTTTCAATAATGATAAAGGATTAACAATTTTTATCATTCATTAACATACCTCTGAATAATCCTGAATAAGGTAGTCTTTAGGTCTCAGATGCATAGACGTGTCACCCTCAAAATTCAAGCTTATCACTGGAAATTTGTCAAGAACACTGTAAAGATCACTGAAATAAAACAATAAAATCTTCTTATTACATTAAAATAAGAAAAGGTTAGGAATTGTAGTATGAATAGGAAAATAATTATTTTCATTTGATGTTTGAGAAGATAAACCTTGAAGTGGATGCATAACAATGCCTTTCATTAATAAGGCGTGGCTGTACAGAGTGAGAAACTGACTTTGTGACCTGCGACAACAAAAAAAGTACCAACATTAGCTAACATGTTTGACACTGAAATAAATAGCTTGTAATACTTACAGCTTCCACGAATGACATGTAAGCATCTTTGGCAAGGTATGCGAAACTGCAGCCTGAGTCAATCTGAGTTCCTCCTTCGCGATCCGACAATGCAAAAGTTGATGGATCTATGGCTAGCGTCTGACCAGCAACTGAAATGCTCTTCAAATTGATATAATAACCTAACCTAAATCATGCATCCATGATCCATAGTATTCTGAGTTAGTTTACATTAAAGTTGAGATATTGCTAAGAACTTTACTCTCGAGTATATAAGTTTATGATTTCACCAATTCTTTAAGCAGAAAAAGTCACATTATGATTTCACCGATTCTTTTAGCACTTAAATGTAACATTATGGAAATCATATGTGTTAATAAAAATGAAAAAAGAAGCATAAAATGTTAATTAAAAGAAAGCTTACCGTGTATCGACTAGTCGAGTATAAACGACATTTTGATCCTGTGGATGGCCAAACACTAACATACCAGCACCACTTTCACTGTCACTCGCGGATAAGCAATGGTAGAATACTTTTGGAGCATCCCCTTGGTTATGAAGTTGAGAAATCAAGGAATGGCCAGACTTACCAAGTCCAAGGTTTCCTTCAATTCCCAAAAAAGATTGTGTCATGAACGTGGTACACCTGTTGCATTAATCAATATATGAATCTCATTCTATTATAATAAAAATTTGTAACAAGAGGGATATTGATAACTCACCCAAAATGCACAGTAGGTGAAGTATCTGATGTTCCATTTGTGTCTAAATGGATCACATCAGATACATAATAACCCGATAACTCAGCACCAGTAAAAACACGGTAATTTAGTGTGTAAGTACACTGAATTTGTTGTTCGATGGCGCATGTATGCGGGGCTCTCTGACACCACATATCTGAACAAGATATCAGATAGCTGGTAGAAGATTTGGATGCGTCATAGAAATTCTGTAATAAAAAAAAAAAAAACAGTAACAGCAATGTAAGATCAATAATGTTAGTGATTATAGTGCAATTAACGGATTTGATACATATAAACTAACGGCTGGTGAGTTATGTTTAGAGGGCAGGCCCTTTCTTGGTACTGTTGGAGTGATGGGCGAACTCCGTTTAGGTCTTGGGAAAGTTTTAAAAGGTGTTTATTAGACAGATTCCAGCAATCTCAAGAGGGCAGTTTGTATGAGCAATTTTTGGCAAGATGGATCAGCTCGGGAATATGTTGCGTTGTTTGAGAAGTTAGCAGGTCAGTTGGTAGGAGTTCCAGAAACTATTCTGGAAGGAACTTTTATTAAAGGCCTTATAATCGACCTTCGTTCTGCTGTTCGTGTTTTGCAGCCTGAGGGGTTAACCCATGCGTGTCGATTGAAGAAAATAACTTGTTTGGAAGTGCTTCGCAAGTTGGGGGTTTTAATCGAACTAGTTCAGGAACTTTTTCTAACCGCATTAGTGGAACAAATTCTACTCCAACTTTGGTGTCCACAACACCAATAGAACGCGTTCTGCCAATTCAAAAGATTGACAGATTCAGAGATGCTGGAAAAACGATCTAAAGGGCTATGTGACGAAAAAATTGGACCAGGACATAGGTGTAAAAGCAAAGAGTTACAAGTGTTATGGGTGGACGACCAAGACCTTTTGAACATGAGAATTCTCATGAACATCTTGATTCAGTTGAGGTGTCTTTAAACTCGGACTTACATCCCCACGTACAATGAAAATACGTGGGAACAGAGGAGACATTGAAGTGGTAGTATGGATTGATTGTGGGGCCACTCACAGCTTTGTTTCGTGGCGTTTGATAGAGATGGCTGGATAGGTAAAAATTTGGTAGGGGTGATATTGGGGAATGGAAAAATAGAAAAAAGCCGTGAAATTTGTAACTTTGTAAGGGAATCCACATATCTCAACCAGAATTACAAGTGGTTGAAGATTTTTTACCGTTCAAATTGGGAAGAGCTGATATCATCCTCGGGATTGACTTTAGGAGAGATGGTGGTCAACTTGAAAGAACTAACCATGGCATTTGGCGAAGGTGAGAGGAGAGTTTTTAATTAAAGGTGATCCAGCTTTGAGTCGGTCTTTGGTATCGTTTAAATCAATGGTAAGGACTATGCATCAGCAGAATGTGGGGTTCCTTATTGAGTTGAACATTATGGAAGATGGGGAATTGCTTCCTTACCCTTCTAATGGAAATATTACAGATGTTTTAGAAGAATTTGATGATATCTTTCACTTACCTTATGGGTTGCCCCCTCATCGGGATCACAAACATTCTATTCAATTAAAGGAGGGTACAGAACCGATAAGTGTACGACCATATCGTTACCCCCACGTCCAAAAGGATGAAATTGAAAGGTTGGTAAGAGAGATGATACAAGCAGGGGTTATTCAGCCTAGCTATAGCCCTTTTTCGAGTCCGGTATTACTAGTTAAGACAAAGGATGGAAGTTGGCGTTTTTGCGATGATTATCGAGCTTTAAATAAAGCTATGGTATTGGACAAGTTTCCGATTCCTGTTATTGATGAATTATTGGACGAATTACATGGCGCTACTGTATTCTCAAACTTAGATTTGAAGTCGGGGTATTATCAGATTAGAATGAAAAAAGAAGATATTTCTAACACGGCATTTAGAACACATGAGGGACACTACGAATTCTTGGTGATGCCGTTTGGGTTGACTAACACTCCACCTACTTTTCAGTCTTTAATGAATAAGGTATTTCGACTTTATTTACGAAAATTTGTTTTGATTTTTTTGATGATATCCTTGTTTACAGTAAAACATTAGAGGAACATCATAACCACTTGACTATGGTTTTCTCTTGTTTGAGGAAGCATCAGTTGTATGCAAATAGAAAAAAATGTGCATTTGCTCAACAACAGATCGAGTATCTATGTCATGTGGTGTCAAAAAATGGGGTGTCCGCAGATCCCTCTAAAATCTCAGCAATGTTGGAGTGGCCGACACCGAAAAATATAAAAGAGCTGAGGGGTTTTTTGGGACTTACAGGTTATTACCGTAAATTTGTATGAGGTTATGGTAAAATTGCATGGGCACTTACTGAACAACTCAAAAAAGACAGTTTTAACTGGGTGAAGAAGCAACTAAAGCGTTTCAAGCTTTGAAAATTGCAATGACTCAGGTTCCGGTCTTGGCTTTACCGGACTTTAGTAAAGAATTTGTTGTTGAAACAGATGCTTCAGGTCGTGGGATTGGAGCCGTACTAATGCAAGGGGGTAGGCCGGTTGCGTACTACAGTCAAACTTTGGGTTCTTGAGCACGGTTAAAGTCAGTGTACCAACGAGAACTCATGGCCATTGTGTTTGCAACCCAGAAGTGGCGTCCATACTTACTTGGAAGGCGTTTCATCGTTCGTACTGATCAACGCAGTTTGAAGTATTTATTAGAGCAACGTCTAATAACAGAAGAATACAAAAAATGACTCACCAAGCTGATGGGATACGACTTTGACATCCAATATAAGGCTGGTATCAAAAATAAGGCAGCTGATGCGTTATCTCGGAGGGAAGAAAAGACAACTCATGGCTATGTCAATTCCGAGTGTCGTAAATTGGGAGGAATGAGATATGACCTTATGCAAGATTCTGAACTGAATTTAATTAAGGAAAAAGTTCTAAGTGATAATGTCAGTACTGATGGATATGTTATTACTGGAAATCAATTATTTTACAAAGGTCGTATTGTCTTTACCCAGGAGCTCAAAATGGATACCGCTACTTTTTAATGAGTTTCATGGTGGTGCAATAGGGGCACAATCGGGCATTCTGAAAACGTACCAACGTATGGCTTCTGAACTTTACTGGGTAGGAATGAGACAAGATATAGCTAAGTTTGTTTCCGAGTGCGACACTTGTCAGCGTAATAAGTATTCAAATTTGTTACCTGGTGGGTTATTACAACCGTTAGGATTGCCGAACAGAGTTTTGGATGAATTATCTATGGATTTCATAGACGGTTTACCCAGGTCTGATGGATATACAGTCATTTTGGTTGTGGTCGACTGATCAAGTATATATGGCCATTTTATTCCAATGCGACATCCGTACACGGCTGCCACCGTGGCTGCTACATTTTTACGAGAGGTAGTTCGATTACACGGAATCCCTACTTCTATTGTGTCTGACCGAGATAAAGTGTTCTTGAGTAATTTTTGGAGGGAATTATTTCGACTACAGGGCACCGAACTCAGGTTTAGCACCACAAGTATGATTAATACATATCTGCATAGATGGTAAATGGAGCTAGATAGCTCTTAAACCTGACCCATATTAGGATTAGATAGAGAGAAACTCAATTATTTTAAGAGGTACCCGGGTGTTACAGAGGCCATCACTACTACAAAAAGTGTCTTTTAGACCGGTGGAAAAAGGCTTTTAAACCGGTTACCCAACCGGTCTAGAAGGGGGGAGGTCTAAAAGCTCTTTGACATAAAGACTGGTTCAAGCACCGGTCTAAAAGAGGACTATATAGACCGGTTGGTATCACTATAAAACAGGGTGAAGCACGGGTCTAAAAGAGGTCTATATAGCTAGTATCATTATAACCGGTCTCTATATGATTTATGAAAAAAAAAAAAATATGGGCTGTTTGGGATTGTTTAATTAAATTGCTTATATATGCTAGGTTTTAAAAAGTGCGATGCGCGTCGATGCAATAAGGGTCAAAAAGCCGAGGCGAATGCGCGCGCAGCACGTACCCGAGGCGACAATTTTATTAAAAAATATTTAAATTATATATAGAGCACAAAACACATTAATAACACATTTATACAATTATACCAAATAGTCGAAAACCAAGATCAAAAGTCTTATCGTTTATAAGGAATTGGTCAAATTGGACTATATCTTAAAAGTAAAGCCCATGAGAAGAAGCCCAATGGCCAATACACATTATTAAGTCCAATTTTATGTTATAAGGCCAAAAGTACATGATGCGCAAAAAAGCGCTGATGTGCATCAGCTGATGCGTGCCTGATGCGCGCGCATCACCTCCCATCCCGTAAACGCAACGCATCATGGTGTCTGATGCAACAGAGCCGCGCATCGCAACGCATCACGCATCAGCCACGCCTGATGCGCGCTTTTTTAAACACAGTATATAGGGAAAAAGACTCTTAGAGATTGCATACTGAAATCAGTGTTTATTTAACAAGGGTAGTTTAGGATTGTTTATTGAAACTGCTTATAAGGCTCAAGGCATAAACAGTTTCGATAAGCAACTCCAAACAACCCCTTAATAAAAGCGCAACAGTTTCAATAAGCAATCCTAAGCAGTCTGCTTCCCTCTATAAGCTGTTTAATCAAGCAAACCCAAACGGCCCATATTAGGTACATTTTCAATAAGCAATCAGAATAGAATCGTTAACTTGTTTCAATAAGCAATCTAAAATATCAATTACAAGCAGTTTTAATAAGCAAAACATCCCCTAGTCGTGAACAAATAATTTTAAACATAAAAGAAGCAGTAAGAACCAACTTACGTTAGTTTGAGGACAGCCGTTGCACGAGCTGCAACTCACCCACATGTCACTAACAGCCGTGTCAATTTGAAGGACAAACTCCTTAGGAGGAGACCCTAAGGAAACTTTCGTATAGTATAGCCTACAAAAGGATAACCAAGTTCAATAATTAATCAACTGATAATAAAGATAATGAAATTTGACACAAAGAAAAACATAAAAGAAATCGAGTTACCCACCCATAGTCGTTTTCCACCATGAATTGAGCAACAGCAGCTGACAGGGAAGGACTTTGCTGGTCTAAACGATGGCGAGTAAGCCTCGCTTTATCAAGATGATAAAGCTGGCTCAGGTCGTGCTTCACGGACCGAACATCCTTTAGCAGTTTGAACTGCTTGTTGGAGTGGGCAGAAGCAGGGGAAGAGCAGTGGAGGGAAATGACAAAAATCAAAACTGTAAAAATGTCAAGTGCCCTTCTCGACATATTGATGAAATGTGTGTTTGAAGAATCAAATGTGTAAAGAAGAGGCTGGATGGAGGGAGAGGAAGCAGTTGAAATGTACGAATTGTTCTTCCAGAAATCAACAAGTGAAATGAAGAAGAACCACTTAGCAACAGGAAACTCAAGAAAAGAGAAGAACTTGGAATTAGCTAATTTGTAGGTGTTTTTATAAGAGAAAAAAGTTTATAATTCAATAACTAATTTGTAATGACAGCTGATTGATCTATATACACAAATGAAATATAACTGATGATCTGTTATATCCTTTTTTTACTTTTGGTTAGTTTGCATTCATGACTATCTATCTTATTATGGGATAATGATAATCAATTCAATATAGTGGTAAACTGCAAATTGGTGTGGTTGCTTTTGGATGTAAAACATTTCCAAATTTTATTAAGTTACAATTTATTTCGGTCATCTACATAGCATAATCACAAAAATGGTGACTGTCCTTTTTTTACTTTTGGTTAGTTTGCATTCATGACTATCTATCTTATTATAGGATAATGGGTCAATTCAATGTAGTGGTAAACTGCAAATTGGTGTGGTTGCTTTTGGATTTAAAACATTTCCAAACTCTTCATTAAATTAGTATAGTAATAAGTTTGCTTTTAAAAAAAATTCATTACTAAATGTACATATTGTACTTGATAAATTTATAATGTAACTAATTATAGAGTAATAAGTGTTGCATGGATAACTAAAACCTCTTTAAATATACAGGTTTCACTTCAGTTGTTCTTTTAAATGAGTAAACAATATTTTTATTTTCAAAGTAGACAACATTAATTATACAGAAAAAAATGAAGGTTGAAGAAAAATAACGTACTTCTGAAAATGTCTCGCATTCATGTAACTTTTTCTTTTAAGGCAATGTATATAATATAAAAAAAGAAACTAGCAAGAATTTTCTTTTTTTTTTTTTTTGAAAAGCAATATATTTCAATCCAGAACTAATACCAATTACAAAAAAAAGGCATCCACTACTTTAACAAGATGCTTAAGAATAGAGGGCTAACAAGAAATTACAAGTACATCGACATACGCGACATTACACATACCAGAGGCTGCAAGAACCTAGAAGAAATGATTTGCCAGCTAATTCAGTGCTGTTGCACAGTATGGATAGACATCAAAGGCTGTCTGCATCTTTTCCGTTGCTCGCCTAATACCAGAGGCTGCAAGAACCAACATGACAATTTAGAATTACAAATAAATACAGTTCGCTGCAGCAACAAGATAAGACCAACCTTCATTGGATTGTAAATCCACAATTCTGAGTTCCACAAGGGCCTCCACATTTTCTGGATCCAACTGCAGTAGAAAGTAGTTGAACCCAATTAGACATTAGATACAGCCATCATACAGAAACAATTATGTGCAGAAATTGGTTAAAATGACTTGCCTGCAACACACTCAAATGCTTGTTTGGCCCTCTCGAATTGACCCAGCTTGTCACGACATAAATTTATGCCAAGTCGTACAGCTGCAGGACATCGAGGATACACTTGCAGGACCCTCTGTAAAAGGGATGAAAAAATTAGAATAACTGGGACACAACAAAATGATTAAAAGTAGAAACCGGAGGTGCAACAAATTGTGATACAAAAAACAATAGTCAGTACTAAATTTTGCCCAACTCCAGAAGAACTATACAATGAAAAGAATGAAATTCTCAAACTATGCAAGGAAGTAAAAGAACCTTGTACATCTCCAATGAACTTGAGTAATTGCTTCGGTTGAACTCAACACAAGCCTGCATTAAACCAGACTATGTGATTAGTTAAAACTACCAAAAACTAAGGTTTATAAGCAGCATCAACCAACTATGGTTTGCAAACAACTTAATAGAAAAATATAATGTTCGCTAGCTCATATCAAGTTCAGCTGCTATTGCAGGACCACTGCGATAGCGTGTATTAATGATTGACTAACAACACCATACGACTGGCCAAGAATAGAAGGAATATTATCTCGGTCTCCATATAATACAATCTTGAATGCAGCAAAAGCCTGATCCACGTCACCCTTAGCTAGTAAAAGTTGACCTGTATCCAAACTTAAATGGTAAGTATATAGTTTGCATGGGATCCGATGCATATACAGAAGCTTAGTTAGTTGACACCATGTCAATGGTCCAAAAGTTTAAGACACGCCATGGGTCTAGTTCATGAAGTAAAGGTGCATAACGAATAATAGTTTAATTTAGTGCTCAGTGCCAGAAAAAGCTTGTTATGTTTTACCTTTGCCAACCCACGTAGAAGCGTGCATATCGATTCTGGAGGCTTTGTTGTAGTACTGTGTCGCCAAAATGAAGTGTTCTTCGGTTCTTCTTTCTCCCTTTGTTTTGTCTCGACTTTCCCAGGGTAGCTGCAATAGGCCCCCAAGGCATTTAAGATGGCGATCCTTTCATACCTCATGTCTGCATAATATTCGTCAATTTCTGCAAAGCAAACAAGTTGAAATGAAATTAAGCAGCAGTTTCAGAATATTTTAACCCAAAAAATCATATTAATAAAGTACATTGGAATTTAGTCAATTTACCAGGATTGGACCCTTCTTCCAGAATTTGGCGAAACTGTTCAATTTTCCCCTGTTTAAAGTACTCCCTCCACTAAAAATTACAAAGAAATCAATCAGCAATTGCAATCATGCAAACTCATACAAACGATAATTTTCACGCAAAGGATACAAAATATGCTCATGTACGTCAGCCTACGGTCGTATCCTAATTCCCTACATAAATTACTTTCTCGGGAGAAACATATGTGCCTTTGCTTAAGCTTATTTGCCCGACTTATGAGCTTTTTGAGAAGCTAATAAGCTCAATCTTTTGGCCTAATAAGCTTATCACTTTCAGGTTAGGGGTTATTATAAGCTCAAGTTGATAAGCTCATAAGCCCTAAAAACTGAGGCGATTAGCTTTACAGAAGTTCAATAAACCCATAAACCAGAAAAACAAGCTTAAAACACACTTTTTAGTGTCCTGGCTAATCCTAATTACAGTAGTTTAAACTTTCAAGCAGCTTCTATCAGAGACTTTTATCCAGCTTTATATACATTAAGCTAGTTATGGGGGTGTTTGTTTAAGCTTATTTGATTTCGGCTTATTTTGAGACTTATGGGCTTAAATAAGTTTATTATGACTAGTAGGATACCTGCGCACAGCCGCGGCAACAGAAAATGTTTACAGGTGGCAAGGTTTTACGTATTAACTGTTACTGAAGTATATGACGCATTTTTTTTGTAACTTCATGTATGCCCAAAAGTTTTAGTGTTTTTTTTTTTTTTGTTTCATTAAAAACATCATACGTATTGAACCAAAAATAAAGTGTCACAGCAACTAAAATGAAGCATCAAACCGTTGAAGTAATGAAAGAAGTAAATATCTATATGAACTTTTTTATCTTTAAGTTTGATCTTACACATAAAAAATATGAAACAATGTAGTTTCAGTTTGCTACTTTGCATCATTCCAAGCAAAGCCATGACATAACATTTTGGGCCTAAAACAATGCATACAAGACATAACTGACGGCACTACATGTGACAAAACCAAATGAGACCAAATTCTTTACATATGTATGCAAATCTCTGGTCTATGAGGCTTTCAGAACTTGTGGCTCAGTTTCTTAAATTTTGAGCGGAAAATGTGTTAAATGCAAGTATGCAACAGGTATCTCACTTAACAAACTAATCCTCATGGTGTTGGCTTTTGAATTTCAAGTCAAAGCTGTCCTCTCAAGATAGATACTAGAGATTTAGTTTCTTAAATTTTGAGCGGAACTTGTGGCTTTTGCAAGTATTAACAATTAGAGATTAAACATCCATGTCACGAAATTCATTAGTAAATGATTTTCTAATAGTATTTAGGGCAAAATAAGTGATTTAGTTTGATTGACCACTATGAGGCTAAAACCCGATAAAGTTGATCCTCTCAAGATAGATACTAGAGATAAAAGATAGGTTTTTTCATTGAATATCTCATACGACATGCTCTCTTGGCATGGCTTTAGAATTTGGCTTGTATAGCCGAGTGGCAACATGAATTCTCCTATCATACATACCAATCAAAATAACTTAGAATTGCCACTAATATGAAAGTTGGACACATTGGCGAAACCCATTTATATGTCTAATTTCGCACACCACAAAACACAAATAAACACATACCATTACTTTCGATTACTCATTTCTTATTGTTCAATACATATTATTAACACAAACATTCTCACTTCGAAGATACTGCCACAACAAATAATCACCATTTAAATGCTTGCCATCAATTAATTAATTTAATATTATGTAAAAAAAAAAAAAAGTAGTCAATTAAAACTCAAGAAATGTGTGATAATGAAGGACCGAACACTATTTACCAGTTGTAAACTGATTCCCGCAGCAGACATGTGTTTGGCATTGACGGCTCGTATCAATGTGATTGTGACGATGATTGACAGTGGTAACGGCGGTTTGAAGGGATTTATGGCATAGTTATAGGATCGGTTAATAGAGAAATATGTTACCGAATCTCGTCTAACAATGAAATGTTGCTAGTAATCACATTATTATCATTATTATTAGAGTAAACTGCAAAAATCATCCCTGTGGTTTGTGTAATTTCGCAAGAATCATCCCTATCTCAAACGTTTAGCATTAAACATCCCCAAGTCCACAAACGTTTAGCATTAATCATCCCTGAGCACTAACGTCGTTAGTTTTACCAGTTAAGTGTTAAAATAATATTTTCCCGTTAGTCCTCCGTTAATATTTTTTGCACCGTTAGTCCTTATTTTTTAAAATGAATTAAAAAGGGCAGCAAAAATAATATTCGTCCGTTTTTTTACGTTTTCGTCTGTTTTTATACGTTTTCGTCCATTTTTTTACACGTTTTCGTCCGTTTTTACACGTTTTCGTCAGTATTTACACGTATTCATCCGTTTTTACACGTTTTCATCCGTATTTACATGTTTTCGTCCGTTTTTACACGTTTTCATCCGTATTTACACGTTTTCATCAGTATTTACACGTTTTCATCCGTTTTTACACGTTTTCATCAGTATTTACACGTTTTCGTCCGTTTTTACACGTTTTCGTCCATTTTTACACGTTTTCGTCAGTATTTACACGTTTTCATCCGTTTTTACACGTTTTCATCCGTATTTACAGTTTTCTCGTATTTACACTTTTCGCGATTACACGTTTTCGTCAGTATTTACACGTTTTCATAATGTTTTTACACGTTTTCGTCCATTTTTACACGTTTTATCGTTTCACTTTCATCGTATTTACACGTTTTCATCCGTATTTACACGTTTTCGTCAGTATTTACATGTTTTCATCAGTTTTTACACGTTTTCGTCCATTTTTACACGTTTTCGTCAGTATTTACACGTTTTCATCCATTTTTACAAGTTTTCATTTCGTATTTACACGTTTTCGTCCGTTTTTACACATTTTCGTCCATTTTTACATGTTTATTACCGTTTTTTACACATTTTTGACAGTATTTACACGTTTTCATCTGTTTTTACATGTTTTTGTCTGTTTTTATTGATGAAAACGTGTAAAAACGGATGAAAACGTGTAATTACTGACGAAAACGTGTAAAAATGGACGAAAACGTGTAAATACTGATGAAAACGTGTAAATACGGATGAAAACGTGTAAATACTGACGAAAACGTGTAAAAACGGACGAAAACGTGTAAAAACGGACGAAAACGTGTAAATACTGATGAAAACGTGTAAAAATGGATGAAAACGTGTAAATACTGACGAAAACGTGTAAATACGAACGAAAACGTGTAAAAACGGACGAAAACGTGTAAATACTGATGAAAACGTGTAAAAAACGGATGAAAACGTGTAAATACTGATGAAAACGTGTAAATACTGATGAAAACGTGTAAAAACGGATGAAAACGTGTAAAAACGGACGAAAACGTGTAAATACTGATGAAAACGTGTAAAAACGGATGAAAACGTGTAAATACTGATGAAAACGTGTAAATACGGACGAAAACGTGTAAATACGGATGAAACCGTGTAAAAACGGACGAAAACGTGTAAATACGGATGAAAACGTGTAAAAACGGATGAAAACGTGTAAATACTGACGAAAACGTGTAAAAACGGACGAAAACGTGTAAATACTGATGAAAACGTGTAAAAACGGATGAAAACGTGTAAATACTGATGAAAACGTGTAAATACGGACGAAAACGTGTAAAAACGGACGAAAACGTGTAAATACGGATGAAAATGTGTAAAAACGGATGAAAACGTGTAAATACTGACGAAAACGTGTAAAAAACGGACGAAAACGTGTAAAAAAATGGACAAAAACGTATAAAAACAGACGAAAACGTAAAAAAAAGCGGACGAATATTATTTTTGCTGCCCTTTTTAATTCATTTTAAAAAATAAGGACTAACGGTGCAAAAAATATTAACGGAGGGACTAACGGAAAAATATTATTTTAACACTTAACTGGTAAAACTAACGACGTTAGTGCTCAGGGATGATTAATGCTAAACGTTTGTGGACTTGGGGATGTTTAATGCTAAACGTTTGAGATAGGGATGATTCTTGCGAAATTACACAAACCACAGGGATGATTTTTGCAGTTTACTCTTATTATTATTTTCTTAAATATTAAATTTGAAAAGCCTAAATACTTTTAAATTTATCCGTATTTTATATAAAAAACGAATGTGATTTTTATAATTTTAGTTAAAGATTTTTTGTGGTTTTTATGTATATTGTAATGATTATTTGTAAGATTTTGTCGGTACCAAGATAAAAAAATTGTGAATCTTCGATGTAGGTTTAGTGTTTTTTAGCTGATTTTGCCCAAACATTGTTCAAAAATGTTAATTTTGTTCAAGAATGTTATAAAGATGTAAAGTTTATGTGTCTACATGATTGATTTTATAGTGATTGCTGCAACTTGGGTGAATCAAGTTAGATAGATCATAGATCACATGGACTAGGCAGTTCTACATATAATCTTGCAAGACTGAGAATGGGTTAGCCACTACAATTCAGAGTGTTCAAAAAATGGCCTTTAACCTTAGAAGATTAAGAGTGGCTGAGCTACTATCATAGAAATAATTGGTGAAAATATTGTCATGTTTGTTTGCATTTGATGTTGAACTAACCTCTTATTGAAAACTGCCTAGCTTGCCCCATTTAGCGGTTATGGTCAGTATGAACACATAAGTAGAAAAAATAAGCAGTCTGATATCTAAAATTAAACTTTAGCATTAGCATTCAAATATGGTGAATATTGTTTGGTTATAATATCATTCTAAACCAAAGAAGTACGGTTACTGGAAATAGAGTAAGAGTACATTGAAAAAGAGTATGGCTACATCTTGGGGAAAAATGTCTATTGTTGTCAAACATAGCTTGTGTTTTTATGGTTTTTTTAGTGTACCTAATGGAGTTAAGGCCAGTTGTAGGTGCAAGCATAAGCTGATTAAGGTTTTGATGTCTTAGGGTTAATTACTTATAGTTGTTTGTTTGTATTTTATGTGATTGCTTAGTAATGTGTAAGTTGCTTATCTTTAAATAAGCAATCCTAGACAATCCAAAGAGGCCGAATAAGCATTTTCAATGAGTAATCCCAAAAAATCCATATATTAGGGGTTGCTTGGGGTTTCTTATTAAAAATGCTTATACAACGTGTTTGGGAGTGTTGATACAAATGCTTTTCTTCATGTGTATATAATAACAAGACAAACCAATCGGCAATCACTCACACATGTCATCTAATTAGGCCTTCTACACTTCAAATTAAACAATCTCGCATTTGATAGAAATCAGTTAACCGTGAGCAATCTTTATATACCATTTAATAATTGTTTTATTGGACCAGGCTATGCAGCAAATAATGCCAAAATAGTTCATCCCGTTTTAGAAGCACCCAAAAACCAAATAGTTTCAAAAACATGGTTAGGAACAAAATGATAACACTAAAACAAGTACATATTAAGGACACTATTACTATTGTGATGACCATATTTTTTACTATTAAAATCATAACTTGAGCATTACAAAGAATTAAGAAGCTATTTTTATGTCAAAATCTTCGTATTTTTTGTTCACTTTGTTTTAAGTATAAGTTTGGTGACACTAAGACTGATTACAGTGTCAAAAATGGATAAAAGGCAATCTGGATAGCAAGACTTAAGTGCAGTTGCTGATATTTTGACTATTTTTATAAATATTATTGTATCTAGAATTATACAAGGTATTAGGATGTGGTATTCATATCCCAATGTTCAACTTATTGTTGGGAACCTTTAGCAACCATTAACATGTTTAGTTGTGATATAGAAGCTTTTGGTATCATTGGTTAATGTTCATAGAGTAATTATCTGTAAGTTTGACAAACAATGCAATTCACAATTTCATGAGAATCTTTATGATGAAATAAAAAAAGATAGATTCCAGCTTTACCTTTTTTTTCATTAGACGGAGTTTGCGATTGTTTATTACTTCTTATTTTTTTTGCTTAACTACAACTTATTTATTTTGAGGCAAATGTGCAGTTTCAGTTAGCAGGTTGGGACATGAATATTTTTAAAGTGCTTATTTTGAGAAGATGTTAAAGTTATGTTTGTTGTTGCACCTCCTGTCGTGGATAATGAAGGCACAAAATTACCAAAGCTTGATGGATATATTTGTTGTTTAAGCTGCAAATGGGATCTGCAGGGGGGAAATCGATTATTGATCGACTAGAGGAGAGCGTTTCTGGTTCAGTATTGGCGAAAAGAAGTATGTTTTCTATGAGCAGAATAGGTCTTACCAACTTTATTGTGGTTAAAATCACGTAATTTCAGTTTCAAGTTTTAGATAACCTATTTGTGTATCTGACTATCTTTGTTTTCTTACAGGTGATCAATTATTTGATACCGAGAGTTAAAATTGTTACAGGATTGAATCAAGGTATAAAACTTCTATTGCTGCATTTCTATTGAAATAGTTGCGTTTTGAGACTACGAACAAGCATTAAACATGTTTTAGCCAAATTTCCTACCTTTATCAGCTTAACTATGGCGTGTTTGGCTAAGCTAATGGTTTTAGCAAAAAGCCATTTCTAAGAAACGGTAAAAAAAAGTTTTTTTCCCTACTGAATTGATGTTTAGATTTTTCACAATATCTGTACCATCATCTTAAACAATGCATTCAGTGAAATTTAAGTTAATTTGCTTTTATTTGTTGTTATTTGTGTTGCACTTTTTTATTTGTAAATATATATAGAGCAAGAATATATGGTTAATATTTATAGCTGGAAAATTTGACCAATTTACCTAAATGAGTCTATTTAAGATACACAGGCAAAAGAGTAAATCAGAAAAACAGCTTTCAAGGACATGGGTTAGTCAAAGTGTCGAAAGTCAACCAGATTTAATATCCAAGCATAAAACATATTTGGTCATTTTTTTATATAATATATTACTATCGAATCAATATACTTTAGTGATACGACACTTATTATTTTTTTAAAACAAACTTTCTAAAGAAAAGTGGTCCACCCCGACCCGACATGTTTCGACGTACAAAAACTATGACTTTGTCTCACACCTGTTTACACATAGTGTATACTTCATTCAATTATATATTCTTGCTGATATAACTTCAGTTATGTAAGATTCATGTTTTGATCTTCGTGGCCCATATCTAATTTTTAAGTATTCTCGCCAAACAACGATATGCTCTAATGACTAAGTGTTTTATTACATTAGACAAACACCCCCTAAAACATATGCTTTTTTGACCAGGCTATGCAACGAGTAACGACTATATGGTTCATCCCGTTTTTAGCAATACACAACAACCAAATTGTGCCAAAAACATGTTTAGGAACAAATCGATAACACTACAACAAGTACATGATAAGGACACTGATGACGTATAGTCCGCACTCGGGTCACGAACCCGACCAATACTCAAGCCCATCACGCGTGGGCTATCACGATAAAGATTTGGGCTTACAACGGCCCAAATCCGAAATCTATTATTGGCCTTGATATAGGATCTCTTATTTACGGGATAAGGATCAATAGACCGAATAAGGCGGGATACGCCGAAGAGTAAGGAACACGAAACCAACAAGGATTTCGTGTGTATATAAAGGGCATCTCGGCTCTCATTAAAGGTATCATATCATAACCCTAACTCTTCACTAAAACCCTAAAACCGATTACTTACTCTCACGCCGGAGGATAATCGTGGGAGACAATCCCACGATAAGCCTAACGGTGTTTTTTGTTCTTGTGGAAAACTATAAGGGGGGTTGAATAGTTTTTACCGTTTTAAAGATTTTTTTGCTTTGTTACTATATGTTAATTTCAAAGGAAACAATCACAAATAAATAATCACACAATATAAACAAAAGATAAAGAGAGGAAAGATCAAACCACACGACACTGTTGTTTATAGTGGTTCGGCTACAAGGACTCTCTTCCTTGCCCTACTCCACTCCCCGAGTTTCCTACTCGAGAGTTTATCTTTCACTAAGAAACAAACTCCTTTTCCAGGCGGAGAAAACCTTTACACGTCGCTTACTTCCTTTTCCGGTACTAAGCTAAACACCGGGTTCTTTTCACAAGGTAGAACCAACCTGACGTCGCCTACTTACTTTACCGACACTAAGCTAGATGTCGAGTTCTTTACACGGGTACAACTACTCCCTACACTCCTTGTGCTTTAAGGACTAAAGCACTAACCACACTCACTGATTACAAATGATAGATATGATGTGTGAAACAAACTACAATATCACACAGTAATGCAACTAAAGGATTACGGTTCTGTAGATCCTTGAATGCTTGATCTCCTTTCTACAAAATGAAAGATCAAAGTGAAATGAAACTATGAATGATGTTAGTAAGATATGTACTGAATGAATATGTGTGTTAAAGCTATATGAGTGATGAGAGAGCCAAATGATCAGCTTCCTATTTATAGGCAAGCTGATCTTCAGCTCACGGATCCCACGGATCCCTCACAAGGGATCCGTCCTTTATGTAATTTGGATCCGTGGGACATGACAGCTAAGGTATAGTTGTCTCTTACCATATCTTAGTTGTATCTTACCAAATCATCCAAGATCTTCAAATGTCAACTATGTATCTTGCAAATCTAACCAAGATATATCAAAGATCTTCTATGTGATGCATGCAATGATGTCATGGAATGGTTCTAGAATTAAAGTTTCCTTTTAAGGAAACAAGTTACTAAACTTGTAATTCTTAGTTAATATGTGAAGTGTAAAATGTGTACTTAAGAGACTTAAGCTAGTATTTATTATTTGCTAAAAGATATTCCTTATATTTGTCATTAACAAAACTAATGAAAGATTAAAGAATATAAATAACGTTTTTGAGATGCTATTTGTATTAACAATCTCCCCCTTTTTGTTGATGACAAAACATAAGGTATATTTTTGAGCAAGAGAATAAATATAGCATGAGTTCTTAAAAATATATATTAAGTTTGTTTATTAAAGAAAAGTTTTGTAAAAAATGTATGTACTGTGATGAATCACAGTTGATGCAAACTTAGTTCCTTTCTCCCCCTTTTTGTCGAAACAAAAAGAGTAGCGTAGCGGAATGCGATTTTGAGAACTTTAAAGCTCCCCCTTGTTTTATACTCCCCCTAGATGGAGTAATCAAGTAAATGATGCATGAATCTACAAAACAAATGGTTAGTATATGAAATGCTTATGAGATGCTCCCCCTTGATGTATACTCCTCACTTCTCGAGTACCAACGTATACTATGAAGGGTATGATATGCTGCAAATGAAGTGTTAGTAATGAATGACTTCAATTAAGAAGTAGAATGCTTGTGAAGTATTTTCCCAAACAAGCCTTTCAATAAGTTTTGACTTTTAAAAGTCAAAGTAAGTGTCTGATCATTATTTGTACCTAGGGTAATCATATTCAAGGTATAATATATGCTATATAAGAATGTTAGTTCACAATGATAATGATAATATGCAATATGTTGATCACTCATAAGCATAAAAACATCACATTCATTAATTGAAAATTATGTGACAAAAGTCACAAATATGATATGATGTTACATTACAAAATAAATCTTAAATAAAGACAACTACAACATCATCCTAGAAGGTTCCTAACAACAGTTTTATTGAGGCGGATGAGAGATTGCGTTTAAACGTTCAAGAACATGGTTCAAGATGAACCTCATCTCATTTTGAAGCTCATGGACCAAGATGTTGGTCCTTTGGGCCAAGTGAGCCGTTCTCTCACAGTGTGCGCAATCATGATACCTAGAATTAGGTCCAAGTTTTGGGGGATGGGGTTGAGTTTAAAGTCAACGGACACGGTTCAAATGGGCTCACTAAATGGCTACGCTAAAGGGTCGGGCCAAGGGCGTCCAAAGGGCACATTTTAACAAATGGCCCAACGCGATCGGTGTTTGTGGTGGTGGTTGGTTGGGTTGTTGTTGTTTGATGGTTGTTGTTGTGGTGTTTGGAGGGAGTTCATAAGGATGTTTTGAATGTCCATTCTTCATGAAGGCGATGGTCAACCATACCCGAGAGAGTGTAGAGACGGTTGAGCTCTTCACTAATCTCTTCTTGGGTTTGAGGCACATTCATCCACATTGCCTCGTCAATGGCAACTAGAGTGGATGTGGGTGATAGAGGTTGTTGTTGAGGTTGGGATGATTGTGCATCATGGTATAAAGGCCATGGATATCCGGATAAACCGGGTGAAAAAGCATGGGTTGTTGACCTTCAAAGGTCATGGGTGGAAGATTGGGTAATTTTGGTGAAAGTTCTTCTAAGTCATCAAGATGTGGTGATGTAGGAGGAGTCCTAAATAATTCCAAAGGTTGGAGTTTGGGTGATTTTGGTGGTGATGGTGATCTAACAGGCTGTGATGGAGCCGGTGGTGGAGTAGAGGCTATTGGAGTAATGGTTGGTGGTGGTGTTTGTATAACAACATGTGATGGTGTTGGGGTGGAGAGTGTAAGGAAATTTTCACTAGCAATGGGTGATGATATATTGAGAGGAGAATTTTCCTCAGATGAGGAGTTTGCTAAGTTGATAAAACAACAGGGTTTAACACTAATGCGTGTTGTTCTTCTTGAAGTTCTAGATGTGGAAGAGTTGTGTGACTTGGTCATGGTGAAGTATGATATCTAAGATGTACAGGAGAGGAAATGGTTGTTGTGTGAAGGGATGATCCTAAAGTGCTAATTTATAGACAGAAGGTTTGTGAGTCTGTGTGTTTGGATTTGATGTGAATCCAATAGAGAATGTTGGTTACTAATGATTTGGAACAAACATTTGTGCAGGTCATATCAAGGAAGTCAATCCATTGAGCTTTGGTTGAGTAATATGTTGTGGATTTGCAGTTATTACAAGAAGATAGTGGAAAGCATGATGATTTGATATTTCCACGGATTTGACGGATCCCTAAAAAGGGTTCCTTCTTTGTATAAGTTTGGTAACTCACACCTATATTTCAAAAATTTAAATTTTGGTGGGAAATTTTGTTCCTAAGTTTCTAAGAATTCCCTAATGATTCTAAGATGAATTATGATTAGTGAAAGAATCCTAAATGATACTAAACACTTAAGATTTTAAGAATCGGGATAAGTCGAAAAAGTTTTGTAATTTTACTGGGAAACCTGCGGATCCAAATGGTTGCAAATGCGGAACCCTATTTTGGAATCCGCCAAATCCGCAGGATGGCGGTTGGCGGATCCAACGATAAGCCTTGGCGGAGCCTTGTTTTGGGATCCGCCGGATCCGTATGTCTAAAACTTAAAAACTAAACAGAACATATGTCATATTTTTCGTTTTTCGACGAAAACCCGAAAATTCACCTAGACCTTACTTAACATCATATATAGCAACACTAAATATATAACATAAACATATCACATAGTTAATAACTTAAAACTTATTGCACATAGTTTAATCAAGTACTTAGAAACTTACCATTTTAGTTTTAGCCAAAACACTGCTATAACCCAGAAATTTAACCATTGTTATATCAAACATTCACAACCATTTATCGATAAATTCTAGATCACATGAGTTTAACAACCATATCCAACATTTTAAATCCATCTCATCAACTCAGCTTCATTATTAAAATCTCATATCCCATTGTATTAATTCATAGAATATAAGTGAACACAGATTCTTCACCATTCCTTTGATGTTCGATACTCAGCGGATTCATGTTGCAATTTGCAGATGAATGGCTCAAGTACGGGTGAGAATCCTAATTGGCATACACACATTCACCTTTAGGATGATTTGGCACAGGACTTTCCCCTAGTCATCAAGTGAATTGTCATGATGAAGTGGTCATCGTGAAGGAAAAGATTTGGCGATTACATCACTTCCTATAAAGTGATTGGAATTGATGTTTAGGATCTTAATCAATTGAATAGTCATAAGTCCATTGCAAATGGATCTCTAGCAACTTCACGACCACGATACATTCTTGTGGGGTTGTTCTTAGGAATGAAGAGATGTTCCCTAATCACTTCTTTTGATTGGAGAGGAGTGGCATATGGTGCCGTCCTATCGAGATTGGAGTCTAAGATTGTTAAGGACCATTTGTCCGAGTAAATACATGTTCCTTGACTTGGAATTCCTAAGACCTCACCAAATTGATCAAGAGGGATGTTGACAAGATTTCCATTTAGAGTAAAATGAAGACTTAAGTAACCTTCATCACTCGAACTAAGACCTACACTAGCATAGAACTCAAGTATGAACCTAGGAATGATTGGTTCATCTATGTCTAAAAGAGAATCAAATCGAATTGCGGCTAATTGTTCCCTAAGTTGAGTTCCTTCATAGAATGATGAATCTACGGCTCTACCCTCATGGACATACTTTTTCTCTAAGGCTTTGAAAATTTCGATTTGGGCATCGGTTAGACCTTTGGTTTTGTGGACTTTGGGTAAGTAGTTAACGGTTTTCTTGTGATCGTAGTTGGTTGCGGGAGGCATGATTTTCCTAAGTACAAAAAGTTACATAATTTTAGTTAAAATGATCAAAGGAAGTGTAAAATTCCTAGTGTGTGTCTACATGGGGACAATGTGGAGGTGCGGTTATCTCGACTCTTTTGATGCAAGAAAAATTAGTTTATGCAAGTTATGTTTACAAACGAGAGATAACCCAAACACTCCTATTTCAATGTAGCTACGGTTGAATGTACCCGAAAATACATATTAGTTATGTATTCCCTTTAGCATTCAAGAGACATTATGCAAGTGAAGTCTAAAAGATAACGTTTTTGCATTTGTATGAACAATGTAAGAAAAAATCATTTTACCTAGTCGTTAGAAGATTTTAGTGAAAAATTTTCATGGGGTTTTTGTTAAATTAAGACAATGTGCTATGAGATGCAATTCCTAACTAAGAAAAACATGTTTATAAGTATAATGCAATAAATATGCTTCATGATTTTTCAAGAATTATGCATATACCCCAAGTTTTGGTTTTGTGCATGAAATGGAAATCCTAGACGCAGATCAGGCGTATAAATATGATAAGAATACTTACAGTGATGTTAGAAGCACAAATTTGTGGAAGAAAATGGTCTAAAATGTGATGGAGATTAAGTGTGTGTCGAGTATGGTAAGGTGATATGTTTTGGAGTGAGGAATGAATAGTAGTTGTTCTTGTTTATTTAATAATATACTGAACATATCATGCGACGGATCCGGCGGATCCCAAACAAAGGATCCGTCTTTGTTGTCGATTGGATCCGCGGATCAGAACACATGTTTTGGTTTGGTGTCGTGTGTGGCTAAACTAAAGTTTACACTAATGTTTCTCCTAATCACTAGGTTCCATTAGTCCTAATCCAAGTCTAAGATAATTGAAAGGTTCTCGTTTAAGTGGTTTAGTGAGAATATCGGCAATGTTTTCCTCTGAGGAAACTTTCTCAATTGAGATGATTCCCTTCTGTACATTGTCGCGAAGGAAGTGATGGCGTATTTCAATATGTTTAGTTCTAGCGTGTTGGACTGGATTTTTGCTTAGATCGATAGCACCTTTGTTGTCGCAAAGAATGGGAATGTTGTTGAGTTCAATTCCATAGTCGACGAGAGCTTGTTTCATCCACAGTGCTTGTTGACACGCCTTTCCTGCAGACACATATTCTGCCTCTGTTGTTGAGATTGCGAGGGCAGTTTGTTTCTTAGCGAACCATGATGTTAGACAATATCCTACAAAAGTACAAATACCGCTAGTACTTTTCCTATCAACATAATCACCTGCGTGATCTGAGTCAGTATACACTATGGTTTCTACACCCGTTCCTTTGGGATACCATAATCCTAAGTGTGTAGTACCTTTAATATACCTAAAGATTCTTTTAACAGCTTCAAGATGGGAAGTTTTTGGATCTTCTTGAAAACGTGCACATAGACAAACACTAAACATAATGTCAGGCCTACTAGCCGTAAGATAGAGTAAACTACCAATCATTCCTCTATATTTAGTGCTATCTACGAATTCATTTTCTTCATCCTTAGTAAGTTTGGTTTCGGAGGACATGGGTGTTCTTATGGGTTTTGAGTCTTCAAGACCAAACTTCTTAAGCATATCTTTGATATACTTTGATTGGTTGAAGAATATCCCATCTTCTAATTGTTTAATTTGGAGACCTAAGAAAAAGTTTAGTTCCCCCATCATACTCATTTCAAACTCGTCATGCATGATTTTTGAGAAATCGTCGCATAACTCTTGACAAGTTGAACCGAATATAATGTCATCCACATATATTTGGACTATAATAATATGTGATCCCTTTTTCTTGGTGAAGAGAGTATTGTCTACTAGGCCCATGGTATACTTATGGTCAACTAGGAAAGTCTTAAGTCGATCATACCAAGCCTTTGGTGCTTGCTTAAGTCCGTATAAAGCTTTCTTAAGTTTAAAAACATAATTTGGTTTTTCAAAGTCGGCAAAGCTGGGAGGTTGTGCAACATATACTTCTTCATTAATAAGACCATTTAAGAAAGCACTTTTGACATCCATTTGAAATAACTTAAAATCATGTGCACATGCATATGCAAGTAATATCCTAATAGACTCAAGTCTAGCTACTGGTGCAAAGGTTTCATCGTAATCTATACCTTCTTGTTGATTGTAACCTTGAGCTACTAGCCTAGCTTTATTTCTAGATATAATACCCTTTTCATCCATTTTATTTCTAAAGACCCATTTGGTGCCTATTATGGTTTGGTTTTTAGGTGGAGGTACCAAAGTCCAAACATCATTTCTAATAAATTGATTAAGTTCTTCTTGCATAGCAATTACCCAAGATTCATCTTTTATTGCCTCGTATATATTTTTAGGTTCAATGGTTGAAATAAAGCAAAAATAATTACTTTCATTTTGAGCTTTGGATCTTAATGTTCTTTCATTAAGTTTTCCTATGACGTTTTCTAATGGATGACTTTTAGTTTCTTTAATATTGACTATTTCTCCTTTTACGGGTTCATTGTCATTTTCAATGTTTTCTATATCATTAACCATTTGACTTTCAGCTAAGTCATCATCTACCAAAGGTGATGTCTTAGAGGGAGGTGGACTTTCGTTGAATGTTACGTTCAACGATTCCTCGACTCTTGATGTTTCCTTGTTTAATACAATGTATGCTTTACTGTTTTGCGAGTACCCAAGGAATACACCTTCATACGACTTTGGGTCGAACTTAGTGAGATAGTCCTTTGTGTTTAAAATGAAGCACTTGCTTCCAAAAACTCTAAAATATCCTAATGTAGGCTTTTTGCCTCGATAAATTTCATAAGGAGTTTTATTTAAAAATTGTCTAATTAAAACTCTATTTAGGATATATGTAGAAGTATCTACAGCGTGACACCAAAACTTTTGTGGTATGTTTTGTTCATTTAACATAGTTCTACTCATTTCTTGAATTGTTCTATTTTTACGTTCTACTACACCATTAGATTGAGGTGTACGAGGAGCCGAGAAATTATGAGTTATTCCATTATTATCACAAAAATTTCCAAATTGAATTTCATTGTCAAATTCTCGACCATGGTCAGTTCTAATAGATACTATATTACTTCCTATTTGATTTTGAATTTTCTTGCTTAGAATTTCAAATTTATCGAATGCCTCATTTTTAGTTTTCAAAAACTTTGTCCATGTATATCTAGAGTAATCATCTACTATGACTAAAGTGTAAAAATTTCCTCCATAACTTTGTATAGCCGACGGGCCAAACAAATCCATATGTAATAATTCTAGGCATCTAGATGTAGATACCATGTTTTTAGCCTTATGGCTACTATGTACTTGTTTTCCAATTTTGCAAGCATCACAAAAGTGTTGGTCATATTTCAACTTGGGTAGGTTCCTAACGAGTTCTTTGGATGACAAAGATTGAATAAGCCTCATATTAGCATGACCTAAACGTCGATGCCATAGAGTTGAGTTTTCGTCCAAGGAGGTAAGACATAACTTATCTTTAGGTGTTTTATCTAATTTCATAACATAGACATTATTCTTTAAAACACCTTTTCCTACGGTTATGCCATCTTTAAGTATTTTACTTCCATTTTCACTGAAAAGGACGTTATACTTTTTGCGGCATAATTGACTTATACTAAGTAAATTAAAACCTAAATTATCTACATGAGCAACATCATCAATAGATAGAGAGTCATGAGAGATTGTACCTTTTCCGATGATTTTACTTTTAAGCTTGCTACCGAATGTGACATTACCTCCGTCATATACTTGGTAGGTTGAGAAAAGATTTTTGTTTCCCGTCATGTGTCTTGAGCACCCACTATCTTTGATCCACTCATCAGGTTCAAGATCAACTTTCAAGCATACCTAAGTTCATAAAAGACTCAAGCATTTGGTCCCCAATATCTCATGGGTCCGTTTGGGTTAAACATGACATTATCATGGTTTATGTATGTAAATGGTGGACCATTGTTCCATGACATATAGCTAGGACCATGAAAGTTTCTAGGCATGTTTTGGTTCCAATTATTTTGATAAGTATGTTGTGGATTAACTATACTCTTTGGAAAGGGGTGTTTGGGAAAACTCATTTGAGGTCTCTGTTGATCCGTTTTAACTCTATATTCATTTCTAGCTTGTCCTCTTCCTAAAGATACTGCTGGTTTATGTTTATTATTGGTTATACTACTGTTAGGTTTCTTAGTAACTTTAACAAATTCGGAACGGTCGACTTTGTGAGCCTTCTGTTCAACTTGAGTACCCGCGGATCCTTTGGATACACTTGGCGGATCCAAATTTTTGGATCCGTCGGATCCGTGAGTGTCCAACTTGGTTGAATCAGTTTTATTCACAGTCTGTTCCTTATACTCACTTAAAGTTCCTAGTTTCATAAAGCCTAGTCCTGTTTTATCATGAGGTAGCTTTTGCATTTTCATTATTTCATCTGCACAACTTATGTTTTTATCAAACCTTTTAAACTTTGAATTTTGTTTGATCAAATCTTCCTGTGTGGTTCTTAAGGTTTCTAATTCAAGTTTTAGTTCTTGACAAGACACACACGTTTCTTTACTATCTTTACCTTTTTCAATTCGTATTGCTTTTTCTTTAAGCCAAAATACTTCATTTTCTAAAAGTGTTGTCTTAGTTTTCAAAAACTTGTTTTTGTTTATGATTTTTAAAGTAACGTCACACAGTTTGTTATATTCTACTTCTAATGTTTCGTCATCTATAAAGGAGCATGAATCAGAATGTACCTCTTCTGTGTCATTAGCCATAAGTGCCATTTCGTTGTTCTTAGGCTCATCATCATCATCTCCTTCACTATCGCTCCAAGCTCCGCTAACGAAGGCTCTTTGAGACTTGGTCTTTGGAGGCTTTGGACATTCTCCTATTAAGTGACTGGAGTCACCACACCTATAGCATTTCCTATCAACCTTACCTTTCTTATCTTCATGATCTTTCCGAGAGGATTTCTTTTCATCACGAGGTGGTTTCACAAACTTTCCTCGTCTCCTGAAGAATTTCTTGAAATCCCTCACGGCCATTGCATACTCTTCATCATCACTGTTTGAACAAGACCCATCATCACTTGACTCGACTTTGGCTTTCAAGGCAATAGACTTGATCTTCTCCTATTTGCCTTTGACAATTTCCGAGTCTTTTTCCATAATCATTTCGTGAACTTTTAGGTTTCCTATGAGCTCATATAGTGTCATGCTTGAGAGATCTTTAGATTCTTCAATAGCTGTCACCTTTGCTCTCCATTTCGGATGGAGTGCTCTTAGAAATTTCCTGACAAAATTCTTACTAGAAAAAGATTCATCAAGTGCTTTAAGTGATGTAATAATAGTATTGAACTTAGCAAACGCACTATCAATGGTCTCATCTTCAGAGATAACAAATTGTTCGTATTGTTGGACAAGAAGATCAATTTTGTTATCTTTTACTTGTGAGTTCCCTTGATGTGTGATAATAAGAGATTGCCAAATATCCTTAGCCGTTTTACACATAAAGACTCTTTCATATTCTTTCTTAGGTAAGGCATTATAAAGCATCATTTTGGCTTCATTATTTTTGGCAATTAGTTTCTTTTGCTCATCACTGTGACGAGTAAGAGAAACTCCTTCATCCCGACCATCCGAAATATTATTACTAATAGGTTTGTAATCACCATCAACTATAATATACCATAGATCTATGTCCTTTGACTTTACATAAGTCTCAAAGCGATTTTTCCAATAAATAAAACAATTTGGTTCAAATAGAGGTGGTCTTTGCATAGATTGCCCTTCTTTAAAGTTTTCAAAATCCATGGATCGTTTTAAGTTTTAAAATACAATATATTTTAAAGATCTTAAGTAACGTAGCTCTTGATGCCAATTGTGGAAAACTAGAAGGGGGGTTGAATAGTTTTTACCGTTTTAAAGATTTCTTTGCTTTGTTACTATATGTTAATTTCAAAGGAAACAATCACAAATAAATAATCACACAATATAAACAAAAGATAAAGAGAGGAAAGATCAAACCACACGACACTGTTGTTTATAGTGGTTCGGCTACAAGAACTCTCTTCCTTGCCCTACTCCACTCCCCGAGTTTCCTACTCGAGAGTTTATCTTTCACTAAGAAAGAAACTCCTTTTCCAGGCGGATAAAACCTTTACACGTCGCTTACTTCCTTTTCCGGTACTAAGCTAAACACCGGGTTCTTTTCACAAGGTAGAACCAACCTGACGTCGCCTACTTACTTTACCGACACTAAGCTAGATGTCGAGTTCTTTACACGGGTACAACTACTCCCTACACTCCTTGTGCTTTAAGGACTAAAGCACTAACCACACTCACTGATTACAAATGATAGATATGATGTGTGAAACAAACTACAATATCACACAGTAATGCAACTAAAGGATTACGGTTCTGTAGATCCTTGAATGCTTGATCTCCTTTCTATAAAATGAAAGATCAAAGTGAAATGCAACTATGAATGATGTTAGTAAGATATGTACTGAATGAATATGTGTGTTAAAGCTATATGAGTGATGAGAGAGCCAAATGATCAGCTTCCTATTTATAGGCAAGCTGATCTTCAGCTCACGGATCCCACGGATCCCTCACAAGGGATCCGTCCTTTATGTAATTTGGATCCGTGGGACATGACAGCTAAGGTATAGTTGTCTCTTACCATATCTTAGTTGTATCTTACCAAATCATCCAAGATCTTCAAATGTCAACTATGTATCTTGCAAATCTAACCAAGATATATCAAAGATCTTCTATGTGATGCATGCAATGATGTCATGGAATGGTTCTAGAATTAAAGTTTCCTTTTAAGGAAACAAGTTACTAAACTTGTAATTCTTAGTTAATATGTGAAGTGTAAAATGTGTACTTAAGAGACTTAAGCTAGTATTTATTATTTGCTAAAAGATATTCCTTATATTTGTCATTAACAAAACTAATGAAAGATTAAAGAATATAAATAACGTTTTGAGACGCTATTTGTATTAACAGTTCTCTTAGTACGCAGGTCTCAAGCATTAAGATCCAATTGATACGGGAACAGGAATCCAAACAAGGAACGCTCAACTTTTGTATCAACAAGTGGCGCCATCCGTGGGACCAGACACTAAGAACTCTACGAAGAACTAGAATGACAAAGCACGGAAACCTAAACCAGCGGACTCCTCAGGCGAAGAAAACGCATGGCGACCTACCGGGGAAGAAGCAGCAAAGTGATTCAGCCCCTAAGCAGGCCTCTGGAACAACCAGTGCGCCCAGAAACCAAGGATCAGGCTCAGATCTGGTCTTTACTACAATAGGACCGCTTACAGGGACTACCCATGCTACTACAACCACTAGCGTGGAAGATCTACAGCGCACTCCTTTCACCATGCCAGAAACAGACCCCACTGAGCCGCCAAAGGCGGCTAATCAGAACAATGGTCCTGATTTGGGAACAGACATCCTCGCGCTAGAAGGAGTCGCGCCTGAACTAGCACCAAGTGATTTTGTGTCTCAAAACTATGAAACCTTGGCTGCCCTTATGCAGGAGGAAGCGAAAAAGAGGTCAAGTCAGAGCCTGCAAGCCCTGCTCAACTTCGACCCTGAGTATGAAGCATCTCTACCACGTTACCGAAAGGGGAGGCGCGGGAAGGATAGCTGCAGACCCCCAGTGTTTACTAGGATCGGAAAGAAAATTGTGGATGATGAAGAAGCTGACTTACAGTACCGGGAAGAGCACGAAGGAGATGGATGGCGTACCAATGTTCACACCAGGCTTGGTAGTCGCAGGGTCCATGATAGACTTGGGCGACGGCGCTCTCCAAGCGAAAGCCCTTCAAGCTCGGATTCCGAGGACAGTCGACGCAAGCGCCGCAAAAGAGTAAGCTCGTCCTCAAGTGACTCCTCGGACAACGAGGACGAAGAAACAGGACACTGGAAGTCCAGGAGAGGATACCGTGACCAGGAGGACGAAGATATGTCTCGTCCCTGGCGCCGCCAAAAGGTCGACGCATTCACTCGGCGCATCAGTGATTTTTCAGAAGATAAGAGAAGGCGCATGCCCGCTAATGTTAAAACTTATGATGGGACAGGTGATCCTGACGACCACCTAAATTTTTTTGAATCAGCCGCCACTATCGAAAATTGGCCACAACCCGTGTGGTGCCACATGTTTAATTCTACATTAGTAGGGAATGCGCGAAACTGGTTCAGTAAGTTGCCACGTAGAAGCATCGATGGGTTTGAAGAGTTGCGGAAGGCATTTCGCTTAAACTTTACTCAGAGGAAGAAGTGCGCCAAGAACCCTGTCGAGCTTGCTAGGGTAAAACAGCGCCAAGGGGAATCCACAAGCGCTTATGTGGAGCGCTATAAGGACGAATGCATACACGTCAAGGCATGCCCCGAAGTACTAAAGATCTCAGGGTTTATGAACGGAATCAATAACCTAGAACTTATCAAAAGGTTAAACGATATGGTTCCCCACACCTTTGACGAACTTATGAAGCGCACGAGGTCCTTTATCCAAGGAGAAGCCGCCGCTGCGGATAGCAAGAAAGGCTACTCAAACTATAGGTCACAAGAACAGCCCAGGAGACAATCCAACGACCAGAGTAGCAACCGTAACAAAAGCTACCGCAGTCAGGGGGCGGACGAGAGAATGGCAAGTATACCCCACTAACAAAGACTCCAAGGGAGATATTTGCGACGGAAGGCGCGAACTTTCTGAGACCCCCACCAATACGCACCCCAGAAGATCGGCGCGTAGGGAACGGATACTGCGAGTATCATGGACAGAAGGGCCACACCACAAATGAGTGTGTCCAATTGCGCCAACTAATTGATAAGCTAGTAAAAGAAGGCAGATTGGACCATCTAGTTAAGAACATCAAGGATGGGAAAGACAAACAGAAGACCGGGAGCAAGAAAGAAGCACCTAAGGACAAGGCTGACACAATCTACATGATACAATCATGGCAGCGAAAGACTAGGCAAAAGGTCAGCCATAAATTTTCTCATGGAAGCGAAATCTCTTTCCCCACCTTGGCTGCGGACAACGCAGTGGCGGAACCACTCACCATCGAGATAAATACGGGGGGTCATGATATCCACCGCATGTATGTTGATGGAGGGGCATCAGCAGACATAATGTATGAGCATTGTTTTAAAAGATTGCGACCTGAGATACAAAGACAGTTAAGCCCGGCCACGACGTCGTTGACTGGCTTCACGGGAGAAAAGATATGGCCCATGGGGCAACTACGACTAGTAGTTGTTGTTGGTAATAAGGAACACTCCACGACAGCCTGGATGAATTTTATGGTGATCAGATCTCCTTCGCCATACAATGGCATTATCGGAAGACCAGGAATTTTGGCAATACGCGCAGTACCGTCGACAGCACATGGGATGCTCAAATTCCCGGTAGAAGGCGGCATTCTCACCATCTACAATAACGCCGTGCCACATAGAGAGTGTAACACGATTACATGTGAGACGACGCACACCTGATGAACTCAAATAAGTACATTTTATTATCATCATTTATTCTATTTATTTGACTAGTTTTATTATATTATGTATGAGAATTGATACTTAATCGTTTACTTTTGTAATTCTCAGTTAAAAACAAGCATTTGGTGAAACTTAGCTATTATGGACTAAAAATGGAGAAAAATGATCAAGATTGGAAAAGGTTGCTGAAATGAAGAGATTGAAGACCATTGCCTGACTTTGAAGAATGCACGCATGCAATTCTGTCATGCGTTGCATATGAAACTTTGGTCAACGAAGAAGAACCAACTTGTGTTACTCCAGATGCGCCGCATTATACTTCTTACATACGGCGCATCACTATCAAGATTTCACCAGTTTCGATCCAAGATACAAGAAGACATGCGCCGCATACAGTTATGAAGATACGCCGCATCTCAAGGCGGTGTACGAATATTCTGGAATATAATAACCTTGGACCCCACGTGAAGTTAAGTCAATGCGCCACATCTACTTATTCAATGCGCCGCATCTTACCTCAGACAGAAACTATAAATACCCCAAGGCCAGACGAATTTCAGAGACTTTTGACGTACGTGCCATATATCCCTAGACGAGCGAACGAATTCAGACGAATAGGCAGCACAAGACACACCCGAACGAAGATACAAGAGCTGTAAGAAGGTCCTGCATGTGTTTAATTCATTAAGTAGTTTTGTTTCATTGTATTAGTACACTTTAATTCATCAGGATTGGTGGCTTGTGTAATGTGGCAACGGAAAGGTTGCACTCCCTTAAAACTGATTTCCCATTAATTAAAGTTTATATGTTGATGTCTCTAGTGACTTTTATTAGTGCATTGATAACCTCTGTGTCTATTAGTGGCTTGTCGTATGTGACTACGGAAGATCATATTGCTCCCACGGTTATAACTAACTTGATCACTTAGGAATAACTTTTAGACATAAGTAATCATTAAGGGTTTACTCGCCGATAAGATTAGAGCCAACGAGAAAGGGTTAATTACATACACTTCATATAAAACTAGCAATAAAACAAGTGACAAGCTACTTAATTATCAGGACAGGTCTTCTTATTGTCTCAAGTATTTATCTGTGTACGTGCGTGCTTATCGCTGATTCGTGCTCATTAGTTTAGTTTATTATTTAATTGCAACCAAAACGTGCCAGTCTCTTAGGCTGAACCCCCTTGCGTTAGATTAGGTTGTATAATTGACTTAAGATATTAAAATACTGATTAGAATAACTAGATAATACGTTCCACTCTTAGTGATCGACACTCTACTTACCATTATATTCATACTGACCGGGTACACTGCTCGTTAAGTGTGTGTGTTATTGATAAGTCGGCTAAATATAAATTTAAAACTTGAGTAGGCATTAATACTGCTAAACCGCAATGACACATCACGCGCATCAAGTTTTTGGCGCCGTTGCCGGGGAGTGAATTGTTATTATCTGTTAATTTGATTAGTATTTTAATTAGGTTTTTTCTTTTTAATTTTTAGATTTTAACCGCTAACCGTGTTGTGTATTAGATTAATTGCATTCATTGTATTATTTGCATATTTTCTGTTTTGTGTGTTATTTGTTTTCTTTTATTTTTGTTGCTTTTCGTTTGTGTTTATTTTTGTTTTTATTTTTCTATTTTTCTGCATACTGCTATCGTTGTACTGAGCTTATTCAAACGATACGGCGCATCTATTTTCATAGATACGGCGTATTGCGTTTAATTTTTATAAAATACAACGCGTTTAATTAATTCGAATACGGCGCATCTTTCCCCAAGATACGGCGTATTCTGTTTTTAATAAGAAATTTTTCTAAACGTTAACGCCATACGGCGCATCTGTTTTTACAGATACGGCGTATTTATTATTTTAATTAAAAACAGTTTTCGAATTATTAAACAGATACGACGCATCGATTTTTATCGATACGGCGCATCTTTCTGAATCAAAAATCTTGTATTTTGAAACGTAACGAAAATACGACGCATTAACCTTTGTTAATACGACGCATTTAATTTTAATAAATAAAATTGATTTTTGATAAATTAAAACTGATACGGCGCATTCTAATTTATAAGCGGCGTATCTATTTTCTGAATAAAAGTCTGATTAAATTTTAACGAAATAAGATACGGCGTATCCATCTTTCTGGATACGGCGCATCGTCTGCAGATATCAGTTATTCTTATATCCGTTTCTAAATTCATTAATTTCTCTTCTAGCGAACAAATCCTACTGACGATTTTACCTATGATGACAGGTTTTGCTATGGAAGACATGTCAGTGAACGGATATCTTGCTAAGGAACTCTTGCTTTCGGATTCATTCGAAGTGAAAGTTTTTGATGATGTCAACTTCAATGTGCTCATGATTGATGCCGATTTATTTTCTTGGGAAACCCCTCTTGAAGCTACTTATAAGGAATTTAAACGCTTATGCAATATTGAAGATGGGATATTCTCTTATGATTTACTAATGAGCTACACTGAAGATGAATTGCTACTCTTATGGCCCATCATTGAATCTAAAGGATTGACTTGGACTACTATCGAAGAGAATGATGGGAAATTCCAAATTGAATACATGAACTCAAGCAATAAAAGCTGTGGTGGAGGCAATACCCAACCTATACAAATCTCTTACATGCCTTATTCCGAACAGTACTGGGGATTAAATGAGAACTATCTGGACGATGAAAGAATTTATGCTGTGTCGGAGTTATTATTTCATGGCAGGTTGGTAAGGTTGATGGACATCTCCCTCGAAGAATGGCTTGAACTTAAATACGGTAATCCTAAATTTGCTCCTGTGAATGAAATCAAACGGATTGTGACCTCATGGTTGACACGGAGTTTTAGGGAACAATTTAACGAGTTCATGGAGATAAGGAGGAAAATGATTGGAAAAGCTTGCTTTGACGTTGACCACGATCCTAACAATGTTGATTTTTCAGATTGGTTGGCTAGTAAGTTCAATAACCATAAGAGCATGGATCGAGCTACTAAAGATGCGTTATGGGTATATTGGATTAGAGGGGAAGATGAAGAAGTAGAGAGCGACTATGGGTCGTCACTTAATGATTCAACAATCAATGAGGGCATTGAAGAATTATTCAGCATAGACATTGATCTGTTCAATTATGAGACACCTTTGTGCAAACAATTCAAAGAATTTAATTACCTTCTTCAAGTCGACGATGATGTGCTAACTGGAGATCTACCAGGATTCAAAACTTATGATGATTTCAAAAACACCTGGTACTACGAATGGAATGACCAAATACCATGGGTTTGGGATAAACCGTGGGAATTTGAGCACATTAATCACACTTGTACACCTTTCTGTTTCAAGGATGGGAGTAGTGTATGGCCGACCTGTGATTATAAGAATGATGGAACCTGTAATGGGGGAAGTATAATTGGAATGAAACGGGTTGGAAACGATGTATACTTTGAAGACGATGATTGGTATGAAAAAGTTGAAGACTGCCCACGTAAAGCAGAGGCTTTGCAAGAGAGAGGTAGAATCAACTACTTAAAAGGACTTAAGGGAACATCGAACACTACTTTCTGGGAATGGGTGCATGAACAATTTGATGATTACACAAAGCTTAGTTGACGCTTACAATGGGAATTGGAAAGAGAGTGGGAGGCAATTCAAGATGATAATAACAATAAGTCATTAATTGATGAACTTGATGACTATTTGATTAAGGATCCTTATTTTAAGTTTGTTGATAAAGACGAAGAAGAATTCATCAAAAGAAAGTGTCAACTACTTGGGATCCCTTATAATAAGCCACCCATGATTATTTCTGAAAAATTTAAAGTCATTAAATACTCTTTGGGACCAGATGAGGAATATGTTGCGACGAAGACCAAGAGTTATACTAGATTAAGTCGAACGGAAGAAAATGTTGCGGAGCTATACGGGAACATCTTTCGGATGAAAGAAGAAGGATGGACCGTGACAAGAACAAAATAAGGAGCTGAACGTGAGTCTAACTTGAAGACTCTGGAATAAAGACAAGTGCTGACCGGGAGACAACCCGGAGAATTTTTACTATTTTGCTCTGTGTCGAGTCAGTCAGGCCCGCAGAAGATACGGCGCATCTCCATCCTAAGATGCGACGCATCTCCTGCACTGGTCATATCTTATTTTATTTTCTGCATTTTTATTTTTGACTTTAAAACTTTTTGTCAGTTTATTTTAATGCGGCGCATCCCTGGTTAAGGATGCGACGCATCTTTTATTCTGATTCGTATTTATTCCAGGCTCGATACGGCGTATCTTCTTCCATAAGATACGGTGTATCGACTGACCTGATGATTTTCATTTTAATTTTTAAGTTTTATTTTTACTAACTACTAATGTATTATGCAAGTTTGAACCTTCTTAACTTAGGTGTGTTTAAGTCTTGATGGTATTATAGATTCCTGCATTTCCTGTGGATACATCAATTATGAAGCTTAAACGTTCTCATCCACGAGGAAGTTGATTTTTGCTCTTATACAAATAATGGAGGATCATACCGAGCAAATCTCAGGGGAGTTTTTCTGTTCTAATTCTTTTATTTTCCAGTTTTTAACCTTTGATACAAACAACGAGGACGTTGTTTAACTTAAGTGGGGGGATTGGAGAATTAGAACACTTACTTGTCCTAAACTTTTTCAAAAATTATGCTTAAAATGCGCTTAATATATCAAAATTAAAAAAAATTTAGCATGTTTTTGTTTAAGATCTAAGTTGCATAGCTGCACACATAACGTTATTTTCAAAAATTGTGATTTTTCAAAATTCACAAATCTATGAGTGTGCCGGTGACTTGTAAACTTTAGAACTTGGCTTGTATACTATTCGAGACCACCATAATAAGTATTATTTTTATAATTTGAATGACTTGTCTAAATTGGTAAATTTCTAGGATTACACCCAAATAGCCTTTATATGTTATGTGATATTAACTAACTACACTGGTTAGTTAACCCCCGTATAAACCCTTTTGTTACTCTCAATTTTAGAGTAAGATACCCCTAGAAAAACACTCAGAGCCATTCCTTTCGTTTCTTACACCTTTGTTATAATGTTTCGTTACACCCTTACACCTTAGCTTACCCTGTAGATTAAAATCCGTGGTTGGTTAATTGCTTTAGGCAAAGTGTGTTTCCTTACACTACCTGTGTTCGCGTGCGTAATTCATTATCTATGGTTAGGTCGGGAAATTGCACAATGCAATTGGAGTGAAAGTAAATATTGTATATCTTTGAGTCTTGTTTTTCGTGTGTTTACTATTTTCACTATTACCGTTATTTCTGAATCATGAAAAGTATGGAAAAATTATCCAGAGTTATCGTTATAGTGATGTGGTGAAATTTTACACATCTATGTTTATGTTTCAAGTTAAAAAAAAAAAAAAAAAAAAATCGAAAAAAAATGAGGAAAGAAAAGAAAAAAAAAAGAAAAAGGAAAAGTTGGAAGTTTGTTTAACCAACTTATGTAAAGTTTTGTATTAAGTGGTCGATATCACCACTATTTGTTGTATATTATATTTATGGATTGAATGGGAGTTGAACGTTATGGGAACGCCAACTAAGGTTTATTCCTTGATTGAGATCTTGTTGAGTATAATTCGTGTCTACCTAAAGCGTGTGTTTCAAGTGTTAAAGCGTGAGTTATTCAATGATATGAGTCTTATTCATGGAATGGTTGGGATAGTGATTAACCACACTTAGGATTTTAATTTATCTGTTTTGTTTATTTTTCATTTTACACCAATTTGTATCCCAAATATTATCCATACCATATATTATTCTTTATCCAAACCTTTGATTTATTGAGATTAGGGATTTGAGCAATCTTAAGTATCGTAGTCGTGGATTCGGCTATGTATTTATGATTTTGTCGCCCTTTTTGATATAATATTATTGGTGAAGATTACTTGGTCCTATCTTTGGCCTATTCGAGTTAAGGATTTGAGCAATTGCAAGTATCGTGTTCGTGGATTCGATCATGTATTTGTGATTTTGTCGCCTTTTCTGGAATTTGAGATCGATAGAGATTAAGAAGAATGATTAACCCTTAAACCTCAAAACCCTTTTTACCGCTTTAGACTTGTTATTCCTTGGCTTTAGTGGGGGAGATGTGTATACTTGCCAAGCTTATGATAGAATATTTGTCACGACTGGACAGTTAAACGATTAGATTTGCTTTTATCAAAATATTTTATTTTACTTCTAATTCGTTAAGTGTTTGGTTGTGTGATTATGATAAAACGAATGCATGCTTAAATATAAAAATAAATCCTAATATCTTTTAGGATATATTTTCATAAGATTAATTCTAAGGTTTACTTGGGGACAAGTAAAGTTCAAGTGGGGGGATATTTGATGAACTCAAATAAGTACATTTTATTATCATCATTTATCCTATTTATTTGACTTGTTTTATTATATTATGTATGAGAATTGATACTTAATCGTTTACTTTTGTAATTCTCAGTTAAAAACAAGCATTTGGTGAAACTTAGCTATTATGGACTAAAAATGGAGAAAAATGATCAAGATTGGAAAAGGTTGCTGAAATGAAGAGATTGAAGACCATTGCCTGACTTTGAAGAATGCACGCATGCAATTCTGTCATGCGTTGCATATGAAACTTTGGTCAACGAAGAAGAACCAACTTGTTTTACTCCAGATGCGCCGCATTATACTTCTTACATACGGCGCATCACTATCAAGATTTCACCAGTTTCGATCCAAGATACAAGAAGACATGCGCCGCATACAGTTATGAAGATACGCCGCATCTCAAGGCGGTGTACGAATATTCTGGAATATAATAACCTTGGACCCCACGTGAAGTTAAGTCAATGCGCCGCATCTACTTATTCAATGCGCCGCATCTTACCTCAGACAGAAACTATAAATACCCCAAGGCCAGACGAATTTCAAAGACTTTTGACGTACGTGCCATATATCCCTAGACGAGCGAACGAATTCAGATGAATAGGCAGCACAAGACACACCCGAACGAAGATACAAGAGCTGTAAGAAGGTCCTGCATGTGTTTAATTCATTAAGTAGTTTTGTTTCATTGTATTAGTACACTTTAATTCATCAGGATTGGTGGCTTGTGTAATAAGACAACGGAAAGGTTGCACTCCCTTAAAACTGCTTTCCCGTTAATTAAAGTTGATATGTTGATGTCTTTGGTGACTTTTATTAGTGCATTGATAACCTCTGTGTCTATTAGTGGCTTGTCGTATGTGACTACAGAAGATCATATTGCTCCCACGGTTATAACTAACTTGATCACTTAGGAATAACTTTTAGACATAAGTAATCATTAAGGGTTTACTCGCCGATAAGATTAGAGCCAACGAGAAAGGGTTAATTACATACACTTCATATAAAACTAGCAATAAAACAAGTGACAAGCTACTTAATTATCAGGACAGGTCTTCTTATTGTCTCAAGTATTTATCTGTGTACGTGCGTGCTTATCGCTGATTCGTGCTCATTAGTTTAGTTTATTATTTAATTGCAACCAAAACGTGCCAGTCTCTCAGGCTGAACCCCCTTGCGTTAGATTAGGTTGTATAATTGACTTAAGATATTAAAATACTGATTAGAATAACTAGATAATACGTTCCACTCTTAGTGATCGACACTCTACTTACCATTATATTCATACTGACCGGGTACACTGCTCGTTAAGTGTGTGTGTTATTGATAAGTCGGCTAAATATAAATTTAAAACTTGAGTAGGCATTAATACTGCTAAACCGCAACGACACATCACGCGCATCAACACCCCAGAACAGAGCGCAGCTAAAGTATCAAACCTGAAGGTCTCAATTCATCCTGATTACCCGGAGCAAGAAGTATCGATCGGGGGATCGCTGTCTGATAAAGGCAGAGCTGCCGTGTGCGCGCTCTTGCAAAAGAATCTGGATATCTTCGCATGGGAATCAAAGCACATGACTGGTGTGCCACGCTCGATTGCAGAACACAAGTTGAAAATCCGACAAGGATACTCCCCAGTACGACAGAAAAAGCGCGGCCAGGATCCAGAGCGCGCAAAAGCCATTCTAGAGGAAGTACACAAACTTGTTGACGCAGGTATCATGCGAGAGGTCTATTACCATGACTGGCTCTCCAATCCAGTGATGGTCAAGAAGAGTGATGGTAGTTGGCGGATGTGCGTGGATTTCACTGATCTCAACAAAGCATGTCCACAAGACTGCTACCCACTACCAGAGATAGACTGGAAGGTAGAATCTTTATGCGGATACCCCTTTAAATGTTTTTTAGACGCATACAAAGGGTACCACCAAATCCAAATGGCTAAAGAAGACGAGGAAAAAACAGCCTTCCACACAAGCCAAGGTGTCTACTGTTATACAATGATGCCTTTTGGCCTAAAGAATGCGGGCGCCACCTACCAGCGATTGGTAGATAATGCATTTGAAAAGCAAGTGGGCCGCAACCTAGAGTTCTATGTTGACGACCTTGTCATAAAAAGCCATACCGAAGACGAAGTGGTCCGCGACATTGAAGAAACATTTAGAACACTACGAAAGATCAACATGAAGTTAAATCCTAAGAAATGCACTTTTGGCGCTACAGAAGGCATGTTCCTTGGATACTTGATAGAACCTGATGGCATTAAACCATGCCCAGAAAAAACGGAGGCTGTCATCCAACTCCCTTCACCACGCACGTTGAAAGAAGTCCAGTCTCTGAATGGAAAACTAGCCGGGTTGAACAGATTCCTGTCCAAATCAGCAGATAAGTCACTCCCCCTCTTTAAAACACTCAAGAAGTGTACAAAAAAAGGAGACTTTCGTTGGACTACAGAAGCGGAAGAAGCTTTTACACCGCTTAAGCAACATATAACAACGCTTCCCAAGCTAGTCGCACCCCGACCAGAGGAGGAGTTAATTGTGTACTTGTCTGCGACTCATGGAGCAGTCAGCGCGGTGCTACTGACAGATAGGAACTCCGTACAAACACCGGTATATTTTGTAAGCAAAGCGCTCAATAAGACAGAGATTAACTATAGCCCAATGGAAAAGTTGGTCTTGGCATTAGTATTTGCCGCCAAAAGGTTGCGCAGGTACTTTCAAGCACACCCAATAGCGGTGATCACAGACCAACCAATCAAGCAAGTTATCTCCAAACCCGACGCATCGGGGCGATTACAAAAGTGGAGTGTATTGCTACGTAAGCATAACATCTCTTATAGACCACGCACTACGGTTAAAGGGCAAATACTAGCAGACTTCATCATCGAAAAACCAGACACCGATGCTGCACCTCCACGGAGCGAGGTAGAACTACAAGAACCATGGGTCCTGTTCACGGATGGATCTTCATGCGTGGATAGGTCGGGCGCAGGCCTTATCCTCACCAATCCAGAAGGAATGGAATTCACTTACGCACTGCGCTTTGAATTCACAGCTACGAATAACGAGGCAGAGTATGAAGCCCTAATTGTTGGACTACGCATTGCAACTCGAATGGGTGTACGCAACCTAGAAGCAAATGTGGATTCCCGATTAGTAGCCAACCATGTGTTAGGCGAATATGTAGCTAAAAAGGATAACATGGTTCAATACCTCGACAAGACCAAGTCACTAATCCAAGGTTTTGACAGGTTTACCATTAAACAAGTTCCTAGAGGGGAAAACAAAAAAGCGGATGCGCTAAGCAAGATCGCATCTACAAGCTTTGCGCACCTGTCAAAACAAGTGTTGGTGGAGATCCTAAAAAATAAATCCATCTCGGAGATGGAGATATCCACGGTAATAGAGGAGCAGAATCCTACGTGGATGACCCTTGTTGTCGAATTTATAAGCAAAGGCATATTGCCCCATGAGCAGAAGGACGCTCGACGGATACGGCGCACAGCGCAGAGGTTCGAACTTCGAGATGGTATCCTATATCGGCGCTCATTTCTACAACCATGGCTTCGGTGCGTTGGACCTCTTCAGGCAAATTACGTACTCTGAGAGATCCACGCCGGTTCATGCAGTATGCACTCAGGACCACGGTCCGTCGTAGCACGAGCCTTGCGGTCAGGATACTACTGGCCCACTATGCATCGCGATGCGCGTGATGTGATAAAGAAATGTAGCGACTGCCAAGTTCATAGACCCATCCCGCGCCAACCACAACAAGAGCTAATGCCTATCACTTCGCCATGGCCATTCTATAAGTGGGGTATCGACATTGCGGGTCCCTTCCCTGTTGCAGCAGGGGGACTGAAATTTCTTATTGTGGCTATAGACTACTTCACTAAGTGGATTGAGGTAAAAGCAGTGGCGACAATCACAGGTAATCAAGTAAAACGATTCATTTGGGAAAATATTGTATGCCGCTTTGGATTACCTGGGGAAATCATTTCGGACAACGGAAAACAATTCCGCGATAACCCGTTCAAAGACTGGTGCGCAGAACTAAATATTACACAACACTTCGCGTCGGTTAAACACCCACAAACCAATGGTTTGGTTGAGCGCGCAAATCGTAGTCTAGGCGAAGGAATTAAAGCGCGCCTGGACAAACACAAAGGAAGATGGGTGGATGAATTGTCGCATGTCTTATGGGCGCACCGCACGACAATCAAAGTTAGCAATGGAGACACCCCCTTTTCTCTTGTCTATGGGACAGAAGCTGTCATACCAGCTGAAATTGGGATGCCAACTATTCGTACCGCGGAAGTTAATGTCGCAACCAATGACGACGAATGGCGTATAGACTTGGACCTATTGGAAGAAAGGCGTGAACGCGCAGCTATACGTAAGGCAAAAGCCAAGTCAAAAATGAAGGGATACTACGATGCTAAAGTTCGAAGCACCTCATTCAGACCAGGCGACTTTGTATATCGCGCTAATGATGCGAGCCACGCAGAAGATACAGGTAAACTTGGACCAAAGTGGGAAGGACCCTATGAGGTCGTTGAAGCACTAGGAAAAGGCGCGTACAAGATGCTTGACATGGATGGCCGTGAGCTACAACGCACATGGAATATTTGCAATCTCAAGAGATGCTATCTTTAGGAAAGGTTAAGACCCCGCCCACAGACACTTCCACACTTTAGTAAGTGCTCAATAAATATCCGTGTATTTACATTTTTGTTTCATCTAGGCAAATGTCTTTCTTTTTCCAAAAACTTGCAAGTATTAATTAAATGTCGCGGTTTCTAGCTAACTCCGCGACACACTTTACTTTGTTGTTTACATATTATTTATGTCTCAATATTGTTGTTATATTACCTTTTGCCTACATGGCGTGCATGCACTTATTAAAACCCACGATGGTAAAGGATGAGTAAACCTACTAAAAACTCGTTGAGTAAGAGGGTTGCAAACCCATCAACATCGGATCACGCATCCTTGTTAAACACCTTACTCTCAAGACGTTGGAGTAAGTTCATTGTGCATCCCACGACGGATACACAACAATGCACACTGTGCGCGTTTAACAAATTAGGAGTTAAGACTCTTAACCCCTTGACATGGTATTCGCAGTACGCTGCATGTCAGCCCATACACTTGTGAATTTCATATATATTCGCGCTTGACATTAAGTCATGAATTTCATACACGATTATGTTATAAGTGATTATAGATTCCTGTAATATTTTTTAAGTGCGTTTATATAACGGTTTGATTCTTAGACATAACATAGACGTCTTGTACGCAAAGACAGATAACTAAGTACAAACATCATAACCACAATCACATAAAATATGCGTACAATCGCACTTTCAAAATATCATTTTATTATGGACTACGAGTTCATACAAAGTATATATTTAACATGCACATGTGCAACAAAATGTTAACCTATTACAAAATATCACAAAGTCAAAACAATCTAAAAGCTGTGGGAGCGTCTAAGCTCTGAACTGCTAACATGGTACGCAACACTCCCAGTTTCCTCAAGCTTCTTCAGAAGATCATAATCCTTGGGTGACACTGTCAGTACACTAACAGGTACTCCATCAGATCTTGGAATATGTGCAGCACCAATACCACAAAGGATGGCCTTCCCCTTCACACCCTGCTTCTTCGCAAGCCTCATGGCATGGGCCTCTAAGGATTCCTTCAGCGGGATTTCCTTCTCGAGGGCAAAAGGATTTAAGATGTTGCGAGGACGAGCAAAGATAGGTACCTGCAGCTGCGACACATCTAGCTTAAGAAAGTAATCAGGTTGTGCCTCTGCGTCCTCTGCTGCGTGCCTAGCCAAGGTTAACCCCTCCATAATAACACCTATGGGGTAATCTTGATCGCGCTCCAGTTGAGCAATGTGAGGAAGATCTAACAGCTTCATATTCTCCATAGCAGCGACAAGCTCATCATAGGCATCAGCATTATAACCTGGTACTTGTGCGGCAGGCACTGTCAATAACTTGCTCTCGGAAAGCTCCTCTATAGCCTGCGCCTTGCCATGTGCCAACGCACGCTCAACAACATCCCCAAAGGCCCCCATCAGCTCTTGAGACTCCATAGTACTCAAAGCAGCAAGGCGCAAACCATGGCTGATAAGCCACCTGCGCTCAGCAATTGAAGATACTAGGTGTGGGTACAGCTCTTCATCATACTCAATACTGAGATTGCGCAGCTTAACTTCCTGCTTCTCCAGCGACCCCTCCACAGCCTTACGAAATTCATCCAATCTAGAGAAGTGAGCATTCTTGTTAAGCTCCATGTACTTCAAGACCCAAAGACAAGTGGCCTTGTAATCTGTTAACCCAGCATGCTCTTGGCTCACTTGGGCAAGTAATGACATCTTCTCTTCAGCAAGCTTCTGGGCATACGCATCTGTTGCCTTTACCTCAGCCTGAGCATCAGCCAACTGCGCCTTCAGAAGCGCAATCTCCTCATCTTTTTGCACATAGCGGCTACCTTCACCAGCATACCTTGATTGTAGTTGTGCAACTAAGGAGGCCTGGTGCGCAGCAGCCAAACCTAACTCCTCTATCAGATGGTCCGTTAGCACATCCTCAAATGTCTTCGGCTCAGTCTCTTGGCTCTTCTACGCAAGATCATCAGTATGTGTGGGACTCGCCTTGGGTGGCGAATTCCCAACACGCGCAGCATCATCATCAGCAGCTTCAACACTGCACGCAAATAAAAAAGTTACTCTATAGTATCAACGTGGAATAAAGAACTGAAGATCTAAAGATACAAGTCTCATTACTTACTTGGGGGGAGGAGTTTTAGTTGGCGACGCATCCTCTTCTGATGATGATTTCCCACCAGAGATAACATGGCGCCTTCTTTTAGATGTACCCGCGCCATCATCACCAGAAGTTTTCTTGCGCTTCACCCCTTGGCTAGCCTCCTCGGGCCCACTTTCAGCCATGGCAATCCCCACACTCTCTGACGAGTCTGTGTGCGATGGCTCCACCACAGGGACTTGTACCCCAGGAGTTGGAAAACTGCAAATAGGAATCGCCTCTAAAACAACTGGGGGGACATCCTCTGGTTCCTCCTGTACGATCTCCATAGTGCGCCCCGCGGTAGCCTCCAAAACTGGCTCCTCACCTTCTCTTAAAGGGCGCACTCCTACGGTCACCTGTTTGGGTCTCGTCAAGCGCACCACGCTGAATAGATCCATCTCTGCGCAACAAACCACAAACAAACACAAAGAGGGTTACAAAAGCTACAATAGTGAAGAGCGCTTACACTACTGAGCGAATGAGAAGAAAGGACAAGCACCCACCCCGGTTATCCTCATCCAAAAAGGTTGGCACCTCGTCAGGACCTCCGAAGTAGTTACGACTAATGCCCATATGCACCAAAAACTCTTCTGGGTAAGCGTTGATAGGGATGCGATTGGCATTAATCGTTTCCGCATCATCTGCGTTATACGCTCTGGGGATGGGGCGCTCATCCTTCGGTAATGACCCTTAGGTATAGAACTCAAAATCCCATGGAAACAATGCATCATCAACCCAAAAGAATTTCTCCCTCCAATTCCTAAGTGCGTCTAACTTTTCCGTATAGCACTGCAGTCGCCCTGCGCGCTTGGAAAAGGACACCCACCCGTTTGACCACGACGAGTGATAAAACGTGCAGAACAGATGGATTGTGGGGTTAATCGCCAACAAGCGACAATTTACTTCAAAATTTGTTATTTTTGCTGCACCTATACAGTGCAGTTGGGAAATATGGAGGCGATAGTAGTTTAAAACATCGCATAAGAATAGAGAAATGGGCACACGTTGGTTGGCGAATGATGCGCGTGTATGTCGTTGCGGTTTAGCAATATTAATGCCTACTCAAGTTTTAAATTTATATTTAGCCGACTTATCAATAACACACACACTTAACGAGCAATGTACCCGGTCAGTATGAATATAATGGTAAGTAGAGTGTCGATCACTAAGAGTGGAACGTATTATCTAGTTATTCTAATCAGTATTTTAATATATTAAGTTAGCTATACAACCTAATCTAACGCAAGGGGGTTCAGCCTGAGAGACTGGCACGATTTGGTTGCAATTAAATAATAAACTAAACAAATAGGCACGAATAAGCGAATAGCACACACGTACACAGATAAATACTCGAGACAATAAGAAGGCTGTCCTGATAGATAAGTAGTTTGTCACTTGTTTTATTGCTAGTTTTATATGAAGTGTATAGTTCGATGCAACGCACCGAGATTAAGTCCTTTCTCGTTGGTTCTAATCTTATCGGCGAGTAAACCCTTAATGATTACTTATGACTATCCTATTTATCTTTCTTCCTACTTTTCTACAGACGATAGAATGCATAGGCGATCTAATAAATAGGCGAGGGCAGAGGCATGGCGACCCGATCAACGCTCAGCTAGACACAGAGGTTATCAATGCACTAATAAAAGTCACCAAAGACATCAACATATAAACTTTAATTAATGAGAAAGCAGTTTTAAGGGAGTGCAATCTTTCCGTTGTCACATTACACAAGCCACCAATCTTGATGAATTAAAGTTTACTAACACAATAAAACAAAACTACTTAAAGAATTAAACACATGCAGCACCTTCTTACAGCTCTTGTATCTTTGTTTGGGTGTGTCTTGTGCTGCCTATTCGACTGAATTCGTCCTAGGTTTCTCTGGTCTTCGTACTTCGGATATAATATATGTCACGACCAAAGCTCGTCTGGTCTTGGGGTATTTATAGTTTCTGTCTGAGGGTAGGATGCGGCGCATCTAGTAAGTAGATGCGGCACATTTATACCCCTACTTTCCCTTCAGGGAAGTCCGCTATGGGCGCAGTCGCCACCGGAACCACCGGGTGCAACGCGATCAGGATATAATAATCCGAGGTGAACAGACGAAGTTCGTCCTCGGTTATATCGGATGTAAAGTCGGTTAATTGAAGAACCATGTTTAGAATTCAATGGATTCTGCAGCGCACGCGCTATTACCTTAAGAGTTGTTGATTTCTTGTTCGCTGTTTAGAGGTTTTAACAATGGTGGCAATGGACGTTTTTACTATGATAGCCACAGTGAAATGGAGACAACACTTTATATAGGGTTACATGCTCTCATGGATGATTGACATGTGTAACCCACTCGCTCTAATCGTGTGGCTGGGAGATCAAGAGGTGAAACACTTTTTCACCCACCCCTCACGATTTACGAGGGATATTCGGATTTACTTGGACTAGATTCATCGTATTGCTTTTAGGCAGGAAACACTTGAAACTTCCCCGCTACGCATTCTGGAATATTTTTTCGCTACAGTTGTTAGTCTAGCATCCGCAGTTTCACCTTGCGCATACTAGACTGGGGGGGGGGGGGACATGATGACGTATAGTTCGCACTCGGGTCACGAACCCGACCAATACTCAAGCCCATCACGCGTGGGCTATCACGATAAAGATTTGGGCTTACAACGGCCCAAATCCGAAATCTATTATTGGCCTTGATATAGGATCTCTTATTTACGGGATAAGAATCAATAGACCGAATAAGGCGGGATACGCCGAAGAGTAAGGAACACGAAACCAACAAGGATTTCGTGTGTATATAAAGGGCATCTCGGCTCTCATTAAAGGTATCATATCATAACCCTAACTCTTCACTAAAACCCTAAAACCGATTACTTACTCTCACGCCGGAGGATAATCGTGGGAGACAATCCCACGATAAGCCTAACGGTGTTTTTTGTTCTCTTAGTGCGCAGGTCTCAAGCATTAAGATCCAATTGATACGGGAACAGGAATCCAAACAAGGAACGCCCAACTTTTGTATCAACAGACACCATTACTATTATGATGATTATGTTGGTTTTATTATTAAAATCATAATTTGAGCATTTTAAAGAATCAAGAAGTTATTTTTATATCAAAATCTTCATGTTTTTGCTCGCTTTGTTTTAAGTATAAGTTTGGTGACAATGAGACTGATTTGTCAGTGTAAAAAATGGCTAAAAGGAAATCTGGACAACAAACCTTAAGTGTAGTTGCTCAGATTTTTACTATTTTTATAAATATTATTGTATCTAGAGTTATACAAGGTAGTACGATGTGGTATTAATATCCCAATGTTCAACTTATTGTTGGGGACATATTAAAAATAGTTTTGAGTCTAATATGATAGAAACAGAAGCTGATAAACTTACGGGTCATAATCGGTCAAAAGTGACAGTTTGAGAAAAAACATAAGATTAATAGAAAGTCATTAGCGTTGAAATCCTTATGATAAATAATGACTAATTCGACAATTCTAATGTGTATATAGGTTCTGGACAAGAATTATACTTCTCTTTTATGGAGCAATAATGTTAAGTAGAATGATGTTGCTTGGCTTTAGAGTGCTAAGGAACATTTCAGGAAACTGCTATATTGCATGTGGAGTTCCATAGCTTTTTTTCGTTGCTTTTAATTTTATGATCTTTTGACATTTTCAGTTTGTTATATGTTGTAATTTCTAAGGGGGTGTTTGGGATTGCTAACAAGAACTATTCATTTCTTTATTGTGTTTTGATATAATAGATCAACAATTTTTACATGGCTTGGGTTTGTTTATCCATGTGGTAACATTGGCAATGGTGGCACCTGTAAGACCTGTTATGAGCTCCTCTAGGAAAAATGGTTCAACATTCATCCTTAAGTTATCATACATGTAATCACACATTACACATTTAATGTGTATACATGTACACGTACTCGAAAACAAAATTATCAAAAAGTAATTGTGTACGGTAGGCCAGAAGTTGTATTCACACACTTATGATAGGCTGCAAGGTTTTGGTAGTTTCTCATGGAAGTACTTTTGTGAAAATACTGCTTTTAAGTTAATGGTGAGTTTGTATTTGTGACTAAACAAATGATTACGAATACATTGGTTTTGGTCACGAGTTCAATTTGTGTAATTTATATTTTAAATATCACTATAAAGAATTTTTTATCCCCTACCGTGTTTTGCTAAATTTCTTTGCTAATATGCCGGTTTAGTTAGGTTTCGAGACTGTCGTTGGTGTCTCATTAGGAGTCTTCCCAATTGATGATATGTTTTTTATGTAAATTTTAAGAAATATATTCGATATTAATGCAACAAAATAAGGTATTTGATTTGGGAACAATCTTAAGACAATACATATTCGGTATTAAAAAATGATAAAAAAATTTATGTCAAAATCTCGTGCGTGCACGGGTATTATAACTAGTATGTTACTAAAGTTTGATCTCCGGTTACATAAGTTACTGAACCTTTTAAATGATGACATGACTTATTTTTTAAGTACAAAATGGTCCTTGTCGTTAGCCGGGTTTCACGGATTTAGTCCCTAGACCACTATTTCAGTTAGTTTGACCGTTTTTATGCGTTTTCATATGTTCTTACCCGTTTTTATACGTTTTGACCGTTTTCATTCGTTTTTTTACGTTTTCGTCCGTTTTCCTTACGTTTTCGCCCGTTTTTATATGTTTTCATACGTTTTTATTCGTTTTCATCCGTTTTTATACGTTTTCGTCTGTTTTTCTTTATGTTTTCGCCCGTTTTCTTATGTTTTCAAACGTTTTCATCCGTATTTTTACGTTTTCATATGTTTTTATTCGTTTTCAATCGTTTTTATACGTTTTCGTTCGTTTTTATTCATTTTCATCCGTTCTTATTCTTTTGCATCCATTTTTATACGCTTTCGACAGTTTTTCTTACGTTTTTTTCCCATTTTTCTTATGTTTTCATACGTTTTCGTCAATTTTTTTTACGTTTTTATCAGTACTTATACGTTTTATCCATTTTTATGTGTTTTGATCCATTTTTATACGTTTTCGCCCATTTTCTTATGTTTTCATATGTTTTGTCCGTTTTTATATGTTTTTCCCAATGCGTAAGAAAACTTATGAAAACGTATAAAAACAGAAAAAAGTGTAAGAAAACTTATGAAACGTAACTAAACATATGAAAACATAAGAAAACGGGCGAAAACGTATAAAAATAGATGAAAACACATAAAAATGGATAAAACCATATAAGAACGGATAAAAATGTAAAAGAACGGACGAAAACATATGAAAACATAAGAAAACGGGCGAAAACGTAAGAAAAACTGGCGAAAGCGTATAAAAATGGATCATAAATTATAAGAACGGATGAAAATGAATTAAAACGTATAAAAACGAACGAAAACATATAAAAACTGTTGAAAGAGAATAAAAATATGTGAAAACGTAAAAAGAGGGACGGAAACGTTTGAAAACATAAGAAAACGGGCAAAAACATAAGAAAACCAAATGAAAACGTATAAAAATGGATGAAAACGGATAAAAACGTATGAAAACATATAGAAATGGATAAAAACGGGCAAAACGTAAGAAAAACGAACGAAAACATAAAAAAACGAACGAAAACGGATAAAACGTACGAAAATGGATTAAAACGTATGAAAACGTATAAAAACGGATAAAAAAGTATGAAAACGTATAAAAACGATTAAAAACATATGAAAACGCATAAAAATGTGTTGATGCAAATAATGTTCTAAAAACGTTATTTATAACTTTCGATAACTTCACGTTTTGAGGATGACAAAATGTGAAAACACGTTACGTTAAAATTAACGTAAACAAGTTTCTAGTCGAAAGATCTCATTTCTACACAAATCACTCTAGGTATGAACAAACAAATTTACAACTTGACAAATGATCAAAGAAGTGAATTTGTGTTTAAAACTTCACATTTTTAATGTGACAAAACATTTTTACAAAAATATACTTTACAAGTTATTTTTGTATAATTAAGAAATGTTTTAATGGAAAAATAAGTTCAAATAACATAACAACTATTCCCCCCCCCCCAAAAAAAATCAGGTCCAAACTTCCCCAAATAAGTTTTCACCACAAAAGACAAAAAGAGGAGCGTTTTTATCTGGCACGGTACCACTAAATTTAGTGGTAGCGTATGTGATTTAGTGAAGTCGTGCCTTCATAACGGCCAGATTTTTTCTGCCTATAAATACCAGCCCACTTCACAGATTTTGAGCATCCTTTTTCACACAGAACTTTCTGAGTTTAATACTCTCACCACATCTTTTCTTCTTGATCATTTAGTTTAGTTTTCTTTTGTTTAAAGAGTGATCCAATCATCCAACCAAGTGATCACCTTCATTCCTCTACTAGTGCAAGAGAAGAACACAAGGTATCCAAGAAGATACAAAGTGTTATAGTTGTAGTTAATGCACTTGTAACATTTGTTACACACTTGTTGTATCGTTGTATACATCAAGATCATTTTTCTTTTGAGAGGTTGTGAGAGAAGATCATTGTGATCTTATAGCGATATTGAATATCTCTTGTAGCTTGTGAGCTAGTGTGTTGATCAAGATTGATCAAGGGTAGATCGAGTCTAGTGTGTTGATTGTGTGAAGTAGAAAGGATCAAGTGGATCGTGGTAGATTGGTGCTAGCTAAGATTAGCACTCGACATCTAGCTTAGTGTCGGAAATAGGATAAGCGACGTTGTACGGTTTTCTCCGCCTGAAGGGAGGTTTGTTGACATAGTGCTTGAAACTCTCGAGTGTGGTACTCGGGGAGTGGAGTAGGGCGAAGAAGAGCTTCGTGACCGAACCACTATAAAGTAAATTGTATTTTAAAACTTGAATCGATCAATGGATTCCGACAAATATCTAGAAGGGAAATCTATGCAAAGACCACCACTTTTCGAAACCGATTGTTTTATATATTGGAAAACAAGATTCGAAACGTATGTGAAATCAAAAGACATTGATCTTTGGCATATTATTACTGAGGGTGACTTTCAACCGATTCAAAAGAATCCGGAAACTAAAAGGGATGAAATAGTTCCTTATAATAAACAAAGTGATGAACTTAAAAGAAAATTAGCTAAAAATGATGAGGCTAAAATGATGATTTACAATGCTTTGCCTAAAAAGGAATTTGAAAGAATTTTCATGTGTAATACGGCAAAAGATATTTGGAAAACTTTGTTAGTCACTCACTAAGGTAATAATCAAGTCAAAGAGAACAAGATAGATCTTCTTGTGCAACAATATGAACAATTTTCCATTTCGGAAGATGAATCTATTGATAATGCTTTTGCTAGATTTAATACTATTATTACTAGTCTTAAAGCTCTTGATGAAGGTTACTCTAGCAAGAATTATGTTAAGAAGTTTCTTAGAGCTCTACATCCTAAATGGAGAGAAAAGGTCACCGCCATTGAAGAGTCAAAGGACTTGGCGACATTATCACTCGATGAACTAATAGGAAACTTGAAGGTTCACGAGATGATAATCAAGAAAGACTCCGATATAGTTAAAGGCAAAAGCGAGAGAGTTAGATCTCTAGCGTTGAAAGCCAAAAAGGAGTCTAGTGATGAGGAATGTTCGGGTTCCGATAGTGAAGATGAAGAGTATGCGTTAGCCGTTAGAGACTTTAAAAATTTCTTTAGGATAAGAGGTAGGTTCGTTAGGCATCCTCGTGATGACAAGAAGCTGTCACACAAGAACCGAATTGAGAAGAAAGGGACAAGTGATAGGAAATGCTTTAGATGTGGAAATCCTAATCACCTCATAGGAGAATGTCCCAAACCACCGAAAACCAACAACCAAAGAGCTTTCGTAGGAGGCTCTTGGAGTGATAGCGGTGAAGAAGAAGAGAAGAAGCCCAACGATGAAACATGCCTAATGGCTCAGGCTTCTAATGGGGTACATTCCGACTCTTCTTATTATAGTGATGATAATTCGTCAATAGATGATAACATACTAAATGACAAATATAATAAACTATGCGAAGTAAGTTCTAAAATTTTAGGTAGAAACAAAACACTAAAATTAAAATTGCATGAACTCGAAGTGCAAGTTTTAGAACTAAAGGATCAAGTCAAAAGACTTGAGAAAAATAAAGAAGTAGACGTAGGATGTAAGTCATGCATAAGTCTTCATGTAGAAAATGAAAAACTCAAAGAAAATGCGTTAAGGATCATTAAGTTTGAAGAAGGAACAAAGGCACTTAATGATATGCTTGAAAACATTAGGTTTAGTGAACATGACCGTGCATGCTTAGGATTTGACCCAAACCAAGCTTCTACAAGTGGTACTAAACAAGTAAAATTTGTAAAGCCTGGAGTATCTGAAATTATAGGTGACGACACCACTAAAGGTACAGACGGCACCACTAAAATTAGTGGTACCGTGGTACCGTCTGGTGCTAAAGTCAGATCTGGGTCAATTTTGAAAAATAACTTAAGTCCTAAACCGAGTCACATAGTTATTAATAATGTAGAAGTACCTATTGCTAGTAAAAAGGAGGTCAAAAGTTTTTACAAACCCTTGTCAACCCCCGGGCTTGGCTTAGTAAAACCCGACACTAGGTCAAAGACTCCTTAACCTAGAAAAACAAATGTTCCTAAACCTCGGTCAAGAACTCCTCTACCGAGAGGTAACTCTAGAAGACAAAGTTATCCAAGTAACTATCCCGTAACTTGGAATAACCGTCAACTACAAAGTTACTTACCATGGGAAATTTGTCCTCCGTTCCAACATCCTAACCAAATGCAACTAATGCATGGGATGTTTAACACTAACAACTTTGGACCCATGAGATATTGGGGACCAAATGTTTGAATGTTTGTCTTATTCAATAGATATGCTTGGGAATCGACTTGGAGCCTGATGAATGGGTCAAGGATAGTGGATGCACTAATCATATGACGGGTAACCGAAGTCTATTCTCATCATACAAGGCGTACAACGAAGGTAATGTCACTTTCGGTAGCAAACTTAAGGGCAACATAATAGGCAAAGGTACGATTACTCAAAACTCCCTCACTATTAAAGATGTTGAGCATGTAGATAACTTAGGATTTAACTTGCTTAGCATTAGTCAAATGGTAGACAATAAGTGTAGAGTTATATTCTCCGAAGAGGGTAGTGAGATCATTAAGAATGGTAAAACCATAGGCAAAGGAGTTAGGAGGAATGGCTTATTTGTTATGAAAATAGGAAATAAGCCTCAGGATAAGATTTGCTTAGCAACCATAGATGATAATTCCACTCTATGGCATAGGAGATTAGGTCATGCCAATAATGCGCTTGATACAATCATTAGGAACTAGTTAGAAACCTACCCAAGATTAAGTTTGATAAACACTTTTGTGACGCTTGTAAAGTTGGAAAACAAGCTCATTCTAGTCACAAAGCTAAGAATATGGTCTCGACCTCTAGATGCCTAGAACTCCTTCACATGGACTTATTTGGTCCATCCGCCGTACGGAGCTACGGAGGAAATTACTACACCTTAGTAATAGTTGATGACTACTCTAGGTATACTTGGACTAGATTTCTTAAGAATAAGACACAAGCTTTCGAGGAATTAGAAATCTTTAGTAAGAAAGTCCAAAATCAACTTGGGTGTACAATAGTCTCAATTAGGACGGATCATGGTCGGGAATTTGATAATGAAGTGCAATTTGGAGTATATTGTGATGCTAATGGTATTACACATAATTTCTCGGCTCCACGCACTCCACAATCAAATGGGGTAGTTGAGCGGAAAAATCGTACTCTACAAGAGATGAGTAGAACGATGTTGAATGAACAATCAATTCCGCAAAAGTTTTGGTGTAATGCGGTGGATACCTCAACTTACATTCTTAATAGGATTCTAATTAGACCTATCTTAGGAAAAACACCATATGAAATCATGAAAGGTAGAAAACCTACTCTTGATTACTTTAGAGTGTTTGGAAGTAAGTGCTTCATTCTCAACACTAAAGATTACCTCACCAAGTTTGACCCAAAGTCTTACGAAGGTGTTTTCCTAGTTTACTTCCAAAATAGTAAAGCCTATGTTGTTCTAAACAAGGAAACAATGAAAGTCGAAGAGTCACTCAACGTGACATTCGATGAAAGTCCTCCACCAACTAAGACATCACCCTTGGTGGATGATGACTTAGATGAGGATGAAGCCACTAAGGTTAATGGCAAGAAAACCATAGAAGATGACATTGAGGATGAAATAGTTGAAGTTGACGAAGTTGTCAACATTAAGGAATCTAAGAACCATCCTATTGAAAATGTCATAGGAAACCTAAACCAAAGAACCCTTAGGTCACAAGCTCAAAACAAAAGTAATTTCTTTTGTTTTATATCAACCGTAAAACCTAAGAATGTCGGTGAAGCAATTAAGGATGAAAGCTGGGTAGTTGCCATGCAAGAAGAGCTTAATCAATTCACCGCAAACCAAGTTTGGGATTTAGTACCTCCACCTAAGAATCAAAGCATCATAGGAACTAAGTGGGTGTTTAGGAATAAACTCGACGAAAATGGCGTCGTAACTAGGAATAAGACAAGGTTAGTAGCACAAGGCTATAACCAACAGGAATGAATAGATTACGATGAAACTTATGCACCCGTAGCTAGATTAGAGTCTATTAGGATACTCCTTGCCTATGCTTGCGCCTTAGACTTTAAGTTATACCAAATGGATGTGAAAAGTGCATTCCTAAATGGTTATATCAACGAGGAGGTATATGTTGCACAACCTCCGGGATTCGTTGATTTCGAGAAACCGAATCATGTTTATAAACTCAAGAAAGAACTCTATGGTCTCAAACAAGCTCCTAAAGCTTGGTACGATAGACTAAAGGCATTCTTGATTGAACATGAATATACCATGGGAGTGGTTGACAACATACTTTTCACGAAGAAACGTAATTCACATCTCATCATTGTTCAAATATATGTCGACGACATTATATTTGGCTCAACTTGTCCAGAACTGTGCAATGATTTCTCTGAGATCATGCGTGACGAGTTTGAGATGAGCATGATGGGCGAATTAAATTTCTTCCTTGGTTTACAAATAAAACAAATGGAAGATAGTATCTTCTTTAATCAATCTAAGTATAGTAAGGAGATGCTTACGAAATTTAGTTTAGAAGAGTCTAAGCCCATGAAAACTCCCATGTCCACGGAAATTAAACTCACGAAAGATGAAGAAAGTGAGTCCGTGGATAGCACTAAGTATAGAGGTATGATAGGAAGTTTATTATACCTCACGGCAAGTAGGCTCGATATCATGTTTAGTGTCTGCCTTTGTGCTCGCTTCCAAGGGGATCCCAAAACCTCTCACCTTGAAGCAGTTAAGCGTATCTTCCGATACATTAAAGGCACTATACACTTGGGATTATTCTATCCCAAGGGGACCGGTATAGAAACTGTTGTCTATGCCGACTCTGATCCTGCGGGAGATTATGTGGATCGAAAAAGTACGAGTGGTGTTTGTACCTTCATGGGTTGTTGTCTAACTTCTTGGTTCCCAAGAAACAAACGGCTCTTGCTATCTCCACGACCGAAGCCGAGTACGTAAGCGCCGGAAAGGCATGTCAACAAGCACTATGGATGAAACAAGCTCTTAATGACTATGACATCCATCTAGATGACGTTCCCATTATGTGCGATAATAAAGGTGCTATTGACTTGAGCAAAAACCCCGTTCAATACTCTCGTACTAAACACATCAAAATTCGTCACCACTTCCTTCGCGATAACGTTCAGAAAGGAAACATTTCTATTGAGAAAGTTCCTTCTCAAGAAAATATCACCGACATCCTGACCAAACCTCTCAAACGAGAATCCTTCAACTATCTTCATCTAGGTCTAGGAATGATGAAACATATTCCATAAATCTCATGACCATTTAAGTCATTCCTCATATCCCTCTTATGACTACTTAAATATTTCATGGGAAATATTGAAGTCATCTCGTGTGTTTTGTCTCATGACTTTTCAAAGTTATCTCCTTTCGTCTAGTCTAGGTTCCCCTCGTCAAAAGAATTTATTAGGTATAAATTCTTTACTCGTGTCAAAAAGTCTCACAAAATCAGCGAGACTTATTCGTCAAAAATCAAAATGGGATGAAATTTCATCCCAGCAGATCACGGCTCCACTAAAGTGGCATGGCACCATTAAATTTAATGGTACCGTGGTACCGTGTATCTGATACATCCCGTATTTCAGTCCTCATTTCCCACATTATACATTTTAAACCTTCCCAACTTCTGCAATTGCTGTCAAAACCAAACCTCACAACCCAAAATTCAATTACACCCCTTCAAGATCTAATTCAAGGCATTGATTCTCAAGATTACCAACTACTTTTACTTCTTCAACATGACTTGTAAGTCATTTGACTCTACTTTTCCTTAATTTTGAGTCTAGGGTTTGTTCATGCATAAAAATTGAATTGGGGTTTTTCAATTTTAATTGAGTCTCTATGAAATTAGGACTAGGATTAGCCAATGCATAACCTTCATGATTCCCTCAACTTAGGATTTGCATAAACCCATATATTTTAGTCCAAATTCACTTTTGAGCAATTAGCTTTAAGAGGAATCATGTTTAGGATAATTGTTATTGCATTGAGAGTCTCTAACAATAAAGTCCTTCAAACTTAAAACATTTTGGCGCCAATACTTTGAAGTCGCCAAACACCCCAATTCCATTGTTTTCGAAAAATTTCACGAAACTAGGATCATGAAACATTTTTCGTGCATTGTTGATGCCAACTAAAAACGTTTTCTCATGCATACATGATCTCACGAATATTGATTGAAGTACATAACCAATATGTATTTATCAACATATTTTTTTAAGCAAAAGTGAATATTAGGAGCGTTTGGATAATCTCATTATTTCAGTTATAGAGTCGAGATTACCGCACCTCCACATAGTCTGCATATAGGCACACACTAGGCACATGTCTTTGAAATGAAATAGTTTCAATTTTAATCTTTGATAAATTTTTCATAGGTAACAAGAGATATCACATGTTTGATTATGATCATGAACTGACAGATGATTACATTCCCAAACCATCAATTGATCCAGACACCCCACTTTCTTACATACAAAGTTTCCAAAACCTAGAGTCTCGTCTTTTTCATGAAGGACGAATTGTCGAGTCATCCTTTCTCAACCATGATCACATCCAAACCATGTTTCAAGAAATCGGATTCGATTGCTTGTTTCGGATCAATGATCAAATTTTTCCTCAATTCGTTCTCGAGTTCTATAGACAAGTTAAACTCATACATAACGAGGATCAAACTTTGTCTCTCCAATTTGTGATACAAAACCAAGAAATCTCACTCACTCTTTACCAATTTGCTAATATTCTTGAACTTTCGAGCCATGGAAAATGTTCCTACACGGAAGGTTGGTCTCTCAAAACCCTCACAAGTTACCAATTTGAGTCCGGTCCTTACGATACCCTCATTCCCACTCCATGTGAGATTAAAGCTCATATTCGTATTCCTCAAAAAGTTCATGGTTCTCTTAAAGAGAATGGTGAAATTGAGTTTCGTGAGTCTCATGAGTATGACTTAGATCCACTCAAAGTCTATGTTGATGAAATTCATCCACATCTACGTAGATAGATAGAAGTCATCCGTGAAAATGTCTTCTGTCTTCCTCATAACCGTGAGAAACTTCCGGCGTGTTGTGCTCATATGTTGTATTGTCTAGTCACCGAGCAACCCTACAATCTTGCTTACTTTGTGGCAAGGAGAATTGTCGGTGTCAGGGGTCGACTAAATAAGGCGATACCCTATGGCATGTTGTTGACTCGTCTATATCGGTTTGTCATGAACTCGTTCCCTCACCTCCAAAACAATCGATATCTCCTTGTCAATCCCACCATGGCTCCTCTAACCCAAACCACCTATACCTCTCTATACTGGGAATGTACATCATCTCAAGGGAACCATGATAATGGTTCGGCATCTTGCTATGATGTTTCATCAAGTGATGATGAATGAGGGTGTGCTCAAGTCAATGGAACTATTTTCATGATTAGAACTTTTATGATTAATTGTAATAGGGATTACTACTTTTTGCTATTGTGCATGCTTGACATTTATCCTATCACCTTGCATGAATATTTTATGTGACATTTGGATGATAGCTTATTTTGTCCCTTATGTTTGCATGCTTATGGATTATCTTAGTAAATTGCATGATAATCTTTATGTGCTAGAAGTAGCTTAATATGGGACATATTAGGCAAATAAATCTTTAGTGATTTGAGGCACTAACATTTCCAGGAAATAGTTCCCCTAGAAAACATCCCTCTAGCTGCCCAGAACTAGCCTGTACAGGAAAATTCGTGACTCCAATGTCACGGTACCGTTAAATAGGCCACGGTACCGTTAAATTTAACGGTACCGTGCGGTATTTAGTGGTACCGTGCCCTTGTTTGACGAATTTTTACTGTTTCCATTAGATCCCTGAACCTCAAACCTCAAACCTGCAAATTTTGCAATCTCACATACACCCCAAGGTTCCCTTGCTACACCATAGAACACTACCACCAACTTTAATTCAAATTCCACCACTCTTGCCTATATAAGGACTCACCATTGCAAGCTTATCTTGCATATCATCTTCAACCTCACACCACTTCATCACTATGTCTTCCACACAAGAGTCAACAACCCACATCTCAAAGAAACCTAGGATAACCGTAAGACCACCCACCAAACCTCTCTTTGTAGATCTTACAAAAGATGATGAAGTCATGACACCACCTTCCCAAGCCACTCCCAACTCACCATCTCCACCTAATGCACCATCCAAAACATCGTCTACTTACACAACATCTTCATCATCTCCCTCTCTCAACACCATGCCATCATCCATGGACTACACTCTATCACCCATCACTCCATTGGATTATGACATGCCAACCCCATCACCAACAAACTCACCACCACCTCCTTCCCCAATCATGGGGCAACCAATCCAACCTCATCCATTTGATCTACATAGTGCTAATTGCCTATGTGGCCTCCACAAACGTAATCTCATTTTCTCCTTGAGAGATGAGATACATTTCATGTTCTCCTATGTGGAGCATCTCTTGACACCACCACCACCCCCAATCATGTCACCATCTCCACCACCTCCTAGCCCACAAAACTAAACATGTTCATGTTTAGTTTTCAACAATAAACCTTTAGGACCTCTCTTGGAAATGAAGCTTGCCTCTAGTCATTAAGAATTTATGCTTCTTGTTGTTTATTTTTATGTTTGTCATGTAGTCATACCTATGTATGACATTTGTTTTCATGAATGAATGGTTTTTTTTTTTTTTTTTTTTTTTTTTTTTTTTTTTTTTTTTTTTTTGATGATGTTTGGCTACTTAGCCATTTTTTTGTGGTTGGATATTTGTCGTAATTGCTACATGTTAGATATTGTATACTTGTCATCTAACTTTGTTTTGTAGCAAGAATCATTGCTCGATTCCTTGGTGTCCTCCAAACGAGGGGGAGTATACATCAAGGAGGAGCCTTAGCAACCTTTTTGCTTTGACAAAAAGGGGGAGAAATGGGATGTAAACTCATTAAAAACTTGTTAAAACTAATTTTAACCTAAAATGAGTTTATGTTTTGTCATCATCAAAAAGGGGGAGATTGTTGATGCAAATAATGTTCTAAAAACGTTATTTATATCTTTCGATAACTTCATGTTTTGAGGATGACAAAATGTGAAAACACGTTACGTTAAAATTAACGTAAACAAGTTTCTAGTCGAAAGATCCCATTTCTACACAAATCACTCTAGGTATGAACAAACAAATTTACAACTTGACAAATGATCAAAGAAGTGAATTTGTGTTTAAAACTTCACATTTTTAATGTGACAAAACATTTTTACAAAAATATACTTTACAAGTTATTTTTGTATAATTAAGAAATGTTTTAATGGAAAAATAAGTTCAAATAACATAACAGCTATTTTCCCCCCAAAATCAGCTCCAAACTTCCCCAAATAAGTTTTCACCACAAAAGACAAAAAGAGAAGCGATTTTGTCTGGCACGGTACCACGGTACTACTAAATTTAGTGGTACCGTGTGTGATTTAGTGGAGCCGTGCCTTCATAACGGCCAAATTTTTTCTGCCTATAAATACCAGCCCACTTCACAGATTTTGAGCATCCTTTTTCACACAGAACTTTCTGAGTTTAATACTCTCACCACATCTTTTTTTCTTGATCATTTAGTTTAGTTTTCTTTTGTTTAAAGAGTGATCCAATCATCCAACCAAGTGATCACCTTCATTCCTCTACTAGTGCAAGAGAAGAACACAAGGTATCCAAGAAGATACAAAGTGTTATAGTTGTAGTTAGTGCACTTGTAACATTTGTTACACACTTGTTGTATCGTTGTATACATCAAGATCATTTTTCTTTTGAGAGGTTGTGAGAAAAGATCATTGTGATCTTATAGAGATATTGAATATCTCTTGTAGCTTGTGAGCTAGTGTGTTGATCAAGATTGATCAAGGGTAGATTGGGTAGATCGAGTCTAGTGTGTTGAGTGTGTGAAGTAGAAAAGATCAAGTGGATCGTGGTAGATTGGTGCTAGCTAAGATTAGCACTCGACATCTAGCTTAGTGTCAGAAATAGGATAAGCGACGTTGTACGGTTTTCTCCGCCTGAAGGGAGGTTTGTTGACATAGTGCTTGAAACTCTCGAGTGTGGTACTCGGGGAGTGGAGTAGGGCGAAGAAGAGCTTCATGACCGAACCACTATAAATCTCTGTGTCCCGGTTTGATCTTTCCATCTCTTTTCTTTACTTTCATTATTTATATTAGTTAGTATAGTTTAGAGTTCATATTGGTGTTGATTGATTACACTTAAGATTCGAATCAAAGTTTTTCTAAAGTAAAGTTTTGAAACAAATTAAAAACCGGTAAAACTATTCAACCCCCTTCTAGTTTTCCACAAAATGGTCAAACTAACTGAAATAGTGGTCTAGGGACTAAATCCGTGAAACCCGGCTAACGACGAGGACCGTTTTGTACTTAAAAAATAAGTCATGTCATCATTTAAAAGGTTCAGTAACATATGTAACCGGAAACCAAACTTTAGTAACCTATTTGTAACGTTTTAAACTTTAGTAACTTAGGCGAACATTTTGACAAACTTTGGTAACATATTTGTCTATTAACCCTTATAGGATCCGATCTTGACCATAAGATCTTAAGATCTAATCTATCCGATCTTACTTTTCTAGGATTACAAACAAAAAAACTATAAATTTATGGGATTTTTTTTTTTTAGTTTTAGTTTTTTTTTTTTTTTTTTTTTTTTTTTTTTTTTTTTTTTTTTTTTTTTTTTTTGTAGAATTAAAAAAATGACATGTTAATCTTTTTAAACATTTCATACTCATAATTTAGGACATTATTTCTATTAAACATTCATAATATTTTGTATTTATAATGTATAATATTTTGTAGATTTTTATAATATTACAAAAACTATTAAGAAATAACATTAGAGTAGGATCTTAAGATCCCGATCCGATCTTACGATCATGATCTTGCAAAGACGAAAACGATCCTGGGTAGGATCCCGATCTTGAAAACCTTGAGCATAATTGTCAGGATCCCGATCCTGATCTTAGGATCTTACGATTTTACGATACTGCAAAGCAAAAATGATCTGGATCCTACATAGGATCTTTGCAAGCTTAACATCTTATAGGATCCCGATCTTGACTATACGATCTTAAGATCTAATCCAATCCGATCTTACTTTTCTTGGATTACAAACTAAAAAACTACGAGTATATGTTTTTTTTTTTTTTTTTTTTTTTTTTTTTTTTTTTTTTTTTTTTTTTTTTTTTTGCAAAATTAAAAAAAGAGGCAATTTTGAGACTAGCCTAGTCGCTCAAAGTGTTGGGCTTTTGAGGACTCAAATTAGCGACTTTCTGGAAATAGCCCGAGCGACCGGCGACTTTTATATGAAGATGACATGTGACACCAACAAAAGTAGCGCCCAATCATTAAAGTGGTACTTGTGTCATAGCCCACTATGTGTACTTTTTAAGCGACTTTTTTTACAGCGACTTTTCATACTTTAAGCGACCTTCTATTTTGTCTTTTTCCTCCCAAAAAGTCAAACATCGAAAAATTTTATTTTATTCTTTTTGCCCTTTCCCAATGTTGAGCGATCTAAGCGACTGACGGCTTGGTACTTTGAGCGACTTTTTTTTACTTTCCACCTTTTTGTACTTGTGTCATTACTTTTGTACTTTCCAACTTTTTTTACTTTTAACCTTTTTGTACTTTTCACATTTTTGTATTATTTTTAAATACTTTTTAAAATACTTTATAAACACTTTTTTATTTCAAAATCTTGAGCGACTTAAAAAAAATTAAGCGACTATATTTTCTTTAAGCGATTTTTTTTTAAAACACCCCCATTAACCCCCACACACCACCACCAAAAACATATAATAACACTATAAAATTAATCACCAGATTCGAGATCTAGACACCAACAATAAAAAATCATCACTCTCAAATCAAAACATGAATCACAGATTCAAACCCAGATCTAGTCATAAACAAAAATTAATCACCATCATCTCTCACACAAAACTCTCGATCTAAAATCAAACCCAGATCCATCAACAAAAATTATCAACCAATCAATTATATTTGGTTTTTTATTTATATAAATATTAGAAGATGTTCATCTGGCTGGATATATACCGATGTGTGAAAAAAAAATGACGCTTTTATTAATCTGAGGTGAATCTTATTGACTTTATATAATATCATGATTCTGCCTTTAGAGAAAACAAAAAATGGATATTGTTTACAAAGATTTGACTGTTTGTTGAAGAAAAATGGATTCGACTGTTATGTGATGATGGGAACCTTTTAAATGATGGTGGTGGTGTTTGGATGGTGGTGTCGATGGTGTGGTGTTTGATGAAGCGAAAAGTGTACCGCTTTTAGGGGGTCATTTAAGCCCTAAATCGTATTTATTTGATCAAATATTGCCCTAAATCGTTCCTTTTATCATTTTAGGTACTTTGGAGAAGAAATCTGGAAAAGGAAGCATTTTGGACGTTTTTGGAGCATAAAAGTGAAGAAAACGACAAAGTCTCAAAAATATGCTGGAAAGTACATTTGACGGCGTCAAGCTCTATTGTGACGCCGTCAGCCCTTGATAAGCCAGAGAAATTTTGGAAGATTAAAGGGGGACGACGTCAAGAAGGTCGTCAAGCCTTGATAAGCCAGGGATGATTTTGGAGGATTAAAGAGGGACGGCGTCCGGAAGACCATCCGGGAACCCTAGCCACGGCGAGGTGACGGCGTCAAGATCTATAACGTGACGCCGTCAGCTACTAAGTTCTATATATAGTTTTGCAATTTTTTGTCATTAGTGTGCAACTTTGTGAGGAGAAACCCTAAGACGAATTTCTGCCATTTTTAAGGGTTTTCATACCCTTGGATCTCCCATGTTTAATTGAAGATAAGTAATCACTTAATCAATCAATATGTCTATGTGTTGTTTGATTATATCTTGTTCTTGTCTTTTAATTAACATGCTAGGCTAGATTTATCTTGTGTTTGCTTAGATCTAATGAAACCTAACTATTGATTATTAGTTGTTAGTGTGTTATTAATTGTATTGGATGATTGTTTATCGATGTTAGGCTTAAGAAAACTGGCTAACCTCCTATACGGTAATTTTCTTGAACGTCTTAAGAAACATGAACCAATGCGTACTAGGTTTATATGGTTGTATTTAATGCATGAGCGAATTCTAGTGATCCCATGTTAGGAGCTTCTTAGCCGGCTCGACATAGGAGTGAAGTAGGAGCTTGTAGAGTTGGGGAAGTACGTACGCCACCCCACGATTGGTATTAAGGAATACACCCGTCATCCACGCAATTAATACACACTAATCAACCGGTAAAAGATAGTTAGGGAGTAAGGAAATCTAAGTAAACACATTTCTCCCCATATAAGTTCCACGACCTTTTCATTTTCAGTTATTTTATTTTATTTGCATTTGTAGTTATTTGGGTTAGTTGACTAGCAACTAATTCCGCCCACTCTTTCAAACCCGAGATTTTACTTGCTTTTATAAAAAAATATAAAAATACAAAAAGAATCTTCCCTCACCCTTAGACCTATTAGAGTAGTTTTTCAATCCTAACGACACTATTCCCCTAGAGAACGATCAATCCCCCGGTACTTGCCACTTCACTATACTACATCGGTCAGGTACACTGCCTGGTGGGGATTGCAAGCCTCTTGAGATCCCTCGAGAGGTAAAACCTGTTGTATGGTCGTAAAACCACGCATCAGGTTTGGATGGTGTGGTGGATGGTGGTGGTGTTTGCATGGTGTGGTGGATGATGGTGGTGTGTGAGGGTTAATGGGGGGGGGGGGGGTGTTTTAAAAAAAAGTCGCTTAAAGAAAATATAATCGCTTAAATTTTTTTAAGTCGCTCAAGATTTTGAAATAAAAAAGTGTTTATAAAGTATTTTAAAAAGTATTTAAAAAATAATACAAAAATGTGAAAAGTACAAAAGGTTAAAAGTAAAAAAAGTTGAAAAATACAAAAGTAATGACACAAGTACAAAAAGGTGGAAAGTAAAAAAAGTCGCTCAAAGTACCAAGCCGTCAGTCGCTTAGGTCGCTCAACATTGGGAAGGGGCAAAAAGAATAAAATAAAATTTTTCGAAGTTTGACTTTTTGGGTGGAAAAAGACAAAATAGAAGGTCGCTTAAGGTATGAAAAGTCGCTTAAAAAGTACACATGGTGGGCTATGACACAAGTACCACTTTAATGATTGGGCGCCGCTTTTTTTGGTGCCACATGTCACCTTCATATTAAGTCGCCGGTCGCTCGGGCTATTTCCAGAAAGTCGCTAATTTGAGTCCTCAAAAGCCCAACACTTTGAGCTACGAGCCTAGTCTCAAAATTGCCCCTTAAAAAAATATGTTAATCTTTTTAAACATTTCATAATCATAATTTAGGACAATATTTCTATAAAAAATTCATAATATTTTGTGTTTATAATGTATAATAATTTGTAAATTTGTATAATATTATAAAAACTATTAAGAAATAACATTAGAGTAGGATCTTAAGATCCCGATCCGATCTTACGATCACGATCTTGCAAAGACGAAAACGATCCTGGGTAGGATCCCGATCTTGAAAATCTTGAATCAATGGGTCTTCGGTTTCCTTCCCTTCTTTTTTTTTCATCACTAGTGTTAACACAACTAAACAAGATCCATAGAAGGCAATTTAATTTAAGGAAAAAGTAAATTAATTAAGAATACATCATAATATAGCACCACTTATAAGGATATAGGTAACAAAAAGCTTCTCCTATAGGAACTCCTTGTAATGAATGTGCAAACTTGGATACTCTTAAAAACACAAACTCAAGTACATAACATGAAATCTTAATGTATATACGACCTAAGTTTATATGTTACGCAAACCAACAAACTCCCACTTGGGCATGGCAGTAACCATCTCGAAACTTATGTAAGCAATATTTATGGTCTAGCACTAATGCTACCATCGCGCCACTTCTTACGAGTGTTTGTTTCTCCAATGTAAAGGAACTCATCATTACTTATTAATAATCTTGTGATTACAAATCATTTATCACTTTTGTTCAATACCAGTTGACAAGGACATGGATAAAATCTTCCTTGTGTCAACGTTCAGTTTCTTGATCTTAGAAATGATGTGATCACCAAAAAAATTGTCCTGCAGACTCTACTTTGTGTGTGGCCACGCAAATACAACAAACTAAGGGGGTGTTTGATACGCGCTTAATGGGGAGACTCAGAGGCTGCCTTTGATTCGGTCAAGACTTCCCTTGTTTGATTAACAAAAATAGTCCACTGACTAATTCCATGGTCCTCTGTACGATTTTTGCATTGGAAGGAGTGGAAAACCATTCAGTGACTTGCACTTCACCACAATTCACTTATGTACCTTTATTTTTAATATTAATTATCTATTTGCCTGTTTGTTTAATGGGGTATTCAGTATACTATGTCAACTTTTAATTTTTTAATTCTACAATCTAAATTGATTTGATACATTTAAAAAAAAATATTATTCATAAAAAATTTGACATTGCCATCAACGATTTTGTGAAACAAAAGGGTGAACACTATTAAATGAAACTGATTAATCCATAATATGCATTATGTTGAAGCAATTTCTTGCAATCACTTCAGACAAATAAAGGGAGCCTCCCGGTTGAACTCAACTTGGGTTCCTCCGGTAGGCTTGGGTGTAAGTCCTTTCGGCTATTTGGGGTCCTCCGGATATCTGCACACAACAACACACGTTAGGCTCGCCCCGGGTGTTATCCCAGGACCCACCTCCGGTGTGAGAATAAGTATTTGATATTCCGAAAGGGCTATCAATTATAGTGAGAAGTTAATGCAGGTAAAAGTGTTAGTTGAGAGCAGTAAATGAGTCGAGTATTTATAGTACTCGACCTTGATACCTGAAATGGCGGCGCCCGATTTTCAGGGGATATGTCCCCGACATAATCCCGTAAATCCTGGGGAGGCGGCGGCGGTGTCTGCAGCTGCCATCTGTCAAAAGGTAAATGCCACCTGTCCTATTACTCACAGTGATTTTGGCCGGATGAGTCGTATGCCTTCCGGTATGCCCGGGCGGCTCGATGTCGTCCGGACGGCCGGTCGAGACAGGCCGTTCGGACACATACGTCAACATGTCCCCCCCCAGTATTGCATTATCGGTTGAAGACCGATGATGTAATATTCGTATAATATCTGTGCGCCTTTCGGTACCAGTAATGTTTATGTCATACCCTTTCGGCATGTTTCATTCGAACATATACACCAATGAGACTAAGATAATGCCTTATGGCTGCTTCATATTTTAACCTGTTCCATCTGATATATGCATGTAATATCAGAATTACATTGTTAGTAAAGTGTTGACGCGACACTCCAAAGATCACCTTATGGTCTGTCGGCCTGAATCTTCGGTATTACTGTTGCGTTTGCTTTTCAATTTGGCCGATGGTGTAATGCCTTGAAGAGTTAGTTTTGACGTGTTATGGCTTCGACGTGTGGGAGCTATTATCGTATCGTTCCTGATCCTCTATGTACATTGTATGTCTTTATTTCTTTTGGTGAGTGATCATTGCGTGCACCCAATAGGTCGGGGTGCCTTTTTCAATTTATCCGGAGGGCCTTGCCCTTCTGTGCGTAGGCGCTGCGATTATGCCGATGGTATGACATTGCTGACAAACTATGGGTTTACGTTTGGCCTTTTCTGAAGGATATGCCGTTAGATTCTAGCATGTCTTACATCATACCGATTCTACCAAGTATCGCCCTAGTATTTTTATGAGTGTGCCTCTCTCTTTTATAATTATTTTATAATTCTGCCACTTCACGGTTGTTCCATGTAGGTCGTCATCAATGGACTGACACGTATGCGCGTGTTTAGTTCGTGTGCAGATTTGCAGCCACGTCAGCGTCTTGCCCAACGTGACATTCCACATCCTGAGTTCTTCCTATAAATAGTGACATTGATGTGTGTTTTTTTTACTACCGTAATTCCATAATCTTAACTGAGACGCCTTCCGGTATTATTTTCCGAACGATTCTTGCCAGTCTGTCCTCCATTTTCCTACTAGTCTTTCGTCTTTCCAAGGTATGTTTCGAATCGTCTCTGCCTTAACTTTATTTTACTGTTTGGCTGTATCCCTCTTTCCCCCGGCAAAACCGCATCGGCTTTGCCCACTTCTACTTGTGAGAACTTTCCAGGGGTCCCATGATTCCTCCCCAAGTTTATCGTAGAGACACGTGCCTTTCGATGGGGTTAAAGGGCAGTGCATGGGGTTATCATGGATTACGAAGTACCGTAGAGAAGCATACCTAGCGTCGTTAGGAAGGCACCATATAACATTTTTCGAGGTTTCTCTTCGTAGCTTCCTTATAAACCCTTCAGTTCTTTTACCCCGAACGCCGATAAGATGGCTTAGGGAACGATAGACCTTGTGTCGTTTGAATTTTCCACGTAGTAGGGCTCTCGCCCGACTGGGGGTATCCCAACTAGTGGGCGGCTTCTAGGGGAATCGGGGGAAGGGTTATGCCCTTACGGCCTCTGTCTATCTCCTTTTTATTATTTTAGTTGTGTTCCGGCCCTTGCCTGTGCAACGTTTTGACCATTATCTGCATCCGTTTTTTGCAGTTATCACAATGTCTCAATACCTGAGGAAGCCCAAAGTTAAGAAGGATGTGCCGGTGACCCAGGGGGACAAGCATCAAGGGAGTCAAACCCAGGGATCGCATGCTGCCGCTGCTCCTCAAACCGTTATCCCTGAGCAGACGGTAGAAATGACCGGAGTCGACAAGTCTGACCCCAAGGTCTCAGTCTCCCGAAAGAGAAAACCGGATCAGGATGTCGTCCGACCCATCTCTCAGGCTCAAACACAGGGAACGAGAGTCCGTCTTCATCGTGATTCATCCGGAGGGGGTACCTTCCGAGAGCCCAATGAAGGCGAGGGTGCCTCGGGCGCAAGAAAACAGCCGGAGGGGGCCGATGCTTCGGCCGGAAGAAAACGGCAGGATACCCAAGGAGGTACCGGCGAGGGCTTTACGTCGGAGGCCACCGGTGCTGGTAAGTGTTTCTTTCTTTCCCTTTATGAAACGCTGATTTCCAAATTATGCATTCGTTCCGCCATTTTTGTTTGACTTGCAATAATAACAAATAAAACTTTTCGAAAATGTAGGGGCTTCTTCTGCTGCTGCTTCTAACCGCGGGAAGGGTAAGGTAGCCGGTGACAGCGAGTCGGCCTCTTTGCATGTGCCGACGTGGAAGGTGAGCAAGGACGACCGGTTGGATAACTGGAAGGTCTGTCGGGAACTGTTGTTGCACTTACCGACTCCGAAAGAGGAGTCGTTTCTGGAGAGTTTGGGGGATGCTGAGGTCGTTCAGAGAGCCTGGAGACTCTTGGGTATGGGGTCCGTTGCTCAGTCGGACTTGCTGCTTCGGTTCGAGAAACTCCTTCACGACCATAGCGAGCTTCACGAGGTCCACCAGCATTGTGGAAACCTTGGAAAGAACGGGGGAGAGCTCAAACAACTGAAGATGGAGCATTCCACCTGCCTGGTGCGAGAGTCGGAGTTGATGGGGCAAGTGAAAGAGTTGGAGAAGTTGGTGGAGGATGAGAGGTTGGCCGCAGCGGAACGAATCAGCGCCTTGGAAGCTGATTTGGAAAAAGCTAAAGTTAACCTGAGTGACGAAGTGAAGGACAACATGAGCCTTCGGGAAGAAAAAAGAGATCTGATTGCCCGAGTGGGCCGCACCGAAGCAGAAAGGTTCAGGGTAGTTAAGGAGGTCCTTCCAGAGGTTGTTCGTCGTCTGTTGGGCAGCTATGAGTACAAGAATCATCTAGCAGGGCCCTTCAGCTTGTCCTCGCAATCTGGGTTTATGGAAGGTGTGGTTGAGGGCCGCGGGCCGGAAGAAGTGGCCGCCATTCTGGCCAAAACGGAAGATCTGGATGTGGATGCTGCGAAGAAACTCGACCCGGCATTTGACGGGTTGTTTACCGCCGAGTATCCTTATATCAAGAAGATCAGCGGTTCCTATCTTAAGTCTCTTGATGAGATCCTGAAAATCTTCCCTGATCCCGACCCGGCTGCTTCTCCCCGTGCTCCGACTGTTAATGCCGCCGAGGGATCAACTTCCGGGACTACTAACGTCGAGGGACCGACTGTTGGAAAGGACGGGTCGGCCCCCTAAGTTTCCGAGTGATTTGGTTTACCTTGTGTTGTAAGGCCTTTGAGCCAAGAACAATTTTTCTCTTTCTTTTTCATATACATACATCCGGATGACTGTAATAATCTTGTGACAAATAATTTGTGTGTCTTGTTTCTTTGCATATATTTATGATTGTTTTGTGCTTTGCGTGCTCCATGTTTCATGTTTCGTGCTATTGTTCTTGCTTGTTTCCGGAGTGATCTAGATTTAGCGGAATTGACCTTTCGGTTGATATGATGGGACGCTCTACTGGACCCTTGAACGACCCTGCCGGATTCTATTAACTTGTGATTTAGTAATGTGTGTGTCTTATCCTTCTTCCTCCTTTTTCCCTTCCCCAGAAATATATATTCTTCTCTCTTTTTTTTTTTGCGTGGACCACATGCGTGGGTTGTAATGGGACAATTTGGGTCTTCGAAATGGACGTTGTCGAATAGTTGTTCTTTGGTATTCGTAGGTGTTATGAATCGCATCGTTTGTCCGTTGTTATCTGTCATTCGTATGGTACCGAAAGTGCACTTGTATGTTCTTTTGATTATGGACGCGTGACATTCGCTTGTTATTATTTTTGTGTTTGCATAGTTCCGACAGTGCAAGTTTATACATTTTGCGTGGTTGTATGGTGACCATGTGAATATTGACCACGAAAGTCTCCGGAGGGGGCCAGCCTCCCGGAGGGATCGTTTTTTACTTGTGTTCAAAATGTTACAAATGATTCAGCCTTTCCGCTAGGATTATGGCAACCCCTTCCTTTTTTAGGTATCAACCATCTTTGGACATTGACCACAAACTCCCCGGAGGGCGCGAACCTCGGGGGGGGCCACTTTCTAATTATGTCCAGAGAACAATGAACACTGACCACTAATCTCCGGAGGGCACGAACCTCTCGGAGGGATCACTTTCTACTTATGTTCGAGATTTTACAGGTGGTTCAGCCTTTCCGCCAGGATTATGGCAACCCCTTCCTTTTTTTAGGGTATCAACCATCTTTGGACATTGACCACAAACTCCCCGGAGGGCGTGAACCTCTCGGGGGGGTCATTTTCTAATTATGTCCAGAAAACAATGAACACTGACTACGTCCGGATGTCGCGAGTCACCCGAACGAGTCACTTTAAACTTGTGTTCCAAGCACCTAGCTCGAACACTGACTATGCCCGGATGTCGCGAGTCATCCGAACGAGTCACTTTAAACTTATGTTCGAGCTGTTTCGTAATTGTTACACATGTGGGATCTCACATAAATATTCAGGTGATGTTCCGCAGGGACATTGACTCCCTCCCATGGTGGGGTAACTGCATTTGTCATTGAAAACAGTCAATATCAAGCCTTCTTGGGATATCATAAACATTTCAAAGATATCATGAGAAAATTGCCCCCCTCATCGGTAGGGTAGCTACGTTTCATTAAATGATTAACATCAAACCCTTTCGGGTGTTACACAGAATACGTTAAGCCCCATTTACATGGACGCTTTTACAATCAATCGCCCGCTGTGCTTGCGGCGTTCTCCTGGCTATCCCTGTTCGACTTTTGTTATCTCGTTCGGCAGGCTTCCGATGCCTCTGTCGGGCCGCATTCCCGCAGACCTTGCTTTCCCAATTTGTAAAACTACCTGTCTTAAGTTACGAAGGTATTTGCATTCTTCCCGTTAGTTCGTACATTGTTACAGTAATAGAATAGAATAGTAAGACATTCTAGTGGTTATATCGTACTGACGATTACCTGAGCCATTGCTTGTTTCTTGGCCGGTGTGTTGGGGCTTCCTTGGCCATCATGCCCATTCATCTTTCTTCCATCCTTCCTTCCGGTCCTAGGTCCCTTCTTTTGTTCACACGGCCAGTCCTGTTTTACTCCTCCCAACGGATGATTTCTTTTCTTGGTTTCTTTTGTTTCTGCGATGGGCTCCTCCCTTGCATCATGGTGCCTTTGCGTCTTTGGTTGAGTGACCAATGTCGCTATGCCCCCTGGTGTTGGAAATTTAATAGTCGAATGGATGGTTGATGGTACGGCCCGCAACTTCCTCAATCCGACGCGTCCCAGTATGGCATTGTAGGGGGAAGGTGAGTCGACCACGGCAAACTCCAAACTGATTTTCCGAGACAGACCCAGACTTCCGAAGCGGATCTCCAAGTCAATCACCCCTCTCGGCCTGATGGGTTTTCCAGTGAATCCCGTCAAAGTTGTGTCGACCTTTCTCAATCGTGCCTTAACCGCCCGGCCCAAGCGCTCAAATTGATGCCCATACATTACTTCCATTGATGCGCCCGGGTCAACATAAACCTCACGGATTTCTCTTCCCTCAGTTTCCATCTTGACTATCAGCGGTTCGTCCGACATCTTCTCCAGAGGAATAGACGGGAAGCTTATTGGCGCGTCCATCCACTCTTCCTTCCCCACTTCTTCCGCTTTCCGGGAGGTTATAAGGCTCCGGACCATGTTGATTACTTTCCCTTTATTCCCTTGGTAGTTACCCCCTTGGTTGGTTTTCTTTCCTCTCCTGAGGTCTTTTACCAAATGATCCAGCTTCCCTGTACTCAACGCGGTTTTTAACTCCTCCCTGAGTACCCAGCAATCATCAGTGAAATGCCCTTTCTCCCCATGATAGTCACAGTATCTGTCCTCACAATCTTTCTGTGGCTTTCCCTTGGTTGGAGGAGGCTGCGGCAACCTTAGCTGATGTTCCGTCGCCAATATTTCCTTGGGTGTCTTCGTAAGGACGTCCAAATCTATCGGTCTTGTCTCGTTTCGACGGATATCATTTCGGCGGGGGTCGGATCTCCCGGCGTTGCCGTACCTTGGGGCTACATAAGGTGTGTAATAATCATTCCTTCGCCCTTTGAACCCAACCCTAGGGTTATTCCGGCGATAATCTCCAACAGGAGGCTTTGGCTGGTAGTCGTTCCTGTTGTGGTATGGGTTAGGCCGAGACTCCGTTCTCTCTCCCTTTGGCAGCTCTGTTGCTCGGAATGCCTCCTCAGAACGAACAAAATCATCAATCCGTTCCAACATTTCGTCAACGGTTTTGGGGATCTTATCCGAGAACTTCTTGGCTAACTCCGGGCAATGGTGACCATTCAGAAATGACCCGATTTGCATGATCTCCGGGGCGTCCGGGAAGTGGTTGGCCTCGCATATCCACCTTTCTTTGAAATCCGGAAGGCTTTCGTTCGCCTTTCGATGAATCTTGTTAATCTCCGTGAGGTCCTTGGTGCTTATCCTTAACATGCTAAATCTGTTCAAAAATCTTTTCTGGAGCTCGTCCCAACTATCGATGCTTCCTGTAGGGAGCTTATCAAACCATCCTCTGGCCTTCCCGTCCAAGGTTTGTTGAAACATTCGACACCACACGGGCATGGGCCATTCTTCATGGTTTCCTGCTCCGGTGAAACGATTGATGTGGTCATCCGGATCAGTGGTCCCTTGGTATAGTTTTAAGTTCGTGGGGATCTTGTGTTTGGGGGATGAGAATTCTATGATTCTTTTTGTGAATGGGCATTTGATCATTTCTTTGAATGGTTTGCTCAAATCGTCGTCTGTCCCTTTCCCTTTTTCGTGACCGTCACCTGCTTTTTTCCTTTTCCCGTAACCGTCATCTACCTTCTTTCCTTTTCCGTAGGGCGACATTTCCACCTCCTCTCCCTCCGAACTCTCATATCCGTCATCGAGCCTCAGCATTCTGGGGCTTACCAGGCTACGATTGCCCGGCTCCTTGAACAATTCTTTCAAGGCCGAAAGATGACCCTCGATCAGGGCTTGAGCGTCCGGAGGGTGTTGGTCTCCTCCAGATCCTCCGGCCTCTCCCGCGTTTCGGACAGGGGTGAAGATGGGTGTTGTTCCCGTTGCCCCGAATGCCTCGAATGTTGGTGGAGAACCTGTCATTCCTAACTTCCGGTAGATCGAGTGAAAGGTCCCACGGATGGCGCCAATTTGTTGAAGCAATTTCTTGCAATCACTTCAGACAAATAAAGGGAGCCTCCCGGTTGAACTCAACTTGGGTTCCTCCGGTAGGCTTGGGTGTAAGTCCTTTCGGCTATTTGGGGTCCTCCGGATATCTGCACACAACAACACACGTTAGGCTCGCCCCGGGTGTTATCCCAGGACCCACCTCCGGTGTGAGAATAAGTATTTGATATTCCGAAAGGGCTATCAATTATAGTGAGAAGTTAATGCAGGTAAAAGTGTTAGTTGAGAGCAGTAAATGAGTCGAGTATTTATAGTACTCGACCTTGATACCTGAAATGGCGGCGCCCGATTTTCAGGGGATATGTCCCCGACATAATCCCGTAAATCCTGGGGAGGCGGCGGCGGTGTCTGCAGCTGCCATCTGTCAAAAGGTAAATGCCACCTGTCCTATTACTCACAGTGATTTTGGCCGGATGAGTCGTATGCCTTCCGGTATGCCCGGGCGGCTCGATGTCGTCCGGACGGCCGGTCGAGACAGGCCGTTCGGACACATACGTCAACACATTACTTATTGAATTTTTGTTTTTATTTTTATAATCTTAAGTCGAGACTATCTATTAAAGGGGCATATTTCATTATGTATGACAAAAGATTAAATTAGGGTGTGTTTGTTTCGTTAAGATGTTTTAGGTCTGAATCTGACTACCACATCTTACTAGTAAGAGGTGGCTAGAAAGTATAAATCTGAACGAAATAATGTTGTTTGTTTTTTTATAATTGTCCGAATGATTTTAAGTGCTCGTTTTCTGCAATTTATTTAAGTAACTTATGTAAATATGAAACAAGACTTTTTATCATAAATATAACATAGTTAATAAACCATCAAATATATTATATTAACACGAGTCTTCAATCTCTTATCGAGTAAGAGGTAGTAAGACAAGTCTCCCACCTCTTACTGAGTAAGATGTTATATGTCTAACTGGGTCTGACTCAAGAGAAAAAACAAACAAGCAAAACATCTGACCACCTCTTACTAGTAAGAGTAAGAGGGCTAGTAAGATTTTTTTTAAAAAAAAGCAAACACACCCTTAGTAATTTGTGTCATTCAGAGCATCAGTTTAAAATTTTGTGAAACAACTCATTTTAATTCAGAACTAAGTTCATTCAGAGTCATTGATTCATTCAGCGTCGTTGATTCATTAAATGCTAAACCATATTTTTTTTTGAAACAACCCCTAAGACTTTTATTAGTAGTATGACGTAGTCTGCTTTACTCAGTTTAGAATATTTCTCAATACTCATATATTAAACATGCAAATAATAGAACACATAAGTTAATAATAGACTTTTCATATCTCCGTATATTGTTTATGATAGAAAATTATGCTATAATGTTTCAATACCCAAATATTAATGATCAAAATGTTATAGACTTAAATGACTTTTATTTTTATCAAAACTAGACGAGTATCCGTGCATAGCAACGAGATTTTATAGCGGCAGATAGTTTTAGTGATAAAAAAAAGTTTATAAGTTATAAACGAAAAATAATAACAGTTTGAGGATTTGGGAATTAAACATAATGTTTTGAAACCCGGTTGGTTTAACCGGTTGAATCATTCCGGGAAAAAAATGGGTCAATTTAAACCGGGTCATCCTGACGGGTTGGGTCGAAAAAACGAGACAAATTAAACCGGGTCAACCCGCCGGGTTTGAAGTGTCCCGGGTCAACCCGGTTTTCGATGTGTATTAATAGCAAACATTTCAAGACTTCAATACTTCCCAAATGCATGGCTACTTTCCAAATATGCTAAAAGTTTGACAATTTTTCAAAATTTCAATATTTCAACATTGAACATTTTTACTTTATATGTAATATAGATAAACCCCTTTATATTTGATTACGCATCTTGTTTTACATTTAAAACTTTATATTTCTTATTAAAAGTACGTTTAAATAGAATCATTGCATATTTTTGTTAGATAAAGAATGTAAAAAACGATAATGACTGTGACAATTCGTATTTTGTTAGAATTGAAAGGTTCTGTTTAGCAAACTTATATATCTCAATTCTAACCAAATCCCATTTAGTTAATTGTTTTAAAAAGACAAATCTACGCACGTTTTTTGTTTGTCAAATAAACATAAGAATAAAATGTTTTGTTTAAAATACTTTTTACTTTTAATTGACATTATAAAAAAATGATAAAGTTTATTTCTCGCGTTCATGCGATCATTTTATATTTTCACGGTACACCTTAAATTGATAAATAAATAAATAAAAGGATAGACACGTTTGGCGATTTTTTTGTCACCGACCTATATAGGTTGTTCTGCTCACATATATATAGAAACAATATATAAGATACAGTATTATTCCATCGATATTATTTTTTTTTCATTAGATTATTCGTTAAAGAAGAACCTTAACATAGTCGACCATAATCAAGGTAAGTTTTCTTGTTCCAAAACTTCAAGTTTTTCTTTAATGGCTGTTTTTATTAATCATTACGTAATTCTGGGTTTTTCTTCTAGCGAGAAAGGATCTAAAGTTTCAAAGGAACAAATCAAGAAAGCGTATCGATTAAAAGCTTTGAAATTGCATCCAGACAAGAGACTCGACGACCCTAATGCTGTCTCCTCGTTTCAACAATTGCAAGCATCTTATGAAATCCTCAAGGATGACAATGCTAGGAAAGCATTTGAATATACTCTCATCATTCGAGAACAAAAACTTCAGAGAGAGATGATAACGTAAAAAGATGTCTGATCTTGAAGAAGAAGAAAGAAAGCATAGAAAGAAGATGGTTGATCTTTATGATGAAGAGGAAAGAAAACACAAGAAAAGGATGTCTGATCTTGAAGAAGAATGTCAAAGATATCGAAGCGAAACAATGTCCCAAGAAGAAAGAGAGCAAGCAAGGTTACCTAAAGAAGAAGTTAATAGATTTCGTGGCATGCATGTTAAAAAAACAGATTATACATTTTATGATTATGTCATACGACTAAAACAACAAAAAAATGTTGGAGGAAAAAGTAGCATGAGTGAAGGTTTGGATCAGGAAAAAGTTCTTAGGGTTTATTGGGCGAAAGTTGGTTTGGATTGTAATGAAGAAAAATTGAGGGAGATATTTGAAACATTTGGTGAGGTCTAAGATGTGGTTATTAATAAGAGTTCCCCAAAGAGAGGATCGGCGCTTGTTGTCATGGTTACTAAAGAAGGTGCTGATATTGCTGTTAGTGGAACCGTGTGTGGAGATCTTCCAAGTCATTTGATAGTTATGCCTTTTCAATGAGTATAAACAACTGCACACGAACACGTGAAGTACGAAGACCTCTGATGTGTTGTGCTAGATATCGAGTGTTTGAAGATTCTGTTTAACAAAAACCTCAAGTGGTATGAACAGTACTTATTTCACTTTTTTTTTTTTTTTTTTTTTTTGGATTAGGATTAACCCTTTTCTTTAAGCATATGATGATGAACAACTTACGGTTTATAATTTTCTTTATTGTTTTTCAAAATATGCTAATTTTGTACATGCATTCCATTTGTCATTAAATTTAGGTTCTGATCAACACACGGATCTGCAGATGTCACTTAACGGATCCAAGATCCAGAAACTGCTTGTTCTATTCCATTGTAATCTTATTTCTCTAGCTACTTGCTATATATTTGATTAATAGAACTTCGCCGTTTGAAAAAAAATGATGCCATATAGTTTTAAATAAATTATAAGTATCACTTAATGCTGCATCAAAATATTCATAAGTGGTATATATAGGTATTGATGACGTATAGTCCATACCCGGGTCACGAACCCGATTAGTGAACAACACTAACAATTAAGCCCACCACGTATGGGCCGCAACTGGACTACCAGTTATGTGACTTGGGTCGACAAGGCCCAAGCCCGAAGTTATTTTCGGATAATATATGGAGTATCTTCTAAATAAAGAAGATATGTACCAAATCTCCGATGTCGGCGGACACGCCGAGGAGTAGGGAACACGAAACCTACTAGGGTTTCGTGCATATATAAAGGGCATTCCAGCCCTCGGTAGAGGTACGATCTCCAATAAACCCTAACCATAAACTAAACCCTACATTCGATTACTTACTCTCACGCCGGAGGATAATCGGGGGAGACAATCCCTCGATAAGCCTAACGGTGTTTGTTCTTTTTCTTAGTGCGCAGGTCTCATCAAGCATTAACATTCGAATTGGTACGAGAATAGAAGTCCTATCAAGGAACGCCCAACTTTTGTATCAACAAGTGGCGCCATCCGTGGGACCCTACACTAAGGATTTTACCAAAAAACTAGAATGACGAAACACGGAAGTCATAAGAGTCCGCATGGGAAGAAAACGCAGGACGATCCACTAGGAAAGAAACATCAAATTGATACGGCTTCTAAACAGGCCTCTGGGACAACCAGTACGCCTCAAAGCTTAGGAGCGCACCCAAATCTGGTCTTTCCTGCAGTGGAATCGCTTACCAGGTTTACCCCCGCTATTACGACAAGTACTAGCGAGATAGAACTGGAGCGCACACCTCTTGCCATGCCAGAAGTGAACTTCACTGAGCCTCCCAACGCGCCTATACGAAACAAGGATCCAGCTTTGGAAACCGACTCTATCGCGCTAGAAGGAGTTACCTCCGAATTGGCCCCAAGTGACTTCGTATCTCAAAACTACGAAGCCTTGACTGCGCTCATGCGAGAGGAGGCAAAGAAGAGGTCAAGCCAAAGTCTGCACGCCAGACTCAACTTTGACCCTAATCCTGACGCATCCCCACCGCGCTACCGAAAGGAAAGACGCGAGAGGGATAGCCGTAAACAACCAGTGTTCGCCAGGATTGAAAGGAAGGTTGTGGACGATGAAGCAGCCGACCTTCAACATCTGGAAGAGCCTGAAGAGGGGGAGCGGCGCGCCAATGTCCACGCTAGGCTTGGCAGACGCAGGATCCAAGATAGGCTTGGGCGACGATGTTCCCCAAGTGAAAGCCCCTCAAGCTCTGACTCTGAGGATAGTCGGCGCAAGCGCCGCAGAGGAGCAAGCTCAGACTCTGATGATAGTCGACGCAAGCGTCACAAAAGAGTCCGCTCATCCTCAAGAGATTCCTCGGACAGCGAGACTGGACACTGGAAATCAAGAGGGAAATACCGCGACCAGGATGATGAAGACATGTCTCTCCCCTGGCGTCGCCAAAAGGTTGATGCGTTTACTAGGCGCATCAGTGACTTTTCTGAGAATAAGAAAAGGCGCATGCCTGCTAATGTCAAAACATATGATGGGACAGGTGATCCTGATGATCACCTAAAATTTTTTTGAATCAGCAGCTACTATCGAAAATTGGCCACAGCCTGTGTGGTGCCATATGTTCAACTCCACATTAGTAGGAAATGCGCGCAACTGGTTTAGTAAGCTTCCACGCAGAAGCATTGGTGGGTTTGAAGAGTTGCGCAGAGCGTTTCGCTTAAACTTCACCCAAAGAAAGAAGTGCGCAAAAAACCCTGTCGAACTCGCTAGGGTTAAACAGCAACAAGGGGAATCCACAAGCGCTTTCATGGAACGCTTCAAGGACGAGTGCATGAAAGTCAAGGCGTGTCCAGAGATACTCAAAATATCGGGTTTTATGAATGCAATCAATAACCCAGATCTGATAAAAAAGCTAAATGATAAGGTTCCCCTAACCTTCGATGAGCTCATGAAGCGCACGAGGTCTTTCGTCCAAGGAGAAGAAGCCGCCGCGGATAGCAGGAAAAGCTATTCGAACCATAGGTCGCAAGAAGAGTCAAGGAGACAATCCAATGACCAGAGCGGCAATCGTAATAGGAGTTACCGTAATCAAGGCGGCGGAAGGGGAAACGACAAGTATACCCCATTAACAAAAACTCCAAAGGAGATATTCGCAACAGAAGGGGCGAACTTCCCGAAACCACCACCAATCCGCACCCCAGAGGATAAGCGTATAGGGAATGGTTATTGCGAATACCATGGACAGAAGGGCCACACAACTAACGATTGCGTCCAACTGCGCCAATTGATTGAAAAATTGGTAAAGGAAGGAAAGATGGACCACCTCGTAAAAAACATCAGAGAAGGGAAAGACAAACAAAAACCAGTGGCCAAGAAAGAGACGCCAAGAGAAAAGGCAGATATCATCTACATGATACAGCCATGGCCGCGCGCGACAAGACAAAAAGTTAGTCAGCGTTTCTCTAAGGGAAACGAAATTTCTTTCCCCTCCCTGACTGCGAACAACGCAGTGGTGGATCCACTTACCATTGAAATACATACGGGGGGTCACGACATCCGTCGCATGTATATAGATGGAGGTGCATCCGCTAATATTATATATGAACACTGCTTCAAGAAACTGCGACCTGAGATACAGAGTCAGTTGATCCCAGCCACAGCACCGCTCACTGGCTTCACAGGAGAGAAGATATGGCCCACGGGGCAATTGCGTCTATTTGTAGAAGTTGGTGACAAACCACACTCTACAGTTACCTGGATGGACTTCATGATAATCAGATCCCCCTCTCCGTACAATGGTATCATCGGGAGACCTGGAATATCATCTATCCGCGCCGTGCCATCCACAGCGCACGGGATGCTAAAGTTCCCAGTGGAAGGAGGTATTGTCACCCTTTACAATACCACCACGCCACCCAAAGAATGTAACGCAGTGACAAGTGACGTAAGTGTTGTTCCAGAACAGCACGCAATCAAAGTCCCAAATCTAACGGTCGCCATTCACCCTGAATACCCGGATCAACAGGTATCTCTTGGTGGGTCTCTGTCTGACAAAGGCAGATCAGCTATATGCGCACTCTTGCAAAATAATTTGGATATTTTTGCATGGGAACCTAAGCATATGACAGGAGTGCCACGCTCCATCACGGAACATAAGCTACAAATCCGACAAGGATATCCTCCAATACGACAGAAAAAGCGCGGACAAGCTCCAGACCGCGCAAAAGCCATCCTGGAAGAAGTACATAAGCTAGTAGACGCAGGCATCATGCGTGAAGTCTACTACCATGACTGGCTCTCTAACCCTGTGATGGTAAAGAAGAGCGATGGTAATTGGAGGATGTGCGTAGACTTTACAGATCTCAATAAAGCATGTCCACAGGACTGCTACCCGCTACCGGAAATAGACTGGAAAATTGAGTCTCTATGTGGATATCCCTTCAAATGCTTCCTGGACGCATACAAGGGATACCACCAAATTCAAATGGCGGAGGAAGACGAAGAAAAGACGGCCTTCCACACAAGTCAAGGGGTCTACTGCTACACAAAGATGCCCTTCGGCCTAAAGAACGCAGGAGCAACATACCAAAGATTGGTGGACACTGCGTTCGAGAAGCAAGTGGGACGCAACTTGGAAGTATACGTCGATGATCTCGTCATCAAAAGCCATACAGAGGACGAGCTGGTGCGCGACATGGAGGAAACATTCAAAACACTCAGGAGAATCAACATGAAACTGAACCCCAAGAAGTGTACGTTTGGCGCTACGGAAGGCATGTTTCTCGGGTATTTGATAGAACCCGATGGGATCAAGCCTTGCCCAGAGAAGACTCAAGCAGTCATCGACCTCCCCTCACCGCGCACACTAAAAGAAGTTCAGTCATTAAACGGCAAGCTAGCCGGACTGAACCGATTCTTATCCAAATCAGCAGACAAGTCACTTCCCCTATTCAAGACACTCAAGAAGTGCACCAAAAAGGGAGACTTCAGGTGGACTGCGGAGGCAGAAGAAGCCTTCCAACAGCTCAAACAACACATAGCAGCGCTCCCAAAGCTTGTTGCACCCCGACCAGGGGAAGAGCTGATCATGTACCTATCTGCGACTCAAGGAGCAGTCAGCGCAGTCCTACTGACAGACAGGAATTCCGTCCAAACACCCATCTATTTTGTTAGTAAGGCGCTGAAGAAAACGGAGATTAACTACACTGCAATGGAGAAATTGGTCCTAGCCTTAGTGTTTGCAGCGAAAAGACTACGCAGGTACTTCCAGGCGCATCCAATCGCTGTTCTCACAGACCAACCCATCAAACAGGTTATATCGAAACCCGACGCATCGGGACGCCTACAAAAATGGAGTGTGTTACTGGGCGAGCATAACATATCATACAGACCGCGCACTGCAATTAAAGGGCAGATATTGGCCGACTTCATCATCGAGAAGCCGGATACAGACACTCCACTTGCGACAAGCAAGGAGGAACTTCAAGAACCATGGATTCTATTTACTGATGGATCCTCATGCGTAGATGGATCAGGAGGCGGCCTTATTCTCACCAACCCAGAAGGAGTTGAATTCACCTACGCACTGCGTTTTGAATTCACAGCCACGAACAACGAGGCAGAATACGAAGCACTCCTAGCTGGGTTACGCATCGCAACTGAAATGGGTGCACGCAACCTAGAAGTAAACGTCGATTCGCGGCTAGTGGCTAACCACGTGTCAGGAGAATATATAGCAAAGGAGGAACACATGATCCAATACCTCGAAAAGACCAAATCTCTGATCCAGAACTTCGATAGGTTTGTCATCAAGCAGGTTCCCAGGAGTGAAAATAGGAAAGCAGATGCGCTGAGCAAAATTGCATCCACCAGTTTTGCGCATCTATCAAAACAAGTTTTGGTGGAAACCTTGAAAAACAAGTCAATCACAGAGATGGAAATATCCACGGTGATAGAAGAGGAAAATCCTACGTGGATGACACCGATCATTGACTTCATCAGCAAGGGCATACTTCCCCAAGAACAGAAGGAAGCTCGAAGAATCCGACGCACAGCGCAGCGGTTCGAGCTCAGAGACAACGTCTTATATAGACGTTCATTCCTACAACCATGGCTTAGGTGTGTTGGACCTCTCCAGGCAGACTATGTACTCCGAGAGATCCACGCAGGCTCATGCAGCATGCACTCAGGACCACGATCCATTGTAGCGCACGCCCTGAGGTCTGGATACTATTGGCCAACTATGCACCGTGACGCACGTGACTTGGTACGGAAGTGCAATGATTGCCAGGTTCACAGACCTATTCCGCGTCGACCACAACATGAACTAACACCTATTACATCGCCATGGCCCTTCTACAAATGGGGTATCGACATCGCTGGCCCTTTCCCCATTGCCGCAGGAGGATTGAAATTCCTCATTGTGGCAATAGATTACTTTACCAAGTGGATCGAAGCAAAGGCAGTAGCGACTATAACAGGTAACCAGGTGAAACGATTCGTGTGGGACAACATAGTATGTCGCTTTGGATTACCTGGAGAAATTATCTCTGATAACGGGAAACAATTCCGTGATAACCCGTTCAAAGACTGGTGCGAACAGCTGAACATCACGCAACACTTTGCATCAGTAACTCATCCACAAACCAATGGTCTGGTCGAGCGCTCAAACAGAAGCCTTGGCGAAGGAATCAAAGCGCGCCTGGACAGACACAAAGGTAGATGGGTAGAAGAACTATCACATGTTCTTTGGGCGCACCGAACAACCATCAAGGTCAGCAACGGGGACACCCCCTTCTCGTTGGTCTATGGGACAGAAGCTGTTATACCAGCTGAAATTGGAATGCCAACCATCCGTACTGCGGAAGTTAACGTGGCAACCAATGATGATGAGCGGCGCATAGACTTAGATCTATTGGAAGAGCGACGTGAACGCGCAGCAATACGCGAAGAGAAAGCCAAGTCGAGAATGAAAAAATACTATGATACCAAAGTACGCAGCACTTCATTCAGACCAGGCGACTTCGTATACCGCGAAAACGACTCAAGCCGCGCAGAAGACACCGGAAAGCTAGGACCAAAGTGGGAAGGACCTTACGAGGTCATAGAAGCACTTGGCAATGGAGCGTACAAGCTACGCGACAAGGACGGAAATGAGCTACAGCGAACATGGAACGTCCGCAACCTTAAACGGTGCTATCTTTGAAGAAGGCTACGGCCCAACATGGACATTCATGCGCTTTAGAAAGTGCCCTCAATAAAGTTCCATGTAATTTTATTTTTATGAATTATCTAGATAAACATTCTTTTTCAAAACTTGCAAGTATTAATAAAACGTTATGGTTTCTAGCTAACTCCATAACACATTTAACTTTATTGTTTGCATCTTTTATTATCATGTTTCAATATTGTTATATCCTTGCCTACATGGCGTGCATGCACACACTAAGACCCACGATGGCAGAAAGGATGAGTAAACCTAATAAACTACTCGTTGAGTAAGAGGGTTGCAAACCCATCAACACCGGATCACGAATCCTTGTTAAACACCTTGCGCTCAAGACGTTGGCGCAAGTTCCTCACGCACCCCACGACGGATGCGCGATAGAGCACACTGTGCGCGTTTAACAACTCAGGAAATCAAGACTCTTGATTCCTTAAAAGTACAATACGACAAGTAAACTTACAAAAATACATAGACGACTATGATTAAGTTGGAAAAATTCAACACACGACTACGGTCCTTAAGGAAATTCATACACGATTATGACCCTTATTTTCTAAGTACGCTTAAACACTTAAAGCTATCTTCACGCAAGGATACATAAGTCATATTAGAACTACGAGTTCAAAAAGCATAAGTATTTAGAAGTTATAGAAACACTAAGTACAAAAGCAACCTTTTTTATTCATAGAATACAGTTCTACAAAAAGTCTTGTACAAAATAGCTAAATACTATATGTACGCCTTAACTGGCTGGAACCCCCGCTCAAAGACGCTTCCTTTGCATCCGCGAGCCTCTTCAACAACTCTGCATCATCCAGAGAAACAGTGGCCACGCAAACAGGCACACCATCGGATCTAGGCTGATGCGCAGCGCCTATGCCGCACAGAATAGCCTTTCCTTTCTCGCCTTTCTTCCGTGCGACCCTGGAAACATGCGCATTTAGCGACCTTTGCAAAGAAATCTCTTTCTCAAGACGGAAAGGATTCAGAATGTCACGAGGCTGAGCAAAAATGGGTACCTTCAACTGCGCCACATCAGGCTTCAAGTAGAAGTCCACCTGCTGATCTGCGTCATCCTGCAGATGCCTAGGAAGAGTGAGTCCCGCCATGATCACGCTGATCGGCTGGTCCTGATCACGCTCCAAGAGAGCGATATGCGGAAGCTCAAGCTTCTTTAGCTCCTCCATGGCAGCAACAAGCTCAGCATGGGCATCCGCCTTATACCCAGGCACCTCAGCAAGTGGTACAGTCAGCAACTTAGCCTCCGCAAGCTTGTCTGCGGCCGAGGTCTCACCGTGCGCAATAGCGCAATTCACAACCTTCCCAAAGGATGCGGTGACCTCAGGATGCTCCAGCGTACACATGGCGGCCAGGCGAAGACCATGACTGATCAACCACCTACGAAATAACACAAGTGTTATAAGAAAAAGGATATGAATACATACAAGTTATAAGGGAATACAACAGCGCGTACCTGCGCTCAGCCACAGACTGAACCAAATGAGGATATAGCTCCTCATCATACTCGATGCTAAGCTTACGGAGCTTCTCCTCCTGCATCTTCAGCGCAAGCTCCACCTTGCTACGGAACTCTTCAATATTGGCAAAGTGCTTGCTCCTATTTTGTTGCAAGTACTTCAGCGCCCATAAAGAATTTCGTCTCTGAAGATCCGCAGCAGCACGCTCCTTCCCTAGCTCAGCCATCACCATGACCTTCTCCTCACCCATTTTTCGCGCAGACGCCTCTGCGCGCTCCAGTTTAGCCTTGGAGCTCAGCTGCTCAGCTTTAGAGCTTGCTAATTCAGCTTGCACAGACGCCAGTTGCGCCCGCAGTCTGGAAATTTCCTCAGACTTATGCACCCTTGCTTGCGCCACCAGCTCAGACTGGCGCACAGCGATAGAGGCAAGCTCCTCCATCGTAGAATCAAATGGACTTGACTCCACTTCAACACCCCTCGGTGAACGCGCCCCGTCCAGAGCATGACTCACCTCGGGTGGCGCACTCCCATCTAGGACGCCAGCGTCCTCCACAGGTTTTTCACTGCAAAAAACACCAAGAGACAAGGTTAGTGCACGGTCAAGCATACACAAAATACTAAGGAAATGCTAAAAAATACTTACATGGGGGGAGGAGTCGAGGACACGTCCTTCTCCTTCTCAGTCTCAGTCGTGGACGCACCTCCACCAGACTTCTCAACATCCACACTGAGGACACGAAGGCACAAAGTTAGCGCAAATTATAACTTGACAAAAGTTTATAATGACTAAGGTACTTACTTCATCTGCACCCCAGCAAGAGACGAGCTTTCCCCAACATCAGTTCGCGGCCTCTTGGAAGGCCCTTCACCATCACTGCCACGCGCTCTCTTGCGCGTCAGTGGGGAGCTCTCCTCCATCTCACTGTCAGTCTCCTCTAAATGGATCACCGTTTCAGGAAGAGGAGGCTGCGCAGCTTCAGGACCTGGCTGCACAGGAGGAGCCACCTCCTGTATTGGCTCAGCTGCTATCACATCAGGGGAGCCTTCGGGATCTGGGATAACCAAATCCACGACGCGCCCTGCCGTCGCCTGCAGAATAGTCTGCTCACCGTCCCCCAGAGGACGCACTCCCACCGCCACGGAACGCGGATTCTCCAGCCTCACAACAGCGAACAGATCCATCTCTGCGCATCAAGTAAACAAAGAAAGGCAAGTTACATAAAGTATGAAAAAAGAAGAAGAGCTTACACTAATAACGACAGTAAGGCGACAGAAGGAGCACCCACCCATGCCATCCGCATTCAAGAATGTGGGAACTTCTGTCTCATGCTCAAAATAGTTGCGACTGATGCCCATGTGCACCAGGAACGCTTCTGGATATGGTTTGATCGGAAGGCGGTTCTCATCTATTATTGCCGCGTGATCCACGTTATACCACGTCTCAGGGGGGCGCTCATCCTTGGGCAGATTGGCACGGGTGTAAAATGGAAAATGGGAGGGGAAGACGGCGTCATCAACCCAAAAGAATTTTTCCCTCCAATCCTTGAGCTTATCTACCTTAGTCAGATAACATTGTAACTTCCCTACGCGTTTGGCGAAGGTAACCCAACCATTTGACCACGTCAAGTGATAAAATGCGCGAAATAAGTGGAGGGATGGGTGAATCGCTAACAAGCGACAGTTCACCTCAAAATTAGCAATCTTCCCAGCACCAATACAATGCAACTGGGAGATGTGGAGGTCGTAGTAATGGAGTATGTCACTCAATAACACGGAGATGGGGACGCGCTGATTCGCCCACTCGAAAAAGCGCGTATATAACCCCACCTTCCCGGCAGGGAAATCCGCGATGGTGTCATTCGGACCTGGTACCTCGGGGCGCAGACCCATAGGAATGAAGTAATCCGAGGTGAACTGAATCAGTTCATCCTCGGTTATGTTAGAATGGAAATCATGAAGTTGCGCTACCATTTTCTGACTCAGATTATGTGCGCACGCGCAATTACCTTTGAATTATCTTTTTTGGAAGAAGATTTGAAGATGTAAAAATGGTGGAATGGCGATTTTTTAACTGTGGATGTCACAGTAAATGAGAGGCGGCAGTTTATATACTTTTCCTATCCACCACAGATGAGTGACACGTGTATCCCACTAACTCAAATCGTGTGGCTGGGGATAAAGGATGGTACAAGACAAGTGGGCAACCTCTCCATTTCCCAAGGTACCCAAATTGCACTTTTTTGGACTAGATACATGCTACGTGTATTTTTAGGCGGTAATTTTTTGAAAGCTTCCCGCGTACGCGTGAGGAATTAATTCGACACGACTTTAGTCTAGCATCCGCAGGTTTTTACCCTGCGCATACTAGACTGGGGGGACATGATGACGTATAGTCCATACCCGGGTCACGAACCCGATTAGTGAACAACACTAACAATTAAGCCCACCACGTATGGGCCGCAACTGGACTACCAGTTATGTGACTTGGGTCGACAAGGCCCAAGCCCGAAGTTATTTTCGGATAATATATGGAGTATCTTCTAAATAAAGAAGATATGTACCAAATCTCCGATGTCGGCGGACACGCCGAGGAGTAGGGAACACGAAACCTACTAGGGTTTCGTGCATATATAAAGGGCATTCCAGCCCTCGGTAGAGGTACGATCTCCAATAAACCCTAACCATAAACTAAACCCTACATTCGATTACTTACTCTCACGCCGGAGGATAATCGGGGGAGACAATCCCTCGATAAGCCTAACGGTGTTTGTTCTTTTTCTTAGTGCGCAGGTCTCATCAAGCATTAAGATTCGAATTGGTACGAGAATAGAAGTCCTATCAAGGAACGCCCAACTTTTGTATCAATAGGTATAAATGTGTTAACGCTATTATCGTTTATGTGAAGGCCATATATTCTTCTGCAATTTAAAGGGCATGACTCATGACAACACGCAACAAGTGATTTTAGTGACGCACTAAGAAGGGTGTCGGATTTGTTAGGAACGTGAATAGTTTTGTCAACGACTTTCTGTGCTGATTCTCTCGCTCTCTTAGGTATGATATCTTGAGCAATTTCACATCATTTGAATGAACCATAATCTTATTTGTTTTATGTTTTGTTCTTCCTTGTTTTTGGGTGGATATATTCTCGGTTCATGGTTCATTTTTGAACCTATGTTTTTTCAAAAAACTTTTTCGCTATTTTCCAATCTATAGTTTTACAAGCAGTTTTTGCAAAAGAAAGCAGACGCAGCAAAGAAAATCGTTGTTACGGCACAAAATTGCAAAAATAGGTTCAACTGAAGACGTTAATCTTGTAAACAGGTCCTTCTTCTAAGTAGAAAAGTTTAAAGAATTAGTTAGTGATGTCAACGAAGCCAAACAGAACACCAGCCATAAGAGCAATTTCGGGTAGCACAAGAAGTTATTAACTTCAGTAAGTTAAGTTTTTGAATTACCTCAGCCTGACTAGGAGAATGAGGCCTGTTTGAGGGAAGTATAGGAAAACGGGGATCGGTGTTGCGCAGCTATCATTCGTGGCAGGGAGTTGAAAGGCTTAGCAGCGGCCATAAGCCATTCTCCTTCTTAAAGCATCACTTTAGCGGTCATCTTGCCCGACCTTCTACCCCGAGATAGACTACAACATTCGACCCTTTCGGACCCCGCCGAAACGTCTCCGCAAAAGCCGCCTCGCTGATACTTTCAGCGGGGACGGGTGTCAACTTTGGCCGGGGACTTGTGGGTCCGACGCCTTTTAGCCGGTCAAAGGTTGTCCAGCGTGGCAACACTTTTTGGCGGGGACAGGTCCCCGCCAAAAACTGTAATAATTAACCAAAAAGTTAATTAATCAAGCGATTATATTAATTAATTAAGCCATGTCCCCGCCAATAAGCTTAAACATGCCAATCTGCTTCAACCTTTTGTCCCCGCCAAAAGCTACTGACCCATTTTGCAGCAATATGCTGCAAAATGGGTCATTTCCAGATTTTTTCCGAAAAAATTCCGGAAAAAATCTACCAAATGCAGCCTATTGCAGAACCTGTTTTTACAATAACATCGCCAACTTCGCGAACAACAAATTCGCTAAACATACAACAACAACAACAACAACAAACCCAAATTCGCTAAAAATAATATTAATCCAAATTCGCTAAACATAGAACCTGTTTTTACAATAACTATCCAAATTCGCTAAACATAATCATATGAATCCAAATTCGCCAAAAACGGTTCAAAAACCGTGATCACATGATATTCTACAAAACTATACATAAGCTAGCTAGCTATCCGCAAAATGGTCCAAAAACTATAAATAAGCTAGCGGGGAACAATTTAGCGGGAATCCTAACACATAAACTACATAAACACATAATAATCCATCTAAATATACACAACTTTGTCCAATACCCCAAAACAAATATAAACTGACCCATCGGACCCAAAGAAGCCATACACTACTCCCCATTCTCCCCATTCTTCCCACTACCCCACTACCCTCCCCGGTAGGTGTAGACTCACCTTGTGACGCATTTTGGGATCCTGATGTCCTCGGCAAGCCACTCGCTAGCTCCTCGGTAAAACCCGGCTGTCTCCTGGCCCAATCCAGCAACATATCAATCTGTGTCCCACGCGAGGACAGCTCCTGGGCTTGCTTCTTCACGGTCTCCTACAGCGAGGACGAGGAGGCTTCCTCGCGAGCTCGTGAGGAGCTGAGAGTCGTCTTGTGACCACTGCCCGGTAACACTGGACCTATGCCAGGAACATGACCCCGCTGCTTGCCGCCGATCACCTGGCGCAAAATATCCACGTCAGCCATACGCCTCCCGGAAGAGGTGCTCTCTGTCCGCAGCCGTATCATCTCATTCTGTTTAGTTACAAAAAAAACAAGAAAAGTAATATATAAGTCGTGATTTATTATATTGCATTAATGTTGGTGAGTTTTTGGAAATAAATTATACTTACGTATCTGGCCTCGGACAGTGGAGACTCAAAGGCGTCGCCTCTCGTATGGGTGTGTCTGTACATGTCGATCAAGTCTCTATTATCCTCGGAGTCGGTGGGGGAGCTCAACTGTTTATAAATAAAATCAATCAAGACTCACCCAACACTATATATATAAATAAAATGATTAAAAAGTGTCTTACGAAGGTATCGCTAACATCTAAGGAATGTGATCCGTGAAGGCTAGTACTCGTCATTTTTCCCCTGTTTTGCCTGTTGACCTCCCCGATCCTCAACTTCTTCGGGTCGGACCAGTGCTTCACCTGCTTATAAAGGCAGAATTGCATATATATCCCTCCCAAAGTGAATAATTGCATATATATCCTTTGTACAAGTTTTTGATGCAGATAGTACAATGGTTTTTATATATGCTTTGGATATATATGCAATTATGCATTTTCGGAAGGATATATATGCAAAAGCCCCTATTATAAATAATAAAAACTATTATATAAATGAAATATTATTATTATTATTATTATTATTATTATTATTATTATTATTATTATTATTATTATTATTATTATTTTTTTTTTTTTTTTTTTTTTTTATTTTTTTTTAATAATAATAATAATTTTATTAAAAATGAATAGGATTTTACAAGAAATTAGTGGGGAGCCGAGAAACCAACTGGGCCCCCACACCTCTAGCAATAGCAAAACTAATCCTATTAAAAATATGAAGCGCAGCCCGTGCTCCAATGTCTTGAGTCATAGAGAATCGTCGAATACGCTTTAGTAGGGTTACTGCATCTTTCTCAAGTTCTCCAAAAGAGGAGAATGAAAAGGGGAGGAACCCATATCCGATATCCACGCATTTAGCCTCGTACTTGACACGTTTACGTTGTGCGGCTTCAATAACTGCACGACCTGGCATAAAATCAATCATACCAGATTGCGTCAAGGGTGACGATCCTGTAAGATCAACACATACATCAAGCCCACCATCCCAAGAGTAAAGTAATATATCAGCTGGGCGTAAAGATCTGTCCCTATCTCCATAAAGCCCAATATCCACCTCCTTACGAGCTGAAATTCCGGACCGAGAACATATATCAACAAGAACATCACGCACAATGTTATGCCGATGTTTAATGCCAACAATACCCGCACACGAAACAGCGTGATCCCCATAAATATCTCCAGTAAAAACCCTAGAACAGGCTGAACACGGTACCTGAACAGTGAAAAGAGGAACACCCAGCCGATAGCACAACACACAACGGTATGTCCGTGCATTCATAGTTTGTCCCAATCCAGATATTGGAGCCACCCTAAGCGAATCTGAAGTATGATCCTCCTTTAGTGAGCTCCATAACGCCATCTGTCGAGGAGATAGATGGAAGGTAGATTCAACAGTTTGGGTAACCCGATCGAAATATATATCTGCCAATTTCTTCATGAGTTTGGGGCAGCGACCTCGCTTGGGTTACTCAAAAGGTCAAAATCCGTATTCATATTAAAAGTACATAAAGCATCATCAAAGGAGGGACCAGCAGTTGCAATACCAGAACTATGGAGAAGCTTAGTCTGTAAGCTAGCAGATTGAAGTCTAGAAGCAAGGAAAGCATAGTTCAAGACATCACCTGCAGAATATACACCAAGCCCCCCAAAAGCAAAGGGTAGGGTGGCAAGTCTCCATTGCCAATCACCAAAACCAGGCCCAGAAGCAGTGACAATACGCTCCAACGAAGAACGAAGTGCCGCATCAAAAGAAACCTGAGCACACTCAAAGACCCGGGGGGAACATGTGCGCATAGAAAAATACAACTTGGAAATACCAGCACATGCGCGGAGTAGCAACAACTCACATTGAGGGTCATTAAGTTTAGCAACAGCATCCATAAGTTCAATGGTTTTAGCCACCCTTTTCAGAACAAGCTTACTACCAAACTCAAAATCCACACTAACGGGCCCACCCAATAATTTAACACCATGTAAGGGGCGAGAAATATTTGGGGGAAAAACACCCGCATATCTGCTTCTGGGGTCTTCCTTTGGCCAGAAAACCTCAGTTTTATCACATTGAGGGGTAGGCCACGACTAGGTCCATCCATCATAATCAACTCTAAAACCTTACCCACAACCAAAGTATCTCCAATAATAGTGCCATCATCCAGATACCATGCTTGAAAAGAAAGGTTAAAAGAGTCTCTAATCTTACATGCCAGGGGATGTAACACTAAAGCAAAAAGAAGAGGCCCAAGCGGATCACCTTGTTGCTCACCTTGATGAGACCAAAGAGTATGCTCACCATAATATAATCTGGCAAGACTGGAGTAACAGAATTCCACCCACCGTGAAATAGCCGGGAAATGAAGCCGAACCTCACGCAACATAACAGCCCGGTCCACCATGTTGAAGGCGTTTTTAAAATCAACCAACAACATAGAAAGACCAACATCACCCCCACGATCCTCAATCAACCGATTCACAGCATGAAGAATAGCCTCCCCTCCACCCGATACCCCAACACCAAATTGTAAATCATCTAAATAACCATCCGAAGAATGGCCAATCATGGACACACAAACCTTGGAAACTAATCGCCTCCAAATAGTCCCAACAGCAATAGGACGGATACCCCCTCCTGGTTTGATTAAGGGTGTGAGAGGAGCACTAGCAATGTACTCACCCAACGCCCTCGGGCATTTACCAGCAAGAAAAAGGTTCACCACTTGGGTGATAGAAGCGACCAACTCATCAGAAATAGCCACAGCTACACCATTTAAACAATCCAAAAGGTGTTGGGCACGCAACCCATCTCGCCCACAAGAAGTACCAAGAGGGAAACTCTTAATCATGTCAAGAACCGTAGCAGGAGATGCAGTAAAGTGGTGATGATCAATAGGTATATCAGGTAAAAGAGGAGCAGACTGGAAAGGGTGCTTAGCTTTTAAGTCCTCAAGAGTAGAAACATCATAAGGTGCAATACCAGAAGACGAAAGAACTCTGATCGCAGCAGAATAATGACCATCACAAATCTTCCTCTTACATTGTTTGACATTGCGGTCACCCAAGTCTAAGCTATCATCATCAATATAAGACCATAATGGGGAGGGTTCGGCTAAAACCTCACGCACAATCTGCAAACTGCCACCAGGGGTGCCCCATGCACGAATAGCATTAACAATATACTCTTCCTGGCGTTGACGCTTAGTAGCCGACCTACACTCTTGATTACTCCTCGGGCAAAAGGTTTTAAAGAGACAAAGAGGCAAGACTAACAAACCAACCCAACAAGAAATGTCATCAGGCGCACAGATCACCTTATCAAGAGCTCCTTTCAAAGCACGAGAGAACTCCAAACGACATTTGGGAGGGATGGATTTGACAGTCCGCAACCCCTTAGAGAATAAAGTATCAAGAAGAGGTAAATCGAAACCACCAAACTCGTCCAAAACCAAATCCTCAACAAGGGCTACATGGGAGGAAACCTGCGGTTTGGTGAGATCATATAACACGAACCGAACAACAGCATCACCACCATCAGGAGGAGACACAAAATCAGACCCCGTACCATGACGACACTTAGTCCGGAAAGTATGCGTTTTGAAACAACCACCACACAACCACAAACCCATACGCTTAAGAGTAACCTCAGCCCTTTCGAAAGTAACCAAATCCGACAAAAGAGAATGCCTAGTGATAGCTTGAGCCTCACCACTAAAGTGCCGTTCACGAAGATGTGTGATCAAAGAGGTTTTAATGAGTCCATTTCCACCACCATCCCGACATCCACTAAGACCCACGAAGGGACAGTGAAATCTTATAACAGGCATAGAACCAATTGAAACCTTTGGAACTCAGAACAATGGAATCACAGCATACAACATCAGAACCTCAGAACCATGATACACAAGCATTATGGTCGCATCAAGGCGTACAACAAGGTGATCCACTTGGGCCTTTGCTTTTTTCTTTAGTGTTACATCCTTTGGTATGTAAAATTAGAGACTCTTTTAGCCTTTCCCTTCATGCTTGGTATCTGGATGATGGTACTATTATTGGAGATACTTTGGTTGTGGTGAAAGGGACAGCTCAATGGTCTTTGTGGTGAAAGGGACAAATCTTTACGTCCGGCTGATGTGTTACTTTACTCATGGGATGAAGGACTTGATGTTTGTGTTGATTTGACTGGATCATCGCCCTTGACACAAACTGGTATGGTTGATTTCGTGCCAGGTCGTGCGGTGATTGAGGCTGCACAACGTAAACGCGTCAAGTATGAGGCTAAGTGTGCAGATATGGGATATGGTTTCCTCCCCTTCTCTTTCTCTTCTTTTTGGGAACTTGAAAAGGACGTTGTGACTTTATTGAAGCGTATTCGAAAGTTCTCGATGACTTAAGACATTGGAGCATGTGCTGCTGCTCATATTTTTAGTAGGATTTGCTTTTCTATAGCTAGAGGAGTGGGAGCCCAATTAGTATCTCGGCTCCCTACTAACTTCTTGTAAATCCTATATATTTCTAATAAAGTGACGTCTTCATAATAAAAAAAAAAAAAAAAAAAAAAAAAAAAAAAAATAATAATAATAATAATAATAATAATAATAATAATAATAATAATAATAATAATAATAATAATAATAATAATAAATAATAATAATAAAGTACGTGTCGATCCAGAAATTTACCTGTTTCTCCCAATCTTGAGTCGTCTTGTTCGCCGGACGCTTTTCCTTGATCTCGTCCAGTTTCTAAATCCCACCTTGCTGTGTAAAATTTTTCTTTTTGAATCTGTACTTGTTGTCATCGTATCGCTTTCGGAGGTAAGCTTCGATACTAATGACAATATCGTCTCCATCCGGACCGGCAAGGTGGGGGCCGAGATCAAAAAAATGCTGCAATAAAATATAATTAAAATAAATATACAAATTTAAATAAAGAGACAAATTTAAATAAATAAACACATTTAAAATAAATAAACACAATAATTAAAAAAATAAAAAGATAAAAAAAAACTTACGTGGAGCTGGTTATCAATGTGTGCCTTAGTGGTCTCGGGAACCTTATCCCACGAATCGTAATACATGGGAATCGTTTCCCGTAACAACGTCCCGACAAAGTTCGAGAACCACGAAGCGTGAGTGCCAACATGCTCCCACATCCCTTTCGCATTCTTCTCGAATCTGATCGAGACCGGACGACCAGTCCCATTCCTCATCGCGTGTAGTGCTGCGTTCTTTGTGGCACCACGAACCACCTTCCCGCCTTTGCCTATTTTGGAACCAGGTTTGGTAGGCCTAGGCCTGGGAGCTCTCGAATTAGACCCTGCAAGTAATCAAATTCAAGTGATGGTGACATAAAATAACAAGTTATCAATTTCAAATAATGATCAAGTTTAATTAAAATAATCGAGAAATTCTTACGCTCGCAGTTAGCGCCTATCCTCCTCGCGTGACCATGGGGTGGATCATGACCTCCATCCCCACCGTGGCTCATAGCTATAACACCTGCCATCTGATTGTGGTCTTGGCTCTCGGCTAGCTGGTCTTGACAGAAGGCTGGTCTCGGCTCTCGGCTGGTCTCGACATGAAAAAAAATCAAAAATATTAATAAAAATCAACAAATGAAAACAATTAACACAAAATTTAAGCAAATGCTAAACCAAACAGCCCACTGAGGCAAATGGAACTTAAATTTAAGCACTATCAACAATAAGCCAAGCCACAAATACCTAAAAGAGAACAAGCTTATCTACCAAATAACTAAAGGGAACAAAACTCATACCTAAATGAGCTTAAAGAGTGCTTAATATTCAGCATAGAAAAAGGCCATTGAGACAAGTTGCAAACTGAAGAACCATTTAATCTGACTGATCTAGTGCTATTTAAGGCATCAAAAAAGCATTCAACTCAATAAGAATAAGCACCAAACAGCCAAAGCAGAACAAGCTCATACACCAAAAAGCTAATAGAACCAAAAATTAGACCCTAAGGAGCTTATATAAGGCTTAAAAAGAAGCTAAGATGAAGGCTGCTCAGGTCAAAGATCTGACTCATTGCATCAGTAAACCCATTGCTGATCTGACTCATTAAAAACCTTGAAATTAAGCAAATCCATAAAAATCTTTCAAATCTATTTAGCAAGGCTTAAAACAACTAAAACTCAGCTAATATTACTTAATTAGCCCTAATGAAATTAGCTAAATGACATTTGAACAGTAAAAACCATTTTAGACCCATTTTAAGGCTTATGCCAAACACCCCTTATTTCTCTAAATCTGAATTTAAAACTGATTTAAGAAGCATTGTTGTTGTTGTTGCTCATCTCTTGATTGGCCACAAACTATTCTTGATACTAACTGATAAACTAACTGATTAACTAAGCCATTTACATTAGTTTTAATGTTTTAGTTCTATTTTTGTTGCATCAGTTTATACTAACTGATAAACTAAGCCAAACAGCCCCTATAGCCTAGCTAAAATAATATATAAACACAAATTAATCACTATAAACTTTTGGCGGCGACATGTCCCCCGTAACACATAAGCGGGAAAAAAAAAAGAAAAAAAAAAAAGAAAAGAAGAAAACCTCGGTTGTGGTCTCGACAGCAGGTACGTTGTGCTCTTGGCTTCGGTTCTCGGCTTCGATTCTCAGCTTGGTCTCGACAACAGACTGTACAAAAAAAATTAACAAATTTTTTTTTAAAAATAACAAAAATCAGAAAACACATTTATAGGCATAGCAAGTTAACATATTGCAAAAATTAACAAATAACAAAAATAAAGAAATTTTAAAAAATAATAAAAATCAATAATTAACAAAAATTAACACCCACACTCACCTGGGTTTGTAAACGAGAGGGAGCAAGGAAGAAAGGAGATGAGAAAAAGAAGCAGCAGCAGTGAGCAGATGAGTTTTTTTTTGGTGGAGATGATGGTGCTGTGGTGGTGGTGGAGATGGTGGTGCTGTGGTGGTGGTGGAGATGCGAGTGTGGTGGACACGATGGTAGCAGAAGCAGAAGCAGCGAGCAGATTAGTTTGTTTGTTTTTTTTTTTTTTTTTTTTTTTTTTTTACTTTACTAAGTGTTACGCAGATCTGATAATAATGGAGGCTAGGTTTTAGCTATTACATTCGGCGGGGACATGTCCCCGCCGAATGTAAATTTGTCTTTTAGTCAGACTTTTTGGCGGGGACACGTCCCCGCTAAAAGTTTTAATTATTCGCCAAAACCTTTGGCGGGATAAAGTAAATGCTACGAGGGAAAATCAATTTTTTTGGTGAAATCTTTCGGCGGGGACATGTCCCCGCCGAAAGGATTTTAATTAAAAAAAAAAACTCTTTTATATTATTGTAACTAACTCAAATCAATATTAATTCTTTTAAATTTAATTAAATTTTTTCTAAATCATATTTAATTAATTTAAAACTTTTTAAAATTATTTACATCACTTTTACCTAATAAAATTAAATAATTTATACTTAATTTAAATCATTTAAAATTATTTTTAAAACATTTTAATTAAGTTAAATCACTATTAAATCATTTAAATTTAATTTAAATATTTTGTAAATCATCTTTAATTAATTTAAAACTTTTTAAAATTATTTACATCATTTTTAACTAAGTTAAGTCATTTATACTTAATTTACATCATTTTTAACTAAGTTAAACAAATGAGTTGATATGATACGGTTGTACACAAGATGTTAAACGAATGAGCCGAGATGATATGGTTGTACATGAAATGTTTAACGAATGAGCCGAGATGATATGGTTGTACACTAGATGTTTAACGAATGAGCCGAGATGATATGGTTGTACACGAGATGTTTAACAAATGAGCCGAGATGATATGGTTATACATGAGATGTTTAACGAATGAGTCGATATGATACGATTGTACACAAGATGTTAAACGAATGATCTGAGATGATATGGTTGTACACGAGATGTTTAACGAATGAGCCGAGATGATATGGTTGTACATGAGATGTTGTAATTCCTAATGACTTGAAAGCAACAGAATATCCTCATTATATGGATCGAAAACCAGTATATCATTCTACCTCCATTCTTGGACAAATTTATGATGTGTTTCAGAGTTGTAAAAATGAGAAGTTACCTGTACAAGGCAAGTGTGTTTAGTTATTGCATTTATTTCTGTTCCATTACCTTTGTGTGTATTGGTTCGCGCATGCATGATATTGTTGTACACGAGATGTTAAACGAATGAGCCGAGATGATATGGTTGTACATGAGATGTTTAACGAGCCGAGATGACATGGTTGTACATGAGATGTTTAACGAATGAGCCGAGATGATATGGTTGTACACGAGATGTTTAACGAATGAGCCGAAATGATATGGTTGTACACGAGATGTTAAACGAATGAGCCAAGATGATATGGTTGTACATGAGATGTTTAACGAATGAGCCGAGATGATATGGTTGTACACGAGATGTTAAACGAATGAGCCGAGATGATATGGTTGTACATGAGATGTTTAACGAATGAGCCGAGATGATATGGTTGTACATGAGATGTTGAACGAATGAGCCGAGATGATATATTAACAAACATCGCTCATTCATTTTTTTTTGCTGCTACTTCCCGCTTTGCTAGAACTTGCACCATCTTTTCCCTTCCTTGCTTTCCTTTGCTTGATATGTTCAAACGTATCTTCGAGAAGTTGGATTGCCACGTGGCCGTTTATGAAAGAATGAGAGTATTGATTATTGGCGCTTCATTTGTTGTGACATGATTATTTTGGAGGAAAGTTGAAATGGTAAAGTGTGTGTTTACTTTTTATGTTGAGAATTTTGGCGTAAATGTTTTTTATTTTTAAGCACGGATTCTCATTTATAAATAATTTTAATAATGTTAAATCATTTTTAATTAATTTAAATAAATTTTAATAATTTTTAAAGTAATTTTCAGGAGGAAAAACTGGATGACACTTTCGGCGGGGACAGGTCCCCGCCAAAAACCCAGAACTGTGCATCTTTACTTTCGGCGGGGACATGTCCCCGCAGAAAGTGGGAGCGGGAAAAAAAGGTGGGAACAATTAAGCGTTCTAAGTTTGGTCAAACTTTGTCAAATGTGGGAAACTCTTTCGGCGGGGACATGTCCCCGCCGAAAAGTTGCGTTGAAAATTTAGTAAACGGTCAGCGAGACTTTGTGCCAGCTCAGCATAGTTTTTGTCGTTTAGCGGCTTTCGGCGGAGACGCCTCTCCTCGCCCGTCCTCTCTTTTGTTGTACCCCGAGATAGAGGAAGGAAAAGTTTGAATTTGCAATGCACTATCCGGTCCCCAATCTCTTTTTCGTCCAGAATGTAGTGTAGAAAAGCAAGATCTATTTTCAATATAATGGACCAAGATAATTAAGGTTGAGATTGTATAAGTGATCTACTAAATTAGTCCCCTTAACGTTAAATAACATCTTTACCTGTTGTTAGTGCAAAATGTGTGATGAGTATGGATTGATCTTAGTTTGCGTATTGGGGCTGCCTTTGTGGACTGCCGGTGAGTGTGATCTGCACTAATTTAAGTATTGGAATGATTCCCTGCACAAATGAAAGTAAACCGCCAGTCTTACCGTGGGGACTCACGTGATTTCTTTTTCCTTTCACAGTATGTTCCGGGGATCCTAAGTGAGTTGTAGCTTTAACTTGTTCCTTCACAGTGAGTTGTAGTAATAGAATATTTAAATTTCAAACTGAGAAGAGATCGAAACATATTATAAGTTCAAAACTAATAAAATTATCAATTATCTTTTGTATTAATCATACCAAGAATCCAAGATAAGAAACTCTTTCTGTTCATGCTGTTTTCATGTCTTCCGTTCGGGTGTTTTTCCTAAGTACTATACATTTTAACTATACATTTTCATCTCGTCATCATAATTAGTTATTGTTTGGTATATTGCAGTTTGCGTTGAAGCAAGCTTCAAACTAAGAACAAAAATATAAGTGAAATCTGCTCTCTCGGCCCCTAAATAAATATCCACTATTGACTTTTAAAGTATTTTGTTTTCAACTTTGACCTTATATTATTTCATTTGTGTTATGTAATAGTTGATGAAAATTATATTAATGAAAATACATTTAAAACTCAATTCATTCATATATTTTGTATCAAATATTACATAACACAAATAAAATAATTTAAAGTAAAAAAAAAAAAAAAAAAAAAAAAAAAAAAAAAAAAAAAAAAGACTTTAAAAGTCATAGTGAACACTTATTTAGAGACGGAGGGAGTAACAAAGAACACAAGTGACTTAAGAGAAAACCAACAATTTAATGGAAGAAAAAATCACAAACATATAAAGTTGAACGAATATACTTGATTGTTACCTAATATACTATGTATAGATGAAGAACTCTCTAAGGAAAGAAAATTATTGGCAAACCATTTTTTTTAATCACATTATTTTAAGCTAGTAAGTAGCTAGAAAAGAGAATTACAAAGGTAACACGAGGGAGTTACAAGGATTGCTAAACCATTCTATCAAATTACAAAGATTTTTCTACTTCTACTCGTGATCCGGTTAAACGACAACAATTGTATCTCGTTGAAAAGAAGCTCTTTTTGAGACCGCTTGAGGTTGAAGATGATTTTGTTTCGGTAGTTCCATATAGCGCAAATAGTTGTGTTAACTACCGCATTGAAGAACTTTATTTGATTTTGGGTCATGGGTACACTTTCAGCTGGCACCATCTTACACCAAATACTATTCTTCAGATAAAAAGGTCTTGCGAAATTGGTCCATGTGCGTACATTTTTTTACAAATAAAATAGGTCCAGATGCGATTTTTTTTTTGTTTTCCTTAAAACTCGTTTTTATGATGGTGGTTTGATCTTATTTAGTTTAATGGAAATCATATATGATTTTGATAACAAAATATTATCTTGTAATGTTTAAAGTGAGTGTCGTTTAAGAGGACGTTTGTCTAAGCTAATTTGACTCTTTAAAAGGTAAACTTTATTCTAAAATCTAATTTGAATACTCTTAATATTATTTCTAATTTTTCTTTTCAAAGTAATTATGCTTCTCTCTTTCTCTCTTTTTTATTTGAAGGGCATGAGGTAATAAATAATACTAGAATAAAAGAAAAAAATTACCACCGACCTTGTTTTAGTTTTCGTATATAAAACAATTATTTTCGGCATCACAGATTGATAAACTACATTATATCATAGTCGACAGTTTAGTGTTTATTATTATTATTTTCATTAATTAATGGTTGTTATTTTCATTGATCATTACACTGTTCTTGGGTTGCCAACAGGGGAAAAAGGACTCAAGCTTTCAACCAAAGATATCAAAAAAGCATACAAATTAAAGGCTCTAGAATTACATCCAGACAAGAAACCTAAGGCTGAAGGGAGTGCAGCGATACAACCGGCGATTAGCCCTTGGAACGCCGGCGGATCGCCCCCAACACCGCCCCCGCCCCCCCCCCCCCCCCGGCGACTTGCAACCTTGGCGACCCATACGTATAGCCTGGAACGTTTGAAATTTTTGCTCCTTTTCATGGTTTTCTAGCCGTTTCAAACGGCTTTTTTTTTTTTTTCCTCAACTATATATATATATATCACATATATCCTCACATATATATCTCACATATATACATTCACTTGGGGAAAAGGCCCTCGCCGAGTACCAGGGGACTTGGGAAAAGCTTTTGGATTTGTGGAGATTTGGGATAAGTTAAGATATAGTTCTAAGTTTCATTACGTTACCGATTCATCAGACGCAAGAAAAAGTCGGGGAGAACCAACTAAGAAAAGAACGAAAACGTCATCATCCGGCGATTATCAAAGTCAAGATTCGGATGCTTGTGTGAATTTAGATCTTAACTCATTGGACGAGGATGAGGAGCCGGAGTTTCGGGAACGACCGGTTGGAAGAGACACGACTAGGAAATCGAGTTCGAGTGTGGGGGGTTCGTCGGGCAAGGGAAAGGGGAAGTTGGATAATACTTTGGACGATATTTCGGGTCAATTGAGAGGGTTGATGGATCTCACGGAAAAAAGATTGGAGTATGGGGATAGAAAGTTAAAGGCAAAGGAAAGTAAAATAAAGCTTGCCGAGTTGAAAGTGATGACCACTGACTACAGCCATCTTCCGGAACCCGAAAGATCAATCATGGAAAAAGTGAAACAAGAAATTATTCAAAAATATCGCGATGCGTAGTTTATTAATTTTTAAGTAATATTTATGTTTTAGGATTATTATTTATGTTTTATGAACAATATTTATGTTTGTATTAATTTTTAAGTAATATTTATATTTTAGGATTATTATTTATGTGATATTGTTATTTTTATATAATATGTAATTTTAGTTATTATTTATATAATATGCACAAAAAAAAAAAAAAAAAAAAAAAAAAAAAAAAAAAAAAAAAAGTTGAAAAAAATAAAATAAAAAATCAATCATTAGAAGTGTCACATGTCAGGAGTCGCCCCACCCTCCTGGGTAGCCTCACTCCCCCTTTTTTTCCAGGCTACCCAACTTGCTGACTCAGCGCCACGTGTCGCGAGTCGCCCCTTAGTCGGGTAGCCCCACTCCCTTTAGTCAAGAAACCTAATAACACTAATGCAGTTACCGATTTTCAAAAGCTTCAAGCCTCGTATAATATCCTCAAGGATGAATATACTAGAAAAGTTTTTAACAATGATCTCATGATTCGACTTAAAGAAAAACAACAAGAAAATGTGGAGTTTGAACAGTCTGATGTTGAATTTGAAGACAATGAGCGTAGGAAATTTGAAAAAGGAGATAGTGGTGATAGAATGAGGTCTGCTTGTGCGACTCCTGCTGATATTGATCGTGATTAGAAGAGAGGCAAGTGAATATAGAGATGCTCTTTTTTATGTCAACACACGATTGAGAAAAGCTCACATATATGCGTGAAGGTTTCAGTTTAGGAGAAGAGGAAGGCCGATGGTCCAAAGCTAAACGGAAGACTGTGTTGTTAGTCGTCAATGATTTGAAAATTGTATTCTATACAAACGGGTGGGAAGACAGTCTTCGTCTTTTCTAAGCCTTCGTGAATGTATGTTGATTTTTCAAGGGACATAATTATATACTCCATCTAGTCGATCTTCACGTCAACCGTATCCAAGGTTTCTTTGTCGACTTGTCTTCCATATGTATGAATCTCATTATTGTTTCTGGAGTCTGGACAAGTAACTTTTTTTCTTATGATAAGCAATATCATTGTCACTAAGTTGTACTTCGTGTTCAATTTTCGTTGTTATTTCTCCAAGGATGCCAATTATTCTTTTACTTTGGTTTTCCTTAACTCTATGGTCATATAAAGAATTGTCGTACTTTGGTATTTCTGAAAATTTGCATTGGTTGTAACAGGTTTCGAGTGAGTATAAAGGAAACCCGAGTCGCACACAATCAAGATATTGTTGAGCTACGACTCATGGTGGCGCTGCTGCTGTATGTATAATGTTGGCATTACCTTTGTTAAGGATTTATGTTGTTATTGAATGGAACTTAGTATGGTTTTTGACCCTTTTTAAGTTTAATTTCCAACGTACAATCTTGTCTGCTGAACTATGATCACAAATATTTTACTAATACAAACCTTATAACATTATTTGCATGCACTCATGCCAAATTTTTGTTACCTCAAGTTTTAACAAGAACATTCATCATGAAATTATGGTCTTATGAGTTCAAACTTATAAGCTTTTGAACAAATGTATAGAACTACGATTAAATTCAAATAATTTTTTATTTTTTCTTTTGGAAAAAATGAATTAATAATGTAAACAGCCGCCCCAATTTGGGGAAGCACAATACCCGAAAGCATAGATCTCCAAGAAAGATCGAGATCATAGCTTACACCAAAAACAAACACCACATATGCAACGCAAACCAAAAAACGCCCGAACAAACCACCTATAAACTATAAGGCAGGAGCTAATAGAGCATCAATTTTTATGCTGGTGGTTTGATCTTATTTAGTTTAATGGAAATCATATATGATTTGATAACAAAATATTATCTTGTAAAGTGAGTGTCGTTTAATAGGACGTTTGTTTTAGGTAATTTGACTTTTTAAAAGGTGAACTTTATTCTAAAAGCTAATTTGAATACTCATGATCTTCTTAGTCAAATCCCAAATAGACCTGTTTTGAAAAGTTTGAAAAAGTGTATGCTGATTTTGTTTATGACTTTCGTTAAAAAAAAAAAAAAAAAAAAAAAAAAATTGTTTATGGCTTCCCCATGTATGCTTGTTCATTATAAAATGAAAAATAAATAAATAAATAAAAAATAAGAAAGTTAATTTACTAATATCTCTCCAACATTTCTTTATGAGTAAACTGCAAGCCGATATTGTTGGCAATGTCATCCATGGTTATTAAACATATCTTTGTGAGATATAAATCTGTTTATTAAACATATCGCCGCATATATATATACATCATTTTCATACTTATTTATTTTTTACTTAAATGATCATATGCATGTAACTCATGGTAAGTCCACATAAAAACAGGTTTTAAAATGACAAGTTATGAGTTCTTCATTAGAGCATGCGTAGTGGGAGCAACAACGCCCCGATTTGCCTGGAAAACGCCCCAACAGCGCCCCACAAGACAAAACGCAAGGGCGCTGTTGCCCAAAAAAACCCACCTCTCGTGGTTCTGACAGCGCCTAAGCCTCACACATCAACCAAGAATTTAGCCGTTGAAACCCTCCGCTCACCACTACACCACTTTTTCAACAAAGCCCCACAATACCCCCACATGTCACGTGTCAAACAACCCCCACCCTCTCTTACGGCACCACTACACATACTCTTATGCTTGATTATGGCTTTATGATGATAGATATATATACTAGATATTAACATATATATACCTCCAGAAAAACGATAGGTCGAAACCGAAACCAACACGAACACTAACACAACACTATCTGTTGGCCAGAATCTGATTCGAGACCCAAAATCAGCTCACGAAAGATACTGTGTAACCCGAACCAAAATCAGTCTAACAAACACTAACCCGAAACTGAACTCGGACTAGAATGAATGAAACCGAAATGCTAGACCCGAACAAGAATACAACCCAGAATACAGGCAATATATGGAAACGTGAATCTAAACTTGAATTATGCTTGTTTCCAACTCTATTTTTTGTGCAGATGAATTTTTATGGTATGGAAGTTGTGAGTAATTTGTGTTGATATTTATGATGTGAGTTGTACAGGGCATGTAGTTATATGGAAGTTTGCTAACAATCCATTCAACTAACTTGGGATTTAGAGGTTGCATTTGTTGACCGAGTGTATTGGTAATTTGAATTTTGAACGTCGATCAGCTTTGAACTCCTTGAAATTTTGTTTATTTAATCATATTATGTCATCCAATAATAAAACTTAGATATAGGATGATAAATTTTATTCTATAATGACATTGGCATAGCTATTAGTATTATTGCTTTAATTATTGATCAAGATCCTCTCAAGTTGGTTTTCACATGACCTATCATGTTGACTAATAAAAAATAAATAAAATAGATAAAAGTTTTTCTTTCAATTAAAAATCAAGAGCCCACATGTATTTCCCTTCTCACAAAAAACTCAACATAATGAGTCATGTTAAACACAACTTGAGAGGATCTTAATCCGTTAGTTATAATATGGTTTAGGGTATTATAATATATATTGCTACCGAAGCAAAGAGAAAAAATGCTGACATGTACTAATATTTCATTCGTTTGATCACGTTACATTGCAATCCTAGCCGTATAAAATACATATTTATTGTTTGCCATCAGGAAGTAGACCTATTTATGGATATGCCTGTGGTAAAAACCAAACTCCACTACAATTAAGGAATGTATTTGTACCCTTTCATTGGCACATTCATTGGAAACAGATGTATTTCTTTTGGCGCCTAGGTTTCAAACATTTAAAGTATCTCTCTTTTGGCGCCTCTTACCAATGCATGACCTAGGGTTTGTGTACTGTATATATGAGTGGTCACTTTCACTCATTAGCTACAAAACACAACAAAATATTATCAAGTGTCACTTTCTCTCTTTACATACAAATCAAAATGGCCAACCATCGGGTAATTGTGTGCACATATTATGTGTTCATACATCATATACCTAATAGCATGCATTCTAATCTTCTTCTTTTTTTTATCAGGATCTTGCTGCTCAAATCATCCATAACAGCCAGCTGGTATGTTTTATATATCATGCATTTTAAACTTTTTTAATGACGTAGTTGGTTTTTCTAATATATTGTATACTATATCAGGATATGGCGATCAACAATGATTCCAAAAAGAGAAAACGTGAAGAGAATCTCAAAAACTAGAAGTGGAATGAAGTCATTGAAGTTGATGATGTGACAACCCGTAATTTCAAGTCATTTTCTAAACATCAACAAGTTACTATTCACGGGTTACTATTCATGGGTTACTATTCACCAATTACTATTCACATTTCACTATTCATCGTTTTTTAAATCAGTTTGAGACTTTGAGAAGTTTTTATAAAATTTACTATTCACGAAACACTATTCATTCCCGGAGGAAAATCACTATTCATGATTATCGTTCATCCTTTCGTAAACTAGGTTTACGGGTATTCAAATTCGCGTAACCAGTATGGTTTAGTTGTGTATTCATGCATCATCAGTTAGGACACATCATGTAGACTAGAGTAGTCTACATATCATCAGTAACATCATTATCATGTTAGGTCATGCGCGGGTTTGCGTGATTTTCACTAACGTATGTTCATTTATTCATTAAACGTTACCACTCAGTCATTACTACTAACATTATACCCAGTACTCCCGACAATGATCCTAATATATTTTCATACTAATTATAATGATATAAAGATTATATTATTACTTTACCCGATGTTTTTAAATCAAAGGCTATATTCTCCGTTAGGAGCTTATAACTCCGTCGGTTTGCGATATTTTAAACCAATAATTATTCTAACACCCGATTCTTGCAAGGAATATGATTTTACAATTTTTACAACTTCGTCATATTTTATTTTACCTCGTCACGAGTTATTTCTAGTTAACTCGGTACCCGGTAACACCTAATGTATACACTAAACACACTAATACATACAACACTTGGACAATATCTTTAATTACACATCAAATCCCATTTTTTTTTTACCATGTGTACCCCGCCCCCCCCTAGCACACTCTAATTTTCCAAACACTTGATTATCAAGACTAAATTTAATGCATAGATTCCATGTGTTTTCTTAATATATTTCCATAACACTTCACTTACAATTCCACTAGCCAAATATTCATCAAACACTCTCTTTTCCTCTCTTCCTTGTTCGGCCAAACCCAAGAGCACCAAGAACATCCATCAACTTTTGAAGATCAAGTAATAATCAAGCTCCATTTACCTTCCTAGTTAGGGTTTTGTGATAAAAACCCTAGGTTTCTTATACATTTTCATTCAAATCATCTCAAGTATTCAAGTAAGCTTCAAGAACATCTTTATGATCTTTTCATACTTTCATTTGATTGATTTTCAAATTATATGAGTAACTAGATATGCAAATATTCATGTTAAACATACCACTTGTTATATATTTTCTTTATAAACATAGATCTATGGATTTTTAGTATGATCATCACGAGATCCACCATTGTTGGTGATGTTTAGGACCGCATGACACCTTGAGAAGGTGTATGGTAGGATTTGCGAACTTGTGGTGTTGATTGGAAGAGGTATGAACTAGTCTTGAACCTTAAACATTGATTTTTCAACAATAGAAATAGGTGCTGTCCATTTTTGTAAAATCTGGAAAACTCAGTAACTCTTGCACTATTTTGGCCTTCATATTTAGAAATTTCTTTCAAAAACGAAACCGTGGCCGCAAGAATGAGTAAAAACCGACTTATAACGAAGGAGATATGATTTTTCTAAGTTGTGCGACGAAAAACTATTTTCTGAAAATAGCTTGCTGTTTTTCCGAACTTCAAGGGAGAAAACGAGGCGTTAGACGTGATCTAGACGAGCCGACCTATTGAAAATATGTTAGTTCATATTGGTACGGACCCGTGGATATAAAGACCGTAGTAAACGAGCTAATAACGACTGAGATATACACGTTTGAACCCGACGAACCATTATTTATTTTGACAGCCAACTAATAGAAAATGTTCTAAGTATAGAAACTAGTATTTTTACAAGTCACTAAGTTGATAGCCGATTTTCTATATGATCGAGGCGCGTTTGATCAAAAGTCAAACGAAACGACATTAAGATTATGTTGCAAGGTTTTCAAAAACGTCGAGTTTAATCACAAGCACTTAACGTACAATATTTCCCGACTAGTTTTACGAGGTCATTTTGGACATATTTTCACAAGTAATGAAAAGTGTTAATTTTGCGACGAAAACATTATATTCATCAATAAAACACCAAATGAGGATCGTGGAGTACCGTTTCAACATATTTACACGGAAAGTAGTTTATAACTTAACGAGACGTCAAAAATGTATTTTTCGACGATAAACGTTATTTCCAAAAGTAACGAGTGGTATCGTTAACATACGTATTTGCATGTGTTGCATTGTATCATTGCTTACATTGGGTCATATCATTCAAAATAGGTCGCGGTCAGAGACCAAACCTCATTTCATCATATCCACTTTTGTCATTGTAGCTATCGCACCAGGTGAGTTTCATGGCCCCTCCTTTTACTTGTTTTGTAACTGTTTTGGGGGAGAATACATGCTTGTTTTCAATTAAACTCATGCTTGTTTTACGTGACACGTGATTTGTCTTTCAAATATTATTGATTGGCTAAAATACTTGGTTTGTTACTCGAAAGTATTTTGTGTTTACATTTTTCATCCATGATTATTTTCTTATGGACACTAGTACATTAAGCTATTTCATATTACATATGTTATGACCCGTTAAGCGCGAATGTTGTGGATAGATCTATTAGGATTGAACTCCCTGTCCGGGTGGTGTTCCCCACCTGACTGTTAAGTCAAACGGACGCATAATCATTTAACGAACCCTGAATGTTCTAGGTGTACATCTACCAGAAACTTTGAATGTCCGGGTGGTTTCCCCACTTGATTGATATGCCAAACGTGTTGTGGTTTCCCCACTGACTGATATGCCAAATGTGTTGTGGTTTCCCCACTGGCTGATATGCCAAACGTATTGTGGTTTCCCCGCTGGCTGAGATGTCAAACATATTGTGGTTTCCCCACTGGCTGATATGTCAAACGTATTGTGGTTTCCCCACTTGACTGTGATGTCAAACGTATTGTGGTTTCCCCACTTGACTGATATTTCAAACGGACTGTGGTTTCCCCACTTGACTGTTATGTCAAAGGCATGCCCAAATTAGAATCTTAAGGCTTCGGTGTCATGAAATTTAGTTGTCATAACTCCATATATATTGGGAATATATTGTTCATTCAATTTTTGTGGTCCATAAATCAATTGACGTTCACAAACCAGATCACATTTAGCAGTGGGTTGTAAACACACAGGTTGCAAGTCTTGTATGGGCGGGGCTTGGAACTGGGTGGATTTACAATGCCTTTGCTGGGAAATCTTCATTCAAACGCTTTACTTTATTCAATAAACTCTATGAACTCACCAACCTCGTGTTAACACTTTTAGCATGTATTTTCAGGTATAAGCAATAGCACGCTACTGGAGGCTTTTGGCAGGGCATGACATGGTCATAGAAGACTCTGATGAACATTTGGGGACCGTTTTAACTGTTTAAAGGGCCTATTTCCGCATTACTTTTAACAATGTAAATTCAACACTTTTGTTAAACAATTTTATTCTAAACGATTGTGGTGAAAACCGTTCTTTGTACTTGTGTTGTGATACCAATTAAGTTACACCCCAGCGACATGTATGCTTCCGTTGGACCCGATTTTGGGGGTGTGACAGATGATCTTCCTGATGATGATGAACCTGTCCCAAACACTGCTAATGTCACAGATCTCACAATCAATCAACATGTAAGTTTATTAACATACTTATCTCTCTACTATTTTACTTCTGTTTTTATGAAAGAGTCACATATTTTCATTAACTCATGCGCTAATTTTTCATGCAGGATGTTAGTGATGAAGAAATACCAATGGCCCCGATCAAGAGAAACAAAAGAAGCCAAATAAAAATAACTGAAAGAAACAGGTTCAAGCAACTATTTGATGAAGATAAAAGTGAAGAAGATGAAATAGAAGAAGATGGAAGTGAAGCAGATGAAAGCCAAGAAGATGAAAGCGAAGAAGATGACGACTGGGTTTAGATATATCATAACTATTTTAAGTTTTAGTTTCAATTCTCATGCTACTATCTTAGTAGCATCTTTCTTTTAGTACCATCAGTTAAACTACTATTCAGTAGTATGTCATTTCATTGTCTCTTTTTCATTTTCTCTTTTTAGGTGATCAATAAACAAATGCTTTACTTTATATTGTGTTAACAAAAATGGAGCTATTGTGTTACCATGTATGTAGTGTTTAGAAAGATGACATCATCTAAATCAATTTGATATGAAAAATCATACCATTATGTTGTAATATGTGTTGTGGCACCTGAGTCTGGTAGCCACTTAGATAAAGCAATAAATGGAGTAGAGGATCTGATGTATCCCTGTAACTCAGAACTAAATAACCCAAAGTTTGTAACTAAGGCTGTCAAAGTTGTATAGCAATGGCAGCCATAGCCTGCGGATTGTGAAGTCCAACTACTCTCAAGATTGGTATAATGATCTTACAAATATAAAAATGTGCAGAAGATTAATAGTTTTGATTCTCAAAAACAATAGTCCAATATAAGCACAATTATTTTATGCAAAAAGGTTTCACAGTAGGGTTACATTACTTTATTTGTGTTACCATGTATATAGTGTTTAGAAAGATGACCTCATCTAAGTCAATTTGATATGAAAAGTCATACCATTATGTTGTAATATGTGTTGTGGCAGCTGAGTTTGGTAGCCACTCAGATTAAGCAAAAAATGGAGTAGAGGATTTGATATATCCATGTAACTCACAGTAGTTGGAACTAAATAACCCAAAATTTGCAACTAAGGATGTCAAAGTTGTATAGCAATGGCAGCCATAGCCTGCGGATTGTGAAGTCCAACTACACTTAAGTTTGGTATAATGATGTTACAAATATAAAAATGTGCAGAAGATTAATAAGGGAGTGCTGAAAAAATGGTGAGTTACTTGTAGATGATATGATAATGCACAATGTTTTGTTGCATAATTGCTTAAATGGATAAACATATGCATGTAAAACTAAAATACATATATTCGTATAATTTTAAATTTTGAAAGTTGAATTTTTTTAGCTGACCTATCATCGTTTGTAAACCGTGTTAAAGGCTTTTTTGGGATTGCTTTATGTGATTAGTGGTATTGACAAGATCATTCAAAAGACAAAAAGTATGTAAAAACTACTATAACTATCAAACTTATTTCCACATAAAATAAGCTCTTTATATCATTTATCCTGTCAAACACACATGTTATATCATTTATCCTATCAATAAAAGTTTCTTTATATTCCTTGCAGATATTGAAGAAAGTGTTATAATCAACTGAAGTTGGAAGACATTTATCAGGTTATTTTCTAGCCTAGATGTAACACCCCAGCCCGGCAAGGGCAGAAGTATCACACTAATGGCCCCATATCAGATCAAACAAAGCATACACTCAATAGTAATACAATGGTTCTCAAAGGTTACAAATGAAATCTTGCAATACAAAGGGTTACAAAGGAAAATAAAAGCTGCCTATCAAATCCATAAGTACATCTCTTCTAATGGCTTCTACTCAAAGTCTTCTAAGTCCAAAGCCTCTTCACTCTTACCCAGCTTTCAACTAAAACCTGCCGCGGGAAAAGAAACGCGGCTGAGCTACTAGAGCTCAGTGAACAGATATAACGTAACAAGCAGTAGTATAATGTATAATTTACATGAGTAAAAGAGTGTAGAAGCATGAATACATGGTATCAAGATGAAAGGTAAGATTACATGGTATCATAAGGAAAGGTAAAAGGGTACATGGTAAAGGAAGTCAGAAATCCACTACGAGCCCATAACATAACATGAATCATAATCATAATCATAATCGTAAACATGCAGAGGGGAGACCTCTTAGTATCCTGTGAATATGAGGGGTGTCCTCAATCATGGGTATCCTGTAAATATGAGGGGTGTCCTCAATCATGGGTTGGAGTAGCTAGCTCCCAGAGTGTGAAAGACGTGTATCGCACACACCATCAGTCACCATGAATAACATAACATAACATGAACATGAACAAATCTAGGATGCATCCATACGCCCCCGGTGGCCATAATCTGCCTCTACGTAAACATGAATCATAAACATAACATGCAGGGACGGGACAGGTCATCACTCTCCTGCCCTAGAGTCATGCCATCGGTGCATCGACTGACATGGACATGAAACCCTCATGCCTAGTGAGTGGCTCGTAGTATCAAACTGAGGGTAAAGGTCAAGTATCATGAATCATGTTTTTAGTTTACTTACATAGGTCAATATCATGTTTCATAAGTTCATAATCATGGTTCATAATCATGGTTCATAAGCATGGTTCATAAGTAAAGGTTCATAAGCAAAGGTTCATAAGCAAAGGTTCATAAGCAAAGGTTCATAAGCAAAGGTTCATGAATGAAAGGTTCATAATCATAAAAGGTTCAATATCATGATGGTTCAATAATCGAAGTTCATGAATGAAGGGAAACATAGCAATGGTATAGGGAAACCCTAACATGAGTCATAATCAGAGAACGAAGGCCTCTTAACAAAGAAGCAGAATATCTGTACCTTTGCCGAGTCAAAACAAACCGAGCCCAAACGAAAGGAAAACGGTCATTCCCGCTTCACCAACCTAGAAGAGAGTGGATTCGAATTAAGAAGAGTTCAAATTACTTAAGTTACCTCTTTTAGTTATCTTTCCATTTTTAGTAACTTCCCATAATTAGCAGATTTCCAAAATTAACAAGTTTCCACATTTTAACATATTCATATAGGTTAGTTTTCTCATTTTAACAAATTTCCACGTTCTTATATGTCAAGGATTTCATATTATATAAGTTTTGTGAAATTAGGGTTTCGAAGTGTCACTTAATATAATTTAGGGTTCAAAATGTCAATAAATCAAGTTAAGGGTCACAAATGATAATATACTTATTATAACACATAAATATAAGTCACATAAGCCAAAAATGCCAAATTTACACTTTACACCATTTAGTTTCAAAAGTTTCATATTAATCCTTTAATTTATCCAATTTCCATATTTAAACCAATAACTAATATAATTAACACATAAGTCACACATCTTGCATAATTGACATAAACAGCCCCTACATCTTATTCCAGCCAAAACATGCATACCTTCATCATATTTACATTATTAGTCCCTCTAGTTATCATATTTACAATATAAACCTTCTAATTATCAATTATCTCTTATGTTTCAGAATTTCAGCTTTTAAACACAATCAGGTCACCAAAATACGAATTTTTATTCCATATTAGAACTCAGAAATAAAATTCACAAATATTCACAGAGATGCTTCAATGTCTTTAGAACTCACACAAATTTTTTCAGAATTTATTAGTTAGTGTAACCCCACATTAAAAATACCCAAACTCAGACTACTCAGAAAACCGACCTGCAGCAGTACTCAAAAAGTATTCACTTGAGAGACCTACCAACACATCCAGGAAAAATTCACAAAAATTCATGGTATTACCTAACATATAGAAGTTCAACACTGAAAAGTTTTATGGCCCAATTCTTTATAGTTTGAAAATGAAAAATCGACAAAGTGGACTGATTTTCAGACTCCCGAATTCAGCTTCAGCACTTAATCCCACAAAAAGCAAAAATACGACTAAATCAACTTGAAATCACTCCAAACCAATTGGAAAACTTTACTAAGACATCAAACTGAGTTTACAAACAAAAATCATGAATTTAACCTTTACCAAACTCGACCCACAACAGTTACAAATTCACCCATCGTTTCAGTCCCAAATCAACAACTATCATATTTCATCCAAAGATCATAACAACCACATAATCATATCACCAATCATCATTTTAATCCATAAAAACAATAAGAACACTAATATCATAATAAAACCATTCTAACATATGTCGTGTCAAATCAATTACCTTTTTAATCCAATAACTAACAAATTAATTATACCATCATTATCATAACATCATCATAATCATGTGTTGGGAATAAAATGATCAAAGTCAAAGAGCCTGCCAAGTCGATGAAGAGCCTGCTAGTTGATTTTGTTATGTACGAAGATGTTCTACCAGTACCTTCTGGGTAGAAGGTACTGCTAGCTAATGAAGAGCCTGCCAAGCTTATGTCAAGTCGATTAGATATTTTGTAATAGATATTTAGTTGAATTATTAGTCTTTGTACATTGTTATACGTTATGTAGAAGTAGAATAGTCTTCTGTGGTGACAGAAGAATATATCAGAGTGTACATGGGTAGTTGTATTTAATTGTAGGCGCCAATATAGTCAAAGTATAGTATTATATTCATCTACTTGACAACATGTAATAAGATATCCTTATCTTATAAAAGGATATCTTAGTCACTTCTTCATGCATGCATCTTTCACAACTAATAACCACAAACCAAACTATCTCTCAAGTAACTTAGTTACTTCAAATCACAAATCCTTTTACAATCTTAGATTCAAGATTACTTTGTAATCCCGGTGATATTTAGATCATCCGTATTATTTCATCAATAATATTGAATCGTTTTGTGTTAATCAAAGTTGTGTTATTTGTTCATTACATTCACTCATTTACTTAAACTCACCACCTTGTGTTCTTTTAAAGTGTGTTGTAGTAGATTCCGCATGCTAAACACATTCAATACATAAATATCTCTCAAACACATTACTAAGATTCATATCCCAAGTGTTTGAACTTCGAACAACAAACGTTCCACAAGTGGTATCAGAGCTAGGCTTGATATTTACTAATTTAAAAGAAAAATGGATGTTGAACATATTCAAACCAATGTTGCAGCTAAACTTCCATTACTCAAGCAAAACGAGTTTGAAATGTGGAGACTAAGGGTTGAACAATACTTTCAAGTGCAGGACTATGCACTTTGGGAGATAATTGAACAAGGCAATTCATTTAAACCCCAAATCACCACTACAACAGTAAATGATGCTCTTGTAACAAGAATACAAGAACAACCATCAAATGCAGATGAAAAAGTTCAGAAGAGAAATAATCTAAAGGCAAGGAGTATGTTACTGATGACTATTCCAAATGATCAACTTCTGATCTTTAACAAATACAAAGATGCCAAAACCCTTTTTGAAGCAATTGTGGCTAGGTTTGGTGGTAATGATGCTACCAAGAAAACACAGAAAACCCTTCTCAAACAACAATTTGAGAACTTTACAGCCACAACCAATGAGTCTTTGGACAGTATGTTCAATAGACTTCAGAAGCTTGCAAGTCAGTTAGCCATCCATGAAGTGATGATAACTCAAGAAGACCTAAACTCTAAATTTCTTAGAAGTTTACCTTCAGAATGGTCTATGCATGTCATTGTATGGAAGAACAAGTCAGATATTGACCAGATGAGTCTCAATGATCTCTACAACAATTTCAAAATAGTAGAGCATGAAGTAAAGAAGACTACTGGGTCAAGTTCTGGAAATATGGCTTTTGTTTCATCCCCAAGCATCTCAAAGGTTGATAATGAAGAACAAGGTAGCAGAGAAGAAGGTACTGCTAATACAACCTTTGGTACTGCTAGTACTTCTGGTAGTACCAAATCCATATTAGATGAAACAATTGGGTGTGCTTTTCTTACATCTCAGCACAATGGGTCCGTATTATCATTTGAAGACCTTCAAGAGATTCATCCTGATGATCTTGAAGAAATGGACATAAAGTGGCAACTTTCACTTTTAAGCATTAGAGCCAAGAAGTTGATGATGAGGACTGGCAAGAAGATTCTGATAGATGGAAATGAGCCTGCTGGATATGATAAGCCAAAGGTGGAGTGTTACAACTGCCACATGAAAGGTCACTACTCTAGAGAGTGTAGAAGACCTAAGAAGCAGGATGACAAGGGTAGAGGGTTTGACAACAGGAATAAAGGAAGCTTTGAGAAGAAAGGAAGCTTTGAAAGCAAGAGTAAGGTTGTTGAAGTTGCAGAGCCAAAAGCAATGGTTGCTATTGATGGCATGGGTTTTGATTGGAGTTTCATGGGTGAAGATGATTCAACTTCTGATGAATTGGCTTTGATGGCATTCTCCACCCCTGAGGTACAAATTATCAAATGTCCTAATGATTGTGAATCTTTTAAAGAATTAAAAATCATAAGTAAAGCTTATGATACAGAAGTATTAGAACATAGAAAAACCAATCAAACCTTATTTGACCATAAGTGTGGTATGTCCAAGCTAGAAAAACAAATCATTCACTATAGAGAAAATGAACTCACATTTTCTGATGCTAAAGCTGCTCTTAATAGACAAATATTTTTGAAAGATTCAGAAATTGAAATGGTAAGGACTGAGTGCACTAAAGTGACTTTGGCTAGAGATAATATTCAACTGACTGTTACTAAATTGAAAAATGCTTCTGAGTGTACTAAGAGCATAGTAGAGAATCAGTTGAATAAAAGAATAAAATCAGGGATAGGATACAATGAATGTCCACCTCCTTATAGAGGAATTCCATGTCCCCAAGGTAGTGATCTTGCTGTATCAGGTTTACATGAATTTGTTAACAAACCATTGGATAAACCTGTAGTGATAAGTGAACCTTCTGAGAGTGCTAAGAATGTTCCACTCTCTAAGGTGCTCACTGATAAGAGACCAGATGTCCTAATTATTGAGGATTGGGTATCTGATGATGATGAAGATCAGACTATTCCTATCAAAGGAATCAAAGTAGGACCAACCAGTCCTAAGAAAGTAGAAGTTAAAGCTAAGGCCAAAACTGTTTTGAAGACAGTTGAAAGTTGTAAAAATTGTAATAACAAACCTAGGGGAAGCCAAAGAAATTGGAACAACCTAAAGTCACAACAATTAGGTGATGACTTTGTTATGTTTAATAACGCTTGTTATTATTGTGGTAGCTTTAATCATCTTCATGCTTATTGTAATAAATGGGTTTCTGGGAGTAAATCAAAATCTAAAACAAATGTTACTCACCCCAGAAAAAGTTTTGTTAAGTCTAACACCACAAATGTTAAACATACTGTTAGAAAAGATAAGCCTGTTATTGCAAAACCAACTGATAAGGGTACAGGAAACACTTTTAAATATGTACCAAAAGTTGAGAAGAGTCCTATTCAAAAGATAAATGTGGTCAAAACAAAAGTTTGGAGTCCAAAAACCAAAGGTCCTGCTAGACCAAAAGGTCCTGCTAGACCACATGGTACTGCCAAAATTGGTATTGCCAAAATTGGTACTGATAGACCAAAGACCACACAATGGATTAGAAGGGAAAGTGCTGTTAAGTCCTCAGCATGTTGGATTTGGAAACCAATCAAATCAAAAGGTGCATCAACAATCCTGAAAAGGTTTGACTTCATTGATGCAAGAGGCAAACCCAAGTCTGTCATGGCTTGGGTACCCCAAGGAAACTAATATGTTTATTCATGTGCAGGAACATTCAACTGATATTGAAGATCAAGGATTTGTTGATAGTGGGTGTTCAAGGCATATGACAGGCAACATGTCATTCCTCTCAGATTTCAAAACATTTGATGGAGGATATGTTACCTTTGGGGGAGGAATAAAAGGAAAGATCACTGGTAAAGGTACTATTAAAACCAGTAAACTAGATTTTGAAAATGTGTATTTTGTGAAAGAACTTCAGTTTAATCTTCTTAGTGTCTCACAAATGTGTGACAAAAAGAACAATGTTCTCTTTACTGACAATGAATGTATGGTTCTTTCTTCTGATTTTAAGATGCCTGATGAGAGTCAGATTCTTCTTAAAATTCCAAAAAGGAACAATATGTATAGTGTCAATTTAAAGAACATTGATCCCAAGGAAGGTTTAACTTGTTTGGTAGCAAAGGCCTCATTGGATGAATCTATGATTTGGCATAGAAGGCTTGGTCATGTAAACTTTAAAACAATCAACACTATTGCAAAATATGATTTAGTAAGAGGTTTATCCAAAAAGATTTTCCAAAACGACCAAACTTGTGTTGATTGCCTAAAAGGCAAACAACATAGAGCTTCTTGTAAGCCCAAGACCCAAAACTCTATTACTCAGGCTTTACATATGCTTCATATGGACCTCTTTGGTCCTACTAATGTATGCAGCTTGAATGGAAAGAAATATTGTCTGGTTGTTACTGATGACTATAGCAGATTTTCATGGGTTTTCTTCTTAAGATCTAAACATGAAACTAGTGAGATACTTAAAACCTATATCACTGAGGTAGAAAACCAATCTGATAAGAAAGTCAAAATCATCAGGTGTGACAATGGGACAGAGTTCAAGAATAGAGTTATGGATGACTTTTGCAAGGAAAAAGGCATAAAAAGAGAGTTTAGTGTAGCTAGAACACCTCAGCAAAATGGAGTAGCAGAAAGAAAGAATAGAACACTTATAGAGGCTGCTAGAACTATGTTAGTAGACTCTAAGTTGCCTATTTCATTTTGGGCTGAAGCAGTTGGTACTGCTTGTTATGTACAAAACAGGGTTCTTGTGACAAAACCACATAGAAAAACACCTTATGAACTTTTCTTTGGTAGAAAACCATCTTTAAGTTTTATGAGACCTTTTGGTTGTCATGTCACTATTCTCAATACCAAAGATCATTTAGGCAAATTTGATGGAAAAGCAGATGTTGGCTTTTTGATAGGGTATTCCTTGCAGAGTAAGGCCTATAGAGTGTTTAACACTTGCACTAGGCTAGTAGAAGAAAATCTTCACATAGAGTTTCAAGAGAAACTAGCAAATGTGAAAGGAGTTGGACCAGATTGGATGTTTGATGTTGATAGGCTTTCAGAATCTATGAATTATGTGCCTGTTTCAGGTACAAATACTAATGATAATACAGGTTCTGAAGACAATGTTGAAGCTCCTAAAGATCAAGATTACATCTGGATGCCAATATGGAAAAGTATGGATCTATCTTCAAGTGAAGAAGGACCTTCAGACACAACAAATGAAGACAATGAAGAAGATCAAGGAACTCAGAATCAAGAGAATCAAGAAAGTGGTGCTAATGACAATGGTACTGCCAGTTCTTCAGATGGTCCTGCTAGTGCAAGTATTGGTACTGCTGAGCCATTGAATGTTCAAATAGATGATTCTTTTCAAGAAGAGGTGGGGATTAGCAATCTTCCAACTACATATGAAGTTCCTAAAACACCAAACACTAGAATTCTCAAAGATCACTCAACTGATGATGTGATTGGAAGCATAACTTCTGGTGTTAGAACAAGATCTCAAGTTGGTTTATCTCAAGTCTTATCTTCAGATGAAGAAGGGTTTATCTCCTCTATGTATGAAGAAAAGAATAATGATAATTCCAATATATGCCTGTTTTCATGTTTTCTATCTCAGGCTGAACCCAAAAATATAAACAAAGCTTTAGATGATGCAAGTTGGGTGGAAGCTATGCAAGAAGAGCTTTTCCAATTCAAGATTCAGAAGGTTTGGATATTGGTTGATTTGCCAAGAGGTCATAGGGCAATTGGAACCAAATGGGTGTTCAGAAACAAGAAGGATGAAAGGGGTATAGTAATCAGGAACAAGGCTAGATTGGTAGCACAAGGATATACTCAAGAGGAAGGGGTAGATTATGAAGAAGTGTTTGCTCCAGTTGCAAGACTTGAAGCAATTAGGCTTTTCTTAGCCTATGCTTCATTCATAGGCTTCACTGTCTATCAAATGGATGTTAAGAGTGCATTTTTGTATGGTGAAATTGAAGAACCAGTATATGTATCTCAACCTCCAGGCTTCATTGATGCTGAGTATCCAGATAAAGTTTACAAGGTTACCAAGGCTTTGTATGGCCTACACCAAGCTCCAAGGGCATGGTATGAAACATTGGCTTATTTCCTACTAAAAAGTGGATTCCAAAGAGGCAGGATTGATCCAACTTTGTTTATCAAAAGAACAAAGAAAGACATCTTGCTAGTGCAGATTTATGTTGATGACATAATCTTTGGATCAACAAACCAAGACTTGTGTGTAGAATTTGAAAAACTTATGCACAGTAAGTTTGAGATGAGTTCCATGGGGGAACTTACTTTCTTTTTGGGTCTCCAAGTGAAACAATCCAAAGAAGGCATATTTATCAGCCAAGATAAATATGTAGCTGAGATCCTAAGAAAATTTAATTTTGCTGATTCTAAGGTTGCAAGTACACCAATGGATCCAGACAAAGGGCTACTCAAGGATGCTGAAGGAGAAGATATGGATTTGCACAATTATAGGTCAATGATTGGGTCCTTGATGTATCTTACATCATCAAGACCTGATATCATGTTCTCAGTATGTGTGTGTGCAAGGTTTCAAATACATCCAAAGATCTCTCATCTCACAGCAGTCAAAAGAATCTTTAGATATCTTAAGGGTCAACCTAGGTTGGGTCTTTGGTATCCAAGGGAATCATCTTTTGAATTGGTGGCTTATTCGGATAGTGACTATGCTGGTGCAACACTAGACAGAAAATCCACAACTGGTGGATGTCAATTTCTTGGTTGCAGACTAATCTCTTGGCAATGCAAGAAACAAACAATGGTGGCCAATTCTACAACTGAAGCAGAATATGTTGCTGGTGCAAGTTGTTGTGGGCAAGTTCTTTTGATCCAAAATCAATTGCTTGACTATGGGTACAATTTTCTTAACACCATTATTTATATTGACAATAGCAGTACTATTTGTATCATTAAAAACCCAGTTCAACACTCAAAAACAAAACATATTGAAATCAGACACCATTTCATAAGGGATTGCAATGAGAAGAAGTTAATTCAAGTAGTTAAAATTGATTCTGAAAAGAATTATGCAGACCTTCTCACCAAAGCTTTTGATTTAGGTAGATTCAAATATCTTGTAGGAGGTATTGGAATGATAAATCTTTGAAAATCATATGTTTTTGTTCATAAAATTAACTGGTATTGACTTTTAAACATGGTACTGCTAGTTAGTCAAAAGGTCCTGTTAGTTCATAATTGGTCCTGCTGATACAAAATTGCTATGTTTTGTTCATTTAAAGGCTTGAATGTTTAAAATGCTATAAATCAAGTGCTTTGCACTTTGTTCTTTTGGTTTGCAACTAACACATTTCAGGATGATAACAAAACAAGAGTTCTTCCAAACAGAAAGGAGCAACAAAAGTTATATTCATTTCAGGAGAGATAACAATCTCAGGGGAGGAATTGATAGCCAAGAATGGAAGAAACACCAATTAATGAAAGGAAAGACAAGAGCATACAAGATGATGCAGAGTTGAAAAAGATAGAGTTAGATCACATATCTAGAAGGGATGAAGCATTTCTCAAAGGAGAAAGTTCTATCTTGATCAAACTAAGAAAGGTTTCAACTCAAAGGCATGACATTAGATGATTTCACTTGTTGAACCAATCATCCAAGATGCACAGCATCATTGCCTTTCTAAATTTCCTCCATCCAAGGAAATTGCACCATCTTTGGGCCATCCTGGCTTTTGGTATTCAGCTCACCAAGTTTTCACAAACTTAAGAGTTGACTAGTCCTTAAGCAAACGGCTTTTGGTAAAGACAAATCAAATCCGTTGATGGTTGATAGTTTACCAAAAACTATATGGTTGTTAACTAACCATACTTAATTGTAAATAGTTAGCTAGTCCTTAAGCAAACGGCTTTTGGTAAAGACAACTCAAATCCGTTGATAGCTGGTAGTTTGCTAAAAACTATAAGGGATTTTTATAAAACTTTCAAAGGTACTGGTAGTACAAAAATGGTACTGCTAGAGTACAAAGGTACTGCTAGATAGCCGTTGAGCCTGTCAGAAAAAGTTTTAACCGTTGGGCCTGGTAGTTAAAATTAGCCGTTGGGGTAGTTATGTAAATTACTGATGATTAAATTATATTATATTTCACATATAAAAGATCTTTTTAACCGCCTTTTTAATTTCTTTTTATAATCTTTATTATTGTCGGTTAAAAGTAATTCTCTCATATCTTCTTTCATCAGTCATTATCATAATTCACACACACCTTTTATCTTCTACCAGTACTACCAACAAATCCCACCATCATATTCAAAATTTTCATTATGGCTTCCACAATTGATCTAGATTTTGTCCAACGTCACAATCAGTTAGCATTTTTGGAGAAGTCAGAGGATAATGCCTCATTTCATCAAGTAGTGGACTTTTTAAACAACTCCTACATCAGGTTTGCTTTACTAGTCAATCCCACTATTTATGAAAATCAAATTTTACAATTTTGGCAATCTGCTAAAATTAAAACTTCTGAAAATGGGGACCAAAGAATAAAAGCCAAAGTGGATGGTAAGCATTTGACTCTTACTGAGTCATCCATAAGAAGACATCTTCATTTGGATGATTCTGATGGTATTAGTCAATTACCAGATACTGAAATTTTTGAAAATTTACAAAGAATGGGGTATCATGCTGAGTCCAACAAACTCACTTTTCTGAAAAAGCATCTTACTCCACAATGGAGATTTTTGATTCACACAATCCTTCACTGTTTGAGCCAGAAGAAAACCTCTTGGGAGCAATTTAGTGGCAACATGGCCTCTGCTCTCATTTGCTTAGCAACAAACAGAAAATACAACTTTTCAAAATATATTTTTGAAGGATTGATAAACAATGTGAAAATTAAAACAAAGTTTTTGATGTATCCAAGATTTATTGGATGCATCATTGGAAAATTACAACATGTGTTGCTTCCCACAGACTCAGTTTATGAAACACCAAAACTTTCTCACAAAGTATTTTCAAATATGAGAATTGGTTTTAGAGGGGAGGAAGTTCCACTTTTTGATGAAATGGTACCACAAAAATCCAGAAGAACCCACACCATCTGCTGATACACAATCATCCAGTTCTTCACATGGTTACATTTCACCAACACAACAAACAACACCAATACCATCTCCAGTACCATCAGAAACACCACCACCATCACCACATCATATATCACAAACCCAATCACCTCAGACAATGCAAGAGCTGAAAGATAAGGTGAAGTTCTTAGAGAATGCTCTCAAAAGTCAAAATGAAAGGTTTTCTAAGATCAACATCAAATTGGTAAAAAGGGTCAAGAAATTGGAGGGTGAAGTGAAGAAGTTACAGGGTAAAAAGTCTGCAAAGGTTGTTTTATCTAGTTCTTCACAGTCAGATGCTGATAGGTTAGATATCTCTTCCAAAAAGGGGAGGAAGGATAGGTCTGAAGATGTGAATGAAGAGGAGGAACAGGCTCAATTTGAATTCCATGATGGAACTCAAGTTTATGATGAAGAGCCTGTTGGAGCAGGGCAAGAGCCTGTTGGAGCAGGGCAAGAGCCTGCTAGGGCAGAAGAAGAGTCTGCTAGGAGAGAAAGGCTATTAGCTATGGGGTATAAAGGGTCTGCTGAGAGAGTGTACAAGAGAAAGAGGGTTTTAATTGCTGATGAGCAATCTTCTGCTCCATCACAAGATTCACCTCCAAAGGATAAGGGCAAAGGTATTCTGATTGAAGATGAGCCAAAGTCCAAGAAGTTGAAAAGAACTCAGCAAATTCAGATGATTTTAGGAGAAGAAGAGGCCAAAAGAGTTCAAGAAGAAGAGCTAAAAGCTAATGAAGCTTCAAGAATGCTTGAAGCAATGAAAGAGCAGAAAGATGCTGAAGAAGCTGCTCAAGCTCTTATTGATTCTCAAGCTGCACAAATATTTGATGCACAACTACAATGGATTATCTCTATTGATCCAATTGTAAGAGGTCAAGCCTCTGTGTATGTGGATGATGAGTCTCTCAGTGTAGAAGAGAAGACAGCCAAGCTTGAAGAATTCATCACCAAAAAGTATAGAGAAGAAGCCTTAAATGATGTATTTCAGCAGATCATGCAGTATAAGGAGAAAGGGTTTAAATTGCCACATGATCAGAAAGAGCAGATGAAGTTCTTCAAGTTATATCTGAAAAGGTCAGCAAATTGGAAGGATCATCAACTCAAAAGAAAATCATTTGAAGAGTTGCAGCATCTATACATTGAAGCATACAAGAAGAACCACTGCACTCCTCCTGAACACACACAAGAAAGGTCTTCAAAGAAGAAGGAAGATGCTCAGATGAAAGAAGTAGCAAAATTGGACACAGAGCAAGTAAGTAAAATGTTGATAACTTTACCTACTATCATTCATGCTGATCCAATTAGGTCTAGACACCCTATAATTGATTGGGAAATACACCATGATAGATTTGGTAAGTCATGGAAAATATCAAGGGTTGGGGGACAGTCTGCTATCTTCAAGAATTTTGAAAATTTAGTTAGAGCATCTGATAGAGCAGATTTGGAAGAGTTGTGGAATCTAGTGCAGATTAGGCTAGCCACAAATTCTAGCAATGATGTTAAGGAACAGGAATTATGGGTTGAATTCAATAGGATGTTTGATCCTGATCCCAAAGATGATTATTGGAAATTTCCATATTATGATCCATCTACAACCTGGGAATTCCTAAGTCATTGCAGTGTTCATCATTTGTACACATCAAGTGGGATTGAACTCTTTATGTTGGCTGAGAAAGAGTATCCACTTAGTTATGAAGTGCTCTCAACTATGATCTCCAAGAGATTAAGGTGTGACAAAGATGATGAAAACTCAGAAATTGTTCAAAGTTTGCTAAGGAGCATATTTGAACAATGTGAAAGAAAAAGGAAGGATAGGAAGTAAAGGTTTTTGGAAGAGTTCTCAAATCCTCAAGGTATGTATTTTATTCATCAGAAACTTGTGTATTTTAATGGAAATAACAAGTTTAGGGGAGGATTGTTGGGAATAAAATGATCAAAGTCAAAGAGCCTGCCAAGTCGATGAAGAGCCTGCTAGTTGATTTTGTTATGTACGAAGATGTTCTACCAGTACCTTCTGGGTAGAAGGTACTGCTAGCTAATGAAGAGCCTGCCAAGCTTATGTCAAGTCGATTAGATATTTTGTAATAGATATTTAGTTGAATTATTAGTCTTTGTACATTGTTATACGTTATGTAGAAGTAGAATAGTCTTCTGTGGTGACAGAAGAATATATCAGAGTGTACATGGGTAGTTGTATTTAATTGTAGGCGCCAATATAGTCAAAGTATAGTATTATATTCATCTACTTGACAACATGTAATAAGATATCCTTATCTTATAAAAGGATATCTTAGTCACTTCTTCATGCATGCATCTTTCACAACTAATAACCACAAACCAAACTATCTCTCAAGTAACTTAGTTACTTCAAATCACAAATCCTTTTACAATCTTAGATTCAAGATTACTTTGTAATCCCGGTGATATTTAGATCATCCGTATTATTTCATCAATAATATTGAATCGTTTTGTGTTAATCAAAGTTGTGTTATTTGTTCATTACATTCACTCATTTACTTAAACTCACCACCTTGTGTTCTTTTAAAGTGTGTTGTAGTAGATTCCGCATGCTAAACACATTCAATACATAAATATCTCTCAAACACATTACTAAGATTCATATCCCAAGTGTTTGAACTTCGAACAACAAACGTTCCACATCATGTAATCATCATCAAATATCAAAAACAATAAGAAATCATCATATCATGATCAATTCGAAACATATGCATATCCATCTTCAACTTGTATCAATTTTAATTAACCGAATTAGTTACATGATATACCAAAACAATTCAAGTGCTAATATAATCATCCATAACACATAACATTTATCAAATTCGACATCAAAATTTATTTAGAACATATACATGGATCGACTTTATATTAAACATGAAGAAAGAAACCATTTTGATTCAATCAAATTACATTCTTGAATTACCAATGTTACCATAAACATGTTTTAATCATTATATCATCAAGATTATCAAAGTTTATCCATCTTCTTCACATATTTATTTTAGGCCGATTTGTATGTGTATCCATATATCAATTCGCATCTTTTTAATTCTCACGTATTATGATAATCGTAACGAAAGGAATTTAAGGACATGAACAATAATCAAAATAAAAGATAACAAAACCTCTTATGATCAATGTATGTGTCGAATGGAAAAGAACACCAAGAACCAAGCCTCCAAATGCTTCCAAATAAATTCCTATGTGCACCAAATTCTCCCACGAACGCGTATGAATAATCACCAATGATCCAAGAGCAATATTTTGGTGTAGTGGTGGTGTATGGGTCGTGAAAATGAAAGGAGGAAGGAAGAGATGGCATAAATTTTATGTTTAAAGCAATTATGGAGAGTTAATGTGATTTTAATGAAATTGATTTTGATTTGACATAATTTGGGAAGGTTTTAATCACCATAAAAGGGGGGGCGGCCAAGCATGAATAGAAGGGTCAAAATTGACCAAATGATGCAAGAAAGTACTTAGGATATGTTACATAATTTATTTTATAAGTTGTGTACAAGTTTTAAAGGTTTTCGGACCCATTAGGTCATGTAACGTGCAATATTTGTTTCTTAGTCCAAATTTTACATTCTTGAGTTCTTATAACATTGTAGTAGCTCAAATGAAGCTTACTTGAAGTTACATGTTCATGGTTGTGATCGTACGATAATCGTTTTTGATTTAGGGCTTGTTTGGTAACCGTACACATTTCTTCAAAATTTCAAATTAGAGGGTATTTTGGTAACTTAAACATGTTATGAAAATGTGGGTTTTACAGGTTATTTTCTAGCCTAGATATCTCTTAAATCTTTCTTTTGTATCATTGGTATGTTAATTGTAACACCCCAAAATCGGATCAGTGGAAGCATACGGGTCGTGGGATGTTATTGAATAGTTATCACAACACAAGGTACAAAGAACGGTTTTACTTAAACCATTTTAGAATTGAAAACATTCAATTTACATTATAAAAAAAATAGTGCGGAAAATATAGGTCCATAAAAGGATTTAAAACGGTCCAAAATAGTTTTCAGAGTCTTCTATGACCATGCCATGCCCTTCGCCAAGCTCCTCCAAAAGTAAGATATGCAGCGGAAATGATTTAACACCTGAGATAAAACATGCTAAAAGTCAACACAAAGGTTGAGTGAATTCATAGGTTTAAGAAAAGTAGTTGATCACAATAATTCAAGTTTAATAGAAAGTGGGCTACGTTGTTATACGCCCGAAGTTTGTTTGCATAAAATCAATTGAAAACAATTCTCAAGATTGGGCCACGTTGTTGCACCCATAACAGAAACAGTGGGCTAGTTGTTAGCACCCATAAATTCAGATGTTACCACTGCACTAAGCTCATGACATACAAAGCGTTAACCGGCACCAGTAACCCTAGCGTAAGTCGACAGTAACCGCGGATTTCATAATATAATAGTTGCCCCCAAAGCTAGGTATCTTGCCAAATACCTAGGTAACTCAAATATAGCACACCCGTGTTGCCTACCCAGCAACAGGGATGGGATGGTCAAATCCTATAGGCCTATAAACTATATTCGCGCTCACTCGCAAGTGATTAATGGTTCATGATCGAGGGACTTGCTTTTGGCAAGGGCGGTACTTAGTGCTTATCAAATGTTTCGCAAAGTGGCTACTGTTTCACTCACAGTACCAGAAAGGTATAAATGGCTACTGTTTCACTCACAGTACCGGGAAAGTATAAATGTTGTTCCAGCCCAAATAAAGTTTCAGAAAGCAGAAAGCATAGTTTTTAGTTCAAGGAACAGTTTTCAAACAATTGTGATCATAGTAAAAACAGTAGCATGTATTTCACCCCAAGTAGTTGCAAAACAATTAAGATAAATAAAAGTGGCGCTAAGAACTCACCTCAGTATTCAGCAATGCAAGATATCACGAATATCGCAACTGTCATCAAGTAGTAAAGGCACAATGATATCAAAAGTAGAGCACAACGGCATTCGGAAAGTACAAGCATAACGGTACTGGATCGGCACAACCTAGCAAGTAACAGGTTTCAGAAAATAATCCTCAAGTAATTTATGAAGTAGTGTTCGTTGAATACTTGTGTTAATATAAAAGGGTTTAGTTTTCAATGGCGATAAAAGAAGTAATCATTTGTATCTCGTGTGGTTTATGGAAAATATCGTTTCAAGATTAAATTGCGTTAAAACGGTAAAAGTCGACAAAACAAAATCAAGAAATTAGAAAAGGATGAAGAAGGGTAATAAAATGTTTCGTGTAGAAGCCGTAAAATGTACAATCAAACGGTAACTCACGCCAAAATGAATAGACTCAATAATGAATGAACAAACAATATCGAATGAATACAAGACTAAAGATAAGGCGATGAATGCGTTGGATGTTTACCCCGAATCCCAAAAGTATAACTTGTGTATAAATTTGGATAAAATTGTTTATCTAAGTTTTATAAGATTTGCAGTATGTTTATGAGTTTATAAGTTGTTGGAAGGTTTTATAAACTTTGGCGAAACGCGTCCGTTTATATTACATTCCCGAGTTAAGGTAAATGATTGTAATCAAGTTTTATTATCAGGTTTTTATAAGTTTTTATTCAAGTTTTAAACAAGTTTTTATACCGTTATCATTCGCGTAATGTATTAGATTCGGTTTCTTGGATAATTTGTGTCCGTTCGGGTCCAAATATATTAAGCTCAACGAGTCTAACATATTCTTCCGTCCCTTGTATCAAATCATACAATAATCCTACACTAATTTAGTGTATTATGAAAATAATGAGTTTAGACCATCATACATTATGCTTTATTTTATTATTCTGTTAGAGTTTAATTATGATTTTTTTCCTTCAACTTTTCGATGTTTTATCTCTTCCTAACTTATTGCAAACATCAGAAGAGAAAAAAAAAAGTCTACCCGTGCAACGCACAGGTATTGTTCTTGTTATAAGTGGTGTGAGAAATATATAATATTTAATTCAAAAGCATATTATGGTAACATTATATCTTTATACTAAAGAACAAAGCCGGTGGATTTTTTTATCATTTCGCCAGTTAAATATTGTTTCCCTTACGGCCCATTACGTTAGCCCAATAGAGGCCCAAACCCGGCCGTCTTTCGTCAGTGTTATACTCACAACACCTCACTCACGTTCCACTATGTTCCTTAACGTTTCTTACTTCTGAAGAAAAGTAGGTGCTGTTCTTTAGGTTTTGGTAGGTGACGATTCTTAAATTCTGTTTAACCTTTTAGGTTTTTATAGATCTATTTGTGTTATTGGTTTTATTTTGTTTGCATAATTTTGGTTTCGTTCGAACGAAGTTAGTGGCCGTTAGGTGTTTTTAGGTTTTCAAACGTGGTTGTGGTTGTGTTAATGTAAGATTGTGTTGTCGATTTGTACGCCTTTGATTTGGTAGGAGTGGACCTTTAAGATATGAGGATCAAAACTAGGGCATGTAAGAAAAATAGTAGCTTAGGCCCATCGTCAGATGCCACTTTACCAAGTGAGCTGGATCAAAATTTCGTTGACTCTGGTACAACCAGTTGTGGTGAAGGTTTGGCTGTAGGTAGTTCTTATGGGGACAATGTTGGTGACGAGACAGAAAAGGGGTCGTCTTCGTTGAAACTGAAAAGCTCTTTTGCCGAAGGTTCAGAGGTTGGCGTATGCGATCGGGTTTCAGACTTGGCTGGTTGTGAGATTAGGCTTTCCAAAAAAGTTGATGTTGAAGGAGATTTTAGTGACGTCGGCATTCCTGGTTTTAACGTAAGCGATGAGACCGATGTGTATGTTAGCGGACGAATAGGGTGTCAAAGGGGGTTTGTAGTTGGGTCTTCTGCTCTTCATAACGATGTGGTTAATGTTTTGAAAAGGAAACAATTATGTGTAGAGGAACCTTTCTTACAGACTCATATGAAAAGACGGAGAGACGACGTGGTTACTGCTGCTAATGCAGGTGTGTGACCATTATAATTTTCAGTTTCTCAATGATTTTTGGATATTTTATTTGTGGTCTTTGACAATGTATTTTACGCTGTGCAGGACCGTTTCCAAAAACCGGTTGTTCTCGATTTCCAATCGCAGTCACTGCTTCCAGTTGAAGATACTGATACTTGCTGTCAAGTAACGAACGTTGGTGGTAATAGTTGTGATTCTTTGTTGTGCGAAGGTGAATCCACAGATGACACACACCCAGCGACGTTTATTGATGAGCTTCCCGAATCAGTTTTGCATGATGTTACTTATACAGGTGTGTTTTCATTATAACTTTCTGTTTCACAGTTATTTTCTACTATTTTATTTGTGACATTTAACAAAGCTTTTTTTACCTGCCGCAATGACGTTTGCAGAACCGGTTGTTCTTGACTTTCGTTCCGGGACGGTTCATCCTGTTGAACGCGCTGCTCAGTATGCTCAATCAACTACAGCTGTTGATAATAGTCATAATTGTTCGACGCGTGAAACGGATTTCCACCAAAATGTTTCTCGGTCTGTTCCTATCACATTTTCTCCTCAAGGTAGCTGTTTGTTATATTTTTTCTGCGATCTTTATGCTTGGTTTTCCGTTAACCTTATTCAAAGTGTTGCAGCCACACTTCGCGAGCCGCCGTCGTTGGAGTTTCGTTCAGCAACAGCTTATGACGCCTCTCAAGGTTGAGTGTTGTCGTCAGTTTGATTCTTTGTTGAAATTGAAAAAACAAAAAAAAATTATTGATCCTGTTATTACTTATGCAGCTGCTACATTTGATGGACGGGACTCACCTTCTGGTCAATATACACCTCCAATGTCTGCAGCAGGTATGCAGTGTTATCATCTTTACCTATTAGTTTTTATTGAACGTGTTTTATCTATTGCAAAAACTTGAATTATAGTGAACAGTATTCTTTGTAACGATATGTTTTGTATAGCCAACGGTTTAAACGCCTCTACATCTACTGGTTCTTCTTCGAGACAGAGATCTAATGTGCCGCGCGGCTTTCGTCGGGGTTTGGTTAAAATTCTGTTGTGTGTTTGTGGTTCACGTTTTATATCATTTGTTGTTTTATTCGTTGTTGCTAATAAATATGTTATCAATTTTTTTATAGGTCCACCAAAAGAATATAAATAGTTTGGGCCTTGCAGTCGGACATGTAGGTCATGTAAAGCTCTTTTTTGGGACGAAGATAAGCTCGCGTGTTCCACTATAGCCGGTGGTCCACTGTATCATGGTTGTTGCTTTGAAGGGAGAGTCAGGTTGTTTGTGCAGTTGGAATATCCAGATATCATTCAACAATTGTTTAGTGACGGTCACTTTCTTGAAAACATCCGCGCTTATAACCAGATGTTCGCCATGACATCACTCGGCGCGGATGTAGATGAGTCAGTCAACTGTTGGAGAGGCCCTTACGTTTTTAAAATATCTAGGCAGATATACCATCGAATAGGACGTTTTTGTCCTGAACCTAACCAATGTCCGCGTTTTCTACAGCTGTATATTTATGATACGCAAAACGAAGTTACAAACCGGTTGAGTCACTTTACAGAAACTACTCGAGCAACGTTGAGACCAGAAATTGTGCAGGCCCTTATCAGTTTTCTAGACAGCCACAACGCATTGGTGCAGTTGTTTCGAACGGCCAGGGATAAGTTGCAACAACATGATGTCCCTGAATTCAAGATTAGGTTGTTTAATATCGGTAGGGGTTCGCAATATGAATTACCAACAGCTGATGATATTGGTGCAATCGTTTTTGATGATACTCAAGAAACGCAGGCCAACTTTGATGTGGTTTTGGAAGCTCATTCTGGTGAACCGCAACGTGTGAATAAACTTCATGCTGCTTATATGTCTGCGCAATTTCCTTTGTTGTTTCTATATGGGGAACATGTTTATCATATCGACCAGCATTACCGTAATACATACCCTGGTTCTAACCGGAAGGGTAAGCGTATGTCAATGAGGGCATTTTACGCATACCAGCTACATGACAGACTTGGCTATTATAATTTGATAACTAGGGGGGCCGATTGTTTCAAGAATATGTTGTTACCGCATATTGTTGTATTGAGCAAAATCGCATGGATTTTATTAGAGCGAAACAGGCTGATATAAGAGGTGACTATCTATCAGGTTTGTATGATGCAATCAGCAGGGGTGACAGCGATGGGTCCGACGTCGGCTCCAGAATTATTCTACCGTCATCGTTTACTGGTGGTCCTAGGTATATGTACAGTCATTACCTAGACGCGCTTGCTATTTGCAGAGTTCACGGGAACCCGTCTTTTTTTGTTACTTTTACTTGCAATACCAACTAGCTGGAGATTCAAGAGTATATGGATGCGTATCCGCATTTAACGGCTGCGGACAAACCTGATGTTGTAGACCGCGTTTTTGAACGCAAAATTCGCGCTCTAATAAAGTATGTTCGTGACAGAAGACCTTTTGGGTCATTGAATGCTGGTGCGTACTCTCTTTAAATCTTTAGAAAATTTTGTGTGATATTATGTACTTACGTATATATAGTTTCTAACTAGCGGCGTTTATGTTCACAGTGTTGTACACTGTCGAGTTTCAAAAAAGAGGATTACCACATTGTCATATTCTTCTGTGGGTCAATCAAAGAACTGAGGCGGCGCGAGAAACCAACGTAGACAGATACATTTCTGCAGAATTCCCTGACGCGACTGCCGATCCTGAAGGGTTCAGAGTCATATCCGAATTTATGGTTCATGGTCCGTGTGGAATTGCTTTTCCAAACGCTCCATGTATGCGGCAGAGGAATACTTGCAAGAAGAATTTCCCAAAACAGTATTGTAATTCAACGTTCACTGATACATCAGGTTATGTACATTATCGTAGGCGTGACATACAAGTTAATGCGACACGCCAAGGAGTGGCATTGGATAACGCATATGTTGTTCCTTACAATAGGGAGCTTTGTATGGCTTTCTACGCACACATAAACGTTGAATACTGCGCGTGGTCTATGTTGATAAAGTATCTTTTCAAGTATATTTCAAAGGGCACTGATAGAGTTATTGCGCGCGTTGCTCACCAGATAGGACAACAGCAGCCGACAACGTCCACTGCATCTCCTTCGGTTGATCTCACGGGTGTTCGCGTAGATGAAATCAAGAATTTTGTTGACGCTAGGTTTATCGGTCCCCATGAAGCGTGTTGGAGGATTTTCGGGTTCGACATTCATAGCAGGGACCCGGCAGTGCAGATTTTGGCAGTTCATTTGGAGAATATGCAGTCGGTTACATTTAGAAGCTACCAGTCTCTACAATGCGTTCTTGCTAATCCAGGTGCTAGAAAAACCACACTGACTCAATGGTTAGCTTTTAATGAGTCCTCCACACTAGGACACCATCTGACTAATTTGCAGTTTCCTTCAGAGTTTGTGTGGTCGAACGCTTACAATGTTGGAATATTAGAATCATAAAACTATAAACTAATAAACAAAACATGATCATTAAAGTGTATTGCACACCCGTTTCTCAGGTATTGGGACCCTACCCTAGATGAAGTTGACCCGAGCCTAAGTATGTTTGACTAAGAATATGTAGTTGAGTCTTTTAAGTGAGGCTTAGATGCGGAGCATCTGAAATCTAAATACGGAGCATCAGGAGATGCGGCGCATCTAAAAGATAGATGCGGCGCATCGACCTAAAATGGATAGAAATGACAGAAATGCCCTCCCAGCTAGTTTATATGTGTTGGGCTCTAGACATTTCCACACAATTCTTGTGTGTTCCTGTGATGTCGAGATAGAGAGAAGAGAGGGAAGAAGATGGAGCTTTTGATGATGAGATGATGATGGTTTAATGGTGATAATTCAAGGGTTAAGCCTATAGCTTGTTTCTTACGTAAGGTATGATGTTCATGAGGTTTAATTAGAGTTTAATTGGTGATTAAGAATTTAGGGTTTGTGAACCCTAACTTGGGATTAAAGGGTAAATGGTGTTTTAAGCTAATTAAGAGTTAATGATGATTATGTGATGAGTTTATAATGGGTTTAAGTTAGTAAATGATGGGATTGATTATCATATAATCAATATATGATTATATGATGATTAGAAGTGTTTAGAGGTTAGTTATGGTTGTATTAACCATGATTATAGTTAATGATTATGTATTATATGTTATGTATGATTATGTGTTTTAGGATGCTTATGAGGATGATGATGATGTTGATGATATAGATGATGATGATATTGATTATGTGCTTAGCGTGGAGCTAAGGTAAGTAACTCTCCCTAAAGCATGTGTTATATATGTATTTATCATGTATGTATTGTGGTGGTATAAGTGTATAAGAGTTGGACTAGTATGGTTGTAAGCTAAGGATGGATGGCTAGTGACCTTGGATAGGAGTATGTTAGTGATCGGCTTTGGATTAGTTAAGGTATGTTGTTGGTTATGGTTGTGATGAATGAATGTGGTTATGTTATGAAGTTGTGTATGATATGAGTGATATGTGGTAGTTTAGAGGCTTTTATGCGATTATGACGCTTATGTGAGAATATGTGTATGATATATGTTTTATGACGAGTTACTTACTAAGTGTAAGCTTATTCTTTTAGTTGTTAATGTTTTGTAGGCTTAAGTGCGGCGGAATGGAAGGCTTGGATTGTAGCATGAGGATTGGAAATGGATTTGGAAGATAACAAGCATTAGGAGCTAGGTAGAATACCGAGCTCGAGTCAAAGTTGTACCCCGAGAGTCTATTTTATGAGTCGTATAAAGTGTGTCAAAGTCGGGTAACGGTTTGGGGGTCTAACGAGTCGTCAAGTGTGTTTTAAGTGTTTGTAGTGAATGTTTAAAGGAGCGTTTGGATTTAAGCGTGTTTGTACCCATTTTGGAGTCTAACGGGTCAATTGCCGTGTATTATAGTTTGATATGGTTTTGAATGTAAAGTGAGTGTTTTGATACAAGTTATAGTGTTGTATTTGAGGTGTCAAAGTGGCTTGGGTGGTGAGTTGAGTATATGCAGGTTTTCCTGCTGATGTTCTGTCTAAATTGGTCGATGCGGCGTATCTAATATATTAGATGCGACGTATCAGAAGTTTAAGGTGATGCGGCGTATCTAATATATCAGATGCGGCGTATCAGAGGTTAAGGTGATACGGCGTATCACTTCAGGTTGATACGGCGCATGGTCTATCAGTTTTGATACGGCGTATCCCTTTTTGGGATACGGCGTATCGTCGGTTACAGAAGGGTTGTTAGTTGTGTTATAAAATATTGTGAAATTTTTGAAGGGTTTTCGAGTATATGTTCTTGCAAGTATTTTAAAGGGTTAAATGTTATAGTTTCTGGTCATTTAAATGAAGAAATTGTATGAGTCCGTTTTAGTCAAACGTTTCCGCGTCAAAAGTTTTTAAATTCCGGTCAACCGGGTACGGGGTGTAACAACTTGGTATCAGAGCTTCGGTTTAAGTGAATTAGGTTTCCACTATAGGTTGCCTAGTCTTAAACCACTCGTAGAAGCCTTTAACGTAAGTGTTAGTAATGCGGAAAGTAATAGTTAAGTATAAGATGGATTATGTGTTATGATAGATGAGCTTAAGGATGATAAGTGATGAATGTGTGTTATGTGTTATTGTGAATGTGATAGAAGTCCGTGGAGGACTTGGAGTGTTTGAATAGTTAGTTAGCCTTGCACCTCGTTTGGTGTCGGTGTTTATTTTGTGATTATGTGAAGGTATGATAGAGAAATAGTAATGGGATGCAAGTAGAAATGCTAAGTGGTATTGGAGATGGGTTAGTGATTAGATTAAAGTTATATGATGCCTTAGTTATAAGATAGGCTATTGCTTGCAGCTAATTAAAGTGTTAAATGTTAAGCATTATCGTTTATGCGATGCTAAGCCTTCGGTAGTTGGTTATATGTCTAAGTAGAAAGAGATTGTGTTTGATAGCATTGGAATGCATATTATGTGAGACTTGAACGTTATGTGCGAATAATGATTTTTGAGCTAATGTGGTTGATAATAGGAGTTGTGTGAAGCATGGATTAGATCTAATATAAAGTATAATTGCCATATACATGTGTTGACCTAGTTGTGGCCGAAAAAGTTAAAAGAACAAATTGACTTATGAAATAAGATAAGTATGAGAAGTGTTTGATGAAGTATAGATGCTTTGAAAGCTTGGAATAAAGTAAGAAATGAACAATAAAGTATGCTTGTAGTTGATGATTAGAAGGACACGAATGATATAATAACGATTAGATGCTTGAAGACACGAATTCTTATAAGAAAAACTAAAATGAGAAAGTTTAAGTGCGAAGTTAAGACGTGAGGAGATCATGTTGCATATAAAACATAAAAAGTAAAATGTGTTATTAATAAATGGTTAAGCGATGAGTGGAAGTGATAAATGAAATATAGATTGCGCTTGAAGTCATAGGTGATATGAAGTGCGTTAGAAAGAATTGTAAATCATGAATATAATCATGTCAAAATATTTGAAACGTGTATGATAAGATTAATGAGAATGTTATATAATAAATCTATGCAAGGTTTATATGTGTAAAAGTCGAATAGACTAAAATGAAACGATAATATAAGTTGAGAATGTGGTCAACGCGGGGTTGACGAGTAATAGTAAAAGTGCGTTGTAAGGACACATAGAAATGTGTAAACTATAATGGATAAATATTATATAGAACTTGTCTAAAATAAAGATGACACGTAGTGAGTTGTTGATGAACGTAGGAATGAGTTTATAGTTGGGTTGTAGATGTGTAAGTAAGTGGATCAACGTAAGGGTAAACAACACAAGATTGTGTATGATAAAAGAATAGCCATAGCAAGACAAGTAGAGAGATGCTAACTGGTATTAGGGATGGAATCAATAAGTAACTTAAAGTGTTAACGCATAAATAATGGATTATGAGAAGTGTACTCAATCATAATGTGTAATGATAAGATGAAATTGACACGCTAATTGTTAGGGGTTGTTGACATAAGAAAAATAAATAAGATTAAACAATGACGTTTTAATTGTAAATCGTGATGATATTAAGCGTACTAAGGTAAAGTGCGAAAAGACAAGATGAAACTAGCAAATTAATGATTAAGTGTTTAAAGACTTGAAGATTAAAGAATAAGGATAGGGAATGATGGCATAAAATGTGACCAACATATGGTCTCATTATATATAGTGTCTAAAGACTAAAGTTAAATTGGTATAGAGACGGGGTAACGGTAAGGTAAAGTACTTAGGGTTTAAGCGTGAAAGTGAAGTTGCGATTAAGCAAGGATATATATAAAGGACGGAAATTAAATGAACAAGCTTGAGTGTCAGAATAAAACGAGATAAGTTAATAATGTAAATGGTATACTTAACATGACGTAAAAATCTGTAGGATTGAAGTAAGGTGTGTTGGTAAGATAATGACAAGATAAAAAGAGTACGTCTTAATGCTAATGATCGAATAGGACGAGCCAAGTGAGCAAGCAATAATATAATAATACACTGTGCGGTAACGTAACGAACTTACGTAAATAGAATGCGTGAAAAGAAAGATGACGCTATTGAAGGTGTTAACGTTATTAATCTATGAAGGGCATATATGTAAATGGCGAGAAAGAATAATATCGCTTAAATACATAAATAAATTAAGAAATGAGATAAGGTATGAGAATAAGAATGCAACGAGCTAAAAATGTAAGAAAGAATGAAATAGAGAGAAATTTCTTAAGTACTAATAGCCATAATGAAATGGGCGTGTATGAGGTTAAGGTATTGCCATGAAATAATTATATTACGGCTAAGGCGATTAGCTATAATCATTAATAAATAATGAGCGTGTTATAATTGTCGATCCATGTAAGGTCTACATATAAAGGAAGCGAGTGAGACTAAAAGAAGAGAGATAAGATATGGAAATAAAAATGTGATGGATTAAAAACGTAAGAAAGAATGAGAGGAGTATGTGTGAGATAAAGACGTTGTCTTGAAATTATCATATTACGGCTAAGGCGATTAGCTGTAATCACCATAATGAATGCATGAGTTACGGTTGGTAAAATGTGAGAAGTCTAGATGTAAATGAGTCGAGTGGACTAAAACATAATGTAAGAATGTGAAAATGATTAACGAAGGCTAAGAATGCAAGAGGTAAAGTAAAGATGTGAAAATAACTAAAGCGGATTAAGAATGTAAGGAGTGTGTATGAGATAAAGGCGTTGTTCTGAAATTATCATATTACTGCTAAGGCGATTAGCGGTAATTACTATAATAAACGAATGTAATAATGTGTGTGTGGTTCTTATGACTTGGATCCGTTGTTAAGGTAATAAAGTATGAATGTAATAATCCTTCGGGATGAATGTTAAATGTGGTATCCCTCAGGATGACCAAGTAAAGGAATGTTAAGAAATCCTTCGGGATGAATGTTAAAGATCCTTCGGGATGAAAAGTGTTGCCTTCACCGACAAGGGGTTGCCTACGTCCATGGCATATAAAAGTATCCCCATGATGAATGTGATAATGTGAAGGATCCAAGTCTAAGAAGAGTAAAAATAATGTAATAAAAACAATGAGAAAATAATAAAAGTTAAATTTGGAAATAGGAGTATTAGTGTTATGTCGGGAGTGCATAACCATGAGTTTATATTTCTTGATTTACATCGATTGGGACGCCTCTCCATGTAAATGAGGAATTATAAACGAGTGGGCTATGCGTTGCCGACACGGCACGAGTAGGGTTAGAGAAGTAGAAAGCGGAAGTTTAGAGTTAGTTAGGAATTGTAAGGATTAAGATACGAGGGTTAGAATTAGACCATGGCTTTTAGATGAGACTTAGAAGGACCTTGATGGGATGGAGAAATTGTAATGGTGGCATAATGTGCCTTGCAGTGTGGCACAAAATATGATAAACGAAAGTAAAGGAATGTGAACGTATTAGTCGAGTATGATTATGTAAAGTCAAATAGTACGAGTTTCTTAAGTATCAAGTAGTCAAAGAATGAGGATAGAAGATAAAGCGAGTGAGATGATGATGTGATGGTAATAGGGTGGATTAGAATGATGATTGGCGATAATAAGTAAGTCTGATATTATGTAAAATCTAAGCTAGAGTTGTGTGGTATAGAAGTAAGCGGGGGTAATGTGGATTAGGGCATGAGATATGCTATAGTTTGCATAGAGTTGCAAAATCATTGAGATCGTTGCACTAAATGAACTAAGAAATAAAGTGTTAAGAATAAGATGAGTTGTGAGACTAAGTTTAGGTTAGAAATAGACGAAAGATTTCGGGGATGAAATCTAAATAAGGGGGATAGAATTGTAACACCCGTTTCTCAGGTATTGGGACCCTACCCTAGATGAAGTTGACCCGAGCCTAAGTATGTTTGACTAAGAATATGTAGTTGAGTCTTTTAAGTGAGGCTTAGATGCGGAGCATCTGAAATCTAAATACGGAGCATCAGGAGATGCGGCGCATCTAAAAGATAGATGCGGCGCATCGACCTAAAATGGATAGAAATGACAGAAATGCCCTCCCAGCTAGTTTATATGTGTTGGGCTCTAGACATTTCCACACAATTCTTGTGTGTTCCTGTGATGTCGTGATAGAGAGAAGAGAGGGAAGAAGATGGAGCTTTTGATGATGAGATGATGATGGTTTAATGGTGATAATTCAAGGGTTAAGCCTATAGCTTGTTTCTTACGTAAGGTATGATGTTCATGAGGTTTAATTAGAGTTTAATTGGTGATTAAGAATTTAGGGTTTGTGAACCCTAACTTGGGATTAAAGGGTAAATGGTGTTTTAAGATAATTAAGAGTTAATGATGATTATGTGATGAGTTTATAATGGGTTTAAGTTAGTAAATGATGGGATTGATTATCATATAATCAATATATGATTATATGATGATTAGAAGTGTTTAGAGGTTAGTTATGGTTGTATTAACCATGATTATAGGTAATGATTATGTATTATATGTTATGTATGATTATGTGTTTTAGGATGCTTATGAGGATGATGATGATGTTGATGATATAGATGATGATGATATTGATTATGTGCTTAGCGTGGAGCTAAGGTAAGTAACTCTCCCTAAAGCATGTGTTATGTATGTATTTATCATGTATGTATTGTGGTGGTATAAGTGTATAAGAGTTGGACTAGTATGGTTGTAAGCTAAGGATGGATGGCTAGTGACCTTGGATAGGAGTATGTTAGTGATCGGCTTTGGATTAGTTAAGGTATGTTGTTGGTTATGGTTGTGATGAATGAATGAGGTTATGTTATGAAGTTGTGTATGATATGAGTGATATGTGGTAGTTTAGAGGCTTTTATGCGATTATGACGCTTATGTGAGAATATGTGTATGATATATGTTTTATGACGGGTTACTTACTAAGCGTAAGCTTATTCTTTTAGTTGTTAATGTTTTGTAGGCTTAAGCGCGGCGGAATGGAAGGCTTGGATTGTAGCATGAGGATTGGAAATGGATTTGGAAGATAACAAGCATTAGGAGCTAGGTAGAATACCGAGCTCGAGTCAAAGTTGTACCCCGAGAGTCTATTTTGTGAGTCGTATAAAGTGTGTCAAAGTCGGGTAACGGTTTGGGGGTCTAACGAGTCGTCAAGTGTGTTTTAAGTGTTTGTAGTGAATGTTTAAAGGAGCGTTTGGATTTAAGCGTGTTTGCACCCATTTTGGAGTCTAACGGGTCAATTGCCGTGTATTATAGCTTGATATGGTTTTGAATGTAAAGTGAGTGTTTGATACAAGTTATAGTGTTGTATTTGAGGTGTCAAAGTGACTTGGGTGGTGAGTTGAGTATATGCAGGTTTTCCTGCTGATGTTCTGTCTAAATTGGTCGATGCGGCGTATCTAATATATTAGATGCGACGTATCAGAAGTTTAAGGTGATGCGGCCTATCTAATATATCAGATGCGGCGTATCAGAGGTTAAGGTGATACGGCGTATCACTTCAGGTTGATACGGCGCATGGTCTATCAGTTTTGATACGGCGTATCCCTTTTTGGGATACGGCGTATCGTCGGTTACAGAAGGGTTGTTAGTTGTGTTATAAAATATTGTGAAATGTTTGAAGGGTTTTCGAATATATGTTCTTGCAAGTATTTTAAAGGGTTAAATGTTATAGTTTCTGGTCATTTAAATGAAGAAATTGTATGAGTCCGTTTAAGTCAAACGTTTCCGCTTCAAAAGTTTTCAAATTCCGGTCAAACCGGGTACGGGGTGTAACACAAAGCATATTGCACAGCGGATTTAAGATCTACAATAACATGTAAATAATTAACTAAAAATTAAATAGACGCGTACCTTTTGATTCCTAGCAAGAACAAGGAATCACATGATCACCAAGAACTATATAAACCCTATCTAGGGTTTACTTATGGATCGAACACCACAAGGATCGAATAGGGAAAAACACCACAAGCTAAAGTAAGCTTGTTACTCGTTCTTGTACACACGTATTGTTAGCGTTTCAATGCGAAAAGCTAGGTTCTAAGTTCACAAACAAACCCTAACTTATGTTGTAGTAGAATCGACACACCCAAGGTGTTTGGGATGAATGTCGACCGGCCACAAGGAGAGGAAAAGAAGAAGAGAATAGGGCTTGCTTGGAAATTAGGATTAGGAAAAAAATAAACACAATAGGTTTGTATTTATAGGCTCCATTAGCTTGTTCCCTACTCCAAAATTTCGAAACCCTAAACCCATATACATGGGTCGGCCGATCTTAGCCCAAGGATTGGGTTCTAGATCCTTCTCTTCCTATCTTTCATAATTAGTCCTTTAACGAGCGTTATCTAACCCCGTTAAGTACTAACGACCGTTAAGTATTGTTTGTGAAATGAATAATTAAATAAATTAATTATTCAATAACATTGAAACTCATACGTAATGTGTGCAATCCCGAGTCTCGGGTTCGAAACCGGTCATACATATATTAATAATTATCCATTAACTCTAACAGCTCCCACTTGAATATCTATTAATATAGTAATGACATGGGTTAGTCTAGCTTAACCTTCACAATGCCCCCAGCTCAATCCGAGTATGGTTTTCCTGGAAAAACCACGTGATGATATAATCATCATACTTATCCTTTTGTTTCTAATACCGCATTAATATGGATATAGATCTAGGTCATTCCATAATTAACAATTTAGTTTCTCATTTATACATAATTGAACAAGATTACCAAAACATCTGAACGTCTTCCAGATAGACTTTGGGCGTGCGCACGCAAACATCTTGTCAATCCTACGAGTGGCCAAGCAGTATTAAACTTCAACACAAAGTTAAAGGAACAAATCCTTTGTTGACTACGAGCGTAACCCTTAGATTTCACATCACCTCTGAAAATAGCCCTTATAGCCACCTGTTACGGATAGCGTTAGACTATCTTACAGAAAATGAGCTACATCCTCGGCAGTCACCTGGTATCTCAAGTCTGAGGATAAATATTCATGATTTACTTAATGACGATGATCCATAAAGTATAATCATGCGATTGGGATAAGTCCTATATTCAATTTATCCAATATTGAATATCATGTGATATTGGTATCTCAACCTTACAGTACATTCTACCAATCCTCACATTTGTCTTAATTCAATAATACTCCCATATCATTAATCGGCAACGGACTATTTAGAATAAATTAATTATTCACGGATTTAAACATGCAAATATAGGATACAATATTAATGAATGATAATAAACGTTATCCGCACTTTATTTCATTAAAAAATAATATTGTTTACATATCCCTTATCAAATACACTAACCACAGATTTACATGAAACTACTGGCTAAACGAAGACCAATACCCTCAGCATGTCGAGTAAACGTTTCCTTAGATAATGCCTTCGTCAAAGGATCAGCCAGATTGTCATCTGTGTGAACTTTGAGTACATTGATTTCTCCTTGTTCGACTTGTTCTCGAACATAGTGATACTTTCTACGAAAGTGTCTGGCGCCCTTCATAACTCCAGGTTCATTGGCGAATGTGATTGCAGCAGAGTTGTCGCAATACACATTTATAGGTAATTCAATTGACGGCATCACTCCAAGATCCGAAATGAATTTCCTTATCCAAACAGCTTCCGTTGCAGCATCCGATGCAGCAATATACTCAGCTTCTGTAGCAGACATGGCCGTTGTACTCTGCTTTTTGCTCTTCCAGTCTACAGCTCCTCCATTGATGACAAAAACGTAACCCGTCTGAGACTTCGTATCATCTTTATCAGTTTGAAAGGACGCATCGCAGAAACCTGTAACATTCAGTTCTGCGTCTGGATTTCCCCCGAACACAAGAAACATATCTTTAGTATTCCTTAAATACTTAAGAATGTTCTTAACAGCATGCCAGTGATCTTTCCCTGGATTCTGCTGGTAACGACTGGTCAAATTTTGCGCGAACGCCACATCTGGCCTTGTGTATCTAACTGCATACATGATAGATCCTACTGCTGAAGCATATGGAACTTTATTCATGTATTCCACCTCTTCAGGTGTAGAAGCACACATTTCGCTACTTAAGCCATGATCCACTTGCATGGGCAAATATCCCTTCTTGGAATTTTGCATATTGAATCTCTTCTTCAATATTTTATCCATGTAAGCACTTTGGCTTAATCCAATTAACCGCTTAGATCTGTCTCTATAGATCTTGATTCCAAGGATGTAAGCTGCTTCTCCTAAATCCTTCATAGAAAAACATGTACTTAGATAAGACTTAACTTCATTAAGACTTGGTATATGATTTCCCATGATTAATATGTCATCGACATATAGGACAAGAAAAGTAGTGTTACTCTCACTAACTTTGTGGTATACACACGGCTCATCAAAATTTTGAGTAAATCCAAACTTCTAGATTTCCTCATCAAATTTCTTATTCCATTGCCTGGATGCTTGCTTCAATCCATAAATGGATCTTTGAAGCTTGCATACACGCTCAGGAAATTGTGGATTCACAAACCCCTCAGGTTGCGCCATGTAGATGTCTTCATCTAGGCGACCATTCAGAAAAGCAGTTTTGACATCCATCTGCCATATCTCATAGTCATAGTAGGCAGCTATGGCTACAAGAATCCTAATAGCTCGAATATCATCTACAGGAGAAAAGGTCTCCTCATAGTCAATACCGTATGTTTAGGTGAAGCCTTTAGCCACCAAACGAGCTTTGTAGGTGTGTATTTTGCCATCCATGTCCGTTTTCTTTTTGAAGAGCCATTTACTCCCAACTACCTTAGCATTGGGAGGAAGGTCTACTTCAATCCAGACTTTGTTGTCTTTCATGGATTGCATTTCCCCATCCATAGCAATATGCCATTTATCCTTCTCAGGACTATTAATGGCAGCCCTAAACTAGTTGGCTCATCAAGATCCCCTAGTATAGTTTCCTCACACTCTACGTTTAAACATAGACGTTCAGGAGCTTTTGTAGTTCTTGAAGATCTACGGATGGGAACCACTTCAACTTCAGGTGGAGGACCTAAACTTTCAAGTTCCACAGGAAGTGTGTTAGTGTTCTCAGAAGGTAACGTATCTTCTTGATCATTTTCAAGATCATATACTCTCCCACTAAATTCTTGAGATATCAGATTATCCTCAAGAAAATCGCCATACCTAGCCACGATGACTTTATTTTCTGGTGGGAAGTAAAAGTAGTAACCCTTAGTTTCCTTAGGGTATCCTACGAAGATACACTTAACAGATCTTTGTTGGAGTTTATCAGGTGAGTCACGTTTAACAAATGCCTCACAACCCCAGACCTTTAAGCAAGAAAAGTTGGGAGCTTTTCTAGTCCATAATTCATATGGAGTCTTATCAACCTTCTTAGTTGGAATCCTATTCAACACGTGAACAGCTGTTTCAAGAGCATAGTCCCAAAAGGATAAGGAGAGAGTTGTCAGATTAAACATAGATCGTACCATATCTAACAATGTACGATTTCTCCTTTCAGATACACCATTTTGTTGTGGAGTATAAGGAGAAGTGAGTTGTTGGACAATGCCACACTCAGCTAGATAATCTTTAAACTATTGGCTTAAATATTCACCACCTCTATCGGATTGAAGGGCCTTAATCTTCTTTCCGAGTTGTAATTCTACTTCATTTTTAAAGACTTTGAACGTCTCAAAGACTTCATGTTTATGTTTAATTAAATAAATATAACCATAACGACTATAGTCATCCGTGAAAGTCAGGAAGTAGGTAGCACCGCGTTCAGACACATGTCTAAGTGGACCACACACATCAGTGTGTATTAATCCAAGTAGATCCGAAGCCATTTCCATATTACTATGAAAAGATTTCTTCTTCATCTTCCCAAATATGCAAGATTCGCATTTATCCAATGAATCATCATTGATATTTTTCAAAAGCCCACCATGTTGCAGCTTTTGTATGCGTTTCTTGCCTATGTGAGCAAGACGACAGTGCCATAAATAAGACGAATTCAAGTTAGACTTGATTCTCTTATTGCCGATGCTATACATAGAATTATTTCCGTTGGATACATGATTTTCCATATCAATTTCAAACACACCATTTAATGGAATTGCATTAAAATAAAAAACATAATTTAAAGAAACCGAAATTCCATTATTATTAAAAGTATGCTCAAAACCATTATCCAACAATAAAGAAACTGAAATAACAACTCTAACAATAGACGGTGCGTAAGTCAAAAGTCCCTATGGCTTCCACTGCTGCACGTATACCGTTGCCGACATACAAGTAGCATTCCCCATAGTTCAGCTTCTTAGCTCCTCTAAGCCCCTGCGATGTATTACAAATGTGAGTACCACATCCTGTATCATATATCCAGGCATTTTGCTTACGAGGAAAAGAAAATAATTCAACCATAAAAATACCTGAAGTGCTCGCGCCCTTGACATTTTTATTCTTACGACACTCCTCAAGTAACAATGGACAGTCCCTCTTCCAGTGTCCAGGAGTGTTACAGTGGTGACAAGCAGCCGTATCCTTCTTGGGATAATCCTTCTTAGAAGGAGGATTCTGCTTCTTGGGCTTCTGCTGATAGGTCACAACCTGTTTTCCTTTGTCAGCTTTTCCTTTGCCCTTCTTGTTCACATTGTGCGGTTTACCAGGCTTAGCAACCCTACCACCTCTAATTGCCATCACAGCAGGTGTAGGTACTTTCTTAGTGAGTCCTTTCTCATAGTCAATGAGCATTGCATGCAAATCAGTAAATGTCTTCCCCTTGCAATGCATGTTGAAGTTGCGCACAAACTCACCATACAATTCCTCATTGAGGGATCTATTGATGAGGCCAACTTTAACATCTTCCACATACCCGCATCCGAGTGCATCCAATTGGTCAAGATATCCTTTCATCTCCAATATATGAGCACTCACGGGTTTGGTTGCATCCTGCTTGCACTTGGCTATAGAATCTAGCAAGTCATATAACTCAGCCATTGGAGGTTTCTCAAACATACGTTTGAGTTCCTCAATCATAGCCATCGGACCATAATTCTCAAACTGTTTTACCAGCTGAGTATCCATCCCCGATAGCATGAGACAAGCCACATCATTGTGCTTGTCATAAGCTTCGTTATACTCTCTAAGTATTGCATTAGGAGAGTTAGCAGGAGGAGCAACGGGAAGCGGCTCACTAAGATATTCAAAACGTTTGGCCATTCTAAGAACAATCCTTAGATTACGGTACCAATCGTTGAAATTTTTAGTCCCAGTCAATTTCTCTTTTTCAATCATCATTTTGAAAGCAGAGGTTATGTTTGTCATGTTTTAGGGTTGGGCCATTTCTACAGAAAAAAGTTCAAAAGTTAGTACTTTCGATAATTAAATTTTCCAAGAAAATTAAACACCCATGGTAAATAACCATTTAATTTTCACTGAAAACTAGGATCCCAATTGACGTCGTTTCATTACATCAGCTTTGGCTGCTAGTAATGAAAGTACTCAATAAGGTACGGGTTCACCCAATTGCCAATATCCAATTGCAATTCCTAGAAATCATGGGACTTACATTATTTTGCCAACCTTAGTTGCAAATGTAAGCATGTTTCATCCCCAAATCTTTATGCCTTGACGCCATTTCATTACATCAGCTTTGGCTGCTAGTAATGAAAGTGCTCAATTAAGTTAACCAACTTAAGAAACTTGTAAATTGACGTCGTTTCATTACATCAGCTTTGGCTGCTAGCAATGAAAGTACTCAATTTACCCTTAGATTCCCATCCTTTGAACATTAACATTCAGCTTTGGCTGCTAGTAATGTAGGATGTAACCTTAGGTGTTTCCGACTCAGTTAGATGGCATATTACTTAAATTTTAAGGGTATTAAATTATGATGTGTATAATCAAAATATGTACAAAGATGTCATGCATTCATCTTTGTATCATATCTTTTCTACAAAAAACTGTTTACTCATTCGCAGCTTAAATCAACAAAATTTAATTGATGGCGTTGAGAAACTTACAACATTGCTGATCCGTGCTAAATAGATATATAAATATTATGCAATGACGGATACACGCGAATAAATACAAATCACCCCTTTGTGAAAAAGGATACTTGCAAAAACTCACGTTTGTGTATAGTGTGAAACCAGGTAAGTGATTACCCGGATCGTTTCCCAACGAGGCTGGAATGGGCAATTGTTTGAAAGCTTGGATTAGAGTGACTGAGGATTAGATATTTTGGATTTTTGCTTTTTAATTCTATTTTGACAAATGAGAAACAAATTCTCACTGAAAATTTAATATTAACACAATTTATAATAAAAACGCGAAACTGGAAATCTAAAAACGGGATTAAAACAGAAATTTATGCAAATCTAATTTTACAAGTACAAATTTATTTTTCTTAAATCCTAAATAATAAAAGAAAATTTTAGAAATTAAAATTATATTTTTCTGATTTTTATTTTATTTATTATGAATTAATTACTATTAGAAACTAATTAAAAAGATTAAAAATAGTAAATGACTTAGGAAAAATCTGAAAAATTCAGGTTAAGTTTAAAATAATATTCTAAGTCTAGGAAAAATAAAATTATAAGATATCTAAACCCTAATAAGCAGTTGGGCTAATAAGCAGTTTGGGAATAAGCCCAAAAATAAGCTAAAAAGCTAGAAAAAATACCAAAAGCTCAGAACTTGTTTAAACAACTTAACTAAGCATAAAACGATTGAATAAACACAAATAAGCAAAAGAAATAAGTTGATAAGCACTATGGCAAAAGCACTAGTTATGCAGAAAATAACAGGCAAACACCCCAACTTGCAAAGCAAAATTAAGCAATCAATTAAGCTGATAAGGGGAAAATTAAGGGGGCAAAAGTTTGCTAGTACTACTGGCTATATAAAAACACTAAAAGCCCTAAATCTAATAAGCCAATTGAACCCTAATTCTTGCCTAGATCAGATGCTTCAACAAAGGAAAAACTGATCAGGGCAAAAGTGCAGAATCAGAACAGGACAAGGGCAAACTTGCAGAGTGAAAATAAGCAACTTAATAAGCTAGAAATGCATAACAAAGCAAAAACAGATTAAGTTTAACTAGCATACTACTGAAAGAAACAAAAATCATGCAAAGTTACCAACTGAATAAGCAGATAAAATCAAAAGAAAAAACTGATAAAAGCAGAAATAGAAATGATGCAGCAGTGAAGAACTTTTGAACCTTAACTCTGCAAATCTTAATGACACTAAACCAGGACTTGGGAATACTCTAAACACACTAAAACATACCAACTAATGCCAAAAAGAAACACTAAATAAGCCTCAGCTTATTGGGGCTTATATAGGGCAGTAGGGGTACTAGATTTTCACTATTCTACTCACAAACTTCAAAAGGCATTAAAAGAACTTAAATGCAGCTGAAAACAACTTAACCATCCTTAATTAAGCACAATCAAACTAAGCCAACAAGCAAATGAACAGTAACACAGGGTTTGACCCAGTTTGTCAAACTAATCCAAACACCCCTTAAAGTCCACTGATTGGATTTTAAAACTAGAACAGGCACTATTAAGCTAGGTTTCTGGTAGATTATGGTTTTAATAACTTATTTAAGTACTAACTAGTAATTTCAATACTGTGAATAAGCAATTAATAAGCAGTATCTATATAAAGGCTATTTTGGCTTTTTTAACTTTTTTAAGTAAAAACTAGCATAGGTTATATAAAACAGATAAAACAGACAATATATAATTTTAAACTAGTAATAAGCAGAAAAGAAGTACAATAAGGTATAATAAGCTATAGAACAGTGAATATAGAAAGTAATGCAAAAACATAGAAAATAAGCTTTACAACTGTGAGACAATGAAACAGGATGAACTAGATCAGAACTACCCTTGGTTTGTCACTTACCAAGCTTAACTCCACCCTAGCTTAATCCAGAACAGCTGATCACACCTGAATTGCTTATTTGGCTGATTGTTGACTTTTCTTGACTTTTCTTAACTTTTAAAATTTAAACTGTTACAGTCTAATACAAGCTCATGAAAAGCTACAATAAGCTTTTCTGAGCTTATATGAAGGGTATAGGAGCTTGTGATTGATTTTCTAACAACTATGGAACTTAATACGATTTAACAAGAATCATGAAAACTTGAAATCTATTAAAACTTGGAATGATTACAATACAGAAGGAAAAGATTACTTGAAATGAACTTGAAATGACAGTGAAAACGTAAATTGAAACTGGAAATGACAATAAGTTAAATCTTACACTACGAATGGTCTAAAACTAGTGACAAATTATTCTTGGTGTCTTCTTCTCTTTAAATAGCACTCACAGAAGCTTCCCTCATCCTTCTTGATCAAATCCCACCATTCAAATAGCCATGAATCAATCTCAGCTGTTAATTCCATTTTTGGCGGGAAAAGTGTATAGGTGGCTTTTGGCCTTTTCTGAGCATATGGGAAAGGTTAGAGTGTGGATAGTTCTCATTGGAGGAGGGGGAGGTGAAGGTGGATGTGTCAGGGGTGGTATTGCAGAGAAATCAGTGGGTAAGGGGTGGTATTGTTTGGCGGTTAAGTGGAAGAAGAAGGGAAGTTTGACTTCTCTGGTTATTAGTTTGACCCCGATATTTAGTTAAGAGAAAGTGGGCTGGGTTTATTATTTAGAGGGTTGGGTAAAGTTTGTTGCTGGGTTTAGTTTGGATCCGGATGTAGTGTTTATGGGATAGGATTAAATAGTGGATTAAACCTTAGGGACCATTGTGTAGTTTCCTGAAATATCCAAGGACCAATGCTGCCAAAACTCAAAACTATTTCCAAGGTTTATTCATGCCAAGTTTCAATAATACAAGGACCATAAAAGATAATTTTCCATTTTTGAAAACCGGGGGACTTGTTTTGCCATTTTTGAAACTTCAGGGACTGAAACTGCCAATTATGCAAACTTTGTTTGTTTTCAATCCTTTTGCACTTGCAACACATAAAAACACAATCAAATGATATTTCCTGTATTTTGAAGCATATTTGCATGTTTTTAAATGTTTTTGCAGTCTAAATGTGACAGAAATGATGAGTATTTAGACACTCATCAATTGCCTTAAAATGCTTCGTACTTTTTCATGGTGTACTTGGTAAGTCTATTATTGACGCACAGGCGAGCGGAGGGGCAAACGTCCGCCGAAGCTAATTAAAAACGCGCCCCTTTTGGATAACAATTTAATGGCAAGCCTCCTTATACCCACTTTATAGTTTGTCAATAATAGGTCCGCCGCTTCGACCACTTTTGTACAGTCGCATCAATCAATTAAAACTTTAAGATTTAAAGCTTAAAACATTTATGTAGTAAATTATTAATTGCTAGTCTCGCCTGGGAGCAAATTACCGTGCGAAGCGAACCACTATCGGCACATAAGACTTGGCAATTAAATAGCTTACTACAAAGGTTTCATAGTTATTAGGTTCATTTATTTTTTATTCAAAAAATTACCCTCTTTGATGTTACAATCCATCATAATTAAACACAAAGATCAAGTAATTAAAAAAATAAATAAATAAACACTCAATAACACATATATGATCATTAACAATATCATATAGCCACATGCAAACCTTTTTGATAAATCCTATTAATAATCTATGTGAATTAATAATGTATCTAATTAGTAAAACTCCCATTGGTTTTCGAGCTCATTGTGCCCAATGGACCACATACGTCAAATAGCTTGGCCGCGTAAGTTTTAATTAACTAGATACCATATTGCACATAACCAATTAATTAATTATATATAATTAGGGTCTTCCCTAACTGCAGATTTATCTTAAAAACATGTAGCAATTATTAACACAAAACATTCCATGACAAAACATGCAAGATTTTGTCGTGGATTCCATATTGCACTTTAAATCATGTATCACATATTTACAAGCCAATATTGTACGCAATCTAATTAATGACATCATATAGGTATTCATTAATTAAACACTTAAAATTGCATGCAATCTTAGGGTTTCTACAAGATTTTACCAAAACTATAAAACCCTAAATATATATTATGGGTGTCGACCCATAAATTAGGGTTTACAAAAAATCTAAAACCCTAGATCACAATTGCATGTATCTATTCAACGAGATTCAATTTTAAGGTTTTTAGTATCTAATTACATGTTAAAAAACGGGCTCATGATGCCACTGTTGGAATATTAGAATTATAAAACTATAAACTAATAAACAAAACATGATCATCAAAGCATATTGCACAGCGGATTTAGGATCTACAATAACATGTAAATAATTAACTAAAAATTAAATAAACGCGTACCTTTTGATTCCTAGCAAGAACAAGGAATCACGTGATCACCAAGAACTATATAAACCCTATCTAGGGTTTACTTATGGATCGAACACCACAAGGATCGAATAGGAAAAAACACCACAAGCTAAAGTAAGCTTGTTACTCATTCTTGTACACACGTATTGTTAATGTTTCAATGCGAAAAGCTAGGTTCTAAGTTCACAAACAAACCCTAACTTATGTTGTAGTAGAATCGACACACCCAAGGTGTTTGGGATGAATGTCGACTGGCCACAAGGAGAAGAAAAGAAGAAGAGAATAGGGCTTGCTTGGAAATTAGGATTAGGAAAAAAATAAACACAACAGGTTTGTATTTATAGGCTTCATTAGCTTGTTCCCTACTCCAAAATTTCAAAACCCTAAACCCATATACATGGGTCGGCCGATCTTAGCCCAAGGATTGGGTTCTAGATCCTTCTCTTCCTATCTTTCATAATTAGTCCTTTAACGAGCGTTATCTAACCCCGTTAAGTACTAACGACCGTTAAGTATTGTTTGTGAAATGAATAATTAAATAAATTAATTATTCAATAACATTGAAACTCATACGCAATGTGTGCAATCCCGAGTCTCGGGTTCGAAACCGGTCATACATATATTAATAATTATCCATTAACTCTAACATACAAGGCTTGGTCTCCTAGGCGTAATCCTCACAAGCAATCGATTGGTAGATTGGCATACGTGCACCCGAGTGCTGGAGATTTGTTTTATCAGCGTATGTTGTTATCTCATCAAAAAGGCTGCGTATCTTTTAGAGCGATCAGGACGGTTAACGGGTTTACACATACTACAAATAGGGGAGCATGTGAAGCGTTGGGTTTACTTAGGGACGACGAAGAATGGGATACAGCAATGCAGGAAGCGTCAGCGACCGCTACTGCCCGTGAACTTAGAGCTTTATTCTCCGAGATACTCATATTTACAGACATCGCCAACCCGTTAGGTTTGTGGCGTACCTTCTGGAAGCAGATGTCAGACGACATACCTTTGTTGTTTTCCCAACATTTAAGGATGAGATTCCTATACGTTAATGAGCCTGAATTACAAGGTGGGGTATTGTATGAGTTGGAATCATTGTTGGCAGTTCATGGCAAGTCACTAGAAGACTTTGGGTTGCCCTCGCCACCAGAGGGTTTACTCAATTTGTTTAGTAACAGAACGATTATGGAAGAAAAAAACTACGACAGGGGTGAGATGGCTGCTGAGAGCAGGAGATTAGTCCCACTTCTAAATGCCCAACAGCGTCATGTATTTGATAAGATTATACACGCCGTTACGTGTGACAAACAAGAGCTACTGTTTGTCTATGGTCATGGAGGGACAGGAAAAACTTTCCTATGGAAAGCACTTATTAGTACCGTGCGTGCCGAGGGGAAGATCGTTCTCGCGGTGGCGTCTTCAGGTATAGCGTCATTGTTACTACCTGGAGGTAGAACTGCTCATTCAAGGTTCAAAATACCTTTGGAGTTAACTGACGAGTCAGTTTGTATGATTAAAAAAAACAGTCAACTTGGCGAGTTATTAAGGCAGACAGACATAGTGATATGGGACGAAGCCCCGATGAACGAAAAGAAGTGTTTCGAAGCGCTTGATAGGACCTTGAAAGACATTGTTGGTGATTCCCGTAGACCGTTTGGTGGAAAGTCCATAATATTGGGTGGTGACTTCAGGCAAACTTTGCCGGTTAAGAAGGCAGCGTCAAAAGACACGGTGATAGCATCATCGATTGCTGAGTCGTACCTCTGGCCGCATTTCAAGGTTGTTCCCCTTTCACAAAACATGAGGTTATACAGACCTGGCATGGCAGACATAGAGCGAGAAGAGGCTGCAAAATTCTCGCAATGGTTACTCAAGATTGGTGACGGGAATGAAGGTATACGCGACACTGAAGATCCGCAGAATGCCTCATGGGTACACGTACCAGACGAATATTGCTTGCCAGCAACAGAAGAGGGTCTCCTTCAGCTTATTCAGTTTATATATGAAGGGCCTTTTTTGGAAGCGTCAACTCCTGCTGATTTTCAGAAGAAGGCCATAGTCTGCCCAAAAAACGAAACAGCAGATGAGATTAATGCAACAATACTCACCAACGTTTCGGGGACGTCAGAGTTTTATATGAGTATCGATGAAGCAGTGCCTGTTGGGAACGATGGTGGTGCGTCGGAATTATTGTATCCAACTGAATACCTGAATACAATGAAATTATAGGTGATGTATGACATATATAACATATTAAATAAATTCACGCAGCGGATAAACATCACCATAACAGGATCCATAGTGCCATATGATCAATCAAAACAATAAACACATAAGTTATACCTTTGTAGCGTGATCCGAGAGTCACCAACAACACTATAACCCACGACTTGATCAAGAAACCCAAGAGATCAATAAGGTTGATCTCCTCTAAGTGTGAAACACACTACACGTCACCGTACGCCAATGGATGCTAGTCCTTCAACCACCGTAACCAATCAAGCACCCTTGAATGAACAAGATTCAATGGAGATTGATGAAAAAACAAAAACCCTAGATCTTGGTGTGTTTTATTTCGTGGTCCTTGATGAGAGGAAGAGGGAGAGATATTAGGTAACTACTAATCACAATAATAAGGATATTATGGTGATTATATTTTCCATAAAATACAAACTAGTCCCTTTCTTTTACAACATCAAGGCCGGCCACCATTGGGCCCCAAATGGGCTTCCCATTTAATTTTCTAGTCCAATGCAATAAGTCCATTACTTATTCATTAGAAGCCCAATAGCGGTTCCTGGTTACTTACGGTTATTTATATATCGTAAATACAGTAAACACGATATATAAAGTGGCACCTCAGTGTATATGTGTGTGACCCCATAGGCTCACATATTTCTAGCCATATAGTTAGTAATTATGACACGAGCATACTCCAACAGCTCCCACTTGCGACGTCATAATAATCAAGTAATTATACAAGCAATGGTTAGCGTCTAGCAACACGCCACTGCCCCTAGAAATATGTGAGGTTAGTTTCTTAAACGTCTCATTTCAGATGGTTTATATGTCATCTATCCTTTTGTTACAGATACCGTGTTGAACATTAAACATGGATCAAAAGTCATTCTAATAGTTCAACTATTATGTTTCTCGATACGGATATTGAACAAGATTACCAAGTGAATTAAGATTCATCTTAATCTCATTTGGGTACGGCCATACAAACATCTGTTCAATTCATCGAGGGGCCCAATAGTATCTAACTCCAAAGCAAGTGGAGGAACAAATCCCATTTTGACTACACGTGTCATTCACATGCTTCATATCACTCCTGAAAATGGCCTTTATAACTACCTTATTCAGGATAGCGTTTAACCATATCAAAGAATAAAATTCCACACATGCAAGACCTACTTGCATCTCAAGTCTGAGGATAAGAGACATAACCTCTTGCGAGATTCACTATTGACGACGATCCATGTAGTGAATACTCGTAGGTTGGGTCAATCCAATGTTCATCACAATGAACAACATGTGAGTGTGGCAAATGAATCACCAGCACGCTCACATTTGCCTTAATTCGATGATGCTCTCATATCATCAACCGACAATGGATAATTTTAGAATAAATAAATTATTCATGGATTAAACATGAAAATATAGAACACAGTAGTATAAATGAAGACGATCATACCCGGTATATCAATTCATTGTATAATACGACTGCTTACAGTTCCATTATCCAAATACTAAAAACAGATATGCATAAGACTACTCATAGGTCGGGATCCGATGTTCCCACCATGATCGAATCATGTTGTACAAGACAACAAGTAGTCATCTGAGTAAACTTTGAGAATACTTGTTTCAAAACTTATGAAAGGTTTGAATGATGATTGTCCTTTGTATGTGCACATTCAAGTACAAGACGAGTATCGCAACAATACATTCCATAGGGTGTTTGAAGCCAGCAAAACACCTACTTTAGATAGTCATCTGAATAGTTTCTCAACCTATAAAGTATTCTTATTCTTTTAATGTATAACGCATTAATGCTCTCAGTCGAGCACATCTAGTCAGCAATTTCATCATTCATGATGACATCCTACCATGACTGGGGTTGAGTATCATCTCAGTTAAATAAGCATCAGCATATGCAAACAAAACAGAGTTCCTCATATATCCGTAAACGTTTGAACATATCTTTGGTCCTATGTAGGTCCAATATAATGTTCGTTTAACAATTATCTAACGACTTTCACTTAGATATTGGTTGTTATCAACTCATCTTGCATTCATGCAAATGATAAATATGTAGTCCAATACTTAATATGACTTACATGATGAATCCTTCAGTCAAACTTAAGATTTCCAATCATGTGTTCAATCTCATCAAGTAAGATTGATCATTGAGACTCTCCTCAATAACGTGTCATATTATGTTTAGACTTAATAACCGCTTATGTTTATTCTAATAAACATATATATAACAATGTTATATGTTTTATTTTATAAATCCCTCAAGAGAAACTTCATTCCAAGCTAAGGATTAAAGTCTAGCTTAGGTGGAATATTGTTTCTAATATGTCAATGACATATGAGATTTAAGAAAATAAATAAAATGCTCCAACTTGCTCTTAGTGTACTTAGGAGTAATCTTATTAATCAAAATCAAATTAATGATTTTATAATTAACTCAAGATCTTTGCTCCTAGATGCATGATCTAATCCACACATGGATTATTTTATCTTGTATACATAATAAAGATTATATGGATTCATAAACCCTTTTGATTACTCATCGTCCTCGCAAAGGTAATCAACAAGAAAAGTGTTTTGATATCCTATTGTCATATTTCATATACATGAAATCAGGTATGACAATTAATCGTCTTTATACATTTAATGTTTCTAGGTAGAGGGATTTAGTCATAGTCAATTTCTTGAGTACGAGTAAACTCCTTTTACTAGTTGTGCATTAAACGTGTGTACAAGTTTTCCCTTTTGAGTTTTCTTATCAAGAAACTCATTCTTAACCTCACAGTCTAACTGATTTGTAAGAGATCAATCAAACTCCACGAGTGATTGTCTTTCAAGGGCTGCATCTTAACATTCATAGTTTTGAGCTACTCATCAGATACAATATCTGATAATGCATTTCAGTAGTTAGCAGGTTCACCATGATCCTCTAACTTATGTCCCTCAGCATTGATATAAAAACTATATCATTCAGGTGCAAGAGGTATCCTTGTGGATTTATGAATGAGAGATATCAATCTATGGTTTAACATATCCATGTTCAACCTTAGTATGACATTAGCAAGTGTACTCAGAAGGTTGTGTATTTAGTTCTTGAACAACTTCAAGATCTAAAGGTGCTCCCACTTGCTTTTGTATGTAGAGACTAATCTCTAGATACTCAGCATCATGAGAAACAATGAATTGTTTTCAAGTGGGACATCCAGAATACATCGTCAGTTCTTGACTCTAGTTTGTTAATTACTTACTCTTAAGTAGTTAACAAATTCAGAACTTTAAACAAGACATAATGAGATTCATCTCATGCTATACTACAATGGTGTCTTAAATTCCTTCTGGGTTAGAACCATATTAAGTGTACACATGGCACATCCAATTTCTAACCTTGATAGCTTTGGAGGTAAAACAGTTTAAGTCATCAAAGATCAAACAATATCAATAGTGTTTGATTTTCCACGATGGACATACCATAAAGTTGTGGTATTCCATGAGGACTGATGTTGTGAGACTATCACACAACTCATTAGATGAACTTATACTTTTGGGCTTACATATCTACCAACCAAGTCAAACCAGATGGTATCAATAGTAATTTTAGCCTATTGCATACTTTACTTCATGTGTATGTTTTGACTAGAAAACATAAACATTTAATATTATACGTCGTAAGTGTACATGTCTTAACAAGAAGACATAACAAATCAACGTCTTACTTTACGTTATAAGTCTTTCAAGAATTAACGGAATTGATGTTTGTGTCTTTACAAGAGACCTAAACATATTCAACTAAAGTAATTACGAGCGCCGACTCTTGGCCTCAATAGTATATTCAAGTTAATTTTGTACTTCATGATTATGAGTTTACAAGAAAACATAATCATATTTACTAAACAATTTAGTGAATATGTTGAAGTAGCTTTTCATGATATCTTGATATTTGTTCTAATTAGGGCAACGTACATTTTATGTGTAGAAGTCCTAGTAGAATTTTAGTTTCTTACCTTGCAGTCAAGAAAAACTATTAGTCATATTGTTATATGTTGTACCTTGCACACAATTAAGATTTCTCCCACTTGTGCATGGCACAACATCGTGAGAGCATGCAAACAACACTACGCTCGTTTGTTTGTATGAGCAATATGACAATGTATAAGATAACATATGATTTTTAGTCAAAAATCAAAATATAGATATGTAGAACTTTATCGTTTGAATAATGAATCATGCATAACAATTTTATAGATAACATTTTAGGAAGCAACATCAGGAACGCGACAAGTTATCATATAAAACTTATGTAATGGTTCTTATATAAACTATGATGCTTAACACGTGGAAAGTAATGTATTATTTCAAGACAATCTGGAAATAAGATGGGCAACTTGCAAGTAATAAAGCTTACAGCTCCCACTGGATTAGACAACATTACATGTGTTACGTCACCAGTAATATAATCACGTAGCTCCCACTGGATTAGACAACATTACAATGTTTTACGTCACCAGTAGAGAGTGAGTAGCGATTGGATACTTTCCATCTTTCTTTGAATATCTACACATTATTGCTAATGTGAGTCACTTTGACTAGTAAACATGTACTTAGGTATTCAAGAAGGTGCATCAAGTTCTAACATATAGATGATGGGCTAGCCATCATTGCTATTTTAACTTGAAAATAGGCATGCATTTCCTCCATAATTGGTCTACTTTACCACAAGGGTATGTAGGACCTTAGTAGGCATATTGGGTTAAGGCAAACTGCTAGGTAATCATGCTAGTAATTGCCTTTACCACATTGCGGTTTATTGATACTTCCGTCTTCTAATTATTTAAACTCATTTTAGTTTGGTAGCTAGTACGAAATAGGTTGACCAAGCAAGAACATGCAAATATCGCCAAAGGTCTGACCAATGAGCAAAATTCGCCATGGGTTGAAATGGCCCTAAGGTCTGACCAAAGAGGTCAAGTCAAGTGCACGTGTTCTTGGTTGTCCAAATATCTTATATTTCTTCAATGTTTCAAAACCGAAACAAGGGTTATAAAACAACGTTGAAGGAATAAGATGTGTAACCATACTTAACCGTTTTGACTTTTACAAGACATCACGATTTCTAGAGTAGGTTTTCCTTGAGTTTGATTAGAATTAGGAACATTCAAATATTCCTATTATGGCTTTTCCTCATAAAGAAAAAGGATAGGAACAAGTCTCTTTCTTACAAGGAAAGAGCGACTCAGTTCGTACTTTTAACAAGAAAAGAACAAACTTTTGTTTACGGTTGTGTTGCATTAATTCATTAATTGAATTTACAAAGTTCAATTTTAGTATTTTCGATAATTATCCTTTTATAAATTAACTACCCCATGTTTATAATTTAAAACAATTAATTTACGAAAAGGCTAAGATCCTCATTGAGGTTCGACCATTAATGCAGTTGATCTACTAGAAATGGTGGATTCAATAGGTAGGCGACGATCACCAATTGTATTACATGTACAACTCTTAGATCCTTATGGGACTCATGGCATCTAGTGTCAAACAACTAGTGTCATGTAGGCATGTTTAGTCCCATCTTTGCCTCGGGTAAGGGTCTGACCACACTACTCGATTAAGTCATCCAATTTGAAAACTGTGAGAATAATCCTAGGTCTGACCATGGAGAATAGTCACCTTGGGTTACAATTCAGCCTAGGTCTGACCAGATGCTAAAAGGTAATTGCAAGTGTTCTCATAATTGGACGGCGTGACTTAAATTTTGACGGGTAAATAGTTTTGATGTGGATCAAAAACGTGTACGAAAGAAGCATGCATTCATTCTTCGTAGCACAAGTTAAAAACTTTTCTTAACTTAAGTCTAATCATTGTTTTAATTTATGTGTGTCAAGTTGTCCATTTTCAAGACTAATATAAATCCTAGGTGGATTTTAATTAAGTTTGGACAATACAATAAATCAATAAATAAACAATCTTAACTAGTTTAAGTGTTATTTAGAAAACAATGATTTTTAAGTTTCAAATCATATTTAAACTTAGTTAAACTAAATCATAAGGCTTAGTTCAAAATGGTTTATGTATAGTTTCAAGTTTTAAGAAAACATTTTTCCGTTTTACATGTAGTCACAACATACATAAAAACAACCAACCAAACATACAACCACAATATGCAAAGCCTCAACCGATGAAAATCCTATGCTTGGTCTCGTGAGCCATCACGAGAACCAAGAGTCAACTAGGGACACAAACCACAACCACACGGAGGGCTCCCACTTGCTCCAAGACAATCATGAGCAAGTAAAAAGCCCATTATGCACATGAACTTCAGTTTCTGTCAGCCCAGTTTTTCTGTTTTGCAAGGCCCAAAAGCCCAGAAAGATCACCTCCTCATGATTCGGCCCAGTTGACAAAGTTGTAGCCCTATGTCTTGTGGACCTGCACCAAAAATTTTAGAAAAAAATACCTTACCAATCAGCAGGTAAGCACGTTTTCCCAACAGGTGTCCAGCAGCAACTTTCAGTCTACAACTATTCAATCTTTCGCCTTTTGCTTCCAAGCTCTTGTTTACAATACATATAAAGTAAAATACAACTAATCTACTTTGTATCTACTGTAAAATGCCCAAACATTGGCAAAACCAAAATTGAAATACATTACAAAAGTGCCGAAACAATGGCAAACCCCAAAACAAGAAAAACCAACCAACAATCACAATCACAACGCACAAGTGGTCTAGGTTTTCATCGGCTTTGCATATGAACACATAATAATACATTCAAATAAAGATTATTACATGGTGTTGGCTAACTCCATGGACAAACATGCATGTATTTGCCATGGATAACAAAATAAATAACAAGAAATAAATTTTTAGCCAACGAATCGAAGAAATAATTAACAAGAATTAAAACCCCGAATGGTACGCGTGACAAATGGCCAAAGACTCAAACCCCACTGATGTTAGGACTTTCTTAACACCATTTTACCACAGAAAAATAAGCCTCATGGGCTGATTTGAAATCGGGTTAAAAATCTTCCAAAAAACGCGTTTTTAGGCCATTTTACGGGTACCGATCAAGAAAACAATTGTTGTATGCATAACAAATGGCTATAGGATCAAAAAGTCCAGATTATTAGACCCCTTTAGGGTCGACATATATCCAAAAATTAAGCCCCCGGGGCTGTTTTGAAATTAAACCTTTAAATCCCTTAAAAACACGCGTTTTTAGCCATTTTTTGCGCATACATGATGATCATATGACATCATATGATGGCTCGTGATACCACTATAGGTGATGTATGACATATATAACATATTAAATAAATTCACGCAGCGGATAAACATCACCATAACAGGATCCATAGTGCCATATGATCAATCAAAACAATAAACACATAAGTTATACCTTTGTAGCGTGATCCGAGAGTCACCAACAACACTATAACCCACGACTTGATCAAGAAACCCAAGAGATCAATAAGGTTGATCTCCTCTAAGTGTGAAACACACTACACGTCACCGTACGCCAATGGATGCTAGTCCTTCAACCACCGTAACCAATCAAGCACCCTTGAATGAACAAGATTCAATGGAGATTGATGAAAAAACAAAAACCCTAGATCTTGGTGTGTTTTATTTCGTGGTCCTTGATGAGAGGAAGAGGGAGAGATATTAGGTAACTACTAATCACAATAATAAGGATATTATGGTGATTATATTTTCCATAAAATACAAACTAGTCCCTTTCTTTTACAACATCAAGGCCGGCCACCATTGGGCCCCAAATGGGCTTCCCATTTAATTTTCTAGTCCAATGCAATAAGTCCATTACTTATTCATTAGAAGCCCAATAGCGGTTCCTGGTTACTTACGGTTATTTATATATCGTAAATACAGTAAACACGATATATAAAGTGGCACCTCAGTGTATATGTGTGTGACCCCATAGGCTCACATATTTCTAGCCATATAGTTAGTAATTATGACACGAGCATACTCCAACAGAAATTTCCAGGAATTCCCCCACATATGCTTGAGGTGAAAATTGGAGTTCCAGTTATGTTGCTACGGAACCTTAACTTGATTGGGGGCCTTTGCAATGGTACACGTATGATCGTTACTCAAACTTTGACACGTGTGATTGAAGCTAAAATAATAACTGGTACTAGGGTTGGAGAGAAAGTTTACCTTCCGCGTATCGTCCTGACTGTCAAAGAAGAAAAAATGCCTTTCATATTTAAACGAAGGCAGTTTCCAGTTAAGTTATGTTACGCTATGACGATCAACAAGAGCCAAGGTCAGTCGTTGGAAAAGATTGGAGTCTATTTACCTCAGCCGATCTTCGGCCACGGACAGCTATATGTGGCACTGTCTAGAGCTACATCCCCAAGTGGTCTTAAAATGATTATAGGGTCGCAGCCAGGACAGCCAGCCAACACCACAAAAAATATAGTTTATAAAGATTTCCTTGACAAAATTACGCGCACACAGGTTTTGAAATTCTTTTGTTGTCTGTTAATATACTCATGTATTAATTTGATAGCAATAGGTGAACGACGGTAGGAGGATATTCTTAAGGATTCTTTAAGAGTAGAAGACCTTAACAGATCATAACAAGGTTGACCAAAGGCCATCAAACACGTTTACCTGTCAGTATTAGTTAGTATACCTTCCCGTCAGGTGCAGATGACTAAACATACTACCTCACCACCGCAATATCGTTCGATGCCCGGTTCATGCAGGACTTTAAGTTATACTCGGGTATACCAACGTTGTGTTACTCACTGTTAATGCACGTATAGATGCAATACCAGGTACGCAGACGATAGACCTATTTCAAATTACTATGTTCATACCCGTTTGTCAACTGCTCACATACATTAACCCAATTGTTAATCAAAATATGTGTTTGTTATTTTTAACCTGTTACAGATACACTTACATACAAATTTTCTGCGTTCATTAACGTAACTAAAATCCGAGTTATCTCTACAATTTATTTGAAGACCTGTGGGTGTTCCCAACAAAGTTTACAGACGACCAAAAAAAAAACATTCGGCCTTAGTCTCTTTTACCTTACATTCTCACATGACATGACGTGACAGACCAACTACTTCAACGGAGCAATACTTGCCATCAGTAGGTCTTTCAAGCGGTTGTATTTTGCCAACGACCTATGCCCGTAGTTGTTAACAGGTTTGATAGACAGTCATGAGCGATACCAGGTATAGAATATGACTGCCTACACTTTAAATTCCTATACATGCCTTTGCTTATATGACTCATATGAATGTGAACCCAGTTGTTATACACAGTATTTGCAGACCTGAGGACCTGATATTTGGATAACTTACAACTGCAGATAATTTTTGTCATTTACAATTTAGTATTCTTTTATTTTCAACTTAGTATTTGCCTAACGAAACTATGATGCAGAGAAACGACTGAGCAACAACAACGCAACAAGGCTTTGAAAGAAATGCAAGAACAACTGTCAACAAAAATGGAAGTCGTACATGAGGTGAAAGACAAAGGAAAGTTGATTGTTGTACCTTTGGAAGGTATGGATATTCAAGACATAAATCCAGCAGTTCCAAATCAAATGGCATAAGAATGTAATCACACACCTTTTGAACACGTCTGTAACCTAGATATGTATGTACATAATTTTGGTCGGTGTATTTATGTATATGTTGGTAAACCATTGTTCTATAAGTAATGTAAGTGCCTATCATGTTGTTGGTATTATTATTGGACCTATGTTTAGAAGCCCTGGGTATTGGTTGAAAAAGAAAAAAATAAGCTTAGGGGCTGTTTATAAACTTTCTCCTTAAAGTCCTATTTGGTAACAAAACTGGCTGGAAACAGGAAACTTTGGTGTTTCTTTTTAACTTATTGCAAAAGAGAATCTTTAATGTGAAAGGGGCAAAATTTGATGTTGTTTCTATCCAGGACGTCTTAATACGAGTTTTTTCCCAAACTAGTGTAGGTGGAAAAAATAAATTCGAAAAATTTAGAAAACTTCGAAAAAATTTATAAAAATTCAAAAAAAATTTAAAAATTCGAAAAATTTATGAAAATTCGAAAAAATTTATAAAAATTTTAAAAAAATTCGAAAAATTTTAAAAATTCAAAAAATTTATAAAAATTCAAAAAATTTATAAAAATTCAAAAAAATTTATAAAAATTCGAAAAATTGATACAAAAATCAAAAAATTCAAAAATTTTATAAAAAATTTATAAAAATTCAAAAAATTCGAAAATTTTATAAAAATTTATAAAAATTCAAAAAAACTTATAAAAAATTTGAATTTTTTAAACTTTTTTTCGAATTTTTATAATTTTTTTGAATTTTTAAAAAATTATAAATTTTTACAAATTTTTTGAATTTTTAAAAAATTATAAATTTTTATAAATTTTTTGAATTTTTTAAAAATTTTAATAAGTTTTTTCGAATTTTTATAATTTTTTATAAAATTTTCGAATTTTTTGAATTTTTATAAATTTTTTAAATTTTTAAAAATTTTTGAATTTTTTTAATATTTTTATAAATTTTTTCGAATTTTCATAAATTTTTCGAATTTTTATAAATTTTTTCCACCTACACTAGTTCGGGAAAAAACTTGTATTAAGATGGTCAATTAAGTATAAAAAAGAAACAACATATATTCACACAGACACTAACTAGAAACAGGACACATATATTCACACAGACACTAATTAGAAACAGGAAAAAAAAGAAAAGCCCCTTAGTGTTGTTTATAAACGTTGTTGTTAAAGTCGTGCAAACTCATACATCCTAAAAAAATTTAACAAAAGAAAAAGAAAATAAAATAAAATAAAATTACATACTTTAAAAAAATAATAATAAAAATTAACGCGACTGTTGTTTTAAAATTTTGCGATTACTTCTCTTAAATCTAACGAATAGCCCCCTTGCAACGCGGGGGTCGTATTCCTCCTAATATACAAATAAGCACGTTGTCCATGTTTTAAAAAGGAAGCACGAAGTGGGAATTTTATATGATCTTCTTACTTCTATTTTTTCTTTTTAAAGTAGTTACGGCTTTTTTTTTTTTTTTGAATGGCAGTAATATATATTAAAACCAAAAGACAAGTACAAGACCAATTAAATGATTAATTATGCTTCGAGTAAATTACAAAGATGGTCCTTGTGGTTTGGGTTGACTTTCATGTTTGGTCCTTTGACTTTTTTTTTTGCATGTATGGTCCTCAACTCTGAAACCCTTAACACCCACGGTCCCTTGACCAAACGGCGTTAGGTTTGACTGTTAAAAGTTCCTCATGTGCAAGGCACATGAGGGTAAAATTATCTTTTAATGTCTAAGGGACCATATGTGTAATTTACTCTTCAAGTCTGGTTAACCCCACACGTGGACCATTTATCCCATTACTGCACGTGGACATATTCGATCCATATTCCAACAAACAAGTCCCTTTTGTTTACCAGTTTTCACGACATGAGCATTCACCATATTTGAAATGGTGATATATCTTTGAATCTCCAACATTTTGCTTGCATCAAAACACTGAGCATTGTACAAGAAGAAAAGCAAAAAACAAATCTCACACAACATATACATTTGACACGACTGTCATAATGATTGAGAGAGACCTTTCATAAAACCTTAGTAGCTTCTTAATTTGTGGACAAAGCGAATGATACAAACCTTAATCAAGCTCCACATCCGCCGCATTCACAGCCACCACATCCGCTACCACCGCCATCTCCACAACCGCCATCTCCGCCATCCCCACCACATCCACCACCATCACATCCACCGCCACCATCAGCACTAACAACCACAGTAGCTGCACCTAAAAGAAGCAGCTGCACCACCAATAATATTCGTCGCCAAACAAGCATTATATTCTAACTTTTATCACATTTCCGCTTAATCCGAAAACAATAATAACAACTAGTAATCATTTCAGAAATAGATTCAACATACCAGTTACTACCAAAATTTACTTACCATCTACTACCACTCAACATAAATTCAACACAAAACTGATCAAACTAATAAATAGATAAAATAAAAAATACAAACAACTATCAAAATCATCAAACTGCCTTAAATACTTTCATTATATAAGATACACAAAATATGTATTAAAAAAAATAAACCAATCACACTATATGATTTCACCGGAATCTCACTCGGTGGCGGATTCAATACCGGCGGAGGCTGTGGTCTGTGGAGCAACATTAACCACCGCCGGAGGCTTCATAACTACCGGCAAAAATGACGTTACCGGAGGTGTCGACGGAGTTAACTAAAGAATGCTACTCTTAAAAGATAGCCATAAACCTTAGTTGACCAGTAATACAGGTTTCCATAGCCAAACAAGTCAACCATAAAATGTTAAAGTCATTTTATTTTGTGTTCATGGCAACAAACAATAAGATCTTAAGTGAATAATGAAAAAAGAAACAAATGACGAATCTTGTGGTGATCTTGATCTTCTTAAAGTCAAATTCATTAAACTAAAAATGTTGACTTTATAATACACAGATGGTTCTTTATAATACACAGATGTTGACGTTATATAGGTCTAGAAGAGGAAGAGTAAATTACACATATGGTCCCTTAGACATTAAAAGACAATTTTACCCTCATGTGCCTTGCACATGAGGAACTTTTAACAGTCAAACCTAACGCCGTTTGGTCAAGGGACCATGGGTGTTAAGGGTTTCAGAGTTGAGGACCATACATGCAAAACAAAAAGTCAAAGGACCAAACATGAAATTCAACCCTAACCACAAGGACCATCTTTGTAATTTATTATGCTTCTCTTTAGACAAACTCATAAAAAATGAGGGTAATAGTTTATCAATTTTTAAACAATAATTCGCATAAGGATCTATCTTATAAAAAAAAATGCACACATATCAATTCTGTAAATAAATTTCGTCCATGGATAAATTTCGCAAGACCTTCCGAAACTAATGGGCATTTAGACTTTTTTTAAGCTAATTAAAACATTGTATTTGTAGTTATCTATTATATATAACTTTAAATTATATAATAAGTTAATAACACAATCTTTATAATATAATAATTAATAATGAAGTCTCATTAAAGGAAAAACTTTTCCCACTGACCTTGTTTAAATTCCTTATATATATTACCCTTACGTAAACATTATTTGTGGCATCGATCATAAACTACGTCATATCAAGTCGACATATTAGTAAGTTCTATTGTTCCTTAGTTTTTATAGTTTTTTTCAATAATGGTTGTTATATTCGTTGATCATTACACTGTTCTTGGGTTGCCAACAGGCGAAAAAGGACTCAAAGTTTCGAGTAAAGATATCAAAAAAGCATACAAACGGAAAGCTTTAGAATTGCATCCAGATAAGAAACCTAATAGCCCTAATGCAGTTGCCGATTTTCAAAAGCTTCAAGCGTCGTTTGATATCCTCAAGGATGAATATGCAAGAAACGTTTTCAACCATGAGCTCATGATTAGACTTAGAGAACGACGAGAACAATTTGTGGAGACTGTCGTTAAAGATAGTTGTGATCAGTCCAATGCTGATAGTTTTGTTAAAAGAAAAATGGCTGAGATGCGTAAGCGAAAGAGGGCTGATGAATTTGAAAAGATGCAGCGAGAGAGGGCTGAATTTGAAGAGATGCAGCGAAAGAAGGCTGAATTTGAAGAGACGCAGCGTAGGGATTCTAAAAAAAGAGAGCAGGATAGAATGAGTTCTGAGTATGAGAAAAGATATAGCGAGGCTGCTCCTAATTTTGATCGTGAGCAGTGGGAGAAGAAAATTAGAAGAGAAGCAAATAATGTTTATCGAGATATTCATAGCATTCGTGAAATTTACGCTAAGAGATCGGCGTATACTCTTTTTTATGATATTCTTCGACTGAGAAAAGGTGAAATATATGTGTGAAGGTTTCCAGTTGAGGAGAAGATGAAGGCTGATGGTCCGAAACTAAACGAAAAACTGTGTTTGGTTGCTGGTAGACATAAAATTCTTTATGCTTGTGATTTTGAATTGTTTTACTTTTTTCTCATAAAGCTTGCAACTGATATCAGGTTTTCAATTTTCTATGATGTTTTTCCATGTATGTCAATTCTTGTACATTGATTTTCATTATCTTTAGGGTGATTCAAAGATTTTATATACTTAAGTATTTCTTTAATTACATTGGTTGTTGCATGTTCCTCCCTTCATTTACTTTCTCTGATATTGCTTCTAATAGAATCCGGACGCTTGGTTGTGATTGCCTAAACAAAGTCCTTCATGGTGTGGTCTCTATTACTGTTTGGGCTCTTTGGAAGTGGAGGAAATTGTCAATGCTGTTCCAGACTCGGTTTCTAGCATACGGGAAGAGGATATTTTCCCCTCTATACAAACTTTGTCAAAGCTATGGATTTCTGCACGCTGCAAATCGCATATAGCCAACTGGAACATTTGGGTCTTGAAGCCTTTTGATTTATTTCAAACCCCCTGATGTATAGTTCTCTTGGTTAGGTCCTGTTTGGTTGCTTTCTTTTGGCCATTTTGGTTTGGGTTCTTAGTCTGGCTTAGGCCTGTTTGGTATTGCTTCTTGGGTTGCCTCCTGTAGCTGTTGGTTCTGTTCTCTGTACTCTGTTTGTGCCTCCTTTTGGAGGTTTCCTTTATATAATTCTAGCTTTTCCAAAAAAAAAAAAAAAACATTGGTTATTGCATGTAATAGAAATAATGCCTAATCCATCAGTACATTCAATTCGGGTAAGCTCAGGTGCCTGACTACACATTTGGAGTGATTATTATGAGAGTCCTAATTTGCACAAAATCCTTATATGACTGAGACTGACGGTGGCATTGCTACTGCATACGGTGCAAAAGAATGATATTGGCATTGTTTTAGCAGTTTAAATGGCAAGTAAAAAGGGTAACTTAAGTTGGGTGTAATGGTGACCAAAATCACCATCGCCAACTCAGCGTCACATCACTTTTTTACTCAACCGCCAACATTACCACCAAACAAGTGTAGTAAGACTTCAAACTTCCTCACGCAAACATATCCCACTTAAAAACAAATATACCACACAATATATATTCGCACACACACAAGGTTGAAGCAAGGTGGTAACTAGTGGTGGTGCGTGTTCATTCACTTTGCACCATCCAGAATACCAGATAGTTCTCAGTGTGCGAGATGTGCGACTACTAGGCAAACAAAACAGTAAATTATTTAAAAAAAAAAAACAAAAAAAAAATCGCCTTTATTTTCAAGGCCTTGTTTCTTTTCTGTAAAAAATACTATTGCTTAAGAAAATGATACTGTTGAATACGTACTACAAGTAATAGAGAGGCTTCCAAGGTAAGCATTACTATTGCTTATAAACAAGCTTGAAGCATACATGCATAAAAAGCATAACGATAGAAAAAAATCGTTTGAGAAACTAAAAAAAGAAACCAGAATCTTTGATTCAACTCATGTAGGGTGGTCACAGCGACCATGTAAAATCTAAGACTTCAGACTATGTATACTATGTATACTTTGTAACAACATATCAATTGCTCATACTCGAGCAGACTACATGGATTTTCTCACACATTCCCAATTACACAACTTCGAGATTGGTGAAATTCACCCTTTACATTACTCTACAATCTCGGTAAACATTCCACCATACAGACAAAATTTGGCAGTGATCAGATCAGTCTCAATTATCTCCTCCTTGCACACCAACATGTTCTTTCAAAACATACTTAGGAAGTTTTTCCAAACCCTTTACCAACCGCTTCTTGCATTGCTGTGATCTTATCATGCTCAATTTTAATTTGATCCATTCTCTTGATAACAGCATCGACCGAAGACTGATCGTCTGATGGGGAGCATGTTGCAAGTCGTTCTTTCTCTTTGTCAAGTTCTTTATAAAGATCAAGAAGATGGTTTTTTTGAGTTATAAGAGCATCTTCAGCAACTGTACACTCATTTTCGTGAGAATTTCCCAGTGATGCGAGTGTCTTCTCAATCCTTTGCTCAAGTTTAATAGATTCTATTCGATAATCAAAATTTGACAATGATATTTGTGGTGAAGCTTTGCCATGTTGTGAAGGCTCCTTGAAGTTGGAAACTTCTAATGTGTCAGTTTCACTCTGAGAAAGTTCTCCTGAAACCCATGAAGTTTTATAATGTGAAATAAGAAAAAAAATAGTCTGTTTTAATAACAGGTCAAATGGGTTGGGTTGATCCATTACCTTTTATATTTTATCCTGAATTACATAAACAATCAGGATGCTTAATTATAGAAACATAATATTTGTAAAAGAAACAAAAAATTGTAGCCTTAAAAAAGCCATATAACACATTTAAACATGAAACAAACAATCAAAAAACTAGAATAAAGATATTTACCAATTTTGACCCATTTATCTATAAAACAGAGTAAAAAATGGCACCTGTAGTAACAGCTGACGCGTCTTCCAGTTTCCATATATCCTCAGAGTTTCCTTCCTTGAGCTGAAAATAACAAACAGGTTAGTGAGAAAAACATTCTCCAATCGAATCATTGACTTGCCTGACCATCTTACTTGACTTCTCACCGTATACACACAATAAATTCTTTTAAAGAGGCCCCAGAAGAGAAACACTATACTTCTTAAGACAGAGTAATTTAGGACGATAAGTGCTAAAGTACAGTGGTTGAGTTAGCAATTACTTGTGCACAATATCTGAGATCTTTCATTCTTGCAAAACATAGTGTTATTTTTCTCAAATTTTTGCAATAGTTTGTAAAAGCTAGAAGTCAAGTACAATGGTTAAAAAAACTTAGCAACTTTTGATGATGTAATAACGTAAAAATTCTTGACCCAGTTACTCATGAATGGGTCAAACTGAATTAAGTTTTATATCTGATGGGTCAAATGGGTATAATAAAAAGCTTAGCTTATAAGGAAACGGGTCAAACCGGTCAAAAGCTGCCTAGTATATATTGTTAATGCATAGAACCTCCTAAATAATTTTACTGTAATAATTAGAACTCAAACAATATGACTTTTGTAATGTAATGTTTAAAACACTTGTAATTTAAAAAAAGGGACCGCTTTAACCCATTATCCAACCCGACCATTCTGTCACTTGAGTAGCAGTATACCTTTGCTGCAGCAAGTTGAACATGATGCAACAGACTCTTCGCACTCGTTTTGGTCGATCCACGCAACATAATAGCACAAAGACTCAGTAGTTTCTGCATTTTATCACCATCACTATTTGATTCACAGCTCTTAAACAGATTCTTGGCATATGGAATCAGATCAGTTCTCGCATCACATCGTCTACAGTAATACTCTGCATCCAGACCCACAGTCCCACCCACAGTGCCAGCCATATAAGACCGAAGACCACATTCTATATGACATATATGTCCACAAATTAAGCCATCTTTGACCACTGCTTCACATTTAATGAAACCGAGGTCAATTTTTTCAGAACTGACTGGTCTTGAACAGAGTATGCAACAGCAATCATGGCAGAAACGAGGCTCGATGCAGCATAAATCACACGGCATTATATTTGAATGATCAGGATTGTTTATTACAAGTAAACTAGAGCAATTAATGTTTCCAGCTTTGCAGCCTGCGGGATCAAACTTTGGAGTGCAATATACGACTGTATCTGTGTTTGTATCTGTGTTTTCTGCACGATCTGAGACAGGGAATTTGATAGATGATGTTAGATTTTTGTCTTAATTAAAACAAAAGGGTAGAAGTGTTTTTCAACTTATTGCTTAGAAATTATAAGATCTTTTTTTAGAAAGAAAAAAAAGATATATAGATTTGGTCATACAGGTAGGATTAATCAATAGTGTGACCGATGCAATGATATTATGTTAAGAGTATCATATTGTCTTATTAATTACTCATAATCGGAGTAACCTGTCTGCAGGTAACAATGTTCATAATAGAATTAGTAATGATTTGACCTTATGGTATACAAGATTAGGTCATGTTAATTTGAGACTTTGAAAAATATGTAAATCATGATCTCGTTAAACAATTTATCATTAAAGATCACGGGGAACCTTTTTCGTGTGTTACATAGAGTGGGCACTAGGCAAACAAAACCAAATCAGTGTTATAATAATGCTAAAACATATATACTTTTATAAAGGACTCTTGTACTGCCATATATGGTCTTTGCTTGGACCATCATAAATTCAAAATTATAGTCAGATGGTTATTTTAAGATATATTTAGATAGTATGCTACTCTAAGATACACAAAAAGACAGATTTTCTAAGGAAACTCTAATATGGGAAGGTACCTATGAACATCTTTAATGTGAAAAGAAAGCAATTCAACCTATGTACTAAAAATTTCTTCTCACATTAATAAGAGATTCGCATGAGGATCATGTTAGATCTTGATTCATGTCTCTATTTAAAAATAAACCAGTATGATGATGGCTCATCCCAAGTCAATGATCGTATACGGTATATCCAAACAATTTTCAAAAGATCATATGATGAAAGCAAACAGGGAAGATAAATTAATGCCTTCTTATATAGAACTAAATATAAAGGATAACTAAAGGTAGGCTTTTTAGGTAAAAAAACAGAATGATTGTAAAAAAGTTAACTATTTAAAATAGGACAAACGTCCATCTGTTCATGTAAAATTTTAATGGGTACATTCTTATAGCATCATGTGAATTCTTGATTCCTCTCTTGATATAAAAATAAACCACTATGATGATGTGCAACTGTCCATGCAAAATATCCAGCTTTACATTCTAGAAAAGCGTCAATAAGAGGACATATGCACACTGAGGAAATTGTTAAGGGCAATTTCCGAATTAGTAAACAGGAAGAACAATTTAAGTTTGTTCGGAAACATACATGTACAAACTCCTAGTTCTTGTGAAAATCATAATGCACATATGTGCGAATAGAATTTAATAGTTTTTGGGTTCATAATTAGATTAATTCATATTTTACCTAACAATAAAACCACATCAATCCTTATGAGTGTTTTATTAATCATCACCATATGATTTTTAAATACTTAATAGACAGCGTCTTTGGAGGCTATTCATCAACTATGTCACATAAATCATCCATTTATAACAGACAAATGAATGAAATGGCGAAAAACTATAAAAACTTAGCTCATAAGACCAGGGATATTTTATACGCAGGCCACATAAGTATTCCAAAGGGAACAACTAGGCCACTAAGTATCATTTAATTTACTCTAAAGCAAATTCCATACAAAATGGCTATCACCCTTGGTTTTTCTCCTTACAAAATTGCCTAATGACAAGTCATCAAAATTCTCACTTTTGCAAATTTAAGAACTTGATTTTTTAATTCATTTTCATGCAACTCCAACATCACTACCAACTGCTTCCCCGGTCAGCAATGACCCCTCCCTCTCTTTATATTTGTTTCCAAATGTCCTGAAACTTTTGACGCCTAAGCTTCCATCCAAGTGTATAAAGTAATTTCGGACGGAATTTACAGTAAATGAAACCAAATGATACTCTAGTGCCCTGTTTGTAACCTAAGCAATACTTTGGTGGCCTACGCAGACATTATTCCATTAGATCATATAAATGATGAAGACCTAGAATAGAAATGAATTACCTTTAACTTTTCCAGAAGGAATCTTCCATCTGAAGGACGCAAAGAAAGCCTTTATATCCATGCCAGGAAATGACTCCATTAAAAACCGCTCAACCGCCTTCTTACTAGCAAAACCCCGAGATTTGGTAAAGCTAATAGGATTCGCTGATTTTAACTCCTGATAAAGACGATCAGGAATATACAGATATCTGTCCAAAAAGTGTCCTTTCGAAGCAATTCTCTTTCCCACTTTCCAACTCCAAGTATCACCAGGTTGCGGGAAATTTTCAGGGGCATATGGCAAACCAATACCTGATTCCATATCAGCTGCCACAATAGTCTCACTTTCCTTTGATTCTGTGGTGCTCCCATCGCTTTCATGTGGTGGGTCAATCTCCATTGATTCACTCATCACTAAATATCTGTAGCACTGTAACAGCATTGAATACCATATTCATACTATTAGCATTTTTTAAATAAATAAATAAATCTTATTGATGCAAAAGAGACGCATACGACATATCAAAACTATATCTTAACACTACTACAGATAGAGAAACTTAATCTCCTTAATATACCCACACTCATTTAATGGCAGCCATATGCGTTCCTAAAGTGAGACTTCGTTAGTGTAATTCTTTTTGCATTTCGAAAAACAATTCATCAGAAAAACTGTTCTTTGGCATCATGACAAGAAAAGACCTGTATAGACTGACAAATCATTTGTTGAACGTAAGCCTAATATCAAACAAACAAAGAAAATACTGTGTGTGACGGTCTTGTAAGTTAACTCTAGATATTATTCGTGATGATATCAGCAAATGGAAGAAAATATAAAAACCCCTATTGTTTCCAACGCAAAGACCCCAAACATCATAATGAAGAATTTCGAGTGCACACATGCCAAACCAATAAGATACAAGGTTATGCTTACAAACACAAAAAGACTCGCAAGAAAGACTAGTAATAAACCTTATAAATCTTTCAATAACTAAAAAAGCTCCAAAGATTTAATTATTCGCTACAGTCACTACCTTTGGAAATCTACCTAGGCGTCACAAGTTCCTAATTACAACTACATATATGCAACACTTACAAAAAGATGGTTACACGACCGTTCATCTCTCTAGCAATTTATCTTCACTTCTTTCTACACAACAACGCTAGAGACACCATCTTAATGTACCTAATCCAAAGCCTCATCTCAAAAATTCATGATAAAAAACAAGTGCATTACCAGCAGACTCAAGATTTGTAACACAAAATTTTTAGACATGGTGCATTTAAAAAAAAACAAGATTCGCTACGATAATTTACACTACGCTGGAAAAATCCACTTTGCTCATGGAAACCCCCCTAAATGCCCCTGAAAGAAAAACAAGTGGAATAGCTACTTCTAATCACTTATCCGAATCTCAAAATGGGTAAACGAATGAGGTTTTCCCTGTTCTGGTTACCTGGGGATAACGAGTCCTTGACTCGGATGTACACAACCTAACTGCAGTATCGTATCCCTATGACTGTTTCCGACCCATTTTGTGGCCAGCCCCAAGAATGTATCTAGTGAGTTTTGAAACCTACACCTCTCGCGAGGACACCAGGTGTATTACCATTTGGCCACTTTGGTGGTTGTACACTTAACCAAACCTATAACGCCAAAATAACGCCAGACCCCAAACGACATTATGAACAATTTCAAATCCATGACTTCACTTGATCCACACATTTCTAACGCAAACATGAAACGACTTACAAGAAAGAATAGTAATAAACTTATACATCTTTCAATAACTATAAATGCTCCAAAGATTTAATCATTCGCTACACTCACTACCTTTGACAATAATCCTAGACATCACAAGTTCCTAATAAACCACAAGTACACAATGCTTAGGAAAAGACGGTTGAACGACCGTTCATCTCTCTAGCAATTTATCCTCACTCCTTCCTACACACAACAACGATAGATACACCACCTTAATGTACCTAATCCAAAGCATCTATATCAACAATTCATAATAAAAAAATACGAGCAATAGCGGCGGACTCAAGACTTTTAACACAATTTGTAGACATGGTGCATTTCAAAGAAACCTAGATTCACTAGGATAATTTACACTACGCTGTAAAAATCCATGTGGTTCACCAAAACCCCCTAGGTCACCCCTACGAGTTGCTTCTACTCACTTATCTGAGCCTAAACGGGTAAATGGATCAGGTTTTCCCTATTCAGGTTATCCGGGGAGAACAAGCCCTTGACTCATACGTACCCAACCAAACCACGGTAACCCCGTGACCGTTTCCGACTTTTTCCCTTCCAACCCCCAAAGTGTACCTAGTGAGATTTAAACCCTACAACTATCTCAAGGACGCGAGTCTTACCACTAGGCCACTTTGGTGGTGGTACACTTAACCGAACCTATAACGCCACCATCCTACTAGTACAACAACAAGCCCTAACACTAACATATCACTCATTCAAAGAAACAAATCATCAAACACCTAAAGAACATATATATAACAAACAGCACTAAATCATAATAATAACAATAGATAATTCAATTAATGAATTAAACTACTTGAGATTATAGATGGACTGAAATATACCAGAAGTGATTACGATTGTTTTAGGTTTCCGGTGATCTAGGGTTTTGGGATTCCGGTGAATTAGGGTTCAGGTGAGTGATGTCATCATGGTGTTTCACGACGGGGGATGGTGGTGCTGACAATGGGGTTAACGATAACTTCTATTTAGGGATTTTTAAATAAACCCGCAAACGGGCTAGGTTTTCCCTGTTAAAATTAGCCGACGGGAAGTCTTAAGTTTTGTGTTTGTGTCGAGGCTAAATGGTTGGGGTTAATCTGTTTAACTCGTTTAATAAATGGGTTGTGTTTGAGTTGACTTTGTATGTTTAGTCGTTTACAACTCGTTAACACATTTAGTATTGTAATAGAATGAAAAAAATTGACAAATCAGCCCATTGGTTTAAGCCTCGTTTATAGGTTGTTTTTATAGTCATTTGACATGCTTACATAAACGAGTTTAGGAGTCGAGTTTAATTAAGTTACGAGGGTTAAATATGTTTAGGATATAACTAATATTTTTAGACGATTAAGTAAATGATTTATACCATCTCGAAATCGATCAAATGAAATTTGAATGTAGAAGATGTAGACTTGAAGATGTGGTTAAAAAGATCATAATGTATTCCTTTAATTTAATTTAACATATAAAACGGCTAACTTTGTTAATTCATGAATCGAGTCACTTTAAAAATGAACAATGTTTGTTTTATGTATTTCGAATAAATTTAAACTATATTTATGTAGTCACACGAAAATACATAGATGCTTCCGTCACTCAAAATGGAGATAAAATTCGACTAAATGTTTGTTTTTAATTCAAAGTTCCAATAAGTTTAGGATATGTTTAGGATATAACTATATTTTTGTGTGAAAATGTATAATTATAAGTTCCCCGCAACGTGCAATAGATAAAACTCATATTATATATTAGGCATAGGAGATGATATCGCAATAGTAGTTTTGTGCTAATTAATGCCTTAAGTGTTGATTTTATAATTATTTTCACAAACATGTAAAATATCTTTGTTAGTTCAACTGGTTTGTGATGTGTGTATGGAGCGAGAGGTGGCATGTTCGACCCTCTTTATGCCAAATATTTTTATTTTGATGGAAAAATAAGGCCAAACCCACATTTTAGATGCCAAAATACAATTAAGAAAAAAAGATTTAGATAAGTTGGCCTATTATTTATGTTGAAACAAATAGGTTAAAGTTTAAATGCTCAAGTATAAAAAAAAAATGAACAAAAAGAATGAGGCATTAAAGGACTTGAACTTGGTCTTCCCACTTTAACAAGCCAAAATAGATTAAAAAGTAAAATTCGAGATGCTTATAATTTATAATATACTTTTACGCAACATCTAAAGGAATTTTGATAATCTCTATCTCTACTTATTTATCAATATTAATATATAAGCTAATATAGTATTGTATATTAAGGCTGTGTTTGGCAACCCAGATTTTTAGGAGATTATGGGGGCTACAGCTTTTTTTTTCACAAAATAATCTATTGTCCAAAAAGTAGTATCTTTTGGTTGCCAAGATTAAGAAAGATTATAGGAAAAATAATCTCTAAAATTAAAAGTTCTTCCAACCAGCTTTTCAGAAAGGACTAGAGATTATTTTTTGTATAATTACCATTTTAACCTTCAAAAAACCCACGTTCATTATAAATCTGAAACTTTACGGTGCCCAAAAATCTGAAACTCCTTGCTGTTCCATTGTTTGAGCTTTATGATAATGTTCAGGTATGTCATGTTCATATATCTTTATTTTCATGTATGATGTTTTTACGTCTTTTTGGTAACATCTTAATGTTTCGGTTAAAAACTAAATTACTATTCACTGGATATGTTAGTATGTTACTCCCTTGTCCCATTTAAGATAGCAACAGGTATAAGTTCATAAAATTGCCAATTTTTATTATTTATTTATTTTTTATTATTGTTATTTTTTGAAAAGTATTAGGAGTTATGATCACTTGTTTGCCCATAGTCATAAGTTGATGTTAATTTATCTGTGCCAGCGTAGTTTGCTGTTTAGTCACTTATCAAAGATTTGTTAAGACAATTACGCCATTTTACACTTTTAATCTATAATTACAGCTAGTTTGCTAAACGCTACTAAAAAAAAAAAAAAAAAAAAAAAAAAAAAAAAAAAAAAAAAAAATTTAATATTTTTCAGCACCAGCACCAGCAACAGCACCAGCACCAGCACCGGCACCAGCACCAACAATTTTTGCCAAACACACCCTAAGTCTTATGTACCGGTGAGAGAACTTTGAAATAACAGACAAAACAAGGTATATTGAGATACTAGACTTCAATAACATGTGGTTGCTACAAACCTTCTTTTTCATAAGATCTAAAGCAAATACTTTAAGGAGTTGATTTGCACACTCCCACAATTGATTGACACACTCAAATTATGAGTTTTTTGACATTTATAGCCTTACAGGGTGAAAATAAGTAAAAATGATGTGAGGGTATAAATGTCAAGACACTCATAATTTGAGTGTGTCAATCATTTGTGCGAGTGTGCAAATCACCTCCCAATACTTTATGAGGAAAGCCAACTTGCCTGTCAGCCTTCTTTTCACATTAATTCAGTTGGTTTCCTCTTCATTAGGTGATGAAAAGGTGCTAGAACAATAATTTAGATGAGGATAAATGGACTAAATAAGAAGAAATGGGCCACAATATCAAAGCAAGCTGGGCGCTGTTAACACCAACGATCATTTCCCCATACTTTATAAGTATTTGAATATGGTGGTACTATTGGTACCTCCTATATTTTTACCTGTTATGTTGACAGGATAAGACATTTATCGTTTTTTGTTTCATATTTTTTGTCTTTTACCACTTTTATCTTGTCAAATTTTACAATTTATGTTATGTACTTTTCTCGGCAGTTTTTATGCATATTTATTTTGTTGTATGAAATTTAGATGAGTTTAACCAAATTGAATCCGATTTTGACTTTTATTGGCCATAGAAATGCTCAATTTTACTTTGGCCATTAAAATGCTCAATTTTACTATGTAAGCAGAATGATGCACTCTATTAGTTCAACTGAGTTTTTGAACTTTTTTTTCACTTTTTGAAAATCGAGGTAGCAAAAAGACTCAGGCCCTTATTTAATACTCCATCCGTCTCATATTTATTGTCCATATTTTCTTTTATGGATGTCTCAAATTAATTGTCCACTTGCCATTTTTAGTAAGAAAAAGAGAATTTAGTGAGGGAATATTCTATTTGAGTGGATGAGAATTATAATAGTCCCATTTTTATTAAACTTTGTGATTCTTGTCTACTGACAATAATTTTGAAACGGAGGGAGTAGCATTTTAAAATTAAAAATAGTAATGTTTAAGTATGAACTATGTTCTTTCTCTACACCATACATTAAATGATGGGTTAAATTCATGTAATAGCAACATACTTTTTTCAAATATTCACATATCAGATATCAACTCAAAAAAGTACCACAATATCTTAGGCAGTTTCAAATTTCGTTCAGATATCATATATTTGCTTACATGGTGTTGATATAAATAATGCCTAAACACGTTATTAATATTTTTCGATATCTCTACGTTTTGATAATCACAAAATGTAAAATCATTAATCGGAAAATTATGACGTAAACAAGTATTTAGTTGTAAATATCTATTTCTACAACTCAAATCACTTAAGGTATGAATAAACTAATGCTTAATGCATTATATGATCAAATGAACATTTTCTTAATAACTAGATTTTTTATAAAACATCAAAAACATTTTATATATTTTTGAAAAACATTTTTTTGTATTAAATAAAAATGTTTAATCTTTTATAAAAATATGAATTCAAAATTTTAACTAAAATCAGTTAAAATGTTCCAGAAAAACCTTCCCCACAAAAGGACAAATCTGGGCAACGGACACCTTGGGCGGCCCCCTTAATTTTACTAGGCGGCCCCCTTAAAATTAAGGGGACCGCCCCCTATTTAAGGGGGCCTGCCACGCTCCAGTAGGTCTCCAGCTGTCCAGTTTTTCTCCTATAAATACCAGCCTTCTCTTGGATTTTTACTCACCTTTTGCACACTAAAACTTTCTGTTTTAAAACCTTTCTAGACATTGTAAATCCTTTGATCATATTTTCTTAAGCATTGGTTTCTAAGTGATCCAAGCTTCCACCACCAAAAGTGCAAAAGAAGAACTCTACTTCAACTAGTGAAGAAGTGTTATTACTTACCTCATTCAATTGTGTTGTTGTGTAAAGTGTTGTATAGTTGTGATAAGTAGATCCTAGTGTAAGTAACTAGTTGTGTTGTAAAGAAGTAGTGTAGAAGTAGTTGTGAAGTAGTTGTGGAAAAGTAGTCGTGAAGAAGTCGTGAAGAAGTCGTGAAGAAGTCGTGAAGAAGTCATGAATAAGTCGTGAAGCCGTTGTGAAGTCGTCGTGAAGAAGTCGTGATTAAGTCGTGTAGAAGTTGTGTATAAGTTGTGAGATTGGTTCTAGCTACGATTAGAACTCGACATCTAGCTTTGTGTCGTTAAGCCGGTGTAAGCTAAAGTTGTGTAAGTTTTCTCCGCCATAAGGGAGTTTGTTGACATAGTGAAGAAAACTCTCGAGTAGGTGACTCAAGGAGTGGAGTAGGGCAAGGAAGGTGTCCTTGTAGCCGAACCACTATAAATCTCCTTGTTGTGGTTTGATCTTTCCATCTCTATCTTTCATTTCATTATATTTACTTTACTTGCATTGCTTATCTATACTTGTTTATATTTGTTCATATTGATCAAGAGTTGAATTCACATAAGATAGAATCGAAGTTTTAAAAAGTAAACAAAAGTTTTCATAAATTAAAAAGACGTAAAACTATTCAACCCCCCCTTCTAGTTTTCCACAATTGGTATCAGAGCCAGGTTAAACAAGATTTTTAAAATAAACTGTATTTTAAAACTTGAAACGATCTATGGAATCTGAAAAATATTTAGAAGGGCAATCTATGCAAAGACCACCACTATTTGAAAGTGATGGATTTTTATATTGGAAAAATCGATTCGAAACTTATGTGAAATCAAAAGATCTAGATCTTTGGCATGTTATTACTAATGGTGATTTTTTACCTATTCAACATAATCTTGAAACTAAAAAGGATGAAATAGTATCTTTTGAAAAACAAAGTGATGATTTAAAAAGAAAACTTTCTAAAAAAAATGAGGCTAAAATGGTTATTTATAATGCGTTACCACGTAAAGAATACGAAAGAATCTTTATGTGCGAAACCGCAAAAGAAATTTGGAATTCTTTACTAATAACTCACCAAGGTAATAGTCAAGTCAAAGATAATAAAATAGATCTTCTTGTTCAACAATATGAACAATTCACGATTCCGGAAGAGGAATCAATTGATAATGCATTTGCTTGGTTTAACACAATCATCACAAGTTTAAAGGCACTTGATGAGAGTTTTTCTAGTAAGAATTTTGTCAGAAAATTTCTTAGGGCTCTTCATCCAAAATGGCGAGCTAAAGTTACGGCGATTGAAGAATCGAAGAACTTGTCAACTCTTCAACTTGACGAGCTGATTGGCAACTTGAAAGTCTACGAAACAATAATCAAGAAAGACTCCGAGATGGTCAAAGGAAAGAAAGAGCAAAGCAAGTCAATCGCATAGAAAGCTAGGAAAGCATCAAGTGACGAGGATAGCTCAACCTCCGAAAGTGATGATGAAGAATATGCCATGGCCGTAAGAGACTTCAAGAAGTTTTTCAAAAGACGAGGAAGATTCGTTAGACAACCACATGACGAAAGAATGACACTCCAAAGAAACAAAGACGACAAAGGTAGCAAGAGCGAGAGGAAGTGCTTCAAATGCGGTGATCCAAATCATCTCATTGGAAGATGTCCTATGATGTCAAAGGAGCAAAACCAAAAGACGTTCATTGGAGGAGCATGGAGTGACAGTGAAGAAGACGAGAAAGAAACCACAAAAGAGGAGAAGTGTCTTATGGCTAAGACATCAAGTGAGGTACGTTTCGAAACCGAATACTTTAGTGATGAAAATTTATCATTAGATGAAAAAGACCTAGATAACGAATATAATAGGTTATGTATATTAGGTCAAAAAGTAATGACTAAAAATAAATCACTAAAACACATAAATAACCAATTAGAAAAAGAAATACTATAATTAAAAATTAAACTACATAACTTAGAAAAAGGCAAAGAAGTCTTTGAATGTAAAACATGTCAAGAAACTAAAAATGAAAACGAAATACTTAAGGAAGAAATTTGTAGACTTAACAAATTTGAAAATAGTAGTAATTCACTTTGGGATATAATAAGCATTCAAAGAATATCACGAGATAAAACCGGATTAGGATTTAACTCAACTAAGGCTACAACTAGTGAAACTAAAAATGTAAAGTTTGAAAGTGAAACTAGTAATCAAAAAATATTAGAGTCAAAGCCTAAATATATACTTATAAAAGATAGAAAAATACCCATAGCCAATAATGAGGAAATAAAAGCTTTCTACAAACCATCTTTAAAAACCGAAGTAGAAAACTCTAAACCAAAGCTTAGGTAAAAAACACCTCCTCCTAGAAGACCACCTAGTCCTCACCCTCGGCCTAAAACACCTCAACCTAAAAGAAACCAAAATAGACCAAACCGTCATAATAATAGTTACCCAATGTGGAATTACCCGAATCCACCAAGCTTCAATCCTTGGGGAATACTTCCACCATACATGCATCCTAGTCAACTACAACCCATTTTTGGTTCAAACAACTTTGGATCAATGAGACAATGGGGACCAAGTGGCTAAATTGCTATCTCATTGGATTATTGGCATCTCTTCCTTGATTGACTTCTACAAGTCAAACATAAATGCTTTGAAGCGCTTGAAGACCACATGTTGAAGATTAAAAGGTACGCCCCTCTTTCATGCTCATCATTATGTTTGTAGATTAATGAAATAGCCAATTGCATGCCCCCATAAGTTTTTAATGCCTAGTTTAGTTAGTACTTGTATGGTAGTTAGTAGATAATCCCTTATACATATACATAATATAAATATATCCATATTATTATATATACTATATACATATATAAATATATCCGCACATAACCTAGATACGTCATTTGTTGACTATCTAGAACTAAAAGAAATTGTTCGTCCTCGAACCTTTTCTTCCCCCTTTGCCTCTTTTGAACTTTAACGTTCAACACGAAAATCTTCCGTATCCACTATCACATAACTCATGGTGATGAAGAGAAGTGAGTTAAGTGGATTAACGTAGAAGTAGCTCTTCGACCGTCGAGTCAAGAAAACTATGGATGAAACAAACTCCCGTCGCCGTCAGCACCTATCTCCGTTATTACCTCATCATTTCCCTACACCATTCAACACTCCACTTTCACACAAAACAAATATATATATATCTATATATATAATATATATATATATATATATATATTATATAATTATATATATATATATATATATATATATATATATATATATATATATATATATATAATATATATATATATGTATAAATATGCACATTCACTCTCATTTCTCAAAACCTTTGTCGACTTGACGTCTTGATTATTTTATCCAAAATTCTCAAGAAATATTTTCTTAACGAAATGTTAACAAAATGTCAAGTATTCCTTCCTCGTGCCAATAAAACGCAACGTATTTTTGATATATATATATAATTAATCTATCTATATACATAAAAATATTTTGAAATCAGAAACAAAATTCGACAAAAATTCCTTTTGGCAGGCGGCCCCCTTAATGTTTAAGGGGACCGGCTAGTAAACGGGGGCGGCCCCCTTAATAATTAAGGGGACCGGCCTACTGTTGCCACCAAAAACGTTTTTCTTCCAAAAATCTTTACCAAACACCCCACTTTTCAAACACACTCTTCACTCCATCTGCTGTGAACGAACCTTAACTCAAAAACCACTCACCAAATCACCATTTCCGACTAATTTCGCAAGGGGCAAACACTTGTATCTTGATTAGCAACACATTTTGTAAGTTTTCTAATTCACATTTCATCTAATTCCATTCAATTTTGAGTCTAACCATAATTAGGTCTTTTACTCAATTTTCTTTTAATCCAAATTTTGTTAAAATTAAGTCTAGAAATCTTATAACCAAATGCTCCCCATAGGATTAGAATGCTTAATCAACCTAGAAACTAAGTAATTAAAAACCATTTGATAAACTAATCACTCATTTTCAAAACTAATCACATTGTTGAATGATGCCATAAACACTTGTTAAAACTAATCACATTGGGTTTATTACAACTCACTAATCCTAAAAATATATTTTTTTCGAATCATAAAATGTTTTTGTTAAATATAAGAGAGTGTTTGGATTAGGAGCTAGAATCATCTAAATTTGATCAAAATTAAGTTCACAACTACTTGTCAAGTTTATAAACACACAATTAGTTGTTTTAAGTCATCAAGATACATAATTCATATGTATATTGAAATTTTACTAGTTATTTTCATATTTAAAGGATCGTTTGGCACAACATTTTAAAAGAAATTTTTGAGTCAAAATCTAAGTTACTTAACATAAACACTCGTAAGAAATAGCTAGATATACAATCCAATGTTTGTCTAGCCACATTTCAAAGTAGCTTATGACGTATAAAAGAACGTTCGGATATTTTTTATTTCTTATCATAATATCCCTATAACTATTCTTTAACATCATAAAATACATTTTAAGCGAGTTAAAAATTAAAACTAAGGAACATTGTAAACTACTTCTTAGAATTTAAGTTTTAGAGTCGAAGTATGTTTACGTTCCACATAAGTAGCATATATAATATATGCATGTCATTTTCTTATTTTTTTTTGTGTTGCTTTCTTGTATAGGTGAAAAATGCCCAAAACTACAGTCGGTGATGTCTCAAAAACAAAAGAATACATTCCAAAAGTCTCTGCCACTCCAGGCATTTCTCCCACTGTTGCTTGTTTCTATCGTCCCATTGAAGATAGAAACATTCATGAAGGGAGAGTTGTCTATCCATCGTTCTATGAATCCGACTATATCGAACGAATGTTCTCCAACGTTAGTCTTGATTGTCTCTACAAAATCAATGAGCTTATCATTCCCCGCTTTGTTCTTGACTTCTATAGCCAAGTGACGGTGCAAACCGATCCCAATGGCTATATCCTCATATCCTTTATGATTCAACACGAATTCATTACTCTTACTCTCGCTCAATTCGGTCAAATTCTAAGAATCCCCTACTCTGGTCAAGCCGTCTTTTCAAATGAGTGGGATCTCTCATCTCTTGAGCAACATCGACCTCAACAGGGTCCTTACTACTCTAAGATTCCATCCTCCGAAGAAATTCGTCAATATCTTGGGCTAGCTCGTGGTACGACTAGCCGGAAGATCAAGTCAAAAGATGTTGACATCCATGCTAACCAAATCCTCCTCAAGGAGTTACGCCCCGACATGAAGCATTGGGAAGAACTCATTCGTGAGAATGCGTTCGGTACCGGTGGTCACCGTGATCATGTCACGGCGAGCATAGCTCACATGTTGTATTGTATTGTCGCTGAACAGCCGTACAATTTGGCATATCTCTTTGTCTTCCGCATCTTGTCCGCCAAAAACACTCATAATGCAAATCTTCCGTATGGCATGTTTCTCACTCGCCTCTACAATCATGTCATGATACACTATCCACATCTTCAGAGTCCAATTTATGAGTCTGTTCAACCGGTCCTTAATCCACTTGTTCGTGTCCGTGCCCGTCGCTCCCGAAGCGACAAGGGAAAATCTCGTAAATCTGTCTCACTTCCACCTCGTGGTTCCACGTCACATCAAGGAGACGATGATGATGATGATGAGGAGGAGGGCACAACACGTGCTAGTACCCCATCACCTAGGACCTTCGTTGAAAATCTTCCGGATCTTGATTACACCGAGTATCAAGTTCCTTCTCCTTCCGAACGAACAGACGAACTACTGTTTGAAAGACAAACCGAACTACTCAACGCTCAACATCAGATGCGCCAAGAAGTACGAGGCGGTTTCAAGTCTATTGGAAAGACACTTGGAAGGATGTTTGGAAAGAAGAAGAAGTAAACATGTTTGATGAGTGTTTAGTTGATATTGTTGATGTTATGCTTAGACATTTATATGTAGTAATATTATCTTAACATTTGCTTGCCATGACTTTTATTATGTTAGATGATAAACTTATTAGAACTAAGCTACTAGTTTACTTGATATAATATGCCTATGCTTCTAATATGATTTTTCTAGTCTTAAATATGTATATTATTTGTTTAATATACTATTGATAATATTTAATCATTCTTGATGTACATGACTCAAATGGAACTTGCTGCAAATACACCCTAAAAATGACCTTTTTTTGGAAATTTTTCAAATTTGGTCGCCTGGGAAAACACCAGATGGGCGGCCCCCTTAATTCCCTAGGCGGTCCCCTTAATTTTAAGGGGGCCGGCCAGCAATTAAGGGGACCGGCCATCTGGACAGTAAAATTTACTGTTTTCTTTTGCATCTTGTGACTACTTTTACCTAGCCCCAGCTACCATTTCTCCTTATGGACGAACTGGTATTGGAATCTTACTACAAAACCTCAAAAATTAACCTAAACCAACCACATTTTCATACTATAAATTCCCTCCATATAATCACCTCTCATTCCATCATCCTTCACCATCCAAAACCACCATGTTATCACCAAAATCCTCCATCTCTAAGACTCCAAGGAAGCAAAGACTTGTCATCATACCACCAAAACAACCTTTCATAGACCTAACCCAAGATGACATCAAAACTCCATCACCACCACCTCAATGCTCATCCCCAAGTGCACCAAATGCACCATCAAAAACACCCTCTACCCATGGAGCTTCATCTTCCTCCATTCCATCCACTTCATCCATCAATGACTACATCCACACTCACCTAACATCATCACCAAGAGCATCATCACCACCATCCACTCAAGAACCTTCATACACCCAACTTGCCATTTCCTTATCACCCATCACACCTCTTGATGCTCACTTCTCACCATCACCAACCCCACAACCATTCTTTCCTATACCTTGGGCATTGCTTGAAGCCCATGGTGACAATTGTCTTTGTTGCATCCATAACCGGACCATAATCTTTGGTCTTAGAGATGAGATACACTACATGTTTTCATCTCTTGAACACATGATTACCAACCCACCACCACCACCACCTCTACCACCTTCACCCACTACACCACCACCACCTCCATTTTCACCCAATTAAGCATATGCAATGCTTATAAATAATTTTCAAACCCTTTTTGTATGCAAGCTCCATGGAAGATCATGTACTACTAGGACGATTATGTAGTATCATTAGTTGTTTTTACTTAAATGTTTGTATGCCTCATGTTGTAATCTACTTGGTTGTGTATTTATACACAACACTTTTATTAAATGAATGGTCTTATTCTACATGCTTGCTTATTGTTGTTACATATACTTGTGCTTCTAACATTTTTCTTGCAAGCGTTCCATAGCTCGTTTCCTTGGTGCCCCCAAACGAGGGGGAATACACATCAAGGGGGAGTTCTCGTCCCGACAAATTTAGATTCTAAAACTTGTCGGCATAACCTTTTTGATTCTACAAAAAGGGGGAGAAATAGATGTAAACTCACTAAATACTTGTCTAAAAACTAATTTTTAGACTTAATGAGTTTAGATTTTGTAATCATCAAAAAGGGGGAGATTGTTGATATAAATAATGCCTAAACACGTTATTAATATTTTTCGATATCTCTACGTTTTGATAATCACAAAATGTAAAATCATTAATCGGAAAATTATGACGTAAACAAGTATTTAGTTGTAAATATCTATTTCTACAACTCAAATCACTTAAGGTATGAATAAACTAATGCTTAATGCATTATATGATCAAAGGAACATTTTCTTAATAATTAGATTTTTTATAAAACATCAAAAACATTTTATATATTTTTGAAAAACATTTTTGGTATTAAATAAAAATGTTTAATCTTTTATAAAAATATGAATTCAAAATTTTAACTAAAATCAGTTAAAATGTTCCAGAAAAACCTTCCCCACAAAAGGACAAATCTGGGCAACGGACACCTTGGGTGGCCCCCTTAATTTTACTAGGCGGCCCCTTAAAATTAAGGGGACCGCCCCCTATTTAAGGGGGCCTGCCACGCTCCAGTAGGTCTCCAGCTGTCCAGTTTTTCTCCTGTAAATACCAGCCTTCTCCTGGATTTTTACTCACCTTTTTCACACTAAAACTTTCTGTTTTAAAACCTTTCTAAACATTGTAAATCCTTTGATCATATTTTCTTAAGCATTGGTTTCTAAGTGATCCAAGCTTCCACCACCAAAAGTGCAAAAGAAGAACTCTACTTCAACTAGTGAAGAAGTGTTATTACTTACCTCATTCAATTGTGTTGTTGTGTAAAGTGTTGTATAGTTGTGATAAGTAGATCCTAGTGTAAGTAACTAGTTGTGTTGTAAAGAAGTAGTGTAGAAGTAGTTTTGAAGTAGTTGTGGAAAAGTAGTCGTGAAGAAGTCGTGAAGAAATCGTGAAGAAGTCGTGAAGCCGTTGTGAAGTCGTCGTAAAGAAGTCGTGATTAAGTCGTGTAGAAGTTGTGTATAAGTTGTGAGATTGGTTCTAGCTACGATTAGAACTCGACATCTAGCTTTGTGTCGTTAAGCCGATGTAAGCTAAAGTTGTGTAAGGTTTCTCCGCCATAAAGGAGTTTGTTGACATAGTGAAGAAAACTCTCGAGTAGGTGACTCGAGGAGTGGAGTAGGGCAAGGAAGGTGTCCTTGTAGCCGAACCACTATAAATCTCCTTGTTGTGGTTTGATCTTTCCATCTCTATCTTTCATTTCATTATATTTACTTTACTTGCATTGCTTATCTATACTTGTTTATATTTGTTCATATTGATCAAGAGTTGAATTCACATAAGATAGAATCGAAGTTTTAAAAAGTAAACAAAAGTTTTTATAAATTAAAAAGACGTAAAACTATTCAACCCCCCTTCTAGTTTTCCACACATGGCATACTTGGCATTAAAGCTGGCATATCGTGTCAGACACGACCTGTTAAGACACGAACCTGTTAAGGTCGAACACGAACACGACACGATAACAAATCGTGTCACTTTTTTCGAACACGAACACGACACGAAAATTAACAGGTTACACGATAACGAACCTGTTAAGGGACCTGTTAGCCTAGCTTATCTCTTATACAGTCTTGATTCTATATCTCTTATACAAATTTGACTATTGTATTAATCACAAGCTTAATCAGTCCATATTAGTCCATATTAGTCTCAACTAAAAGAAAAAGTCAAACTGAATTACAAGTTACACGATCTCAGGTTTGTAAATAGTCCATATTAGTCTCAACAAAATGAAAAAGTCACAAGCTCAGTTATGTTTGAGATAAATCACAAGCTCAGTTATGTTTTACCATACAACCTTAATCACTGATCTTTACAAAAAGAAAAAGAAAAAGAAAAAGTCAAACTGAAAAAAAACAACACTTGAATATCCATCACTGATCTTTACAAACAACACTTGAATATCCCAACTCAGTCAAATCTCATATCCAAATAACTCCACTTAAATATAAATGATAAAATAAAAAGAAAAATAAGATCTCCTATTCTCCTTCGAGAGATCCATCACTGATCTTTACAAACAATCAAAAAGCAAAACCTACCCGAGACCTCCTTCGAGAGATCTTGCTGCGAGTTATAACTTATAAGGTTGGATTAATGGTGTTTTTGCTGCGATTTCAGGAGTTATAAGGATGATTTGATTCTATGTAGTTCATGAAGCGTTTGTGTTTGAGTGATTCGGTTATGATGATGATGATGAATCTGAGATACGAGAGTGTTTGAGTGAGGGGGGCGGGTTTATCTTTGTTGTAGGGTTTGTTGATGAATTTGAGATACGAGAGTGTTTGAGTGAGGGGGGCGGATTTATCTTTGTTGTAGGGTTTGTTAAAAATAAGGATAATAGGTTATATTTATTAGATGATTGGCTTTGGATTAGCATTTGATGTTGGGCCGGTAAATTCGTGTCTTAACAGGTGTCTTGTTAAGACACGAAACCTGTTAATTTTATTCGTGTTTTAACAGGTCCGGACCTGTTAAGACACGAAACCTGTTAAGACCTGACACGAAACCTGTTAAGAACATGTCGTGTCGTGTCGTGTTAACAGGTCCGTGTCAGAAATTGCCAGCTCTGGCATGACCAACTACCAGCTAAAGCTAAACCAGTAATTTGCTTATTTGACTATTTTTATTTTTTATTTTATTTATTTAGTTTTTATTTTTTATGCTTATTCATCTTCTTCCCTATGTTCTCAACCACTAATATTATTTTTCTTCCGGCGAGAACTTTATGTTTTCCGGCAAACTCAACCATTTTTTTCTGACGAGTCAACCGTTATAACCAATATGAAACATGTATAGCACATAAACTTATAAAAACAAACTTAAAACCAAGATCCAAAATCAAACATGAATCAGGACATGATTATTTTTGTTAAATGATGAATCTAAGAGCTACCTAAACTCACCAACTCTTAGCTCAAACATTTCTCTATCCAAACCCACGCAACAATATGTGCCTATCCAAACTAACGCAACAATGTATGAATATTTTGTTGCTTTGGATCATTTTGTTGGTGGGGATTTGACAAAAAATGAAATCTCAATATATATATAAATGGGCAGAGAAATTGTGGTTGTTGTTGGAATGAAGTGTGTTGCTTTGAATCTCGATCAACTGGCTTTTTTAGTAAAGCTAGCTCTTGTTTGTTGTTTTTTATAGTGAAAAAATTATTAGTTTTGTTCGTGTGTTATGTTTTCTAAGTATAGATTTAGGTTTTAGTTTTTTGTGTGATTTTAGAAGTGGCATGAATTATCGAACATCGTCGGAAAAAGTGGCCGGAAAACTGAAGAAAATGACCGGAGATGATATGGCATTTATGTGTTAAGTACACGTGTCAAATTCCAAATTTTGTAGGTTAAAAATATGTTTGGGATGATATCAACACAAAAATAACAAAGTTTATAGGGTATTGTCTTGTGATAATTGTTTAAGTTGATTCGAGATATGATAACATTTGAAAAAGTTTGTTGCTGTTATATATACATAGATATCTATAATATTTTAGGGGCAAAATCAGAAAATATGGTAAGAAAGAGTAAAATTGATCTTTATGAGATATAAGGAGCACCTAATTTTTCGAAATATAACAGGTAAATAGACTAGAAGTACCAATTACCTCTAATCTCTTTTTCCCATTGATTTAGCAAAATAAAAGGCTTCTGTTATCTACAATTGGTATCTTTAGTTTTATTCTATTTTATTCGGATCAATTCATCATGTAACTCATGATCCACTAAAATCTATATTTGTCTTTCACTAATTTAGGATATAGTCAACATACATTTATCTCTTTTATCTCCCCCTTCATGTTTTCTATTCTCATTTTATCACAAAAATTTCTTAGTGTTTAGTTTTGGGTGCATGCTTGTTGTTTTCGAACAATTCTTTCCTTACTATTCCTTGATCAATCAATGTGGTACGTCTTCGCTTATCGTGTAACAACTCATTTATCTCATTTGTTTCTAATGTTTCTAGCAAGGCTTGAAGTCTGAACCCAAAAAATGTATGTTGGAGGGAATGATTGATGGTAATTGTTCTATAGGCAAAAGCCTTGTTACATGAAAAAAATAATGAGGATGTTTTATGGTTCAACCTATTTACGCTTCAAATTTAACATTATATGGTATATGATTTTAATTGGTTTGTTACGTACACTTAATATTAGATTCTTGTTTTAATTATGTCAAATGCCTACTTATGAAATATGAATTTGAAAATCTTTTTAGATTAAGAAAATATGCTAGTTTATATTCTACATTTTTATGCATATGAATGAATGCTTAAGCTTTGTATTCACAGAAAATGGATTCTAAAAACGAGGAAACCGAAGTAAAGCCAAAAGCCGAGGTTTCTGAATTAGAGTTGAAAGGCATGGGAAGTGTTAGAGGGAATCATGTGTTGGGGGATAGTAGCATGTCTGCCAGCACTAAAGACATGCTGTTTAGAGCGGATAAAATTGATCTAAAGAGCTTGGATGTGCACCTAGAAAAGCACATGAGCCGAGTTTGGTCAAGAAACACAGAACCTAACAGGCCTAAGGAACCATGGGAGATTGATTTGGCTAAGTTGGAAATAAAGAATCTTATTGCTCGAGGAACGTATGGCACCGTTTATCGTGGCACTTATGATGAGCAAGATGTTGCTGGTAAATTCCTTGTTTTGTTTTACACAAGTACTCTAATGGATTCATTGTCCACACTCTCATAAAATATACATACAGCGTAAGAATGTAGTAAATGTGTACATGTTTCCATGAATGTGGAGATAAAAATGTGTACATAACGACCCAAAATAGTGAAATTGTACTATTTGAACTTTATTGTTCATGTTATCCTGTTATAGTAAAACTGCTGGATTGGGGTGAAGATGACATGGCTACAACAACTGAACTGGCTGCTTTACGAGCATCATTCCAGCAAGAAGTTGCTGTTTGGCACAAGTTAGACCATCCAAATGTTACTAGAGTACGTAATGGCATATTTCTATATATGCATATGCATCATGAAGGTTCGAAAAATACAACCTTCTCTTTTAATGTTCTCAACAATTGTAAAGTTGGATGCAGTTTGTTGGTGCCTCAATGGGAACATCAAATCTGAGGATGCCTACAAAAACCTCGAGTGGTAATCTGACTGATCAACTTCCTGCAAAGGCTTGTTGTGTGCTTGTTGAATTTCTTACAGGCGGGACATTAAAAGGGTTGTTGTTTAAGAATAGGAGAAAGAAGCTTCCTTTTAAAGCTGTGATTCAACTTGCTTTAGATCTGTCTAGAGGGTGAGTTCCTCACCATCACACATAGATTCTCATTCATTACAACAAAATAGCTAAATATACAAAGGCGTATTTAAAATTCTAGGATTGTGAAGGTGATCTATACGCCATTTTTTTTTATTGTACCCACTTTATTTGCATAATTATAAATGGCATATTTTTTGAAGGTATAAAAATGTTAGTGTTACTGCAGAATGAGCTACCTCCACTCAAAGAAGATTGTACATCGTGATGTTAAAGCCGAAAATATGTTGCTAGATGCTAATAGAAACCTAAAAATTGCCGATTTTGGTGTTGCTCGTGTTGAAGCTCAGAATCCTAGAGACATGACGGGTGAAACCGGAACCCTAGGTTATATGGCTCCCGAGGTGATTCTGTCAAAAACTGTCTGCATATGTTGTACATGTTTAATCGCGTAACAACTTTTAATACTAAAAATGTTTTCACTAGGTCCTTCAAGGAAACCCTTACAACAGAAAATGTGATGTATACAGTTTTGGTGTATGCTTATGGGAAACTTACTGTTGTGATCTTCCATACCCATTTCTCAGTTTTGCTGAAGTTTCATCTGCAGTTGTTCGACATGTGAGTCACCTCGTGTTATCTCCTCATTTTTATGGACAAATGTCATAAAACAATAACATGTTTTCACTTTATTTTATTGCAATATGCACGCTATATTTTTTGTTTAGGTATGACCATTAAAGTTTCAGCCGTACATTAACCAATTTCAAATGAAGTTCTATTATTGTAAAATTCTTACAAATGATCACGTTCTTTTATATTTCAATATGATCATTTAAAGTTTCAAAAGGACGTGCTATTATAGTTACTGTATTAGCGATAAAAATACATTGTTTGAGACTGTAATAGCCATCCGGAAACAAAAATTATATACGTTTCCCATATTTTAACATATGTGCAGTGATAGTATATTTTTAGTACATTTTCCCTGATCGTATTAATCAGCCTTTATACTATAAAATGGAAGTTTTGTCTACTTACTAACACTTATAATTTAATTCAACACACATTTTATTAACAGAATTTGAGGCCAGAAATACCAAGATGCTGCCCAAGTTCATTAGCTAACATAATGAGGAAATGTTGGGATGCAAATCCAGATAAGCGTCCCGAGATGGATGAGGTTGTGAAGTTACTAGAGGCCATTGATACTAGCAAGGGAGGAGGTATGATACCTGAAGATCAAGCTGTCGGGTGTTTCTGCTTTGGTCCAGTACGAGGTCCATGAACTACGTCGTATTTTCAGTGTCTCTCCAACAATTTGTGTATCAATCATTGCATCCGTGTTCTGTATACCGTGCAATGAGCTTGATTAAAGTCGAAATTGATGTGATTCTGTTACATATGACAAAATGCATTATGTAGCCGTTGGATAGAACTCTTAAGTAATTTTTCTACTAGGATAAATATTTGGATTTGCTATTTGTAGATCATGCTTGCTAATTCTGACAATCATGCATTAATTACATGACATGATATATGGCTAATAAGAGCAATCTAACAAGCAAGGGGCCTTGCAGTGCCTTTGTCCAATGTTCTTATGAACCCAACATCTTGCTTGTATATCTTGTTCTCCTAATTAAATCTCAAGAAGACAGTATTTATTAAGGAAAATGATTGGGAGGCCTAAATGTATTCCTAATTTTATGCCTAAAAGGATGTGGAAGTGTTTTATTGGTTTGTGATAAAGTGGGTCCATCTACTGTCACCAATAAAATGATGCCACATAAGATTAGACATATAATTAAGCACATGAATTAGGCATGCCAATCAATCTATTTATTAATAATACGATCAGTTTTTTTACGAAGATATATATTTGACAGCAATACTCAAATCTCCAATCTCAAAACTTTTAATTCAAGTGCTTTAGGGTTTGTTTGGCAAAGAGATCTTAAGAACACTTAAGAGCGTTTAACGTTAAAAATTGAAAGCTTGTTTGACACGTAGCTTGTAAATTTTTTATTTTTTATAAAACGCTACTTGAAGAAACCTTAGTATTAACTTTTATGTTATCTTACACTTTAACTGATACAACTACATTACCAAGAACTTTGATAAAACAAAGAGCTACTCCTCACAGCTACTATTAATTGCTAATGCTTAGTGCAACTTAGGTCTATTAATGTACTACAGTACTACTTACTACATTGAATGTTTTTAGTAATTTATATTGATATAAAACCAGCTAGTTGATGAATAATTAACACAACAATATAAATCTGGTCAACCCATTTTGCAACAAAAAAGTAGATATTGAATTGAATGTCAAACAAAATCAAAAAGTGGCTTTGGACAGATTCTAAAAGACCACAGCACAAAAAATGATACAGCAAAAAGTTATAGAGTTCGAGATATCTTCTAGTAGATAATGGTCCAATAAAAGACTCGGGATTTTTACCCCTTCAGGCGGTAAAAGGAGGAAGAGGCGGGTTCAGGGACAGCATACTGCCCAATTTGATGTTACTGCTGAACTGAACCACTAACAACTAACAAGCCGTTCTAAAAAAAAAAAAAAAAAGTAGATAATGGTCCAATAAAAGTTTATAATATCCAAAATTAACCATCAAAGCACTACTAGTTCAACATTTTATATCCAAAAATTGTCTAACAAGCAATATATAAGTCAGAAGTTTTTCAAGCAGTTTGCATCAAAGGAGAAAGACAATATATAAACAACAAAAACTAAATATCTTTTAGCTTGTTATAAATTCTTTTGAGGCCCCCAAATAGCGATCTCGCTTTAGGCTTCCTAAATCTTTAAGCCACTCGTGTTCCCCTAGAAGAGAAAGGAGAGGAGGAAGATGAAGAAAAAGAAGAAGAGAAATAGAAAGATATTTTTTCAGGCCTCCAAATGGCATACTCGCTTTAGGCCTCGTGAATCCCTGTGTCAATTTATATGTCCCTAAAGGGGGAAGAAAAATGAGGATAAGAACAAGACCAGGAGCTAGAACAAGGAACAGAGTCCCCAAATGGCATGCACACTTTCGGGGTCATGAATCGTTGCGCCGACCATGTTCCTTTGTAAGATAAGGATGTATAATGACAATAAGAACAAGAACATGAGCCAGAACAAGAAATAGTGCCCCCAAATGGCATGCCCACTTTAGGCCTCTGTGTCGCCCATTTACCCCCGTTAGTGGAGGAATGATAATTAGAATAAGAATAACATGAAGAGCAAGAACGAGGATCATTACCATAAGAATTCGAATAACACTTAGAATCAGGATATGGGTGCAAATTACGATACAAATGCCAATCGGCAAACGGATCCGAATCAGGATACAAATGTGAATGGGGATATGAATTAGAATCAGGATACGAATGTGAATGGGGATATGAATTAGAATCAGGATATGGATGTGAATTACAATACGAATGCCAATCGGCATACGAATGCGAATCAGGATACGAATGTGAATGGAGATATGAATGAGAATCAGGATGTGAATGTGAATCAGGATGCAAATAAGAATAAGAAGAGGCCTTCTCTTCTTCTTTCTCTTTTGGTGGATCACGCATCATTTTCCTGTGCTTAGAAGCTTGTTGAGACTTTTGTTGTTTAACTTGTATTATGAGGTCAGTATGAAAAGCTTCCCTAGTTTTTTCATCCTTGAGGATAGCATAAGATGCTTGCAGCTGCTGAAAATCGGAGACAGCATTAGGGTGTTTGGGCCTCTTGTCTGGATGTAATACCAAAGCCTTTATACGGTATGCTTTCTTTATCTCTTCCTTTGAAAGCTTGGATCCTTCCTCGCCTGTTGGCAACCCGAGAATAATATAATGATCAACAAAAGCGCCCATATTACCTATTTGAACTAACAACGAAAAAACATGAGTTAGAAGCCAAATGGAAAACCAAAAACAATTTTATTCATTTCAAAAGTTGCTTCTCAAACTACATAAAACAGCAAATTAGAGAATATCACTCCAAGAGTTTGAAGCCCCATTTTAACCCGCTTTAAAAAGATCGGGTCAAAATTACTGATATTACTAAAAGGAATCTGTTAATCGTAACTCGTAGAGCTCTCCTGTCAACACCCACTTTTTTTAGATATAAAACGGATGCCTAGCAAATTATACAATTAGAAAATAGGAATTCTCGCAATTTAGGAAATTTCAATACGAAAAATCTCATCCCAAACAAAGTTTGCATGAGAATTAGAAACTATTTTAGTATTCGTGTTTGACGCATGAGTAAAAAAAGAGCAAGTTGGCATGCCCCTATTTGGATGTCTGTGAAAATAACAGTTATGGTCCAAGGAGGACGGGCTTGTTAAGAAGCAAAGAATATGCAATTAGGAGTCAAACTGACTCAATCGTTGCCTCTTGCCTACCGTTTATGCTTATTCCAAAAACCATATATATATAATCAACAAATAACAATGAATTGGTTGTTAAGAATCGCCCTAAACTTGCTGAATACGTTTTACAAAATATTAAACGGGTGTAATCATCAATCAGTTAATACTACAACTAATATAATAACTAACAATACTATTACTTACAATTTAAAAGACAAAACAATAGATGGATCACTAATTATGCTATTCATATGCTATCCAACTAGCAATTAATCTTTTATTAGTTCAGCTTACAGTAAACACACATGCAAATCAAGATAGTAATTATTTACGTGATCTTAATAATTACCGAAAAGCTTAGAACTTATGGTGAAAAAAAACTTACTCCTTGCTGATGGTCGACTATGATCTGATCATCAATGCAGCAACTGTGTTTGAGACTGAGGTTTGTAATCTTGCATACAGGGAGAAGATTTATAAGATATCTAAGATTATCATATTTATAGTAAGTTTCTCTTATTCTATCATTTCCATATTTATTCAGAATCTTTATATTATCAATAGAGTAAATTGCAAGAATCGTCCCTGTAGTTTGCCCAGATTGCAAATTTCGTCCTCGACATTTCATAAGTGCAGGCAGCCTCCCTATGGAGAAAACTTGGGATTGATTTGGTCCTTATATAAGTGCAGACGGCCTCCTTGTAGTTTTCCAAAATTGAAAATTTCGTCCCTGGTCAGGGACGAAAAGTGAACCCAACTTTTCCTCACATGGAGGCCGCCTGCACTTTCGAAAGACCAGGGATGAAACATGAAATTTGAGCAAACCACAAGGACAATTTTTGCAATTTACTCTTATCAATATCATATCTATTAGTATAATACAATAGTTATTCTTAATAAATATCTATTATAATAAATAATTTTTTTGACCCGAACGCCTATTTTGTCACCTCTAAAAAATACCCATTCTAACCTGTTACGGGAATGCCCCCCTTTGCCACCTCTAACATACAATAAAAATGTATCTTTTGTCTAAGCAACATCATCATAGATATTCTGCATAAATAACATTTTCTGTTTTAAGGGTTTTACTGCTCTTAGCAAAGACGCATGCTCACTACCAGAGATGGCAATCAGTTGGGTTGTAACAACCATAACGGGTCAAAATGGGTTTTGTTTATAGTAATAACTTCTAAGTATCGGTCTGATCATGGTCAATATATGGTCGGTCAAATTGGGTTTATAATGTTACATGAATTTGGGTACATACTGATGCAAAGTTACTTATATGAAGTCGAGCAAACAGGAGATCCACATACTTCTCCAGAGCCTTTGTAATAAGAAATAAACATCCGCATAAAAAAAATTTCTCATCATTAAAGTAAAGAAGTGCTTCGATTAAAGCAACATCATCACCTAAAATTAGTACTAACGTTGAAATCAAAAAATATACTCAATGGATACAATGCAACCTGTAAGGCTATACCAATTGGTTATGCGTTCGTAAATCAATAAGTTATACGGATAAAAATTACGTGAGCCTATCGGGGGCACACATGTATACATTTAGAGAGCGTTTATTAAATATAATTAATATTGTAACACCCCGACCTGACAAGGGTAGAGATGTCACAACAATGGTGACATATCAGAAACATACACAAGCATACATCTTCAATAATACAAAGAATACAAAGGTTACAAAGAAATTTCAAGGAAATACAAAATTACAAAGGAATAAATTCTAAGTCTGAAAATATAAATTCTTCTAGTCAGCTCTATAACAAAATATCTATCACAGTGTAGTCTTCTAAGTCCAATGGTACTCTCCACTCATACCCAGCTTCCTACTAAAAACCTGCCGCAGGAAAAGAAATGCGGCTGAGCTACGAGAGCTCAGTGAACAGATATAACGGTAACAAAGCAGTAATAAAGAATAGTGAACAGTAAATGAAATACGAATCAATCAGAGTTATGGCATAAGAAAAGGTAACAGTAATGAGAAGTACAAGGGTATAAGGTGTAGGAAACAGTAATCCTCTACGAGCCCAGTAACAGTAACAGTAACAGTATCATCATGTAGCCGTATAGAGGGGAGACCTCTCAGTAACCAGTAAATATGAGGGAAGTCCTCAATCAGTAAGTGGAGTAGCTAGCTCCCAGAGTGTGAAAGACGTGTATCGCACACACCATAAGTCACCAGTAATAACAGTATATATATCAGTAACAGTAACAGTAACAGTAACAGCTAGGATGCATCCATGCGCCTGATGAGTGTCTAAATACTCATCATTTTATTCCCATTTAATCCGCAAAAATATTTAAAAACATGCAGAAATGCTTCATAATACTATAAATATCATTGAAATGTGTTTTTATGTAATTCAGATACAAAAAGATTGAAAACAAGTGAAAAACATGCAAAGTTCACAAAATTATCATTTTCAGTCCCTGAAGTTTCACAAATTGGCAGAATTAGTCCCTGAAGGTTTAAAATGAAAGAAAAGTCAACTTTAGTCCTTGGGATATCAAACATGTTCACTTTTAGTCCCTGGATGAAAGTTTTCTAAAAATGGCAACTTTTACCCCTCAAGTTTCAAAATTGGCAAAACTAGTCCTCGGGTATTTAAAAATTGGAATTTATCAAATATAACCCTTGTACTATTCAGAATTGGAAAAATAGACCCTTTTGATAACTTTTGGGATATTACACTTTCACCCCTTCATCTTTCATGAAATTACAAAAATGGTCCTTGTGCAATACTAACCAAACCGAATCCTAAAAACACTAAACCCAGCAGCAAACTAAACCCAACCCAATCCATCCTAATTACTACCCCAAGCCCAAAATAATAAAACCCAAATCCAAACCCGGCCCACACCCCTTAGTTAAATATCAGGGTCAAACTACAAGTTTGACCCGTCTTCTTCCCCAACTTGCCCGCCAATACCACCACACCCACAATATTTCTCTGCCAAACCACTCCACCATCCACCCTTATCCCTGCCATTTTCCCCCTCCTCCAATGATAACACTCTACCCTCTAATCCCATGTGCTCAGAAGAATCCAAATTCCCACTTGCCACGTTTCCCGCCAAAAATCCAATTAACGACCAAGATGGAATTAAGCTTATTTGAATGGTGGGATTTAATCGGTTTTGATCAAGGAAGCTTTTGGGAAGCCTATTTAAAGAGAAGAAGCCACAGAGAATAAACTGTCACTAGTTTTAGGACCATCAGTAGTGTAGATTTAATTAATGCTTAGTTCTAGTCTTAATTTCAGTTCTCATTGTCAATGTATGTTAGTTTCAAGTCCTTTGTTCTTAAGTTACTTCTGTATTGTATTAAATTTCCAAGTTAATGAAAATCCATATTTTCAAGTTCTCTGTTTAAGTTCGAATCAAGTTGAGTGTTAATTAAAAAAGCTATTCTCTGTTTGAATAAACTCATATAAGCTAAATATAGCTTAGTGTGAGCTTATTGTAATCCATATCTGTTCTAATTCAAGAAAATTAGAAAAGTCAACTAAAGTCAACCTTTCAAGCAAATAAGCAATTGAGTGGAGTTAAGCTGGGGTGATTAAGCTGGAATGGGTTTTTAAGCTTGGTAAGTGACAAACCAAGTTAGGTCCTGATCAGTTTTCTCTATTCCATTGCTTCATTCAGTTGTAATCATTTTTCCTATTTTTGCTCTATTTTCTATATTACTGTTTTAATGCTTATTCTGTGCTAATTGTGTTTTATTTTGCTTTTGTGTTTCATTTAAAGTCATATTAGTTCAGTATTTATCATTAGTTTTAGCTTTAATCTCATTTTCCTTTAAATAAGCTAAATCAGTCAAATAGTCATAATAAGCTTATAGCTTATTTCGTGCTTTTCCTTATATGAGGTTTGCTTATTCCTTGTTCAATAAGTTAGTTAATCTTATTAGAGTCAGAGTTATAGGTCAAATAGGTTAATTCTATTGTTAAACTTAAAATCAGTGAACATTAGGGGTGTTTGGATTAGTTTGACAAACTGGGTCAAACCCTCTGTACTGTTCATTTGCTTCTCTTGTAACTTTGATCTAGCTTAATTAAAGTTGTTTAAGCATATTTCTGATAGGTCTTAGCAGATTTGAAGCCTTTTGAGGTTTTTAGTTCTTGAGTGCAAGTTTGAGAACTTATACTGCCTTAATAAGCTTAGAATAAGCTGAGGCTTGTTTGGTGCAAGTTTTTGGCAACTTTAGGTGTAATTTAGTTGTTACAATAAGAATCCAGGAGTTGGTAGTATTTCATGGAGAATTGACAGAGTTAGGAGTCAAAAAGTTGTTCCTGCTGATCAGTGTATACTGATCAGACCAACACCAATTGGTCTGCTGTTATCTGCTTATTCCCTTGACCTCTCTCCTTGATTTTTGGTTTACTTATTGCTTATAGTACTAGCTTAAAGTTTCTGTGTTTGGATTCCATTTCCTAGCTTATTTCATAGCTTAAAATAAGCCTGCAAATTTCCCTTTTCCCTAGCAATACCTTGTTCACTCTAGCAGTACCTTGCATAGTTTTTTCCCACCTGATCTTGTGTCCAATTGGAGTTCAATTGGTCAGTTAGATTTGGGGCTTTTCATATTTTTGTTTAGCCAGTAGTACAGGGTAGCTTTTGCCCCCATAATATTCTACTTTTCAGCTTATTTAGTTGCTTAAAATTGCTCTGCAAGTAGCATAGTTCAGCTGCTTTTTCTGTCTTAATTTCACAACTGCCCTAGTGCTTAACTTGCTTATTACTTGTGCTTATTTGTATTTTCAAGTTGTTTTAAGCTTCTAATAGTATATTAAACTTGTCCTGAGCTTTTGGTAAAGTTTTGAGCTTATTAGCTTATTTTTAGCTTATTTGCCCAACTGCTTATCAGGGTTTAATAGACTTTTGATTTTAATTTTCCTAGCTTTTAAATAATATTTTAGACTTAACCTGAATTTTTTAGATTTTTCCTAAGTCATTTGCTATTTTTAATCCTTTTAATTAGTTTCTTATAGTTTTTAAATCATAATAAATAGAATAATAATCAAAAAAATATAATTTTAATTTTCAAAATTTTATTTTATTAAGTAGATTATAGGAAAAATATAATAATCTCTGTAGACTTTAAGAAAAATAAATTATAAAATAAGTGATAGTTTCTATTTAATAGATTTTATCTTTTTAAAATTTTAATTAAGCACTTCTCATTTTTATAATTTCTTAGCTTCTTTTCACTTCATAATATTTATAGAAAAAGTTTTAGATTTTTCTTTGTTCATTTAGTATTTATTATAAATTTAAATAGTTTAAAAAGATAATTAAATAATTAAATAATTAATAATAATTAGATAAAAAGTGTAAAAAAATATAATTTTAGTTTTAAAATAAGTTTTAAGTAATTTTACACTTTTAGGTTTTAATTTTATAGAATTCACTTTTTAGTCCTGTTTTTAGATTTCCGTTACGCGTTTTTAGTTTAATTAATTCGCGTTTAATTTTCTTTTGTATATTTATTTCTCATTTGTTAATTAGATATAAAAAAGCAAAAATCCAAAATATATAATTCATCAGTCACTCTAATCCAGAGCTTTCCACAGTTTGCCCATTCGCACCTCGTTGGGAAACGATCCGGGTAATCACTTACCTGGCTTCACACTACACACGAACGTGAGTTTTTGCAAGTATCCTTTTTCACAAAAGGGTGATTTGTATTTATTCACGTGTATCCGTCGTTGCATAATATTTATACGTACATTTTGAACGGATCAAATTTTGGCACCGCTGCCGGGGAGGTTGTGTTGCGACAATATTGTGTAGATTTTTAGCGATTAGTGATTTGAGACCCTTCCTTGTGAAGTTCCTATTTCCCATAAACCCATATAAAAATACAAAAATATCTTTCTTTTCTTTTCTATATATATTATTATCATATAAAAAATAAAAACACCAAAAACATTTTCCGTTTTCTTTGTTTAATAATAACAACAATAAAATTTACCATCGAGAACCAAGACAGAGTACTACCTAACTGGGGGTACGACCATAATAAGTTCCCAAACATCAGATTTAAAACTTGCCTTTGTGTCGCTTGTGAATTCGGCTTACCTTTGATTGATAAACAAACTATAACGGAGGTTTAAGGATAGTTTGACATTAAATTGTCGAACTGAAAGAAGCGGGTTTTTAAGGAGCATTAATTGCCCACCTTTGCTTCTCCGCCACTCTGTGCGTTTTTCAGTCAGAGAGCTACCATACGCTAGTTGATTTAAGGTTTAAGTTCCTTGTGTTTTGCTTTGATCTTGTTGAAAAACCAAAAACCCAAAAATATTCATCTTTACCCTCTTACCCTTTTTGATTCTTTATCCCTTTATCCTCTTAAACCGTTTGATTCTATCTTCTTAAACCTCCTTAATATTTAATTCTCATGTCGTCACGGGGCTATCACTGTTGTGATTGTAAAGGTCCACTGGATGATAATAATCGTTGTTCCAAGTGTAAGTGTGAGCAGTGTGGAGAGCATGCACCAAAAGGATTTTGTTATTGGTGTGAAGTAGCCCGCAAAAGAGAGCTTAATTACATCATTAATTCCATCAAAAGTTTTTCCGAACGCCCTCCACAACCCCAGCCATCTTCACTCACTTAGCTTAACTGTTGTATGTGTGAAAATCCGTTGGGGGATGATTCACAGTGTAAACAATGTTTTTGCACTTATCAATCCACCACACTTGACTATCCAGATTTTCAAAACGATTTCAGTACCCCTTCTCAGGATTCATTTTGGCAAGAGCCGTCTAATCAAAACTTCAATGATACATCATTTCAAAATATGCCAAATGATCCTTGTGAGTATTGTGGAGGTCGTCACCCAAGTTTTGATTGTCAAGCAGGAAATACGTCTGTCTATGAACAAGATCCATGTAATCAAAACTTCGGGTATGACCAATACCCGTATGATTCACCGAATCAGTCACAGCAAATGTATTGTTGTGAGTACTGTGGTGGTCCACATTATGAATCCGATTGTCAAACGAGGACCCCGCTTGTCTATGAGCAGGTCCCTTGTAACAATTATGACTATTCTTGTCGTGACCAACCTCCACAGTATCAAATGATTCAACCTCAGCCATCCCCTCTTGAAAAATCTTTTGAAAATGTATTCCAAAAACTCCAAAATATGATGGATACACTTAATGATTTGGCTGTTAAAAATGCCCAAGAAGATCCTCATCAGAAAATCATTAAAGAGCTTCTAGCTGAAGAAGAACAAACAGCTAGAATGAGTTCCAATTATCGTCAAACTTTCATTTACGATGACGATGATGAAGATTCTATGTGGGAAGTTTGTGAGAATTCATCAGCTGCAATTACACCTGTCCAGAAAAGGCAGGAAGACAAGACTATTGCAGAATTGCTAGCCGACGAGCAAATGAAAGCCATTTATGCTAGCAATATTGATAAGGAGGACGACGAGGAGAGTATTATTCCTTTGGGTGGCATCATTTCTCAACTCCCTCAGTCTATTGCACTCCCATCATTCTTTCCAACTTTGGACCCCAAGGACTCTCTTATTATGGGGGATGAGCATATTAGCACTATTCCTGAAAAGGAATCGGACGAATTCATAAAGTCTAGTGCTGAGAACCTTATCCCAATCCCAAGTGAGTCTGAGGATATGTCTGACAGTGAAAGTGATTGTTCTTTTTGTAGTGATCATCCTTTTGATACTACTGATGATTTTTCCGGGACGTTTTCTAACCCTCTTTTCAATGATTCTTTCGGGATTTTCTCTAATCCCCTTTTCAAATCAAATGATGATTTTTCCTCTAGTAATGACGAATCACTTTCTGATGAGGAAGTTCAAAATGAAAGTCTCAAAGTCCATTCAAATTCTCTTTTTGAATTTGATGATGAGTGCTTTTCTATCAAAATAAATCCTCTCTTTGATGAAGAGTTAGAAAACGATGAGGTCAAGGACTCTATTATCCATAAACTTGATGATGTGACCTCAACTCTTAATCCCGATCTTTCTCCGACATATGTGACAATTCCTTCTGAGGATCTCCATTATATTGACTTCACATATGTCGTTCGAGTTTTTCTACCTTTCTGTCCTTATAAGGTAGCTTGTCCTTTCCCTCACTCGTTTGGGAATGAGGACAAAGTTTTTGATCCCGGCATCTCTTTTAAGCCGGATGTATCTCATCGGAGTGGATCTTTCAAGTACTTCAATGTTTATCCAAACATCTTGAATGAAAGTCCGATGGAGATGGTTTCTTCCACTTGCTTCCCCATGAACCAATGAATTCGGGGTCGAGTCAAGCTAGCGACTCGGTTAATAAAAACAGTAGCAAAACATGGGTTTTCACCCATGTCTCACCCTAGTGTGGGGGAGATGCCCCACATGTTGTAAATATGTACATTTCTAAAAAAAAAAATGGCTATTAGTAATGTTTCCTTTTTACGTTCTAAGTGTTGGTTTAACAGCCGGTACTTTGAATATTGAGGGCAATATTCAGTTCTAAGTGTGGGGGGGAATTCTAGCGAATTTGATCATATGTACCATCTAGTACCCCCATTTTGGCCAAAATTTTAAAATTTTTTCTCACTTAGAACGCAATAAATGGTTATCAGTCCGCCATGTCTAACCCACATAAGGATTGGCTAATCCGAGAGCAAACGGCTCTTGGTAAAGATAACTCAAATCCGTTTATGGCTTACAATTTGCCTAAAATTGTATGGTATTCGACTCACCATATCTTTATAAGTGAAGAGTTGGCTAGCCCGCAAGGTTATGGCTTGTGGTTAAGGCAGTAGAAAACCATGATTGGTAATCAGCTCACCAAAGATAATAACTGTATTTTATCTAAGAGTTGGCTAGTCCAGAAGCAAACGGCTTTTGGTAAAGACAAGTCAAATCCGTTGACAGCTGATGGTTTGCTCAAAATCATTTGGTTATCATTGTACCAAAGTATCATATACTAAAACAATTGGCTACTCCAGAAGTAATGGCTTTTGGTAAAGAGATGAAACCCATTAAATTTTCATAAAAGATTGCTAGGGACTAGCAATAGTTTAGTGTGGGGGATTGATGAGTGTCTAAATACTAATCATTTTATTCTCATTTAATCCGCAAAAACATTTAAAAACATGCAGAAATGCTTCATAATACTATAAATATCATTGAAATGTGTTTTTATGTGATTCAGATACAAAAAGATTGAAAACAAGTGAAAAACATGCAAAGTTCACAAAATTGTCATTTTCAGTCCCTGAAGTTTCACAAATTGGCAGAATTAGTCCCTGAAGGTTTAAAATAAAAGAAAAGTCAACTTTAGTCCTTGGGATATCAAACATGTTCACTTTTAGTCCCTGGATGAAAGTTTTCTAAAAATGGCAACTTTTACCCCTCAAGTTTCAAAATTGGCAAAACTAGTCCTCGGGTATTTAAAAATTGGAATTTATCAAATATAACCCTTGTACTATTCAGAATTGGCAAAATAGACCCTTTTGATAACTTTTGGGATATTACACTTTCACCCCTTCATCTTTCATGAAATTACAAAAATGGTCCTTGTGCAATACTAACCAAACCGAAATCTAAAAACACTAAACCCAGCAGCAAACTAAACCCAACCCAATCCATCCTAATTACTATCCCAAGCCCAAAATAATAAAACCCAAATCCAAACCCGACCCACACCCCTTAGTTAAATATCAGGGTCAAACTACAAGTTTGACCCGTCTTCTTCCCCAACTTGCCCGCCAATACCACCACACCCACATTATTTATCTGCCAAACCACTCCACCATCCACCCTTATCCCTGCCATTTCCCCCCCTCCAATGATAACACTCTACCCTCTAATCCCATGTGCTCAGAAGAATCCAAATTCCCACTTGCCACGTTTCCCGCCAAAAATCCCATTAACGGCCAAGATGGAATTAAGCTTATTTGAATGGTGGGATTTAATCGGTTTTGATCAAGGAAGCTTTTGGGAAGCCTATTTAAAGAGAAGAAGCCACAGAGAATAAACTGTCACTAGTTTTAGGACCATCAGTAGTGTAGATTTAATTAATGCTTAGTTCTAGTCTTAATTTCAGTTCTCATTGTCAATGTATGTTAGTTTCAAGTCCTTTGTTCTTAAGTTACTTCTGTATTGTATTAAATTTCCAAGTTAATGAAAATCCATATTTTCAAGTTCTCTGTTAAAGTTCGAATCAAGTTGAGTGTTAATTAAAAAAGCTATTCTCTGTTTGAATAAACTCATATAAGCTAAATATAGCTTAGTGTGAGCTTATTGTAATCCATATCTGTTCTAATTCAAGAAAATTAGAAAAGTCAACTAAAGTCAACCTTTCAAGCAAATAAGCAATTGAGTGGAGTTAAGCTGGGGTGATTAAGCTGGAATGGGTTTTTAAGCTTGGTAAGTGACAAACCAAGTTAGGTCCTGATCAGTTTTCTCTGTTCCATTGCTTCATTCATTTGTAAGCATTTTTCCTATTTTTGCTCTATTTTCTATATTACTGTTTTAATGCTTATTCTGTGCTAATTGTGTTTTATTTTGCTTTTGTGTTTCATTTAAAGTCATATTAGTTCAGTATTTATCATTAGTTTTAGCTTTAATCTCATTTTCCTTTAAATAAGCTAAATCAGTCAAATAGTCATAATAAGCTTATAGCTTATTTCGTACTTTTCCTTATCTGAGGTTTGCTTATTCCTTGTTCAATAAGTTAGTTAATCTTATTAGAGTCAGAGTTATAGGTCAAATAGGTTAATTCTATTGTTAAACTTAAAATCAGTGAACATTAGGGGTGTTTGGATTAGTTTGACAAACTGGGTCAAACCCTCTGTACTGTTCATTTGCTTCTCTTGTAACTTTGATCTAGCTTAATTAAAGTTGTTTAAGCATATTTCTGATAGGTCTTAGCAGATTTGAAGCCTTTTGAGGTTTTTAGTTCTTGAGTGCAAGTTTGAGAACTTATACTGCCTTAATAAGCTTAGAATAAGCTGAGGCTTGTTTGGTGCAAGTTTTTGGCAACTTTAGGTGTAATTTAGTTGTTACAATAAGAATCCAGGAGTTGGTAGTATTTCATTGAGAATTGACAGAGTTAGGAGTCAAAAAGTTGTTCCTGCTGATCAGTGTATACTGATCAGACCAACACCAATTGGTCTGCTGTTATCTGCTTATTCCCTTGACCTCTCTCCTTGATTTTTGGTTTACTTATTGCTTATAGTACTAGCTTAAAGTTTCTGTGTTTGGATTTCATTTCCTAGCTTATTAGATTGCTTAAAATAGGCCTGCAAATTTCCCTTTTCCCTAGCAGTACCTTGTTCACTCTAGCAGTACCTTGCATAGTTTTTTCCCACCTGATCTTGTGTCCAATTGGAGTTCAATTGGTCAGTTAGATTTGGGGCTTTTCATATTTTTGTGTAGCCAGTAGTACAGGGTAGCTTTTCCCCCCATAATATTCTACTTTTCAGCTTATTTAGTTGCTTAAAATTGCTCTGCAAGTAGCATAGTTCAGCTGCTTTTTCTGTCTTAATTTCACAACTGCCCTAGTGCTTAACTTGCTTATTACTTGTGCTTATTTGTATTTTCAAGTTGTTTTAAGCTTCTAATAGTATATTAAACTTGTCCTGAGCTTTTGGTAAAGTTTTGAGCTTATTAGCTTATTTTTAGCTTATTTGCCCAACTGCTTATCTGCCCAACTGCTTATCAGGGTTTAATAGACTTTTGATTTTAATTTTCCTAGCTTTTAAATAATATTTTAGACTTAACCTGAATTTTTTAGATTTTTCCAAAGTCATTTTCTATTTTTAATCCTTTTAATTAGTTTCTTATAGTTTTTAAATCATAATAAATAGAATAATAATCAGAAAAATATAATTTCAATTTTCAAAATTTTATTTTATTAAGTAGATTATAGGAAAAATATAATAATATCTGTAGACTTTAAGAAAAATAAATTATAAAATAAGTGATAGCTTCTATTTAATAGATTTTATCTTTTTAAATTTTTAATTAAGCACTTTTCATTTTTATAATTTTCTTAGCTTCTTTTCACTTCATAATATTTTTATAAAAAGTTTTAGATTTTTCTTCGTTCATTTAGTATTTATTATAAATTAAAATTGTTTAAAAAGTAATTAAATAATAAATAATTAATAATAATTAGATAAAAAGTGTAAAAAAAATATAATTTTAGTTTTAAAATAAGTTTTAAGTAATTTTACACTTTTAGGTTTTAATTTTATAGAATTCACTTTTTAGTCCTGTTTTTAGATTTCCGTTACGCGTTTTTAGTTTAATTAATTCGTGTTTAATTTTCTTTTGTATATTTATTTCTCATTTGTTAATTAGATTTAAAAAAGAAAAAAAAATACAAAATATATAATTCATCAGTCACTCTAATCCAGAGCTTTCCACAGTTTGCCCATTCGCACCTCGTTGGGAAACGATCCGGGTAATCACTTACCTGGCTTCACACTACACACGAACGTGAGTTTTTGCAAGTATCCTTTTTCACAAAAGGGTGATTTGTATTTATTCACGTGTATCCGTCGTTGCATAATATTTATACGTACATTTTGAACGGATCAGCGCCCCAGGTGGCCAGAAACTCCTCATACACCAAATCAGATAAAGTCAGGGACGGGACAGGTCATCACTCTCCTGCCCTAGAGTCAAGTCATCGGTGCATCAATGACAAGGACATGAAACCCTCATGCCTAGTGGGTGGCTCGTAGTCTCAAACTGTAGGTCAATGGTCAAGTATCAAAAGTCCAAGTATCCAGTTCAGTTATATCAGAAAGTCCATATCAGAAATTCATATCAGAGGGTTCAATATCAGAAGGTCAATATCAGAAAGGTTCAATATCAAAAGTTTATAGGTTCATAGAAAAGATTTTAATTCAAAGGTTTCATATTAGTTTGTATTTAAAATAATCTTCCAGTGACTTTCATAAAATGATGTTTAGTAAAACCTTTTTATAAAGATAGTCTTTAAAAGAGATTTTCATAAAACCTTTAGTGCAGTTTCAATTCAAAATTGGTATAACATCGTATTCAAAAGCTTTTCTCAAAACATTTTCATATCATCAAGGAAAGTTTCCGATTTCAGTTATAATGTCAAAATGAATCTTCAGGGTATTCAGAGGTTTGCATATTCAGGTCACAAGGTGAAGAACGAATCATGTCAAGTATCAAAGGAATAAAACAGGGTTCAGTTTATCAAGGGGACTCAGAATCAGATACCATATCAGAAAGGTTCATAATCAAATTCTTATAACAAGGTTCTAATCAGGGATTTATAAACAAGGGAATCATATGAAAGGTTCAAGTAAAGGGGATCATAGCAAAGGCATTAATACAGAAACTGACAGATCAGAAAAATGAAAGAGATCATGAGAAACCTGTGAGAAGGTTCAGAATATCTGTACCTTATACCGCAAGTGACAAACACAACAGAAAATATAGAGGTCGGACGTAAACTCCATCTTCAGCGAATCTACACGAATTCATGATGGCTTCATTATTTTTATCTTATTTAAATCAGATTACTTATTTTAATCGGCTTTCCATTTTTAGTAATTTTCCTCTTATAGCAGCTTTTCAAAAATAGTAACTTTCCGAAGATAGTAAGTTTCTGCTTTAAGTAAGTTAACCCGTTTTAAGCAACTCTCTATAATTAGTAATTTCCGATTTAATGACTTTTAGGGTCATAATGATAGTTAAATAACTTTTAAGACTTAATATGGTCCATATTTTAGTTTAGGGTTAAAACCGTCATTTTATTAAAGTTCAGGGTTTAAGACGTAAATTATATAGATATATGACCAATTCTTATGTTTATGCATTTTAATGCACTCAATACACCCATGCAAATTAACTTGTTTCGTGTATTTAAAATCTTAACTCGACATATATTAATGGATCAAAAATAAGCCCAACAATTCACGCACCCTTTATCCCATCCTAAACTTTGCCCATACCTGACCCTCGTTTCTACACATACGACACTCCTTATCAGTACCCACGAAAGATGCTGCAGCCAGACTCAAATTTTCATGTATTCAACCATCATAATATACGACCCATACCATGCAGGCATTTTTCCTTTTCTTTAACACCTAAACCAGTATAATATGCGTATAAAACTGATTCAACAGACACATAACCATCATATTTTAATATCAAATAAACTGTATGTTCGACCTATATGTAATCATCTTGACTCGACCATTTTAACACACGCCAACTCCCTTTGTTCACAGCCACATCGACACATCAAACAACAACCCATAAGCCTTCGCTTTGCCCCATGACCTCGACCCATATGTAGACAAAACCCATGTATGAACACCCCCCATTTCACAGTCGTATCTGCTGCCTAGACAGACCCTAACTCTATCCTTATTCGACCCACAGTCAACACCACACGATACACACACCAGAACACGCTTGAACTCACCCTTGTTTTACAACCATTCGACACACCATAACGACCACATGAAATCATGACCCACACCCTAGTTATTCATGCAACTCGACCCATATTACACACACCTGGAACACTAAATAATACTATGCATGCAATACATAAAACTCACACCAAAATTATCATTCACGTTAACAGTTTATGTACGCCCCTTTCAATTTCAGTAGGTTTATTTTCAGTTCTTTTAGATTGTATCGCATATATATATATCATATTAGAATCTTACATAACAATTCATAGGCATATATATAAACATGTTCGAAAAGTCCAATACCGAAACAAGATCGACATATGCGTATCGTATATTCATGATTTTATGTATCTTCTTAATATGTCATTCGTATATACCCATTTATATTCTCATACATGATCACAAAATATTTAGATTTAGGATCCATCGTTTCAATGTGTACGTAAATGATTCATAGTCGGATATAATGAAACACAAGGATGATTTATGTGATACCTCTAGGACGATAGATCGGAAACGAAAACACGAACACGAGCACAAGATTTCGTGAGGCACGACCGAACCCAAAACCTACAGCCTTTGGAACCCAAAAACCACCCACGATCAGTACTCACTTCGAACCAGGGACCACACGCTTAGAAATCACAACGAAAAAGGCCTCCTTTTGCTTGATCAAGAACCGAACAACAGGCATAAAGAGCAGCAGCAGTCGACTTTTGGGAATGGAGTTTTGCAAAGTGCATATAATGAATGTGAAATTTCAGTAGGGAGAAGCGTATATTATTCTTTTGGTAGGAAAACTATGCGCATCATAAATAGGAGTAGTGCCGTGTTTGTTATTTAGTCCAAGAGAATATTACGTCGTATAATTGTGATTGGAGAAATGAGGGAAGCCCATATCTTATAAATTGAAGAAGCCGTGATTTTTGCTAAAATTTTGGGAAGGACAATTCTAAGGTTGAATTTTAAATATGGCTATGATCTCATCCAATCAACGTGTGAGATAGAGTGGTCCAAGCTTTCCTTTTATGATCACATTATTTTAATGTGTGAATAACAGGGTCCAAGATTTTCTTTTAATGGTCATGATTACATTATATTAAGGTGTGAAATAAAAGGGTCCAAGATTTTCTTTTATGTAGTAAAATTTTATTATCAAACTTATGTCAAAATTTAAATTGTCAAATAAATTGTGATTTCAGATTTTAGGGTTTTACATGAATAATCAATTGTATGCTCTTAAAAAATAAAAAACAAATTTTGAGGGCAAAATGGGAATTTCAAATAAATGAAAATTTCAGGTTTTACAAATATGTTTAATGTATACTATTAATTATAATTAATATAATCCACGAAATATACATAACGGTCGTTAGTCCGTTAGTGTAACGGTTAACGGTCGTTAAGTCCAAAGTTAGCTTGTATTGTACATAGTTATTTCACAAGGACCAAAAAGCAATATGGAGGCCCATGGAACCCATGGGGTAGCCGGCCATATGGGCTAGGGCAAGAGAGGGGTGTGCTTTTTCCCTAAGCTACCCTATTAGTATAAAAGGAGGCCTCTAGGTCTTCATTTATACACACCTTGTTAGCATTAAAAATAAAGTGATGGTCATTCCCAAATATACGACTTTGTGTTGTGTTGAGTATTATGTAATAGGATAGTCAAGGGTACATGGATTGGACCAAGTTATCTAGTTAAGTGTCTAGTTATATTAGTCCATGTATTATGAGAAAAAGCTCAAGTCCAATCCATGAACATAAAGCCCATGGAAAGCCTTAGGGCATCATGTGTGTAAGTATAAATACATAACTCCTACCTCATTTGTAAGTGTGCTTTAGAGAGGGTAAGGTGGGAGTGTGTGTATTCTCTTTTATTCTTTCTTTCTCTTTTCTTCTAATCTAATCGCCATACATTCTGGTTACATACTTCCTCTCATCCCTCTACTGTACCATTCATCTATCTTATTCTTATTGTTAAGGTGTGAAAAAGTTGAGATCGTTGATTATTACAAGTGGTATCATTAAGCCAAACAACGATATAGGTTAGTTGTGTCTCGTTGGGATTAAAAGAAAGCTTAAAGTTGCGTCTTTGTTGATAAAACGTGTACTTTCTGTTTTTATCTTTGGTCTTAACGCAAGCTTATGTAAAAAGGTTGTAGCTTTTTAGTTGTCTCGCGTTATTTAGTGAGTTTTTAAGAAAAAGGTTCAAGCTTTATATTGTTTACGTGAAGTTTATTGAGTTTTGGTGACAAAGTTTTAACTTTTGTGTCGAAAAATTGGTTATACAAAATTTTGGCTACAAAAGGTTGTAGATTTATTGGTTTCTATGAGCTTGTGGAAGTTTTGATCGAGAAAAAAAAGTGCTCCAAAGTTGCGGATTGAATCTACTTCGACTCACAAAATATCTATTTTCTTGTACAAGAATTTAGATAGAAAAGGGTTTATAGGATTTCTTGTATAAGAATTCCTATAGAAGAGGGTTTATAGGAATTGTGATTTTTATAGAAATTATAAATTTCTATAGGAATTGGGCTACTTATCGAAATTCTGAAAAGTTATAGAAATTGCAAAAGTTATCGCAATTCTGGTGGCTGATGATGAAGCGAAAAGTGTACCGCTTTTAAGGGGTCATTTAAGCCCTAAATCGTATTTATTTGATCAAATATCGCCCTAAATCGTTCCTTTTGTCATTTTAGGTACTTTTGAGGAGAAATCTGGAAAAGGAGGCATTTTGGACGTTTTTGGAGCATAAAAGTGAAGAAAACGGCAAAGTCTCAAAAAATCGGCTAAAAGTTACCTTTGACGGCGTCACAATTTACTCTGGACGGCGTCATGCCTTGGCAAGAAAAGGTGGACGTGAAATTTACTCATGATAAGCCAGTGAAAATAGCATGTGAATTCTGACGGCGTCACGCTTTAACCTGATCAAGGGCGTCACGGCTTAAATCAAAAGGGGACGGCGTCACGTTCAAGGTTCGACGGCGTCAAGCCTTGATAAGCCAGAATGGATTTTGGAAGAGCTAAAGAGGGACGGCGTCAAGAAGGTCATCCGGGAACCCTAAAAGCGGCGAGGTGACGGCGTCACACTCCATAACGTGACGCCGTCAGATCCAAAAATCTATATATAGTTTTCTAATTTTTTGTCATTAGTGTGGAACTAAGTGTGTGGAATTTTGGGAGAAAACCCTAAGACGATTTTAGCATCTTTTTCAAGGCTTTTTGCCTTGAGATCTTCCATGTTACATTGAAAGATAAGTTATCAATTAATCATTCAATATGTCTATGTGTTGTTTGATTTTATCTTGTTCTTGTCTTTTGTTTAACATGTTAGGCTAGATTTATCTTGTGTTTGCTTAGATCTAATGAAACCTAGCTATTGATTATTGGTTATTAGTGTGTTATTAGTTGTATTGGATGATTGTTTATCTATGTTAGGCTTAAGAAAACTGGCTAACTTCCTATTCGGTAACTTGCTTGAACGTCTTAAGAAACATGAACCAAATGCGTACTAAAGGTTTTTATGGTTGTATTTAATGCACAAGCGAATTCTAGTGATCCCATGTTAGGAGCTTCCTAGCCGGCTTGACATAGGAGTGAAGTAGGAGCTTGTAGAGTTGGGGAAGTACGTACGCCACCCCACGATTGGTATTAAGGAATACACCCGTCATCCACGCGACTAATACACACTAATCAACCGGTAAAAGATAGTTAGGGAGTAAGGAAATCTAAGTAAACACATTTCTCTACATATTAGTTTCCACCAAACTTTTCATTTTTGTTATTTTATTTTATTTGCATTCGTAGTAATTTGGGTTAGTTGACTAGCAACTAATTCCGCCCACTCCTTCAAACCCGAGATTTTACTTGCTTTCATAAAAATTATAAAAACACAAAAAGAATCTTCCTCAACCCTTAGACCTAATTAGAGTAGCCTTTCATACCTAACGAACACTATTCCCTGTGGAGAACGATCAATCCCCCGTACTTACCACTACACTATACTACATCGGTCAGGTACACTGCCTGGTGGGGTTGTAAGCCTCTTGAGATCCCTCGAGAGGTAAAACCTGTTGTAAGGTTACAAAACCACGCATCAAGTTTTTGGCGCCGTTGCCGGGGAATAGTTATTGTTTAGGTTGAATTTTTATTTTATAGGTCTACTCACTAGATTCCTTTCTAGTGAGATTTTTTTTTATTTTTCTAGGTTTTCTTTAGTCTATCTATTTTCTTCGTGTCTTTGTTCGTAACCATACCATCCGACATCATGGAAGATGGTAATATCCTTAACCCCCACAACCCACCACCACAACAACCACCACCTCCTAGAGCCCGTACTTTAGGAGAGTATTCCCGTCCTAGCCACCATGGCTATCGAAACACCATTGAGCTCACTCAAGGAGCCAATATCACACCCCTGCGATCCGACACCATCCGGTTGGTGCAAAGCGGATGCGCATTCCATGGACTTCGTTCTAAAGATCCTAATCAACACCTCAAGGACTTTCTTAAAATCGTTGAATCTATAGACCTTGATGTTGCCACTCAAGAGACGACCCGATTGCGTCTCTTTCAATTCTCTTTGCGGGATCAAGCTAGTCAGTGGCTAGAACGTCAACCCGCAGGATCCATCACCTCTTGGGATGATCTCACCACTCGTTTCCTTGCTCAGTTTTTCCCACCGGGAAGAACTACCAAGCTAAGGAAGGATATCTTGATGTTTGAACAACGGCGAGGCGAAACCCTCTACGGGGCATGGATTCGATTCAAGGACTTACAACAAAAAGTCCCTCATCATGGCATAAATCTCTGGCTTCAAATCCAAATCTTCTATGACCATGTTGATTACCACACCAAGCGTGCCATCGATCGAGCCGCCGGGGGCAGATTGCGCGACAAAAGCGCCGAGGAATCATGGGAGATCATTGATGAGCTTGCATCCGATGATGATGAATTGTGGCAAGTCTCCCACGACGTGCGCTCGGCAGTCAAGACATATTCATCACCCGATACAGCCAATCAAATCACTGAGGAAAGCGTTAGTGAACTTGAGAAAAGGGTTGCATATCTTATGGAAAAGCAAAAGAGACCCTTAAGTCCACAAAAAGCAACAATTAACTCAGTCTCAAGCGTTAAGCAAACACCATTGTCCGAATCACCCCTTAGGGAAAATGCTAAACCCTTCCATAAGCACGCTCAACCCAACTCACCACCTCAGGAACTTAGTCCAACATTCGAAGCTCGAATGAGAGAGTACATGTCAAAACACTCCGAACGGTTGGCAAAATTTGAGGAAGCCGTCTACAAACAGAAGGAGGAAATGGAAGAGAAAATGGCGGAGATGATGAATCTTTTGAAAGAATACACAAATACAAAAGCCCCTGAAAAAGTGTTGGTGAGGAATGACGCTGAAGTTCCTAACACTAAATTTGTCAAGGCCACCTCCGTCGTCCAAGAGGGCGGAAATGATGGAAGAGGGAAATCCATAACTATGGAAGTTAACAAAATTGACCTCATCCCACTTAATAATGGAAACACCAATAAATGCGATTCCGACAAGGGAGAGGAGGCGCCCTCTGAGGAGCGCCAATTGGTTGAACCGCCAATGTCACAACAAGTGGGGCATTACTTGAAGCACGAAATAAACAAGGAAACCATAAACGATTGGGTAGGAAACTATCGACGTACTCATCTACCCAACAAGGAGTCAAAGAAGATGGAACCGGATGATGAATCCGACACATTACCTGGAGGGCAATTGTATGAGTGCCTCATAAGACAAAAGTTAGTGGAAAAGCAGGAATTCTACGGGGTCTTTGAAATACCATGCAGCATTGGAAAACACAAGTATCTGGATGCGATAGCTGACCAAGGTTCCGACGTAAATTTGATGCCTTTATCCGTTTATGTTCAGTTAACCGATGAGTTGCCATCCATCACCCATACTAAACTCTCCTTTGCGAAACATTCTTACGAGTATCCGTTAGGAATTGCAGAAGATGTGTTGGTCAACGTTGCCGGATTCCTATATCCGGTCGACTTCATGATTATTGAAATAAATGACAGGAATATGCCAATAATCCTTGGGGCACCCTTTCTCGCGACCACTAGGGCACAAATCAATTACGAAAAAAGTACCATCCAAATGAAGAAGGGGAAGAAGACGATAAACTTCCCAACGATTCCACGTCATATACGAGATGTTGCCCTACAAAAAAGGATGGAGGCTAACCCCAATGTAATCCGTGGTAATGTTCGAGAGAAAATTCTTGCATGGGAGGCAAGGATTAAGAATTATATGGAAAATGAGATTAGAGAATGTAAGGGTGGAAATAACGATTATATTGAGGCTGATGAGCAAACCAATAACCCCGTTGAATTTACAAAAGGAGACTCGGTGCTCCTAAGGCATTCAGAAACAGAAGCACCTACCAATGAACCAAGTCCCTGGTGGTACGGACCATTCACAATTAAAAGTTTACACCAAGATGGGATAGTAAGCTTGACCAGCAAAGGAGGAGGTGAAGTGACCGCGAATGTCGAGCGATTGAGACACCACCACCCTGATAACAAGGATCATATCTATCAGGGATACGTCATTATGAATGATGGAATCACGTAATGTACGTGACTTTGAGTCTAGCTACAAGACTCGTTAATAAAGAAAAGCGCTTCTTGGGAGGCAACCCAAGCTTTATTTGCTTTGTGTGTTTATTTATTTGTTTGTTTGTTTTTATTTGTTTCCGTATGTGTGTTTAATTTTTATTAGTATTGATTCATGTTCAAAACTAATTTGTGAAAATGCTTTATTTTGTTTTTAACTTCGTCTTAACTACATATAAAGGTATTTTGCAAAAGTTAAGTGTAAGGGAAATCTAAATCGGTTTATTAGAACACAAATTAACATGAATCGTAATAATAATAAATTAACATACATATTAGTGTGTGTTTGAGTCAAATGCTTGTATCGAGTCATAATGATGTTTTGCAGGATTTCCAGGAAGTAAGGTAAAGGTCTTTCCAGAAATTTTCCGGAAACTTAAAATGAAAATTTTTGTCAGGACTTTTCTGACGGCGTCAGGGTTTATAACCTGACGGCGTCAGATTTAATTTTCAGAAATTTTTGAAAGTTTTGTTTTTAAAATTTTTTTTATTAAATCTCCAACTTATAATCTCCAGGAATCTGCAAAGTTATCATTCCACAAGCATTATATCCTTATATATAGATTTTATCCCGCCGATGTTATGCAGGTTTTCGTGTTTGTTTTCTCAGGTTTAACAGGTTATTTCGGACAAGGAAATGTTTTGAATCAAGCTTATGGCGATGCATTAGTCATGGAGCTTCAACATTACTTTGGAAGAAGATTTAACCGTGTTACTTCATTATCCACCGAGCGAATCAGGGGAGTATTTGATTTCATTCTTTTACTTTATGCTTTTACATTTGTTATTTGAACATTGGGGACAATGTTCATCTTAAGTGTAAGGGGAGGGTAAAAGTACGATTAGAGAATGCTCTTACGCTTGATTTTTGTTTGTATAATAGTAGATGTGTAATAAAACTGAGATAAATACCTGTTAGGGCAATTTTAGTGCCAAATTTAAAATTTTTTACAACATATAGGAGTGAAACTTTGATCTTAATGAGCGTCTCTTGGATAGGAGTTATATGACTAGCACAAAAACCGTACCACTAAAAAATTTTTCCACCCCCAAATATGTGAGGTTCGCCCCTAGAATTGGTAGGAAAAGCATTTATGCTATGATGTGTGTACCGGTAGCACTTAGATTCTAGAACTTGCGTTAGGACCATTCCGAGGCCACAAGTGAGACTACATTCGTGTAGTTAGATTTACTACATGATAAGAGGCATTAGGATTAACCCATTGTTTTACACCTGTGTTTTTGTTATAATTACTTTGGCTACATTGGTCAAGTAATTCTCCCACACCCTTTGCGTTGTACTCATTTTTAGTACACGATACCCCTAGTACACCCCTCAGAGCCTATCTTTTCGTTTCGACCTTTAAGCATTTTACTTAAAGGAAGAATTTGTTACACCCCACTAAAATGTACACCCAAATCGCCTTAGCCTACCTTGTATGCACTCATTTTTAGTGCATTATTGTTACAACATTTGTTTAAAACCCAAGTTAATTATCTAATTGATTACATGGTTGCTAAGTTGAGTCATATCCTTGTACATATTGTTTTGGGACGATTGGGACTCATGGGTAAAGTACTAGTGTAATAGAGTAATGGGAAAGAACATCATTTATTACCCCCATATGTGTTAAATATTTTAAAAAGTACTCCAAGTTTTTCAATTTTCTTAATTCGAGTCATTAGAATAGTTATTTGTAAAGTTATGTAAAAGTTCAAGTTTAAGGGGAATGCAATGCCCCTATGATGCATTATTTTGGATGGTAGGGCAAAAGTGTATGCAAAAAAAAAAAAAAAAAAAAAAAAAAAAAAAAAAAAATCAAGAAAAATACAAAAAAATGAGAAAAAGAAAAATAGAAAAAACATACGGACTACCATCCCGTTTTATTTTATGTTTTTGTTTTTGTTATTTCGTTTCTAGCTTAAGATCGAGTCTAGTCTTGGCTTAGCAACATTGTATAGTACATGTAATTAATCAAGATCTTTAACTCGCCACCAGTAAAATATCCTTTATCCAACAAAACCGTGTTTTCCTTTTCCCTACACCTAACGTTATAACCCATTTAAAAGCCCTCTTTGATAGTTTATCTTTGGTGCTTACGCCTAGTGGAGGAGGTTTTCGATCCTTTCCCAAGCCTATGGTAATCTATTTGCTATGACAGGTAGTGAGAGATATTATCCGTTTTCATTTATGAGATTTATTTTGATGACACTTGAGAGATGTGAGTATCTAAACACTACTTGTGAGGTGCTAGTTTATAATCTCCGTGCTTATTATGATTGAAGTGGAACGATTATTTGTTGTAATTACTTTTATGTTAGCATTAAATGACCCCTAACTTGTATTTTGATTAGAATAAAAGCGCATTTGCTTGAGGACAAGCAAATCTCAAGTGTAAGGGTATTTGATGAAGCGAAAAGTGTACCGCTTTTAAGGGGTCATTTAAGCCCTAAATCGTATTTATTTGATCAAATATCGCCCTAAATCATTCCTTTTGTCATTTTAGGTACTTTTGAGGAGAAATCTGGAAAAGGAGGTATTTTGGACGTTTTTGGAGCATAAAAGTGAAGAAAACGGCAAAGTCTCAAAAAATCGGCTAAAAGTTACCTTTGACGGCGTCACAATTTACTCTGGACGGCGTCATGCCTTGGCAAGAAAAGGTGGACGTGAAATTTACTCATGATAAGCCAGTGAAAATAGCATGTGAATTCTGACGGCGTCACGCTTTAACCTGATCAAGGGCGTCACGGCTTAAATCAAAAGGGGACGGCGTCACGTTCAAGGTTCGACGGCGTCAAGCCTTGATAAGCCAGAATGGATTTTGGAAGAGCTAAAGAGGGACTGCGTCAAGAAGGTCATCCGGGAACCCTAAAAGCGGCGAGGTGACGGCGTCACACTCCATAACGTGACGCCGTCAGATCCAAAAATCTATATATAGTTTTCTAATTTTTTGTCATTAGTGTGGAACTAAGTGTGTGGAATTTTGGGAGAAAACCCTAAGACGATTTTAGCATCTTTTTCAAGGCTTTTTGCCATGAGATCTTCCATGTTACATTGAAAGATAAGTTATCAATTAATCATTCAATATGTCTATGTGTTGTTTGATTTTATCTTGTTCTTGTCTTTTGTTTAACATGTTAGGCTAGATTTATCTTGTGTTTGCTTAGATCTAATGAAATCTAGCTATTGATTTGTTAGGAACACGTTTTAAATTACTTTACAAGTCTTGTTCATTTAATTAATGTTGCATAATTAGGACTATATTGTTTGTATTTTTGGACCGGTTCAATAGTAGTCCTTGGACCGGTCATATCATTTAATCTTATCCTTAGCACATGTAAAGGGAATATTCCCAAGAAATATTCCCCTCCCAATGCCTATAAATACAAGGCAAGGGAGTCATTCTTATTGTTGGTTTTTCAAGTATAGCTGCGCAAGCTTTGTTGGTATAACATTCGAATAGAAAGCCTTCCACTTCTTTCCTTATTCTTCTTCTCATTTCTCTTACTTTCTAGCTTATCGTGTTTAGCTTATTCATATTTCCATAAGTAGCTTATTAATATATAGATAAGTAGTATATCGTGTTTGGTTGGTTTAAATCATTTAACGAGAGTGTGTGTGTTGTTTGAGATCATTAATAACGACCTACAAGTGGTATCATACGCCAAGGATATTTAGGATTTGTGTTTTAAGTCTAGATCTAATCGTTATTTTCATCTGGTTTAAATAAGTTTACGTCAGTTTTGTTTTAACGTTCATTTGCGTTCAAAAGTGTGAAAAAAGCGGGTTTTGCAAATCGTTGTGTAATCCTTTTAATCAAATCTTCGTTTTTTTAAAGTTAACGTGGTTAATTTTGGTGTAAATTCGGTGTTTTAATCGTTAAAAATCATTAGATTTACGTTTTTCATCATCATCCAACGTTCTGGGTTGAAATTCGAAGAAGAAGGGTTTCTCGCAATTGGTTTGCAACAATTCATGGATTTCTCGCATTTGGTAACAAGGGTTTCTCGGAATTGCTGAATTACGGGTTTATCGCAATTGGATTAATTTAAGAGTTTCTCGCAATTCATCAGATTCTTCGGATTTGGTACTCGGTGTTTCCTTCTTTGTAAAAGATAGTGAAACTACCTCGACTCGGAATTCTTCTCAACTTTTGTATAAAAGTTTGAGAAAGTGATCGAAATTGTAATTTTGAAAAATCTTTCGAAATTGCTTGATCTTTCGCAATTCAGAGTTCTCTCTCGCAATTGCAAAGTTCTATCGCAATTGACATTGATTCTCGCAATTGCAAGTTTCTATCGCATTTGGAGAAATCTCTCGGAATTACACTAGTCTCTCGCAATTGGTCAACCTTTATCGCAATTCAGATTCTCTCGCAATTCATACAGTGCTTCTCGCAATTGGACTAAGAACATTAAGTAAACTTAAAAAATCAAACATCATAAATCTTAAAACACATCTTAATTATCTAAAGATCCAAGAAAATGTCTCAACCACCTCACTTCAACTACTACTATCAGCTACAGCAACATCCTCAGCAACAACAATTTCATCCTCAGTATCAACAGCAACAAGCATTCGTTCAACAACATCAATTTCTCTCTCCACCACAAGTATCCCCACAACAAATCATGCAACAGAATCAACAACTGCAGAACTATTCATCCTACTCCAGAGAACCTCATTGGTTTAATAAGATGTGTGAAGCAATCAGTAGTCAGCAATCGCGTCATGAAGCTGGAAGTCAAGAAACTCCACCAATGCTAACTCCGGGTAACTACGTGCAATGGGCTAGTAGATTCCTCAGATTCGTTGAACTGAAAAAACCCCATGGTCAGTATCTCAAGAAGGTCATTGAAGAAGGACCCTATCCCATTCCAGCTACTGTAGTTTCAGCAACTACAGAGAGAGAAGAAACATCCACACCCATTCCGGTTGCCAACTACACAACTGAGCAAACATTACAGCAAGAGGCAAACCAATTGGCTATGTCTTTCATACTTCAAGGAATTCCTAATCCTATCTACCGAAGTATTGATGCTCAAAAGACAGCCAAAGATATGTGGGAACATGTTCATCTTCTCATGGAAGGAACAGAGTTAAACCAAGAAGATCTTGAGTCCAAGTTATATATGGAGTACACTCACTTCATCATGGAACCAGGGGAAACCATTGAATCTTACTACCACCGTTTCACCAACATAATCAACGATCTTGATCGTCATGATATCAAGTTACCAAAGATTGCTATCAACTCCAAATTCCTTGGATGCCTTGGTCCTGAATGGCAAAAATATGCAACCTTTGTGAGGCAAACAAAGAAAATTGGTGATGTCAAATACGGACTCATGTATGATTATCTCAGACAACATCAATCAGAAGTGGATAAAGAAATTGCAGCACGAGGAGGCTTCACACCAGCACCAACACCAAATTCACTTGCTCTCGTTGCTCAAACCAACTTCTCTTTACCACAACAGGAATTTGGCAACTCATCTTTTCAACCAACCATTCCACCCAAACCTCATAATCAAATCATTCCTTATGAAGCACCACAACAATACTCTGATAACCAGCTGGTTCCATACAACAACACCGATTCAGTAATGTACTCAAATGCAGACTATGATGAAGAAGAGGATGCTTTCAATTCACTTAATGAAGCATTTGGATTGATTGCTAACGCATTTGGAAGATTCACCAAATCGAACAACCGTCTTCGTTCATCTTCAAATACCAGGAATCAGGCAGTTGTTCATGATGGCAGAGTTGAAATTCAAAACAGGTCTTCAGGCAGATATGGTTCGGGAAATCGTGGATATGGTAATCAAAGGGTTCAGTCAGGAGGAAATCGGTTCAATACTGCAGGGGTAAACAGAAACAGTATGGGGAATGTTCAGAGGGGAAATTCAAATGTTGGGAATGGTCAGAAAGGCATTGCTAATACATCTATCACTTGCTACAATTGTGGGGGGAATGGTCATATGGCTAATGCTTGTCCGAAGCCGAGAACAATGGGCAGTCAGTATCACAAAGAGGCTCTTATGATGGCACTCAAAGATGAAAGAGCTGCTGGGATGATGACTCAGAATGATCAAAGTTTTATGGCAACTGTGGAATCAGATGATGAGATGGAAGACCTTGAGGCAAACGCTGCAGTCATGCTTATGGCTAATATGCAAGAGATGAATATGTCCGAGTCAGGCCCGGTATATGACACCGATGGTCTTTCTCAGGTACCTGATCCGATATGTCTTATTCATGAAATTGCTTCACCGTCTGCATCTTCATCTACAAACGAAACTTTTGTTCAAAATAAGTCATTATCATCATCATCCGATGATCAAGATAACACGGTTGTATCATTTGATGATGATAAAACAGTTGTTTCCTTTGATGATCTCATCGATGATGCTAATTGTGATCATATTGAACAAAAAGATCCTTTGCATGATCAAGATTCGGAATTACAGGCCTTGTTATTGACCACCCAGTCACAAATAGAAAAATGCAATGACATCAATCAGAAACTCAAAGAGAAAATTGCAGTGTTAACAAAGGATAATGAGTGCTATAAATTACAACTTTCTGGATATCTTAAACAAGATAAACGTGAAAAAGGTTTTGAAAAGGCTTTCCAACAAGAGTACGTAAAAGTTCAAAATTTAGAAAGTCAAGTTCGTGAGCTAACCATTGCCAAAGCTGAACTTTTCTCTCAGAAAGAAAAGGATCAATTGGAGTTTAAAATTCAAATTGAGACTTTAAATTCTGAATTGTTGAAAACTCAATCTGAGCTTTCTGCATCTCAGAAAGATCTTCTTGAAGAAAAGAAAGCCAATCGGAAATGTGTTGACTCCTATCTTGATCAAATTCTGGATTTGGAAACCAAACTCAAAGACTTTCAAAATGTTGTGTATAAAACGGGTAATTCTGTAACGCAAATTCAAAAGAATGTTGTAAAACCAAGTCCTAAAGGAGTAAGTTTTGCACTTGGCAGTGATACACCCCGCAATTTACACAAAGCACTCAAAGAAAATCCTAAGTTGTACAATGCAACATTTCTGTTAGATGATTCCTTTCAACGTGTTGTTATGTATTCTGTTGATGAAGAAACTGATTTTCTTGAAAACAAGATTGAGGGTCGATCAAAGTCACAAACAAAGTTTTCAAACATACAGTACGATTATAATGCACGACCTCATTTGAGCAAATCTTTTGTTCCTCCTAAGGATCATCCAGAACAAACGTTCACATACACAAACATAAGTGCTCCCTCGTCTATAACTTCTGATCCTACGACTGGTGTACAATTTAAAGATTGTTTGACAGAGGATCTTGTTGATCCACAAATGCCTAAAGAATGTCGGGTTCTTCGATATTTTCAGACATTTATGGATGACATTTCTCGTTTGGAGAGTGAAATTGAGTTCAGTTCTCAAATTCCTATCTCGTCTTTTCTTTCTCCTGTTCAGAAAGAAAAGAAGGAGATTCTTCAAAAGAAAATTCTTCCTCATGTCAGAAATCTGAAAAAGGGTGCAACAAGATGGGAAGAGGAGTTACATACGGAATTAGCATCTATGAAATCCATTTTCAAAGCTAAAGATGACAAGGTTCAACGTCAAAAACTTCAAAAGAAATTTTTAGCAAACGAAAATGATCGACTCTTGCAAAAAGTCTTGTGTTATGACATTGTCTCTGTGATTATGAATTCGCTCTATGAATCTGGTAATGCTTTAATTATGAATGATCATGCTGTGGATATTAAGATGTTGCATATGGAGATTGATAATCTGATACATGAGAATGAGACTCTTCGACAAATCAATGGTGATGTGGAAAACAAAGTTTTTAATCTTCAAAAACAGTTGGACTGGTGTCAAAAACAAAGTCTTGAATTTGAACTCAAATTTCAAAATCTCATGGGATCTCTATCATTTCAAAACAGTCATGAAGAAAACAAAGAAACAAAGGCTTTCTTAAAAGTTAAACTGTTTAAAAATGAAAAAGACCTGGATGAAGTTATTCAAAACAGAAATGACACAGTCTACCTAAATAGGAAATTAGATTCACAAAATCAAGAGTTCCAACACATCATTATTGATTTGAAGAAGAAAATCAGAGTTTTAGACAAAAGCAAAACAAATAGTCATAAGATTGCTCCAGGAATGTATGTAGTGGACAAAGAACTTACCCAAGCATCTGACACAACCACTGATTCAGCTACTTGTGATTCCACAGGACTAGAAATCACCTCTAAGATCAACCACTCCAAGACTCACAAGAAACAAAGGAAGAATAGAGTCAAGAAATCTAAGAAGGAAGTATCTAAGTCTGAAGAAGTCCAAGAAAGTAGTTTGAATAAAACAAATGTAACATCACTAGAATTACACTTACCTGAGTCTAGTTCTAGGAATGATGTAACAGATGATAACTCTTTGCATATTAATGAAGATGCTTTGGTTGATGCTACTTGTGTCTTTTGTCGTCATAGCATACTATCTGGTAATCATACAAAATGTGTTGCTAAAACTTTGCTGACTAAGAGAAAGAAACGAACTAGTGGCGCTTCCTCTAGACTTAAAACCATTAAGAAATCCATTTTAGGAATGCCCCCACTAGATGTTTCTGAGGAGAAAATAGAAAAGCCCCAATTCAAGACCAAAAAGTCACCTAGTGCATACCTTAGGAAAAAGGCAGAGACTAGTTGGACCTGGCAACGCTGGTTACAGAATACTTTTGATTTCAAATGGTTACCTAAAGTACTAACATCTTGTGTAACTAACCCAGCGGATCCAACCGTTATCAATTCTCCACCTGTTTCCCATGTTTGTGATGCAGGTGATTCAAATCGTCCTTTGGATTGTTGATAGCGGGTGCTCCCGACATATGACCGGCAATCTCAAACTTCTACAGAACTTTATTGCAAAGTTTATCGGAACGGTCAGATTCGGGAATGATCACTTCGCTGCAATTATGGGCTATGGGGATTATATTAATGGGAACATCGAAATCAGCCGTGTGTATTATGTTGAAGGTCTCGGTCATAATTTGTTTTCCGTGGGACAATTCTGCGATGGAGACTTGGAAGTAGCATTCAGGGAGAAAACATGCTTTATTCGTGATCTTCAAGGGAACGACCTTATGAAAGGGAAACGCGGAACAAGTCTGTATTCTATTTCCTTTGACGGCATGACAGCTTCTTCTCCTATTTGTCTACTCTCCAAGGCTCATCCCACAAAAGCTTGGTTATGGCACAAAAGATTGTCTCATCTCAATTTTAAAACCATGACTGATCTTGCCAAGAAGAAATTAGTTGACGGTCTACCAAAATTCAGATATGCCAAGGATCACTTGTGTTCTGCTTGTGAACAAGGGAAAAGTCATCGTGCCCATTTTCCTCCCAAAACAGAACACAGCACCGACCATGTCCTACAATTGCTTCATATGGATTTGTGTGGTCCGATGCGCGTTCAGAGTATTAACGGGAAGAAGTATATTCTGGTAATAGTAGATGATTATTCAAGATGGACTTGGGTCTATTTCCTTCGAACTAAAGATCAAGTTCCGTCTATCCTCATCACGTTTCTCACAAAGATTCAAGTTCAAGTCCGCAACACAGTCCGAATCATCCGAACAGACAATGGGACTGAATTTAAGAATCAAATCATTCGGGAATTCACAGAGAAACATGGGATTGTTCATCAGACTTCCATAGCTCGCACTCCGGAACAAAATGGTGTAGTTGAACGACGAAACCGGACGCTCGTGGAAGCAGCTCGAACTATGTTGATCAATGCTCAATTACCGGATTATCTTTGGGCCGAAGCTGTCAACACTGCTTGTTATACTCAGAACCGTGCCATGATCACCAAAAGACACATCAAAACACCATATGAGATTATACAAGGGAGAAAACCAAACATCAACCATTTTCACGTCTTTGGAGCTTTGTGTTATCCGAAGAATGATAAGGATGATCTTGGTAAACTTAAGGCTAAAGCAGATATTGGGATCTTTGTTGGATACTGTGAGAACTCCAAGGGATATCGTATTTGGAATCGTCGGACTGGAGATATTCAAGAAACCATACACGCTAATTTTGATGAACTCACCGAAATGGCTTCTGAACAAGACAGCTTAGAACCCGCACACAACCGTCTGAATTTTCCTGACTCTTCATCTGCACCCCTACCTTTTAACAGGAAGGATCTGGAAGATTTGTTTGCACCAATGTTTGATGACGTTCATGTTACTAGTGCATTAGATGCTTCCACCAATTCCGCTGCTCAACAACTTCCACATCAAGCACCTGATCCATCAGCATCTACCTCTACAGTAGTTGCTGCCGATGCACCACAACCTGAACTATCATCCACACTGGAGAAAACACCTCAACCAGCAGTTGAAGATTCATCCCCCATTTCTAACAATGTTCCAACACCATCAGGATATGACGGGAATGCCTTCTTTAATCCATTTGCTCCACCACCAACTGTTCCAGATTCCGGAGAATCATCCTCGAGCAACATGGACCCGTCATATCATCATCACAACGTTCAACACTACCCATCAACTCATAAATGGACAAGGGATCATCCGTTAGTAAATGTGATTGGCAATCCAGATAAACCAGTAATGACCCGACAGAAACTCCACACAGATGGTGAAACATGCATTTACGCTCTCACCGTTTGTCAATCTGAACCGAAAAATATCAAAGAGGCCTTGACTTACGATAATTGGATTGAATCAATGCAAGAAGAGTTGGATCAGTTCAAGAGATTAGAAGTTTGGGAACTCGTTGAAAGACCAGATGGAGTTTATGTGGTGGGATTAAAATGGATTTGGAAAAATAAGCTGGATGCAGAGGGAACGGTTATTCGGAACAAGTCTCGGTTGGTTGCTAAAGGGTATAGCCAAGAAGAGGGAATTGACTTCGAGGAATCCTTTGCACCAGTGGCTAGGCTAGAGGCAGTAAGAATGTTTCTGGCATACGCGGCTCATAAGAACATCACAGTTTATCAAATGGATGTGAAGACTGCATTTTTGAACGGACAACTTCGTGAAGAGGTGTATGTTTCACAACCAGAGGGCTTCGTTGATCCAGAACATCCACAACACGTTTACAGGCTTAAGAAAGCTCTCTACGGCCTTAAACAAGCCCCGAGGGCATGGTACGATAAACTTGCTGCATTCTTGCTTGCTAATCATTTTACTAAAGGATCTGTGGACCCGACTCTGTTTATACAAAAACACGGGGAGGACATTCTCATCGTACAAATTTATGTGGATGACATCATTTTTGGGTCTACCCATAAAAAGTACTCAAACGCTTTTGCAAAACTAATGAAACAAAACTTTGAGATGTCCATGATCGGTGAATTAAATTTTTTCCTAGGCTTACAAGTTCACCAGTCACCTCGTGGTATATTCTTGAGTCAGTCTAAATATGCACAAGAGATATTAAAGAAGCATGGCATGACAACTAGTGACACCTATAACACCCCAATGGCCTCCTCATCCCCGAAGCTAGATGCTGATTTACATGGGAAATCCACTGATCCTACAAATTATCGTAGTATAATTGGGTCTCTTATGTATCTCACAGCTAGCAGACCGGATGTTGTATTTGCCACATATCTGTGTTCACGCTATCAATCTAACCCAACAGAAAGACATTTATCTGCTGTTAAAAGAATCCTTAGATACATCAAGGGAACCATTAATTTGGGGATCTGGTATCCAAAGGATTCTGGTTTTGCACTAACTGCTTTTTCAGATGCGGATCATGCGGGATGTATTGATACAAGGAAGAGCACATCTGGTGGTGTCCAATTTCTCGGTGATAAGCTGGTGTCCTGGCAGTCCAAGAAACAAGATTGTACGTCTCTATCATCAACAGAATCAGAATATGTAGCTATGTCTGCCTGTTGTGCTCAAATCATTTGGATGCGATCCCAACTGATGGATTATGGTTACATATTCAACAAAATCCCGATGTACTGCGACTCCAAAAGTGCTATTGCTATCTCGTGCAACACTGTCCAACACTCCAAGTCCAAACACATCGCTCTCAGATATCACTTCATCAAGGAGCATGTGGAGCAGGGTACCATTGAGTTGTATTTCGTGGGAACGGAACACCAATTGGCGGATCTTTTCACAAAGGCTTTACCTCATGAACGTTTTGTGAAATTGGTTCACCAAATTGGAATGCGATGTTTGACTCCTCAGGAATTGTCAAATTTTCTCAAAAACTAATACATGAGTCAAACATCCAAACTATCTTGTAAATAACAATTAAAAAAAAAAAAAAAAAAAAAAAAAAAAAAAAAAAAAAAAAAAAAAAAAGTGTGTGTATGCAAGTACAAATCCTCTGTCAACATTTTGTTCATTTTTTAAAATTTTCTTTCTTCATTTCTGAACAAATGTTGAGGGGAGACACAAAATTTTTACAAATTTTTCACAAATTTGTACTTGCATATTCTCTGTAACACTGTTGCTGTGTATTGGCTTTGATGTGATATCCTAAGGGTTATCAGGAATTTGATGGTTACTAATTGTTAAGAGACTAAAAGTGCTAAATATTGAAAATCATTTGGTTAGGATTTAGTGTGCTACAAAACTTGAGGTTAAGGGACTAAATGTGAAAAATAGGATAAAAGTTAATAGTAAAAGGATTAAATGCAAAACTGTTACAACTCTGCAAATCATTTACTATCACTAATTCTTGTCCCTCGCATTTACTATCACCCAACAACTCAATCAACGGCTGTCATTAAATCTAATCATCTGTTCAAGATCTAACGAATTTGTGAGTGATTTCATGTTCTTTAAGTGATTATAACACATGGTTTTCAAGGAATTAACGATCCAACGGTGGAATTTGTATCAAATGTTTAATCGTAATTCTAGGGTTTGCGTAGAATTGGGATTTTTTAATCCTATGTGTTTTAAGTGATAATGCTTGTTCTGTTATACTTAGATCTTGATTATGTAACTTAAATGCGTGATTAATTGGTTCTGAAACTCATCTGAGTGATTATACGAACGTTTAGGGTTTATGTTCATAATTTGGGGATAATCGAATGTGAAGGATTTGGTGTGATTAAAGTGTTGTTATAATGTTATTATGACTCGAATTGAATAGTTGTTGCCTTAGATTAAGCCCAGAAACATTAGACGATCATTGATTGAGATTTAGGGTTTATCAAGAACACTATGCACTAGCAGTTTGATCTTAAAGATTTTGTGGATAGAAAGTGTTAAAAGTTTGACAAAATGCATAAAATAGCTTAATGAACCTATTGCAATTGATGAGAAATCATTATTCTGTGAATTGGAAAATTTTTGTGAGTGAATTAATCGTCAAAACGGGTTTTCGAAATTTCTTGGATAAGATATTTTCGAATTTGCAATTGCTATCGCAATTGTCATTTGCTCCCGCAATTGCCATTGCTCTCGCAATTGGTGTTGCTATCGCAAATGGTATTTTGCCCTCGCAATTGAAAAACCTTTTTCTCGCAATTGGAATTTTTCCCGCAATTGGAATGATTATCGCAATTGGAAATTTTTCTCGCAATTGAAAAGTTTTCTCGCAATTGGAAATTTTTCTCGCAATTGGAAATTTTTTTCTCGCAATTGGAAATTTTTCTCGCAATTGGAAATTTTTCTCGCATTTGACAAGTTTTTCCCGCAATTGGTTTTTTCTCTTGCAATTGGTAATTTTTCTCGCATTTGTCAAAATTTCTCATTTTTGATTATCTGCCTTTGAAATTACTAATTTCCATTAAAATTTTCAATTCCTTAAGTCTTGTCAAATTAAAGGGAAGGTTTCATTATGCAAATTCAAATGATCAATTCACAGATTAACGATTGCTCAATCATATCAGAAAGGATGTTATGTGCAAACATTCAATTTCAACTAATGCTAACACACATATATCCTGCAAATTGGTGTCATAATGCTATTTCAGATCATCCACAATGTCTTCACAACAACAACAACCACTTCCTCCTATCACCAAAGCAGAATTATTCCCACAAGGATTCAAGGCTAAGTATGGGAAGAACAACTCAAGAGTGGTCTTCGACAACATTAAATGTGCTGAACCAAGTTGTCGAATTGTCATCGAAATCCTCAAAAGACATGAATGCAGGAGTATCTTGGAAGATTCAGATAGTATTCCAGAGATCTACATTCATCAGATGTGGAACACTATCAAACCAGATGACAACAACAAATTCTTCACCTGCACTCTTGACAGGAAACAAGTCAAGGTCACTCTAGCACATCTACGTGAAGCATTATCTCTACCAGATCCACCGGAACCCTCAAGAAGATACTGGCCTGCACCCACTGAACAAGACATTCTCAACTTTCTCATTGGCCTTGGTTATGATGTTGATCCTGATCTTCCACTCAACATCCTCTCAAATATCAATGCCAAATCCATTCCTCAACCATGGAGAGCAATGTACTATATTCTGATTCGATCAGTGTCTGGAAGAGACAGTGGACACGAACATCCAAGACTCTCTCATGCACAACTCTTCTGGGGTTTTGTTACCAAACACAACCTTGATTTTGCTGCTCTTATCTGGGAAGACCTTATGCATCAAATGCATGGTGTACTCAAAAAACCCTTGACTAAAATCCCATTCGTACGTTACACCAAGTTGCTGATCAGTCTTCTTCTTGATAAAGATCATGATATCTCTAATCGACCCGAAGACAGAGAAAGACATGTGATCAAGATGGACACAGACTTCAAATCAGTATACTTTCCAAAGGAAAGCACTCACAAACAAGGTCTTAAGCTGTTTGATGTTCTACTTACTGAAGAGGTCAAGGAAACTTCTGCTTACGCTGATTACATTCAAGCTTATGAGAAGAAGCTTGTCGGTATCACTAAAATGACTGAGGGAACAGGGTCTTCCAAGACTCGTTCCAAAAGCAGTAGAGCTAGCAAAACTGGAAGTGCATCAAGTGCTTCAAAGAAACAACCTCCAAGCAAAAGGAGAATCATCAAGACTGCTCCAAAACCAAAAGTTGAAGATATTGGTATTCGTGATGAATCCTCTGAATCCTCCGAAGACACTGAACCAGAAATAGAAATACTCAATGAGCAAGAAGCCGAGTTTCAAACAGAGATTGATTTAGAGAATGCTGCTAAGGCAAGTATTAAACAGAAAAGAATTGATGAAGAAAGAAGAGCAGAAAGAAGAGCAGAACTACAAAAGCAAGTTTTGAGAGAATTGGAAGCAAAGAAGAAGGAAGAGATTGCTAAGGGAGCAGGAGGATCAGGAGTCACTCCAGCACCAGTTTTATCGTCTAATCCGGTTAATCAACCCGGTGTATTACAAACTTCCACAGTTCAGCCAAATACGGTTAATCAACCCGCTATGGCTTCATCTACAGTTCCTCCTCCTCCATCAAGCTCGGTTAATCAACCCGACTTGGAAAATCCACCACAATCTGAATCAGAAAAGATTGTCTTCACAGAAAATGAAATTTCAGATTCAATGTTTGATGACATCCCACATCAAGAGGAAGAACATCATCAAGATAACATTGAGGAATGGGGAGATTCTGAGGAAGAGAAGGAGATTACTGGATTAAAGACTACTAAAGCTGCTAATGAACTGGAGGAAGAAATTGCTGAAGCAGAAAGGAAAAGAAAGGAAGAAATGGATAGGAAACAAAAGGAGGATGAGGAAGCAGATAACTACATTGTATCTCCATTGAATGATCCATTCAAATCTCCTCCACAACAACCACGTGATCAAACTCCTCCCATTCCTTCTCCCAAACCTTTCTCACCTCCTAAGTCACCTCCTAAGCATCAAACTCCTCCAGAATCACCGGAAAAACCTTCAAAACCTTCATCTTCATCTCACAAAGACTCTGCTTCTCCTAATTCATCATCATCTATTCCATCACTCACTCCATCACCATCAAGGTCACCACCAAACAAAGGCAAAGCAACAGTGGCAGAAAGAATCAAAACAGTCATGAAGGGCAAACAAGTCAATAAAATCGCCAAAGTCACAAGAGTTGAAGTTCTCTCACCTATATCTAGGCAAATCAAGAAAGCAGCAAAACTTGCTCAAGCAAAAAGAGAGAGCAAGATGCAAGAACAGATGTCAGAAATGCAAAATCTCATCAAGGGTCTATCTGAACAAGTCAAGGAGATGCAAGAAACAAAGAAGAACATGGATGAGTTTCTTTCTTTCAATATAGAAGACAACATCAAAATTAAAACAAGACATTATGTCAAACGTTTTACTGCTGATCTACAGAAGAACATTAACGAGAATGTCAACACTCAGCTTGATCTCAAGGTCAAAGAAGCAATCATTCTCAATTCTGGCTTCAAGCAGCTCAAAGACTTCACTACAGAAGAACTCAAAATTGAGCTTCTCAACAGATTCCACACTATGACATCTCCTTCTCCTGAAGATATTAGTCTTATGAAGTCTATTGCAGCACATATTGAGAAGGTTTCTTGCAAGGTTGCTGCTGATAAAGGAAAGAGGATTCGTGATGACGACACTGAGGATCCAGATCCAAATACCACACAAAAGAAACAAAAGACTGTAAGTGGATCTGGTATTCACATTCAGGAACCACCAGTACAGACAACTTCTCCACCATCTCCTAATCATCAAGAATCTGGTCCTAAGGAAACTGAGCATCACTTTGAACATTTCATCAATGATGATATTGAGTTTCAACCTCAAGATGACCCACCTCAAGATGATCCACCTCAATCACCTCCAAAACCAGCAAAAACCAAACCATCCAGCAGTAAAAAGTCTTCTGAAGAACCAGCTGTGCTTACATGGTTAGATACTGACGAAGACTTACATGGAAACAACTGGTTCGACCACCTTGCACAGGCTCAAATCATCGACGACGAAGCTTCAAAGATAGAAGATAGCACGTTTGAATACAATCAGAAAGTCAAACATGCTTTCAACATTAAGAAGATGACTAAAAGAGAGCTTCGTAGAATCAAGAATGATGCGTTCAATCTTTTAAAAGATAAGTCTGCAAGTGCTGCTGAGTTGGAATATCATCTGGAGAATATTGCTAGAGCATTATCAAAAGACTTCGATTGGACAAATCCAGATGTATACAGGGAAGGTGGACTTGACAGCAAGAAACGTCCATACATCACGGACTGGACAAAACCACTTCCTGTGATACGACCTTATCATGGAACGTCCGAAATTCCATTTGCATTCTTCTTCAACCAAGATCTGGAACTACTTGTGCATGGGGCTTCTAGTGAAATCAAGTATGCTACCTCAATAACGTTCACTCCTGCTGCGAATTACACCAATCCTGCCATTGAAGAAGAAGCTAGACGTCGCAAACTCTTCATCAACAAAAGGGTTAAATATGATCGTGATGCTGAACTTGGCATTCATCATTGGTTTGACAAACGTAAATCATGGTACAAGTACAAGCTAGCCCTCATGGCATCTCGTGAAAAGGTGTACAGTGATCTTCGTATCAAGGCAGTGATTGATGCTAAAGGATCTCAAAAGCTTGGTTACACATTCATCTCTGAAGTCACGGTTCGCAGACAAGATAATCTTATTTACACGTTCAATGAAGCAGATTTTCCTGAACTCAGTCTCAACGACATTGAAGATTTGTATTTAATGAAAGTTCAAGGGAAGCTGAATCATCTCAATCCTACTCTTCTGTATGCATTTAGCACTGCTATATGCCACTTCATCAGAAGAACAGTGATCAAAGAACGTGTAGAAGATCTTCAACTTGGAGTTGAAAGTTATCAGAAGAAACTGAATCTTGAGGATCCCATGTTTACTCTCACTGATAACAAAGAGCCTCAGTACTTGCTCAAGACCGACCCTGTCTTCGGATTCGTCTACAGAAGTGCCACAAACACCAACCGTTTCATGCCTCATAAAGAGATTCACAAGTTCTGTGACGACACTCTTAAGAATGTTCGAGATGGGTTAGTCACACGGGTTCAGGATCAAATACTGAAGAAGCACAAGAAATGGAATCATCAGCAGCTCAGGCAGGTCAAGAATTTTATCTGGTCAATCGAAGAAAGGCTCTACAGAAGGGATCAGATGAGGAGATTGGAAACTTATGTTGGGGGTCGTCCTCCATTTGCCATCAGATTATTCCAGAGAACAGATCCAAAATTCACCACGTTTGGCCGAGGCGGTTAATTTGTAAGAATTTGATTTCAATATTCAATATTCATTCAATATTCTTACTTATAAATGACTGTGACTATGACAACGGCTTGTGCACACATAACAGTGTACAACCCGAACCCCAAAGAAAGGACCCTGAGGTACGCTTCAGTGCCTCAATCCTGAAAAAGGAGCGAAAGCTTCTTACTCATGAGCAGAATTAAAATCAGAATGTTTTCCAACGTTTTTTCAAACATTCTGCTCATAAGGACAAGTATTCCCTCGTCCAGGGGGAGTATTTGAGAAAATATAATCTTTGTTCAAAAAGAAGTATCAAAGTTCTTGAAACTTCTTCCCTAAAACTCAAAAACAGCATATTTTAATCATAAACGTTTTTCCAAAAACATCATGAGTATGCTATTTTTGAGGGGGAGAAGAAACAAAATGATTAAAATATGATGTCTCATTTGCTGGGATCTCGTGTGCTCATACTCAGAATTGACCTTCGAATTGACGAATAGGAAAGTCAGTAGTCGAAAGGACATGTCCCGGACGGGTAATAATTTCAAGCCAGTTTATCTGGTGATGTAAGCGTGTCTCGCAAAGGGCGTGTCTGAGTAGAATGTACCGATTTCGAGCGATAATCTTTGAATCTGATCTGGACGGGTAATAATTTCAAGCCAGTCTAACTGGTGATGTAAGCGTGTCTCGCAACGATCAGGTTCATTGAAAGTCAATCAATTCAAAAGTGCCAACTCCTTCCGGCATGTGCAAATTTCAAAATTATTACTTATGCGCACATGTTAAGGGGGAGCCTTTCTGAAAATCATCAAACTCTCAAAGTGTCAACAAAATGTCTTTACAAATGATCGACACTTTGAGAGAATTTCAAAGGTTTTGGTTGTATGGCATCATTAGGATAGTCATGGAGTCATAAGGTGACTAAGGTTAGGGAAAACCGTCCTATGATCCGCCAGAGCCGGAGGGATCTACCCAAGGACAATACCACTAGTTTAGACTAGAAAGTCCTAGGTATGATATAAAAAAAGGAGAAAATGAATGTACGGAGAAAGAAGGGGTTGAAGAATTAAAAAGAAAAGCAAAGAAAAGGGTGAAAAGAAATAGCCCTCCATTTGTTCAACCTTAGGGCAGACACCGGGTTCAATTCATAATCTACTGGTTGATGAGCATCACCGGTATTGAAGACCAAAGACGTCATGGACCCAGTGACGCACTAAAAAACCTTCTAAGCCACTCAAGTGTCTCTCAAAAGACATTTGTTTCATTCACACGGAGAACCCTTCATAATCTATCGACATCTCATTACGAGATTGTTGATATTGAAAAGGAGGCAATCTGCTCCACGCCTCCGATGACCAAACAAATGTGCACTTATTGAGTCTAGAGCCATGAGATTCATAAAAGATCTCTTAGGTTCACTTAGAATTACTCTGGTGTTCTACATCATGGGCATCAGTTGTAACCTAGGAAAGTGTCCTTCGCAGATCTTAGCAATCTGCCGAGAACATTCATGAGAGAAGTCACAATTTGTGACTATCAATGATTGAATGGAAATCCTGCCAGAACAACATCAAACAACTCTGACAGCAGGTCACTTCGGTAACTCCTTGTGGGTTACGCTTAGTGTTTGCTCCAAACGGTCTACAGTCGTGGGGTGATCTCCAGCGACTCACTGAATCGTGGGTGCACTTCGGTGTGTCCGTGTAATCCCTTTCGGGGGAATCCGGTTCAGAACGGTCTGGGTTAAGATTTGAGAAAGTCTTCACACTATGCTGTTGATGATCTCAAGTCTGAGCCTGTAAGTACCGGTTGGTTCGTGCTGTTGTTGCTGCTGCTGCTGAGGAGCTGGAGTTCGACCATCAAGACTCCATCATGCTTATATTTTGAAGAAATGTTCTCTTAATGACTCAGTTATTACAGAAGTTCAACACAAGCTATAGTAAAGTCAAAAGTTCAAGCATCTCAACCTTTCACAAGTTTAAAGATTGAAAAGTGAGAACATATTGCAGATAACAAGTCAAAGATATATGAGCATGATGGAGAAGACGAGAAGACGTTGGAGATTGGCAGATAGAGACAACATCATATCATCATTACACAAGAACAAAGAAACAAAGAATATAAAGACGTCGGAAGCCTAAGAAGCAAAGAAGACGTCGAGCAACATTGATGATCAAGACTTAGGGGGAGATTGTTAGGAACACGTTTTAAATTACTTTACAAGTCTTGTTCATTTAATTAATGTTGCATAATTAGGACTATATTGTTTGTATTTTTGGACCGGTTCAATAGTAGTCCTTGGACCGGTCATATCATTTAATCTTATCCTTAGCACATGTAAAGGGAATATTCCCAAGAAATATTCCCCTCCCAATGCCTATAAATACAAGGCAAGGGAGTCATTCTTATTGTTGGTTTTTCAAGTATAGCTGCGCAAGCTTTGTTGGTATAACATTCGAATAGAAAGCCTTCCACTTCTTTCCTTATTCTTCTTCTCATTTCTCTTACTTTCTAGCTTATCGTGTTTAGCTTATTCATATTTCCATAAGTAGCTTATTAATATATAGATAAGTAGTATATCGTGTTTGGTTGGTTTAAATCATTTAACGAGAGTGTGTGTGTTGTTTGAGATCATTAATAACGACCTACATGATTATTGGTTATTAGTGTGTTATTAGTTGTATTGGATGATTGTTTATCTATGTTAGGCTTAAGAAAACTGGCTAACTTCCTATTTGGTAACTTGCTTGAACGTCTTAAGAAACATGAACCAAATGCGTACTAAAGGTTTTTATGGTTGTATTTAATGCACAAGCGAATTCTAGTGATCCCATGTTAGGAGCTTCCTAGCCGGCCCGACATAGGAGTGAAGTAGGAGCTTGTAGAGTTGGGGAAGTACGTACGCCACCCCACGATTGGTATTAAGGAATACACCCGTCATCCACGCGACTAATACACACTAATCAACCGGTAAAAGATAGTTAGGGAGTAAGGAAATCTAAGTAAACACATTTCTCTACATATTAGTTTCCACCAAACTTTTCATTTTTGTTATTTTATTTTATTTGCATTCGTAGTAATTTGGGTTAGTTGACTAGCAACTAATTTCGCCCACTCCTTCAAACCCGAGATTTTACTTGCTTTCATAAAAATTATAAAAACACAAAAAGAATCTTCCTCAACCCTTAGACCTAATTAGAGTAGCCTTTCATACCTAACGAACACTATTCCCTGTGGAGAACGATCAATCCCCCGTACTTACCACTACACTATACTACATCGGTCAGGTACACTGCCTGGTGGGGTTGTAAGCCTCTTGAGATCCCTCGAGAGGTAAAACCTGTTGTAAGGTTACAAAACCACCGCATCAGCTGAGCATCTTATCGCAATTGTGGTCTAAGTATCTTATCGCAGTTCTTGTGACCAAGGTTCTATCGCAATTCTCACAAAGGGACTCTATCGCAATTGTTGCCAAGCTTCTATCGCAATTGTCTGAAGTCAACTATCGCAATTGTTGGTCAACGCCTCTTTATCGCAATTGTTGAACTCAGTTTTATCGCAATTGTTGAAATCAGTTTCTATCGCAATTGTCCCTAACACTTATCGCAATTGTCATTGAAGTTTTCTGTTGCAATTCTAACATCTCAACTTATCACAATTGTCTAAAAAAAAAAAAAAATAAATAAATAAAATAGAGTTTTTTGGCGGGAAAATTTGAGTAAAATTTAATTTTTACGGGTGACTAAACTTTCAATTTTTACGCGAAATTCAAATTTTGGTATAACAGTGAAAATTTTGGCCCAAAATTCAAAATTTTAGGTCAAAATTCGAATTTTTACGGTGAAATTTGGCGTCAAAATTTTTAAAACTCAAAATTTTCTAATAACCTTAGAATTGCATTTTTTGGTGAATTTCAAATTTTGGTAAAGAAAATTTTTCAAATTCAATTTTTGGAGGGAAACCAGAAATCACCATTAAGAAATCCTTCAAACGATCTTCAGCTAAAGACCAAGACTTCACAACAACAACTAAGTTTAACCTTCAACAACCACAACTCCTATTTCGTTGCAACGATCCAAGGATAACTTTATCATACCAAAAATGTCTTTTCTCACCAATTTCATTTCATCAATTGATATGGATCCTCTCGTTCAATTCTTTGCTCCATATCCTATGATTGAGAAGACGGTAACTGAGACTGAGGAAACATTGTCTGAGACTGAGAAGCTGTCAACTGATAATGAACAAGACGTCGAAGAAAATGAGCTTCCAGAGCACTTAAAATCACTTGACTTGAGATTTCCCATTACATTTGCTGCACATACGAAGCGATGGTCAGAAATGGATCGAAGTGCTGAAGCATTGCTTTAGTCTAAGTCAGATGCACCTGAAAATGCTACGGGTATTCAAATGCAAAATGCAGGGCAGTATGATGGAAATCAGAGGGATCAGATTGTGAATCAGAACGTGGTTAGTCCAAATGGGAATTATTGTTTAATGACTACGATTCAGAAACCTACATCTGAAATTCACAGTGGTGAAATTCACAGTATGATGGAAATCAAAAGGAAGACTCGGGAACACCATTAACTGCTGAGGAATATGACTTCATGGTTACAACAAGAGTTAATGATAATACTGCAGAACTCACTGGAAACTCCAACTTTATGGCTAATCAGCAAGAAACAACATCGTGCAGTGATTCTGACATTCCTCCTACCTATGACACAGAACCACTCCATGAGGTACCAAATCCAAGTAATGATGTTAATCCGTTTGCTCATGAAAAGCCACATTCTGTGCCTCTTGAACCTAATTATGATACATATGTGGGAGAGCAAGTTAATAGCAATATTAACTGTGAAACTCCATATATGGATCCTAATGAAGTTCAAGTTGCACAAAATGATGCTAATGATGAGGAAACCCGTGCTTTATTTGAATCATTACTGAATAATTGTCGTATTGAGATTGAAAAAGTGAAAAAGGTCAATAGCGAACTTAAAACCGCGAAAGTGAAATTGACCGCTGAGCTTGAGAGATATAAGGTGAATGAAAAAGCTTTTGAATTTAATAACAAACGACAGTCAGAATTGGAAATTGGTTATCGAGATTCTGTTTTAAGAGAAAAACATTTGCAAATCAAATATGACACACTCGATGTTAATTTGAACATGAAAATAAAATCCTTAAACACGGAAATTTTAGAATTAACCAACCAACTTTCTAAACAAAAATCAACTTGTTCTGATCTTGAAAAAGAAAAGAAAGAGTTGAATGCAAGGTTTTCAAAACGAGAAAATGATCTTCTTGAAGAAATCATTGATAAACAAGAAACCATTAAAAAGTTGGAAATCTGCTTGTAAAAACGGGTCATTCTACACAAATAATTAATATGCTAATTAACGATCCAAACCCGCTTTTACATACAATGAAGAAAATGGCAATCGGTTGTGAAAACCCTTATAATCTCAAGAAAGCTCAGCAAGAACAGAATGTGTTATATAATGGTTGTGTGCTAAATGATAAACATGATCCTCCTGAAGTTCGGGATTCTTTTGAAACGATTGAGCTTGCCGAAGAGAGTAGAAACAAAATGAGACAAATGAACCCAGAAATCAAACCAATTGATTATGAAAAACTTAACACACTTTCTGGAGTTCATCTCTTTCAAAAACATACACCAATGTTTTTCAAAAAACCAGTTGTTGTCTCAAAACAAAAAGTAGTTTCAAAACATCTTTCTAACATTGAACAAATGTCCTATAGTAACCCTTTTAACACAAGTGACGCTAGACGATATTTGGATGATCTTAAAAAGAGAGTTGAAACGCTTCAAATGATTGTGGCATCCAAAATAAATATTAAATTCAACGACTGGTATTCAAGTTTTCATACAGAACAGAAAAAGATGTTTGAAACAGAAATTACTCCTACATTAACTGCAATTCATTCAAGAGTAATCCATGATGAAAATGCAATTTTAAAAGAAATAGCCGACTTTGTCAAGGATCACAAATCCTTGGTGAAGGAAGCTAGTGAAAACATTGAACACATCAAAGTTTTGGAAAAACACAATGACACTCTCTTCGAAGTAGCTCTGTCAACTGATATTATGTCCATTATTTACCAAACATATTTTGTGGAAGACGATGAAAGACTTTGAGCTGAGACTTCTGCAATTGTTTTAAAATATGAAAACGCTCTTGCTAAGCTTGAAAAAGAAAATGTCACACATTTTAAACAACTTGATCAGAAAAAAGGAAGAATGCAAGTATGACAAATTGTCGTATGAGCGTGCTTACAAAAACATGAAAGAGCAAAATGATCTTTTGAAGTCTCAGCTTGATAGTCAAAAAGGGAAGGGTGAGGAAACTAAGTTTGCAAAACCATCAACTTCGGACAAACCGGTTGTAAAACCAAGGATGTCAATTTCTCAATGTCTTCCGAAAGCTGATGTGATAAATGATTTGTCAAAAACAGTCACTCCAACACCCTTGCCCAAGTTTAATGCAACAGAAAAAGGGAAAGTTGTTGTCGAAACACCACAAGTAATAGCACCTGGCCTTTCTAGGAATAGTACACCAAATGTGACCACAAAAACAGTTAAGGAATCTGTTGGTTCAAACGACATGGTCCACAACCACTATCTAGAAAAAGCTAGGCAAAAGGCACAAATTCGAAAAGACAGAATTTTAGGTACAAAACCTAGGGTGATGAATTCTACAACATTACAAGGCACTGCTAGTAGTAGTAAACCATTACCTAAGAGCACTCAACAAAAGACTATGGATTGGTTTGCATCTAAGAGTAGTTGCGAAAAAGAAAATGTTATGCACGTAGAATGCAACACTAAGAATTCAAATTCCTCTTCGAACAGGAAACAAGTTTCAAATGACAGTAGTGACAAAGTTAAGGTTGCTGTTTTAAACAAGAATGCTGAATTTGTCTGTCCTACATGTCAAAAATGTGTCTTATCAGCTAATCATGATGCGTGTGTTGCACAATATATCAAGAAAGCAAACTTACGTGCTAAGGCACAATCCACTAAGACACCAAATAGGAACAAACCCGTTGATAAGAAGCAAGAGGCTAAGAAACCTAATAGGTGGATCTCTATAGGACGTAGTTTTTCTCAAATAGAGACTTCCGCTGCATCTGAAAAGAAAACAACTCCTAGATCTTGCCATAGGTGGATTCCCACGGGAAAAGTTTTTAAAACAGTTGGTCTTAGATGGATTCCCACTGGGAAGATTCTTGATAGCTGAACCAAGCCAAATAATAGTGAAAATCTTCAGGATAAGGAAGTAGACACCACTACAACCGTTGATGGTGAACACCCTCAATGTGAGGACACATGTACTTCAAACACTGTTATTTGCGCATGATGCGTGGTTTTGCAACCTTACAACAGGTTTTACCTCTCGAGGGATCTCAAGAGGCTTACAACCCCACCAGGCAGTGTACCTGACCGATGTAGTATAGTGTAGTGGTAAGTACGGGGGATTGATCGTTCTCCACAGGGAATAGTGTCGTTAGGATTGAAAAACTACTCTAATAGGTCTAGGGATGAGAGAAGATTCTTTTTTTATGTTTTTATAATTTTATGAAAGCAAGTAAAATCTTGGGTTTGAAAGAGTGGGAGGAATTAGTTGCTAGTCAACTAACCCAAATAACTACGAATGCAAATAAAATAAAATAACTGAAAATGAAAAGGTGGTGAAATTTATGTGGAGAGAAATGTGTTTACTTAGATTTCCTTACTCCCTAACTATCTTTTACCGGTTGGTTAGTGTGTATTAATTGCATGGATGACGGGTGTAATCCTTAATACCAATCGTGGGGTGGCGTACGTACTTCCCCAACTCTATGAACTCCTACTTCACTCCTATGTCGAGCCGGCTAGGAAGCTCCTAACATGGGATCACTAGAATTCGCTCATGCATTAAATACAACCATAAAAACCTTAGTACGCATTGGTTTATGTTTCTTAAGACGTTCAAGCAAGTTACCGAATAGGAAGTTAGCCAGTTTTCTTAAGCCTAACATTGATGAACAATCATCCAATACAATTAATAACACACTAATAACCAACAATCAATAGCTAGGTTTCATTAGATCTAAGCAAACACAAGATAAATCTAGCCTAGCATGTTAAACAAAAGACAAGAACAAGATAGAATCAAACAACACATAGACATATTGAATGATTAATTGATAACTTATCTTCAATGTAACATGGAAGATCTCAAGGCAAAAAGCCTTGAGAAAGCTGCTAAAATCGTCTTAGGGTTTCCTCCCAAAATTACACACAAAGTTCCACACTAATGACAAAAAATTGCAAAACTATATATAGAGATCAAGGGCTGACGGCGTCACGTTGTAGATTCTGACGCCGTCACCTCGCCGCTTTTAGGGTTCCCGGATGGCCTTCCTGACGCCGTCCCTCTTTAGACCTCCAAAATCCGTTCTGGCTTATCAAGGCTTGACGCCGTCAGATTATGGCTTGACGCCGTCCCTCTATAATTTAAGCCGTGACGACCTTGATCAGATTAAAGGGTGACGCCGTCAGATTTTTCATGCAAAATTCTCTGGCTTATCATGAGTAATTTTCATATCCACCTTTTTCTTGCCAAGCCATGACGCCGTCCAGAGTAAATTGTGACGCCGTCAAAGGTACTTTCCAGCGTAATTTTGAGACTTTGCCGTTTTCTTCACTTTTATGCTCCAAAAACGTCCAAAATGCTTCCTTTTCCAGATTTCTTCTCCAAAGTACCTAAAATGACAAAAGGAACGATTTAGGGCAATATTTGATCAAATAAATACGATTTAGGGCTTAAATGACCCCTTAAAAGCGGTACACTTTTCGCTTCATCAAATACCCTTACACTTGAGATTTGCTTGTCCTTAAGCAAATGCGCTTTTATTCTAATCAAAATACAAGTTAGGGGTTATTTAACGCTAATATAAAAGTAATTGCAACAAATAGTCGTTCCACTTTAATCATAATAAGCACGGAGATTACAAACTAGCACCTCACAAGTAGTGTTTAGATACTCACATCTCTCAGGTGTCATCAAAATAAATCTCATAAATGAAAACGGATAATATCTCTCACTACCTGTCATAGCAAATAGATTACCATAGGCTTGGGAAAGGATCGAAAACCTCCTCCACTAGGCGTAAGCACCTAAGATAAACTATCAAAGAGGGCTTTTACATGGGTTATAACGTTAGGTGTAGGGAAAAGGAAAACACGGTTTTGTTGGATAAAGGATATTTTACTGGTGGCGAGTTAAAGATCTTGATCAATTACATGTACTATACCATGTTGCTAAGCCAAGACTCGACTCAATCTTAAGTTAAAAACAAAATAACAAAAACATAAAATAAATATAAAATGAAACGGGATGGTAGTCCGTATGTTTTTTCTACTTTTCTTTTTCTCATTTTTTTTGTATTTTTCTTGATTTTTTCGATTTATTTATTATTATTATTTTTTTTTCATACACTCTTGCTCTACCATCCAAAATAATACATCATAGGGGCATTGCATTCCTCTTACACTTGAACTTTTACATAACTTTACAAATAACTATTCTAATGACTCGAATTAAGATAATTGAAACACTTGGAGTACTTTAAAAAATATTTAGCACATATGGGGGTAATAAATGATGTTCTTCCCCATTACTCCATTACACTAGTACTTTACCCATGAGTCCCAATCGTCCCAAAACAATATGTACAAGGATATGACTCGACTTAGCAACCATGTAATCAATTAGATAATTAACTTGGGTTTAAACAAATGTTGTCACAATAATGCACTAAAAATGAGTGCATACAAGGTAGGCTAAGGCGATTTGGGTGTACATTTAAGTGGGGTGTAAACAAATTCTTCCTTTAAGTAAAATGCTTAAAGGTCGAAACGAAAAGATAGACTCTGAGGGGTGTACTAGGGGTATCGTGTACTAAAAATGAGTACACCGCAACGGGTGTGGGAGAATTACTTGACCAATGTAGCCAAAGTAATTATAACAAAAACACAGGTGTAAAACAATGGGTTAATCCTAATGCCTCTTATCATGTAGTAAATCTAACTACACGAATGTAGTCTCACTTGTGGCCTCGGAATGGTCCTAACGCAAGTTCTAGAATCTAAGTGCTACCGGTACACACATCATAGCATAAATGCTTTTCCTACCAATTCTAGGGGCGAACCTCACATATTTGGGGGTGGAAAATTTTTTAGTGGTACGGTTTTTGTGCTAGTTATATAACTCCTATCCGTTAGACGCTCATTAAGATCAAAGTTTCACTCCTAAATGTTGTAAAAAAATTTAAATTTGGCACTAAAATTGCCCTAACAGGTATTTATCTCAGTTTTATTACACATCTACCATCAAACAAACAAAAATCAAGCGTAATAGCATTCTCTAATCGTACTTTTACCCCCCTTACACTTAAGATGAACATTGTCCCCAATGTTCAAATAACAAGATGTAAAAGCATAAAGTAAAAGAATGAAATCAAATACTCCCCTGATTCGCTCGGTGGATAATGTGGTAACACGGTTAGATCTTCTTCCAAAGTAATGTTGAAGCTCCATGACTAATGCATCGCCATAAGCTTGATCCAACAAACATTTCCTTGTCCAAAATAACCTGTTAAACCTGAGAAAACAAACACGAAAACCTGCATAACATCGGCGGGATAAACTCTATATAAGGATATAATGCTTGTGGAATGATAATTTTGCAGATTCCTGGAGATTATAAGTTAGAGATTTAGTAAAAACTTTTTATGAAAACAAAAATTTCAAAATTTTCAGAAAATTAAACCTGACGCCGTCAGGTTGTAAAGCCTGACGCCGTCCGAAATGATCTGACAGAATTCTCATGTTAAGTTTCCGGAAAAATTTTGGAAAAACCTATACCTTACTTCCTGGAAATCCTGCAAAACATCATTATGACTCGATACAAGCATTTGACTCAAACAAATACTAATATGTATGTTAATTTATTATTACTACGATTCATGTTCATTTGTTCTAATAAACCGGTTTGGATTTCCCTTACACTTAACTTTTGCAAAATACCTTTATATGTAGTTAAGACGAAGTTAAAAACAAAATAAAGCATTTTCACAATTTAGTTTTGAACATGAATCAATAATAATAAAACATAAACACACATACGGAAACAAATAAAAACAAACAAACAAATAAACACACAAAGCAAATAAAGCTTGGGTTGCCTCCCAAGAAGCGCTTTTCTTTATTAACGAGTCTTGTAGCTAGACTCAAAGTCACGTACATTACGTGATTCCATCATTCATAATGACGTATCCCTGATAGATATAATCCTTGTTATCAGGGTGATGGTGTCTCAATCGCTCGACATTCGCAGTCACTTCACCTCCTCCCTTGCTGGTCAAGCTTACTACCCCATATTGGTGTAGACTTTTAATTGTGAATGGTCCGTACCACCAAGGACTTGGTTCATCGGTAGGTGCTTTTGGTTCTGAATGCCTTAGGAGCACTGAGTCTCCTTTTGTAAATTCAATGGGGTTATCGGTCTGCTTATCAGTCTCAATATAATTGTTATTTCCGCCCTTACATTCTCTAATCTCATTTTCCTTGTAATTCTTAATCCTTGCCTCCCATGCACGGATCTTCTCTCGAACATTACCACGGGTCATATTGGGGTTCGCCTCCATCTTCTTTTGTAGAGCAACATCTCGTATATGACGTGGGATCGTTGGAAAGTTTATTGTTTTCTTCCCCTTCTTCATTAGGATGGCACTATTTCCGTAATCGATTTGTGCCCTAGTGGTGGCGAGAAAGGGTGCCCCAAGGATTATTGGCATATTCATATCATTCCTCTCAATAATCATGAAGTCGACCGGATACAAGAATCCGGCAACATTGACCTACACATCTTCTGCAATTCCTAACGGGTACTCATAAGAATGTTTTGCAAAGGAGAGTTTAGTACGGGAGATGGATGGCAGTTTGTCGGTTAATTGGACATAAACGGATAAAGGCATCAAATTTACATCGGAACCTTGGTCAGCTACCGCATCCAGATACTTGAGTTTTCCAATGCTGCAAGGTATTTCGAAGACCCCGTAGAATTCCAGCTTTTCCACTAACTTTTGTCTTATGAGGCACTCATACAATTGCCCTCCGGGTAATGTGTCGGATTTATCATCCGGTTCCATCCTCTTGGACTCCTTGTTGGGTAGATGAGTACGTCGATAGTTTCCCACCCAATCGTTTATGGTTTCCTTGTTTATTTCGTGCTTCAAGTAATGCCTCACTTGTTGTGACTTTGGTGGTTCTTCCAATTGGCGCTCCTCAGAGGGCGCCTCCTTTCCTTTGTTTGAATCGCAGTTGCAGGCATTGGTGTTTCCATCATTAAGTGGGACGAGGTCAATTTTGTTAACTTCCATAGTTATGGATTTCCCCCTTCCATCACTTTCGCCCTCTGGGACGACGGAGATAGCCTTGACAAATTTAGTGTTAGGAACTCCAACGTCATTCCTCACCAACACTTTTTCAGGAGCTTTTGTATTTGTGTATTCTTTCAAAAGGTTCATCATCTCCGCCATCTTCTCTTCCATCTCCTCCTTCTGTTTGTAGACGGCTTCCTCAAATTTTGCCAACCGTTCGGAGTGTTTTGACATGTATTCTCTCATTCGAGCTTCGAATGTTGGACTAAGTTCCTGAGGTGGTGAGTTGGGTTGAGCGTGCTTATGGAAGGGTTTAGTATTTTCCCTAAGGGGTGATTCGGACAATGGTATTTGCTTAACGCTTGAGACCGAGTTAATTGTTGCTTTTTGTGGACTTAAGGGTCTCTTTTGCTTTTTGATGCGCGTGATGTGTCGTTGCGGTTTAGCAGTTTTAATGCCTACTCAAGTTTTAAATTTATATTTAGCCGACTTATCAATAACACACACACTTAACGAGCAGTGTACCCGGTCAGTATGAAGATAATGGTAAGTAGAGTGTCGATCACTAAGAGTGGAACGTATTATCTCGTTATTCTAATCAGTATTTTAATATCCTAACGCAAGGGGGTTTCAGCCTGAGAGACTGGCACGGTTTTGTTTGCAATTAAATAATAAAATAAACCAATAGGCACGAATCAGCAAGTAGCGCACACGTACACAGATAAATACTCGAGACAATAAGAGGGCTGTCCTTATGATTAAGTAGATTGTCACTTGTTTTATTGATAGCTTTATATGAAGTGTATGTAGTTAACCCTTTCTCGTTGGTCCTAATCTTATCGGCGAGTAAACCCTTAATGATTACTTATGTCTAAAAGTTATTCCTAAGTGATCAATTTAGAAATAACCGTGGGAGCCACATTATGTCCCGCAGTCAAATGCCCGCAAGCCACTAATAAACACAGAGGTTATCAATGCACTAATAAGTAGTAACCAAAGACATCAACATATAAACTTTAATTGATGGGAAAGCAAGTATTAAAGGGAGTGCAATCTTTCGTTGTCACATTACACAAGCCACCAATCCTGATGAATTAAAGTTTGCTAACACAATAAAACAAAACTACTTAATGAATTAAACACATGCAGCACCTTCTTACAGCTCTTGTATCTTTGATTTGGGTGTGTCTTGTGCTGCCTCCTTGACTGAATTCGTCCTTTGTTTCTCCTGTTCGGACTTCGGTTTTAGGTTTTTTCGGGACTTGTAATTCGTCTGGTCTACGGGGTATTTATAGTTTCTGTCTGAGGGAAGATGCGGCGTATCTACTAAGTAGATGCGGCGCATGTACTTAACTTCGCGTGGGGTCCAAGATTATAATATTCAGGAATATTCGTACACCGCCAGAAGATGCGGCGTAACTCCATGATTAGATGCGGCGCATGTCCTCTTGTATCTTGGATCGTATCTGGTGATATCTTGATAGAGATGCGGCGCATGTCGAGAGTGAGATGCGGCGCATCTGGAGCAGAATTGACTTGATCTTGTCCATGTCAGTAGACTTTCACTTTATGCACGTTTTGCTCCATTATTAGTCCAAAATCGCTAAGGTTCACCAAATGCTTGTTTTTACCTGAGAATTACAAAAGTAAACGATTAAGTATCAATCCTCATACATAATATAGTAAAACAAGTCAAATTAATAGGATAAATGATAGTAATAAAATGTACTTATTTGAGTTCATCAAATATCCCCCACTTGAACTTTACTTGTCCCCAAGTAAACCTTAGAATTTCTTTTATGAAAATGTATCCTAAAAGGTGTTAGGATTTATTTTTATATTTAAGCATGTATTCGTTTATTTCATAATCACACAACTAAACACTTAACGAATTAGAAGTAAAATAAAATAAGTCGATAAAAGCAAATCTAATCGTTTAACTGTCCAGTCGCGACGAATATTCTATCATAAGCTTGGCAAGTATACACATCTCCTCCACTAAAGCTAAGGAATAACAAGTCTAAAGCGGTAAAAAGGGTTTTTAGGCTTAAGGGTTAATTATTCTTAATCACTATCGATCTCAAATTCCAGAAAAGGCGACAAAATCACAAATACATGATCGAATCCACGAACACGATACTTGCAATTGCTCAAATCCTTAACTCGAATAGGCTAAAGATAGGCCCAAACTTCACCAATAATAATATATCAAAAAGGGCGACAAAATCATAAATACATAGCCGAATCCACGACTACGATACTTAAGATTGCTCAAATCCCTAATCTCAATAAATCAAAGGTTCGGTTGGATAAAGAATAATAAAGGGCATGGATAACATTTGGGATATAAATTGGTGTAAAATGAAAAATAAACAAAACAAATAAATTAAAATCCTAAGTGTGGTTAATCACTATCCCAACCATCCCATGAATAAGACTCATATCATTGAATAACTCACGCTTTAACACTTGAAACACACGCTTTAGGTAGACAAGAATTATACTCAACAAGATCTTAATCAAAGAATAAACCTTAATTGGCGTTCCCATAACTGCCAATTCCCATTCAATCCATAAATATAGTACAACAAATAGTGGTGATATCGACCACTTACATAACTTTACATAAGTTGGTTAAAACTAACTTCCAACTTTTCTTTCTTTCTTTTTCTTTTCTTATTTTTTTTCGATTTTTTTAAAAAAAACTTTAATTGATGTGTAAAATTTCACCACATCACTATAATGATAATTCTGGATAATTTTTCCATACTTTTCATGACTTCAGAAATATTGGTAATAGTGAAAGTAGTAAACACACGAAAAATAAACTCAAAGATATACAATATTTACTTTCACTCCAATTGCATTGTGCAATTTCCCGACCTAACCAAAGATAATGAATTACGCACGCGAACACAGGTAATGTAAGGAAACACACTTTGCCTATAGCAATTAACCAACCACGGACTTTAATCTACAGGGTAGGCTAAGGTGTAAGGGTGTAACGAAACATTTTAAACATAGGTGTAAGAAACGAAAGGAATGGCTCTGAGTGTTTTTCTAGGGGTATCTTACTCTAAAAATGAGAGTAACAAAAGGGTTTATACGGGGGTTAACTAACCAGTGTAGTTAGTTAATAACACATAACATATAAAGGCTATTTGGGTGTAATCCTAGAATTTTACCAATTTAGACAAGTCATTCCAATTATATAAATAATACTCATTATGGTGGTCTCGAATAGTATACAAGCCAAGTTCTAAAGTTTACAAGTCACCGGCACACTCATAGATTTGTGAATTTTGAAAAATCACAATTTTTGAAAATAACGTCATGTGTGCAGCTATGCAACTTAGATCTTAAACAAAAACATGCTAAAAATTTTTAAGTTTGATATATTAAGCACATTTTAAGCATAATTTTTTGAAAAAGTTTAGGACAAGTAATTGTTAAGTGTTCTAATTCTCCAATCCCCCCACTTAAGTTAAACAACGTCCTCGTTGTTTGTATAAAAGGTTAAAAACTGGAAAATAAAAGAATTAGAACAGAAAAACTCCCCTGAGATTTGCTCGGTATGATCCTCCATTAGTATAAGAGCAAAAATCATCTTTCTTGTGGATTAGAACGTTAAAGCTTCATACTTGATGTATCCACAGGAAATCCAGGAAACTATAATACCACCAACACTTTAAAACACACCTAAGATAAGAAAGGTTCAACTTGCATAATACATTAGTAGTTAGCAAAAATAAAACTTAAAAATTAAAACCGAAAATCATCAGGTCAGTCGATGCGCCGTATCTTATGGAAGAAGATACGCCGTATCGAGCCTGGAATTAATACGGATCAGAATAAAGATGCGCCGCATCCTTAACCAGGGATGCGTCGCATTAAAAATAAACCGATAAAGAGTTTTAAAGTAGAAAATAAAAAATGCAGAAAAATAAAATAAGATATGACCATTGCAGGAGATGCGTCGCATCTCAGAATTGAGATGCGCCGTATCCTCGTGCGGGCCTGACTGACTCGACACAAACAGAATAATAAAATAAAATATAAGCATGGGTTGCCTCCCACGAAGCGCTTGTTTTTGTTCGAGTCACGAGCCTGACTCCACCCTTATTTACTGTGTAATAGGGTGTTGTTCCCCCCACTTGGGATCAAGTGTGGGTGATAGTAGCAATAAACACGAAAAGAGTGTAAATTCGCTAGTAAAGATGGAAGAAATAAATAAAGATCATACCTTGGTAATACATGTACATTATTCCTATTCATACCCGGTTTGGTTGATAAATTGGATGGCTTGACCACTTCATCTGAAAGAGTAGTATGTTGAGGAAAAATGAGTTTCCTTTCTTCTTGGTTAGCCTCTTTGGTAGTAAGGCGTCCCTTGACTTCCGCAGAAGATGAGAAAGGGTCTTTGGCAAGTAAAAGTTCGAGTTCCTCTACATACTTCATAGGGTCGGAATCATCATCTTCATCAATCATAGCAATGTTTAAGAGCTCATCACCAAATTCTTCTTCGAGCTTCACCAAATACGGGTTGATCACAGGTGCTTCAATAGGTAGTGTAATAGATTTCACCTCATCATCTTTTTGTTTTGCAACCTGTTCAGGAAAACTAGCAAGATTATTAGTAACGGGATTAATAATATTAAATAAATTTGTACCACTTTGTGTTGCAAGTGACTTCGATTCATCATGTGAATCTCCATCTTCAACTAGTGGTCTTGCAATTTCATCTTTATCCCGAATAGCCGCCTCAAATAAATCATCCCACATTTCTTCAAAATCCTTTGTGGGGTCATAATCTGGCTCATCCGCTCCACACCTAAATATTTCCGTTTGTTGTGGTAATTGCGGTATGTTATCGTACACAATAGCATCAAACTTTTCAATATCAGAATACTTATTATCTCCATCCGAAGGGGTATTATCATGGTGTTTTTGATAGGATGAGAATATATTTTCCACCTCGGGTGGAAAATTACAAGTAATAGCACTATACACCATTGTCCCACATTCTCTTTCATTTTCATCATAAGCACTTTCGGATGAATAAGCTTCTTTGTAAACAATTGCCGGATTATCATTCAAATCAAACACTTGTGACTCTTCTTCATATTGGGCAACTTCCGGAGAAATATCATCATCAATAACTATTGCCGGAAACCTAATTGCACCAAAATCGTATGATTCTTCTTCCTCTTCATCAATTGATAAAGTCCAAGTGTGTCGAAATGGCAATTTGTTTCTCTCTCTCCCTGACTTTTTCTTCTTCAATAACAAGTATTCTTCCATCGTGGGTTCTTTATCCATGATGACCTGTGCACCATATCTTGCTCTTTCCCACTCGTATATCCCATTATTGCTCAAGGCTCTTTCCTCTTCAAATCTGATATATTCTTCCATTGTAATATCCGGATCGTCCATCTTCCTGAAATAAAACTTACTCGTGCAAAAGAAGGGTGAAACGATCAAAGTAAAATAAAGGCTTCTGATATCTGCTGACGATGCGCCGTATCCAAAAAGTTGGATACGCCGTATCTTATAATCGTTAAAATTTAATCAGACTTTATTCAGAAAATAGATACGCCGCTTTAGAATTTAAGAATGCGCCGTATCGAATTAATTAATCAAAAATCAACTTATCTAATTAAAATTAAATGCGTCGTATTAACGAAAGTTAATGCGCCGTATTTTCGTTACGTTTAAAAATAAAAGATTTTTGATTCAGTAAGATGCGCCGTATCGACAGAGATCGATACGCCGTATCTGTTTAATAATTCGCAAACTGTTTTTAATTAAAATAATAGATACGCCGTATCTGCGAAAGCAGATGCGTCGTATGGCGTTAACGTTTAGAAATTTTTTTTTATCAAAAACAGATACGCCGTATCTGCTAAAGCAGATGCGTCGTATTACTTTATCGCTTAGAAAAATTTTCTTATTAAAAACAGATACGCCGTATCTTGGGGAAAAGATGCGTCGTATCGAATTAATTAAACGCGTTGTTTTTAAAAAAATTAAACGCAATACGCCGTATCTGAGACATCAGATGCGCCGTATCGTTTGATTTAGCACAGTACAACGATAGCAGAACAGAAAAATACGAAAAATAAAAACAAAAATTAAACACACAAACGAAAATAAACACACAAAAATAAAAGAAAACAATTAACACACAATACAACAAATATGCAAAATAGTACAATGATGCAATTAATCTAATAAAAAGAAAAACCTAATTAAAATACTAATTAAATTAACAGATAATAACAATTCAGTCCCCGGCAACGGCGCCAAAAACTTGATGCGCGTGATGTGTCGTTGCGGTTTAGCAGTTTTAATGCCTACTCAAGTTTTAAATTTATATTTAGCCGACTTATCAATAACACACACACTTAACGAGCAGTGTACCCGGTCAGTATGAATATAATGGTAAGTAGAGTGTCGATCACTAAGAGTGGAACGTATTATCTAGTTATTCTAATCAGTATTTTAATATCCTAACGCAAGGGGGTTTCAGCCTGAGAGACTGGCACGGTTTTGTTTATAATTAAATAATAAAATAAACCAATAGGCACGAATCAGCAAGTAGCGCACACGTACACAGATAAATACTCGAGACAATAAGAGGGCTGTCCTTATGATTAAGTAGATTGTCACTTGTTTTATTGATAGCTTTATATGAAGTGTATGTAGTTAACCCTTTCTCGTTGGTCCTAATCTTATCGGCGAGTAAACCCTTAATGATTACTTATGTCTAAAAGTTATTCCTAAGTGATCAATTTAGAAATAACCGTGGGAGCCACATTATGTCCCGCAGTCAAATGCCCGCAAGCCACTAATAAACACAGAGGTTATCAATGCACTAATAAGTAGTAACCAAAGACATCAACATATAAACTTTAATTGATGGGAAAGCAAGTATTAAAGGGAGTGCAATCTTTCGTTGTCACATTACACAAGCCACCAATCCTGATGAATTAAAGTTTGCTAACACAATAAAAAAAAAACTACTTAATGAATTAAACACATGCAGCACCTTCTTACAGCTCTTGTATCTTTGATTTGGGTGTGTCTTGTGCTGCCTCCTTGACTGAATTCGTCCTTTGTTTCTCCTGTTCGGACTTCGGTTTTAGGTTTTTTCGGGACTTGTAATTCGTCTGGTCTACGGGGTATTTATAGTTTCTGTCTGAGGGAAGATGCGGCGTATCTACTAAGTAGATGCGGCGCATGTACTTAACTTCGCGTGGGGTCCAAGATTATAATATTCAGGAATATTCGTACACCGCCAGAAGATGCGGCGTGACTCCATGATTAGATGCGGCGCATGTCCTCTTGTATCTTGGATCGTATCTGGTGATATCTTGATAGAGATGCGGCGCATGTCGAGAGTGAGATGCGGCGCATCTGGAGCAGAATTGACTTGATCTTGTCCATGTCAGTAGACTTTCACTTTATGCACGTTTTGCTCCATTATTAGTCCAAAATCGCTAAGTTTCACCAAATGCTTGTTTTTACCTGAGAATTACAAAAGTAAACGATTAAGTATCAATCCTCATACATAATATAGTAAAACAAGTCAAATTAATAGGATAAATGATAGTAATAAAATGTACTTATTTGAGTTCATCACTTTTCCATAAGATATGCAACCCTTTTCTCAAGTTCACTAACGCTTTCCTCAGTGATTTGATTGGCTGTATCGGGCGATGAATATGTCTTGACCGCTGAGCGCACGTCGTGGGAAACTTGCCACAATTCATCATCGTCGGATGCAAGCTCATCAATGATTTCTGATGCGTGCGATGTGTCGTTGCGGTTTAGCAGTATTAATGCCTACTCAAGTTTTAAATTTATATTTAGCCGACTTATCAATAACACACACACTTAACGAGCAGTGTACCCGGTCAGTATGAATATAATGGTAAGTAGAGTGTCGATCCCTAAGAGTGGAACGTATTACCAAGTTATTCTAATCAGTATTTTAATATATTAAGTTAGCTATACAACCTAATCTAACGCAAGGGGGGTTTCAGCCTGAGAGACTGGCACGATTTGGTTGCAATTAAATAATAAACTAAACCAATAGGCACGAATCAGCGAATAGCACACACGTACACAGATAAATACTCGAGACAATAAGAGGGCTGTCCTTATGATAAGTAGTTTGTCACTTGTTTTATTGCTAGTGTTATATGAAGTGTATAGTTCGATGCAACGCACCGAGATTAAGTCCTTTCTCGTTGGTTCTAATCTTATCGGCGAGTAAACCCTTAATGATTACTTATGACTATCCTATTTATCTTTCTCCTACTTTTCTACACACCATAGAATGCATAGGCGATCTAATAAACAGGCGAGGGCAGAGGCATGGCGACCCGATCAACGCTCAGCTAGACACAGAGGTTATCAATGCACTAATAAAAGTCACCAATGACATCAACATATAAACTTTAATTAATGAGAAAGCAGTTTTAAGGGAGTGCAATCTTTCCGTTGTCACATTACACAAGCCACCAATCTTGATGAATTAAAGTTTACTAACACAATAAAACAAAACTACTTAATGAATTAAACACATGCAGCACCTTCTTACAGCTCTTGTATCTTTGATTTGAGTGTGTCTTGTGCTCGCTATTCGACTGAATTCGTCCTAGGTTTCTGGTCTTCGGTCTTCTATTAAAACTTCCGAACTCTTAATTCGTCTGGTCTTTGGGGTATTTATAGTTTCTGTCTGAGGGCAAGATGCGGCGCATCTAGTAAGTAGATGCGGCGCATTGACTTAACTTCGCGTGGGGTCCAAGATTATAATATTCAGGAATATTCGTACACCGCCAGAAGATGCGGCGTAACCCATTTATAGATGCGGCGCATGTCCTCTTGTATCTTGGATCGTATCTGGTGAAATATTGATAGTGATGCGCCGTATGTAATGAGTGAGATGCGGCGCATCTGGAGCAGATTTGTCTTGATCTTGTCCATTTCAGTAGACTCTTCACTTTGTGCATGTTTTGCTCCATAATTAGTCCAAAATTGCCAAGTTTCACCAAATGCTTGTTTTCAACTGAGAATTACAAAAGTAAACGATTAAGTATCAATCCTCATACATAATATAATAAAACAAGTCAAATTAATAGGATAAATGATAGTAATAAAATGTACTTATTTGAGTTCATCAATTTCCATGATTCCTCGGCGCTTTTGTCGCGCAATCTGCCCCCGGCGGCTCGATCGATGGCACGCTTGGTGTGGTAATCAACATGGTCATAGAAGATTTGGATTTGAAGCCAGAGATTTATGCCATGATGAGGGACTTTTTGGAGTAAGTCCTTGAATCGAATCCATGCCCCGTAGAGAGTTTCGCCTCGACGTTGTTCAAACATCAAGATATCCTTCCTTAGCTTGGTAGTTCTTCCCGGTGGGAAAAACTGAGCAAGGAAACGAGTGGTGAGATCATCCCAAGAGGTGATGGATCCTGCGGGTAGACGCTCTAGCCATTGACTAGCTTGGTCCCGCAGAGAGAATTGAAAGAGACGCAGTCGGGTCGTCTCTCGAGTGGCAACATCAAGGTCTATAGAATCAACGATTTTGAGAAAGTCCTTGAGATGTTGATTAGGATCTTCAGAACGAAGTCCATGGAATGCGCATCCGCTTTGCACCAACCGGATGGTGTCGGATCGCAAGGGATTGACATTGGCTCCTTGAGTGAGCTCAATGGTGTTTCGATAGCCATGGTGGCTAGGACGGGAGTACTCTCCTAAAGTACGGGCTCTAGGAGGTGGTGGTTGTTGTGGTGGGTTGTTGGGATCGAGGATATTACCACCTTCCATGATGTCGGATGGTAATGGTTACGAAAAAAGAAACGAAGAAAAAAGATAGACTAAAGAAAACCTAAAAAAATAAAATAAAAATCTCACTAAAAGGAATCTAGTGAGTAGACCTATAAAATAAAAATTCAACCTAAACAATAACTATTCCCCGGCAGCAGCGCCAAAAACTTGATGCGTGGTTTTGCAACCTTACAACAGGTTTTACCTCTCGAGGGATCTCAAGAGGCTTACAACCCCACCAGGCAGTGTACCTAACCGATGTAGTATAGTGTAGTGGTAAGTACGGGGGATTGATCGTTCTCCACAGGGAATAGTGTCGTTAGGATTGAAAAACTACTCTAATAGGTCTAGGGATGAGAGAAGATTCTTTTTTTATGTTTTTATAATTTTATGAAAGCAAGTAAAATCTCGGGTTTGAAAGAGTGGGCGGAATTAGTTGCTAGTCAACTAACCCAAATAACTACGAATGCAAATAAAATAAAATAACTGAAAATGAAAAGGTGGTGAAATTTATGTGGAGAGAAATGTGTTTACTTAGATTTCCTTACTCCCTAACTATCTTTTACCGGTTGGTTAGTGTGTATTAATTGCGTGGATGACGGGTGTATTCCTTAATACCAATCGTGGGGTGGCGTACGTACTTCCCCAACTCTATGAACTCCTACTTCACTCCTATGTCGAGCCGGCTAGGAAGCTCCTAACATGGGATCACTAGAATTCGCTCATGCATTAAATACAACCATAAAAACCTTAGTACGCATTGGCTCATGTTTCTTAAGACGTTCAAGCAAGTTACCGAATAGGAAGTTAGCCAGTTTTCTTAAGCCTAACATAGATGAACAATCATCCAATACAATTAATAACACACTAATAACCAACAATCAATAGCTAGGTTTCATTAGATCTAAGCAAACACAAGATAAATCTAGCCTAGCATGTTAAACAAAAGACAAGAACAAGATAGAATCAAACAACACATAGACATATTGAATGATTAATTGATAACTTATCTTCAATGTAACATGGAAGATCTCAAGGCAAAAAGCCTTGAAAAAGCTGCTAAAATCGTCTTAGGGTTTCCTCCCAAAAGGTTACACACAAAGTTCCACACTAATGACAAAAAATTGCAAAACTATATATAGAGTTTAAGGGCTGACGGCGTCACGTTGTAGATCCTGACGCCGTCACCTCGCCGCTTTTAGGGTTCCCGGATGGCCTTCCTGACGCCGTCCCTCTTTAGACCTCCAAAATCCGTTCTGGCTTATCAAGGCTTGACGCCGTCCCTCTTTAATTTAAGCCGTGACGACCTTGATCACATTAAAGGGTGACGCCGTCAGATTTTTCATGCAAAATTCTCTGGCTTATCATGAGTAATTTTCATATCCACCTCTTTTGCCAAGCCATGACGCCGTCTGGACCAATTCCTGACGCCGTCAAAGGTACTTTCCAGCGTAATTTTGAGACTTTGCCGTTTTCTTCACTTTTATGCTCCAAAAACGTCCAAAATGCTTCCTTTTCCAGATTTCTTCTCCAAAGTACCTAAAATGACAAAAGGAACGATTTAGGGCAATATTTGATCAAATAAATACGATTTAGGGCTTAAATGACCCTCTAAAAGCGGTACACTTTTCGCTTCATCAGCGCAAATTCTTCTTTTGTGGATTCTGTGGATACAGGTACTTATGTAAGTATTGAGGAATCATACACTCGATGTGGAAAAGAAGAACTTTATGCCAACATCGCATGTGGAAATCCTTGTCTTATTCCACTCTTAACTCCACTTTTACTTGTTCAAACCTAATTCTTCTTTGTGAATATTATTTTTTGAAAAAAGAAAAACAAAATACAAAATTTGAAAAACCAACAAAACAAAAATACAAAAATAGAAAATTTCAAAAATACAAAAACAATATAAAATAAAAAATCCAAAATTATTCTTCTCACGACATGTCTCTTGTATAATCAATATTCTGTACGTATCTAGAAATGTCATTCAACAATGATACGGACATGTACAGCTGCTTGAGCGAGAGTTCACTAAAATTGTTTTCAAAACATATCGTCTCTCAAAAATTTCTTCATTATGGCTTCGGAACAACTCAGTTTCGGACCCAAGCTTCAAAGAAAGGAAAGTGCTTAATCAAAACAAATGTTTCAAATATTTTTTTCGAGCACTTATCCTAAAAATCACTGTGGCTTTCGTATACTTCAGTACGAAACCCGTACTTAAATGGCGGCTTTCGTATATTTCAGTACGAAACCCGCACTTAAATGACGGCTTTCATATATTTCAGTACGAAACCCAAGCTACAATGATGAGTTCTGATTATTTCAGATCAGAACTCGTATTGTTAATGGCAATATAAAACAACCCTTGAGCACATGATCAAGATTTTTCAAAATCTTTCTCAAAAATCTGTGCTCAAGATAACTCCCTCCTAAACCCCTAAAATTGATTTTAAATTCAAATGTTTAAAAATATGCTTTATTTAAGGGGGAGTATAAAAAGAAAAACAAAATGTTCCAAATCATGCTAAAATGATCCGTCTATCTCTCCAAAAAGCTCTCATTTAATTAGTTGATATCAAAAATATCACTACATGCTATTTTTGAGGGGGAGAAGACGTGATTAAAATGTGATCAAAAGTTTAAAGATCGTGGATTGAATCTCAAAAGAGCTCTATAAAAAGACTCAGCATGAACCCTCGAATTGACGAAAATTAAATGTCCCTAATCGAAAAGACTTGTTCGGGACGGGTAATAATTTCAAGCTAGTTATCTAGTGATGTAAACGTGTCTCGCAAAGGACTTGTCTGAGTAGAATATACCAATTCGAGAGATAATCATTGAATATGACCGGGACGGGTAATAATTTCAATCTAGTCTAACTAGTGATGTAAACGTGTCTCGCAATGGTCATGTTCATTGAAAATTGATCAATTCAAAAATGTGCGAACTCTACCCAACATGTGCAAATTTATCTTAAAAATGCTGAGCACATGTGAAGGGGGAGTATTTCAGAAAATACAAAACTCTCGAAGTGTTAACTAAAATGTGTTTTATTCATAAACACTTTGAGAGATTTTCACAAAAAGGTTTTATGGCAAGTGATCAACAAATCTAGGATAATCATGGAGTAATAAGGTGATTATGGTTAGGTAATGTCCAATGATCCGCCAGAGCCGGAGGGATCTACCCAAGGACAATTCTAATAGATTAGAATTAGAAGTCCTTAGGCAAGATTGAAAAAAAGAGTAAATGAGAAAGGGAAAGAAGGGGTTGAAGAATTAAAAGGAAAAGTTTAATGAAAGGGTGAAAAGAAATAGCCCTCCATGAAAACTTAAGGCAGAAACTGGGTCAATACATCTGCTATCGGTATTCACTAAGGTGATACTGATATTGAAGACAAGACGTCATGGACCCAGTGACTCGCTGCACCACCCCTCCTAGCCACTCAGATATCTCTTAAAAGATATTTGTTTCATTTCTCACTGAGAACACTACATAATCTATCGGCCTCTCACTCCGAGTTGTGTTGATATTGAAAAGGTGACACTCTGCTCCATGCCTCCGACTTCTAAAAACCAAAACTCACAATTGAGTCTAGAGCCAATGAGATTCATCAAAAATCTCTTAGGAACACTTCCAATATAATACACTTGTGTTCACCAAAAAGGACACAAGTTGTAAGAGTCTTAATGAGATCTTCGGATCTTGCCACTTATATTATGATGGTTACGTGCTTCAAACGGTCTACAGTCGTGGGGTGATCTCCAGCGACTCACTGAATCGTGGGTGCACTTCGGTGTGTCTGTGTATCTGATTCAGAACGGCCTTGGTACAGATTAGAGAAAGTTTTCACAATAGGCTGTTAACAATCTTTTGGGAATTAAATGTTCTGAAGATTAGTACTGCTGAGAAGAATACTCTAACAGTACTAACTGCTAGTGTATATCTGAAGACTTCTCAAGTTATAACTAACAGTACTAACTAAAGTTAGTACTGCTAGTACAAACAAAGGTACTGCTGATTCCTACTGCTGAATGGATAAGTGTCGCGTATACTACTGCTGGTTGGATAAGTATGAAAAGTGTGTATAAAAGTCAAGTATATACGGTAGATAATATCTTTGATTTGTATTCAGTCTATCAAGTTGTAAACATAGATACATGTTGTATCTTAGCTACTGACACACTCAACATAAGCTAGCAAGTAGTTCGACAAGACTTGACAATATTGTAAAAGATCTTCTTTGGACTATAAAAAGAAGATCTTAGCTTAGAGATAAAAAACTTGATGCATGAACTTAAAATTACATATCTGTCAAGAACAAAGAACATAACTTATCATAGAAATCATAAAGTCATAGAAACATATAGATTCAAGGTTTTTGTAACCCTAGTGATAGTGAAGATCACTCGTATTATTTTCAATAATATTGAATCGTTTGGTATTAAACTTTCATTGTTCATTGTTCATTACATAAGCATCACTGTTCCATTTCCATAAACAAATAACCTTCTAAGTGTGGTTAAGTAGATTCCGCATACTTAACCATATTAACTCAAAGTATCACATACACAAGTTACAAAAGACTAACATCCTTAAAGTGTATCGAATCCTCACAATTGGTATCAGAGCAAGGCTGATATATTTGATTTAGAAGAAGAAGAAGAAATGGGCGTGGAGAATACTCAGGCTACAAATATTGCTGCAAAGTTGCCTATGATCAAACAGAATGAGTTTGAGTTGTGGAGGCTAAGGATTGAACAATACTTCATGGTTCAAGATTATGCTCTCTGGGATATTATTATGTATGGTGATTCTTTTACACTAGGCTATACATAATCCATTCTTGAAGGCAAAATGGTTAGAAAAAGAAATACTGGACCAGTTACTAATGAAGAAAGAATACAGAAGAGGAATGATCAAAAGGCAAGAAATTTGTTGCTTATGACCATTCCTGGTGAGCAGATGCTATCCTTTAGCAAGTATCCTGATGCAAAAACTCTTTTTGAAGAGATATGTGCATGGTTTGGTGGTAATGAAACTACCAAGAAAACTCAGAAGACATTGCTGAAGCAAAATTTTGAAAACTTTAGCTCAAACAACAATGAATCTCTTGATAAATTGTTCACAAGGTTGCACAGGCTTGTAAGTCAGTTAGCGGTGTTGGGAGTTGAGATAGCCAAGGAAGATCTCAACATAAAGTTTTTAAGAAGTCTACCTGATGAATTCCATACTCATGTGGTTGTCTGGATGAATAAGCCAGACATTGAAACCATGAAACTCAATGATTTGTACAACAATTTCAAAATTGTTGAACAAAGTCTGAAGAAGTCTGGAAACTACAATACTAGTTCTGGGAATGTGGCACTTTTGTCATCTCCCAATTTTAGTAAGTCAGAAGAGGTAGATGAAGATGAAGGTGGTTCTACTGGTAACTTTGGTGGTTCTACTGCTAGTTCACAAAAGAATGTTGCTGGACTTGGAGATTCAACATTCTATGCATTTGTAACCAGTCAAACTAGTGGTTCTCTTCTAACTCATGAAGACCTTGATCAGGTGGATGATGATGACTTAGAAGAGATGGATATAAAGTGGCAAGTTGCTTTACTTAGCATGAGGGCTAAGAAGTTTTGGCACAAAACTGGAAAGCAGATTACCATTAATGGTAATGAAACTGCTGGGTTTGATAAGATGAAAGTAGAGTATTTCAATTGTCACAAGTTTGGACACTTTGCAAGAGAGTGCAGAAAGCCAAAAAGGCAAGATAATAGGACCACTTGGTATAAGCAAGATAGAAAGAAGGAAGTCACTGTGGAAGAGCTAAAGGCTATGCTAGCCATTGATGGTGTTAGCTATGATTGGAGCTTCATGGCTGATGAAGAGGAAGAACCAAAAGAAGCTGCAATGGTGGCAACTGAGACTGCATTGATGGCATTTTCTGATTCAGAGGTAAATTCTATAATCAAGTGTACTGATTCCTGCTCTGCTCTTAAAGCTTATGAAAAACTTAAAAAGGAATTTGATGATAATCTAGAAGAGCTATATGATACAAGTTTTAACTTATCTAATCATAAAAGAGGTCTAGCTGTTCTTGAAAAACAAATTTTTCATTTTAGAGGAAATGAATCTAAGTTTAATGATGACATAGCTTGTCTAAAAAGAAACTTAGAGTTCAAAGAAGAAGTGATTTGTTTGCTCAATGAAGCATTAGAAAAGACCAAAAAGAAAAATGAAAATGTTAAGATAACAGTAGATGCTCTAGCTCATGCCTTAGATGGAATCAATAAAATTTGGAAAGCTCAAGTAATCAATAAAGCTAAGTCTGGTGTAGGTTACAAGTCTGTTCCTCCACCATTTAGAGGTGTTCCTTCACCTCTAGGTATTGACCTAGCACACACAGGATTAGCTGAGTTTCAAGAACTAAAAATGGAATATGGTTCTAAGTCTACTGAGAGTCCTAAGGTAGAGAAAGTAAGTGAAAGTATAAGTAATACTTCACTTCCTGAGGACAAGGTGTCCTCTGATATGAAATCAGATATTGTAGTCATTGAGGACTGGAAATCTGATGATGATGAAGAACAACAGGTTATGTCTAAACCTGATGTGGTTAAGAAAGCAGGAACAAGTGTTCCTAAGATATTCAAACATGATACTAATAGGCCTAAGATCAATGTTAAACATGTTAGGCAACCAGTTAGATATTGTGAGCAATACAGAACCATAAACAAGCCTAAAGGCAACCAAAAGAATTGGAATGGCCTTAAGTCTCACCAACTAGGTGATGACTTTGACTTCTATAACAAAGCTTGTTTCATATGTGGAGAATTTGACCATCTTGCAGCTTTCTGCAACCAAAGGGTATCTGGGTATACACACAATAGGGTGAATTTAAAAAGCAAACTCCTAAAAGTCACTCTAATAATACTAGAACAATACCCAAAGCAGTTTCATTTAAGCCTGGACCAAAAGCAGTTCCTACTGTTAGACCAAAAGTTCATACTGCTAGACAAGCAGTTTTGTGGAAAACTAGAACGGGGGGTTGAATAGTTTTACGTCTTTTTAATTTTATTATGAAAACCTTTGTTTCCTTTTTAAAACTTTGATTCGATCTTTATGTGAATTCAAATCTTGAACAATATGAACAAATATAAGTAAAAGTAAATAAACAATGCAAGTAAAGTAAATGAAATGAAATGAAATGAAGGATAGAGATGGAAAGATCAAACCACAACACGCGGATTTATAGTGGTTCGGCTACAAGGACACCTTCCTTTCCCTACTCCACTCCTCGAGTCACCTACTCGAGAGTTCACTTCACTATGTCAACAAACTCCCTTGTGGCGGAGAAACCTTACACACTTTTGCTTACACCAATTTAACGACACAAAGCTAGATGTCGAGTCCTAATCGTAGCTAGAACCAATCTCACAACTTTTACACAACTTTTTCACAACTTCTTCACGACGGCTTCACAACTTCTTCACGACGGCTTCACAACTTCTACACTACTTCTTTACTACGGCTTCACAACTTCTACACTACTACTTTACAACACCACTACTTACTTACACCTTGATCTACTTATTACAACTACACAACACCTTATCAAATAATTTACACAACTACAAAATAATATGAATGAAACTACAATACTTCTTCTCTAATAGTTGAAGGAGTATTCTTCTTTTTCACTTGGATGGTAGAAGCTTGGATCACTTAGAAACCAATGCTTAAGAATATATGATCAAAGGATTTAGAAAGAAATAAGAAGAGATTTAGAACAGAAGGTTTGGGGTGCAAAAGGTGAGGAAAAAGTCCAGGATTAGTCCAGTATTTATATGCAAAAATTGACAGCTGGAGAAGCGGGGCGGTCCCCTTAATTAGGGGGCCGGTCCCCTTAATTATTAAGGGGGCCGCCTAGGTAATTAAGGGGTCCGCCCCTTATATCCGTTGCCCAACTTTGTCTTTTTGTGGGGAAGGTTTTTCTGAAACATTTTTGCCATTTTTGGTTGAAAATTTGAATTCATAAATTTATAATGGATTAAACATTTTTATTTAATACCAAAAATGATTTTCTAAAAGATATAAATGTTTGTGTCATTTTATAAAAAATCAAGTGATTAAGAAAATGTTCCTTTGATCATATAATGCATTACGCATTTGTTTGTTCATACCTTAAGTGATTGAGTTGTTAAAATAGATATTTAAAACCAAATACTTGTTTACTTCATAATCTTTCGTTTAATGATTTTACATTTTGTGATTATCAAAACGTAGAGATATCGAAAAATATTAATAACGTGTTTAGGCATTATTTATATCAACAATCTCCCCCTTTTTTATGTTTACAAAATCTAAACTCACTAAATAAAAAAATTAATTTTTAGACAAGTATTTAGTAAGTTTATATCTACTTCTCCCCATTTTTGTAGAATCAAAAAGGTTATGCCTGTAAGTTTTAGATGCGAAATTTGTCGGAATGAGAACTCCCCCTTGATGTGTACTCCCCCTCGTTCGAGGGCACCAAGGAGTCGAGCTACGGAATGCTTGCAAGAAAAATATTAGAAGTACAAGTATATATAGCAAAAAAAAAAAAGAAAAAGAAAAGAAAAGCAAGCATATAGAAGATAAACATTCATTAAGTAGAAATGATGTGTATAAATACACAATCATACAAAAGTACAACATGATTAAAACATACAACAACTAGTAAGTAAGGCATACTACATGGTCATTCAAAGAAGACATGAGCTTTCATAGAGCTTGCAAACAAAATGGTGGAAAAATTATTGTTGGTTAAGCATTGCATATGCTCAATTTGGAGAAAATGGAGGAGGTGGTGGTGAAATAGGTGAAGATGGTGGAGGTGGTCGTAGAGGTGGATTGGTTAGTATGTGCTCAATACATGAAAACATGTATTGCATTTCATCTCTAAGACCAAAGATGATGGTTCGGTTGTGGATACAACAAAGACAAGTATCCCCATGGGCTTCAAGTAGACTCCAAGGTACGGGATTGACAAAGAATGGTGGTGTGATTGGTGAGGATGAGAAGTGAGCATCAAGAGGTGTGATTGGTGAAAGGGAAATAGCAAGGTCGGTGGATGGAGGTTCTTGAGTTGTAGGTGGTGGTGATGCTCTTGGTGGTGGTGGCATTTGTGGTGATGATAAGTGGGAGTTGATGTAATCATTGATGGATGAGGATGAAGGTATGGAAGAAGAGGATGTGCCATGAGTGGAAGGTGTTTTGGATGGTGCATTGGGTGCACTAGGAGATGAGCATTGAGGTGGTGGTGATGGAGTGGTGTTTTCTTCTTGAGTTAGATCAATGAAGAGTTGTTTAGGGGGTATGATGACAATCTTTTGTTTCTTTGAAGTCTTAGAGATGGATGTTTTTGGTGATAACATGGTGGATTAGGATGGTGTTTGATGGAGGTGAAGAGTGATGCGATGAGGAGTTATCACTTGGAGGGAATTTATAATATGAAAACATGGTTGGTTTAAGTAAGTTTTTGAAGTGTTATTGTAATATTCCAAGATCAGTTGGGTTATTAAGAGAAATGGTAGCTGGGACTAGAGAAAAGGGGTCACAAGATGCAAAATGAAACAGTAAAAATTACTGTCCAGATGGCCGGTCCCCTTAATTGTAGGCCGGCCCCCTTAAACATTAAGGGGACCGCCTAAGAAAATTAAGGGGGCCGCCCTTCTGGTGTTTTCCCAGGCGACCAAAAATCAAAAATTTCCAGAAAAGGGTCCATTTTTAAGTGTGTATTTGCAGCAAGCTCTATTTGGAACATATACACTAAGAATGATCAAATAGCAACATAAACATATTAAATAATCATGCAAACATGTAAACTATTATAAGCATATTATAAAGCAAGCATGTCAATAATGTGAATCTAGTAGCAAGGTCCTAACATGATAATAATCCTAACATAATCATACAAGAAAATAACAATATAAATGTCAAGTATATCCGAATATATCGGATCAATCACAAAAAAAATTGTCTAATAACATTATTGTTCAAAGAGGCCTACATCCACATCTCTATCTCTTCTTCCCGAGTATCTTCCTGAAAGCTTTTCCTATAGACTTGAATCCACCTCGAACCTCCTGATGCATCTGTTGAGTGGTGTTGAGCAATGAGGTTTTTCGTTCAAATAGGAGTTGATCGGTTTGTTGGGAAGGAAGAGGAACTTGATAATCGGTATAGTTGAGTTCCGGAAGATTATCAACGAAGGTCGTGGGAGATAGGGTACTAACACGTGAGGTGCCTTCCTTTTCCTCATCATCATCCCGATGAGATGTAGAACCATGAAGTGCGAAGAGCGTAGGGCCACGAGATTTGCCCTTGTCACTTCGAGATCGACGAGGTTGGTTTACAGCAAGAGGACGCAAGACGGGATGAACGAACTCATATATATCACTCTCAAGATGTGGGTAATGTTCCATAACAAAACGATAAAGTCGAGTGAGGAACATACCATAGGGAAGGTTGGCATTGGGAGTATTTTTGGCGGACATGATACGATGGACAAAGAGATAAGCCAAATTGTATTGTTCTTCCACAACAACACAATACAACATGTGAGCGATGCTAGCCGTGAGGTGATCACGGTGACCACCGGTACCAAACGCATTCTCGCGAATGAGTTCTTCCCAACGCTTCATGTCGAGGCTTAGCTCTTTTAGAAGGATTTGGTTTTCATGAATATCGACATTTTTCGACTTGATTCTTCTGCTAGTCGTACCATGTTCTAGCTCAAGTAATCGACGAATGTCGTCAGGAGTTGGAATCTCAGAATAGTATGGACCTTCCTGAGGTCGATGTTGTTCAAGAGACGAAAGATCCCATTCATTTTAGAAAATGGCTTGACCATTGTAAGGAATTTGAAGGATTTGACCAAACTAAGCAAGAGTGAGAGTGATGAATTCGTTTTGGATCATGAAAGAGATGAGAATATAACCATCGTCATCGGTTTGCACCGTAACTTGGCTATAGAAGTCAAGAACGAAACGAGGAATGACTGGCTCATTTAATTTGAAAAGACAATCGAGATGAACATTGGTGAACATTCGTTCGATATTATCGGATTGATAAAAAGATGGATCGACAACTCTTCCCTCATGAATGTTTCTATTTTCAATGGTTTGATAGAAACCTGCAATGACGGGAGATATGCCGGGAGTAGCGGAGACTTTTGGAATATATTGTTTGGTTTTGGAGACATCACCAACCGTGGTTTTAGGCATTTTCACCTAAACAAGACAACAAGAAAATAAGATTAAAAAAAAATTAACATGCATATGTCGTATATGCTACTTATGTGGAACGCAAACATACTTCGACTCTAAAAATTTAATCCTAAGAAGTAGTTTACAATGTTCCTTGGTTTTAATTTTTAACTCGCTTAAAATGTATTTCATGATGTTAAGGAGTAGTTATAGAGATTTTATGGTAAAGAACCAAGAACATCCAAACGTTCCTTTATACATCATAAGTCACTTTGAAATGTGGCTAGACGAACATTAGATTGTATGTCTAGCTATTTCTTACGAGTATTTATGTTAAGTAACTTATTGAAAAGATGAAAACGTAGATTTTGACTCAAAAATACTTTTCAATTTGTTATGCCAAACGCTCCCTTTACTAGAAAAGTAACGACTAGTATCTCAATATACATATGAATTATGTATCTTGATGACTCGAAATCACTAGTTGCATGTTTATAAACTTGACAATTTGTTGTGAAATTTATTTCTACTTAATTTCGACGACTTTATGACCTAATCCAAACACCCTCTTATGTTTAATAAAAGCATTTTTCATGATTCGAAAAATATATTTTTAGGATTAAAGAGTTGTGATAATATAATGTGGTTAGTTTTAACAAGTGTTTATGGCATGTTTCAACAATTTGAATGAGAGTGTTTGGTTTTTCAAAATTTTGGCATGAGGGTTTTTGATTACTTAGTTTCTAGGTTAATTAAGCATTCTAATCCTATGGGGAGCATTTGGTTATGAAAATCCTAGACTTAATTTTAATAAAATTCGAGTTTGAAAAATTTGAATAAAATACCTAATTATGATTAGACTCAAAATTAGATGAAATTAGACAAAATGTGTGTTGGAAAACTTACAATATATGTTGTTAATCGAGTTGTAATTGTTTGCCCTTTGCGAATTAAGCCCGAATTGGTGATTTGGTAATTGATTTTGATGGTTTTGGGAAGGTGTTTTTCGTTCACAGCAGGTAGAGGGAGTGGAGTGTTTGGCAAATTATTCAAGGAGGAAAAACGTATTTGGAGCATCAGATGGCCGGTCCCCTTAAACATTAAGGGGGCCGCCCTCGATAACAAGCCAGTCCCCTTAAACATTAAGGGGGCCGCCTACCAAAAATTTGGAATTTTGCGAGTTCGTTTCTGTCAATAAAATATTTATATGTATATAGATAGATTTATCATATATCAAAAATACGTTGGAGTGTATTGGCACGAGGAGGGAATACTTGACATATTTTATTAACATTTCGTTAAAAAAAATATCTTGACAATTTTGGATAAAATGATCAAGACGTCAAGTTGACAAAGAGTTTGAGGAATGAGAGGGAATGTGTATATATATGTATATATGTAAATATATTATGTGTTAATGTGGACTTTTGAATGGTGTCGAGAGATGATGAGGTAATGACGGAGATGAGTGCTAACGGCGATGGGAGTTTGTTTCATCCATAGTTTTCTTGTGCGAAGGTTCAAATTCTACTTCTATGTTGATCCACTCAACTCACTTCTCTTCATCACTATGAGTTTTATGATAGTAGACATAGAAGATTTTTATGTTGAACGTTAGAGTTCAAGAGAGCCAAGGGGAAAGAAAAGGTTCGAGGACGAACAATTTCTTTTAGTTCTAGATAGTCAACTAATGACGTATCTAGGTTGTGAGAGGATATGTATATATATATAGGGTAAAGTTAAAATAAAAAGACAAATATCCGTACACTACATAAAAAGATTTTTTTTTCAAAAAAGTTCACGAAAAAATCCATAAAAATTCCACAAGATCGGGAATGTTGGTGCATGAAACTTTTGTGAAAGAAGTTTTTCTAATTTTGAGTTTTATACGTTTTTTTTAATGCACAAAAAACGAATTTTGATGCGCAAAAAAATTTTGATGCACAAAATTTTCAACTTATTTTAGTTAGATGCGCAATATTATTTTGATTAAAAAAGTCAAAAGAACTTGGGTGCAAAAACAAATTTTTGATGCACAAAAAAGCGATTTAATGCACAAATGTATTTTTTCATAATTTTTTTTCAGAAAAAATATCAACTTTTAGAAAAACTTCCTTCACAAATTTTTCATGCACCAACATACCTGATCTTGTGGAATTTTTTTGGAATTTTTCGAGAAAATTTTTGATAAAAAAATCTTTTTACGTAATGTACGTATATTTGTCTTTTTATTTGATCTTTATCCTATATATATATATATATATATATATATATATATATATATATATATATATATATATATATATATATATATATATATATATATATATATATATATATATGTATGTATAAAAGAATAAGTCACTAACAAACACATAATTATTAACTAAACTAAGCATTTTAGACTAACGGGGGCATGCAATTAGCTAGTTCCTCAATCTAAGCATATAATATAGTAGTGAGCATGAAAGGGAGGCGTACCTTTTAGTCTTCAATAAATAGTCTTCAAATACTTTAAAGCGTTTATATTGACTTATAGAAGCCAATCATAGAAGAGAAACCGAATTTCCCGATGAGTTGACACTTTAGCCACTTGGTCCCCATTGTCTAATTGGTCCATAGTTTTTTGAACCAAACATGGTTTGCAATTGACTAGGATGCATATATGGTGGAAGTATTCCCCAAGGATTAAAACTTGGTGGATTTGAATAATTCCACATTGGGTGACTATTATTTTGGCGGTTTTGTCTATTTTGGTTTCTTATAGGTTGAGGAGTTTTAGGCCAAGGGTGAGGACTAGGTGGTCTTCTAGGAGGAGGTGTTTTTTACCTTAATTTTGGTTTAGAATATCCTACTTCGGTTTTTAAAGATGGTTTGTAGAAAATTTTTACTTCCGCATTACTAGAAATGGGTATTTTTCTATCTTTCACAAGTATGTATTTAGGTTTTGACTCTAAAGATTTTTTCTTACTAGATTCACATTCAAACTTTACATTTTTAGTTTCACTAGTTGAAGCCTCAATTGAATTAAATCCTAAGCCGGTTTTATCTCCTGATACTCTTTGAACACTTATTATTTTCTTAAGTGAATTACTACTATTTTCGAATTTGTCAAGTTTGCAAATTTATTCCTTAAGTTTTTCGTTTTCATTTTTAATCTCTTGACATGTTTTACATTCCTCAAAAAATTCTTTGCCTTTTTCTAAGTTGTGTAGTTTAGTTTTTAGTTCGAGTATTTCGTTTTCTAATTGGTTATTTATGCGTTTTAGTGATTTGTTTTTAGTCATTACTTTTTGACCTAATTTGCATAATCTATTATATTCACTATCTAAGTCTTTTTCGTCTATTGATAAATTTTCATCACTAAAGTATTCGGTTTCGGAATGTACCTCACTCGATGTCTTAGCCATAAGACACTTCTCCTCTTTTGTGGTTTCTTTCTGATCTTCATCACTATCACTCCATGCTCCTCCAACGAACGCCTTTTGATTTTGCTCCCTTGATATCATTGGACATCTTCCGATGAGATGATTTGGATCACCGCATTTAAAGCACTTCCTCTCGCTCTTGCTAGTTTTGTCATCTTTATTTCTTTGTAACGTTTTCCTTTCATCATGTGGTTGTCTAACGAATCTTCCTCATCTCTTGAAGAATTTCTTGAAGTCTCTTACGGCCATGGCATATTCTTCGTCATCACTTTCGGAGGTTGAGCTATCCTCGTCACTAGATTCCTTCCTAGCTTTCAATGCAATTGACTTGCTTTGCTCTCTTTTTCCTTTGACCATCTCGGAATCTTTCTTTATTATTGCTTCGTAGACTTTCAAGTTGCCGATCAACTCGTCAAGTTGAAGAGTTGACAAGTTCTTCGATTCTTCAATCGCCGTAACTTTAGCCCGCCATTTTGGATGAAGAGCCCTAAGAAATTTCCTAACAAAATTCTTACTAGAAAAACTCTCATCAAGTGCTTTTAAACTTGTGATGATAGTGTTAAACCTAGCAAAAACATTATCTATTGATTCCTCTTCCGGAATCGTAAATTGTTCATATTGTTGAACAAGAAGATCTATCTTATTATCTTTGACTTGACTATTACCTTGGTGAGTTATTAGTAAGGAGTTCCAAATTTGTTTTGCGGTTTCACACATAAAGATCCTTTCGTATTCTTTACGTGGTAACGCATTATAAATAACCATTTTTGCCTCATTATTTTTAGCAAGTTTTCTTTTTAAATCATCACTTTGTTTTTCAAAAGGTACTACTTCATCCTTTTTAGTTTCGGGATTATTTTGAATAGGTAAAAAATCACCATTAGTAATAACATGCCAAAGATCTAGATCTTTTGATTTCACATAAGTTTCGAATCGATTTTTCCAATAAAGAAATCCATCACTTTCAAATAGTGGTGGTCTTTGCATAGATTGCCCTTCTAAATATTTTTCGGATTCCATAGATCGTTTCAAGTTTTAAAATATAATTTATTTTAAAAATCTTGTTTGACGTGGCTCTTGATACCAATTGTGGAAAACTAGAATGGGGGGTTGAATAGTTTTACGTCTTTTTAATTTTATTATGAAAACCTTTGTTTCCTTTTTAAAACTTTGATTCGATCTTTATGTGAATTCAACTCTTGAACAATATGAACAAATATAAGTAAAAGTAAATAAACAATGCAAGTAAAGTAAATGAAATTAAATGAAGGATAGAGATGGAAAGATCAAACCACAACACGCGGATTTATAGTGGTTCGGCTACAAGGACACCTTCCTTGCCCTACTCCACTCCTCGAGTCACCTACTCGAGAGTTCACTTCACTATGTCAACAAACTCCCTTGTGGCGGAGAAATCTTACACACTTTTGCTTACACCAATTTAACGACACAAAGCTAGATGTCGTGTCCTAATCGTAGCTAGAACCAAACTCACAACTTTTACACAACTTCTTCACAACTTCTTCACGAAGGCTTCACAACTTCTTCACGACGGCTTCACAACTTCTTCACGACGGCTTCACAACTTCTACACTACTTCTTTACTACGGCTTCACAACTTCTACACTACTACTTTACAACACCACTACTTACTTACACCTTGATCTACTTATTACAACTACACAACACCTTATCAAATAATTTACACAACTACAAAATAATATGAATGAAACTACAATACTTCTTCTCTAATAGTTGAAGGAGTATTCTTCTTTTGCACTTGGATGGTAGAAGCTTGGATCACTTAGAAACCAATGCTTAAGAATATATGATCAAAGGATTTAGAAAGAAATAAGAAGAGATTTAGAACAGAAGGTTTGGGGTGCAAAAGGTGAGGAAAAAGTCCAGGATTAGTCCAGTATTTATATGCAAAAATTGACAGCTGGAGGAGCGGGGCGGTCCCCTTAATTAGGGGGCCGGTCCCTTTAATTAGGGGGCCGGTCCCCTTAATTATTAAGGGGACCGCCTAGGTAATTAAGGGGGCCGCCCCTTATATCCGTTGCCCAACTTTGCCTTTTTGTGAGGAAGGTTTTTCTGGAACATTTTTGCCATTTTTGGTTGAAAATTTGAATTCATAAATTTATAATGGATTAAACATTTTTATTTAATATCAAAAATGATTTTTTAAAAGATATAAAATGTTTGTGTCATTTAATAAAAAATCAAGTGATTAAGAAAATGTTTCTTTGATCATATAATGCATTAAGCATTTGTTTGTTCATACCTTAAGTGATTGAGTTGTTAAAATAGATATTTACAACAAAATGCTTGTTTACGTCATAATCTTTCGTTTAATGATTTTACATTTTGTGATTATCAAAACGTAGAGATATCGAAAAATATTAATAACGTGTTTAGGCATTATTTATATCAACAAGTTTCTACTGCCAGACCTTTTTACTCTGTTTACCCAAAACAAGCAGTTCAAAATGCAAAAATAACTTTCAAATATGCATCTAAAACTGCTCAAAGGCCTTTTCAATCAAAAGCAGTGGTCCAAAAACAAATTTGGAAAGTGAAGGGTACAACTACAAAGCCAGCAGTTTCTACTGCTAGGCAAACAGTTCATACTGCTGCTTGGGAATAGAGGGCAAATGCTATTAAGACCTCAGCATGTTGGGTTTGGAGACAAATTAAACCCAATGGTGCATCAACCATTCTTAAGAGATTAAATTACATTGATGCACGAGGCAGATCCAAGTCAGTAATGGCTTGGGTCCCCAAAGGAAACTAATATTCCTCATTTCTGTGCAGGAACATTCAACTGATAAACAAGAGGATCAAGGATACTCGGATAGTGGATGTTCAAAGCACATGACTGGCAACATGTCTTATCTCTCAGATTTTCAATCAATAAATGGAGGATATGTTAGCTTTGGAGGAGGTATTGGTGGCAAAATTTTCGGTAAAGGTACCATTAAAACTGGAAATTTAGATTTTGAAGATGTGTACTATGTGCAAGAGCTTAAGTATAATCTTGTTAGTGTCTCACAAATGTGTGACAAAAAGAACAAAGTTCTTTTTACTGACACTGAATGTCTTGTACTTTCTTCGGATTTTAAGATGCCTGATGAAAGTCAAGTACTTCTTAAAATTCCAAGAAAGGGCAACATGTACAGTGTTGATATGAAGAAGATTGTTCCTAAAGAGGCACTTACTTGTCTAGTTGCAAAGGCCACATTGGATGAATCTATGACATGGCATAGGAGGCTTGGTCACATAAATTTCAAAACCATAAATAAAATTGTTAAGAATGGTTTGGTAAGAGGTTTACCTAAAAAACGATTTGAAAATGACCAAACATGCATTCCTTGTCTTAAAGGCAAACAACACAAAGCCACTTGTAAGCCCAAAATTTTTAACTCTATTGATCAATCATTGTTTATGCTTCATATGGACTTATTTGGACCTATTTCTGTTAGTAGTATGATGCATAAAAGATATTGTCTAGTTATTACTGATGACTATAACAGATTTACATGGGTTTTCTTTTTAAGTTCTAAGGATGAGACTTCTAGCATTCTTAACATTCATTACAGCGATAGAAAACCTAGTAAGCAAGAAAGTAAAAGTCATTAGATGTGATAATGGGACAGGGTTTAAGAATAGAGTTATGGATGACTTCTGCAAAGAAAAGGGTATTAGGAGAGAATTTAGTGTTGCAAGAACTCCTCAGCAGAATGGAGTTGCTGAAAGGAGAAATAGAACACTCATAGAAGCTGCTAGAACCATGTTAGCCGACTCTAAGTTGCCTATAACTTTTTGGGCTGAAGCAGTTAATACTGCTTGCTATGTAACACCCCAAAATTATAACAGCGGAAGATAGATCACTGGGGTATTACTTCCTAGCACAAAGTACAAGTCATGGAAAACGACCATTGAAAAGAGACGTTTTAAAAGTGTTTCACATTTGATACATTAAATTCTCAGAGTTTACAAAGGTCCCAACAGTTTTCATAAAACACAATGTTTTCAAAAGATTGCAAATGTTTTAAACATAACATAAATCTTTAAAATATAGTCTCTTAAAATGTGAAAATATGCCGAGTCCTCAAAATATATCCGTGCGACTCCATCCAAGACCTTCATGCCTTTAAACCTAAGATAAAACATGCTAAAACGTCAACACAAAGGTTGAGTGAATCCATAGAGTTTTAGTAATAAGCAGTCGATCACAATATAATTCAGTTCATAAAAATGACTAAGCAACAAATGCATAGTCTAATTCAGTTATTATTGCCCTAAGCTCGTGACCCCGACACTACGTATCTAATTTCGAATCAGCCCTTATACATAGGTAATAGCCACACCTATCATTTTGGACGAATACAATACACGACTGCCATATAGGCACGTTCTTTCTGGTGGGGATTGTTAGTTCCAATAGATCTATTCACTGTATTCGCGTTCATGCGCAAGTGATTAATGGTTCACGATAAAGGGACTTTTGGCTATGGGAAACTTAGGCAATAATAATAACATGATAGCATCCAATTTCAAAACAACTGTGATCATAAATATTTATAGCATGTATCTCCCCCACAGAGTTTATAAAACAATTAAAGTAAAACTTGGGGCTATGAACTCACCAATGATGAAGTAGCAACGAAAATCGGAGAAGTGTGCACGCCGAGAAAACCGCAAGATCACAAGTGACCTAAATAAAATATAACACGACTTAGGCTCGGGGATTAAGGTATAATACTTTATATTTATGATTTAACTCAGTACTTGAACCCAAAATATCATGTGGTCATTTATTTAAAAGTATTATAGCAAGTTATGGGTCGAAAAGACGTTTGCAAAAACTTATTCGGTTTAAAATGCAAAGCTGATGGAAATTTTATAAAATTGCCACACTAATTGGGTCGCCATTTCTAAACCGTGAAGGCTAAAATTATGAACTTTATATGCTTAGAAAGGTATGACTCTGTATTATAATAAAATCAAGGCCTTACATAACTGAAAACCCCAGAACATGGGTTAAATTACCAATTTACCCCTGAGTCTCTAAATAGTTATACTCAGCATCCAAATAAGCTTAGAAAAATGAGCATATCTTCTTATCTACAGGTCTAATGGACACATGGCCTATGGAAAAAGTTTTCTACAGGTCTTGGCTACAACTTTCATGTTTACACCAACCTAGTGTTCTTTGCACCATTTTTGAGTAAACAGCCCATCAAATATTACATGCATTCCTGGACCAGTTTTAGTGTGGATTTTCTATAAAAATCTCCATGATGAATTAAAATGTAAGGTTTTTGGGGAAATGATCCTAAGACTTGTAGCTATCTCCCAATATTTTTATTTTTTCATAACACCTTCTGGGTACAAAATGGTGAATGGATCTTGAAGCATCAAATCTGGGACAGACTATTGACCAATCAAAATGGCTACTTTTGTACATTTATTACCTCTAATACACATGCATGCTCAAGAACAATGATTCCTACTCTTTTATTCATCCAATAACTCAATATTTCCAGGAGATGAAAGATTATCTTTAGTTTTAACTTCAGTTTTTAATAACAACATCCAAGATAAACATCCATAACTAGCCAAAAACTCAATAAGATCCATTAATCTCTTGCATAACTTTTACCTATCAACACTAACCAATTATCAAACCACCTATTTCCCATAAGATCTTGACTCTAATCAACTAAAATGACACATGCAATAGAAGTTTACTTAGCCTAGAAAAATCTTTAATTAACATAAGAAAAACTAGGAATAGAGATGTAATAAATTGGGAAAACTTACTAGTATACAAGGATCTTCAAGTCTAGCACTAAGGTAATTAGGGAAATCAAATTTCAAGGATGTTATTGGCCTATAAAACTCTCAACACCAGCAGCTATGGGAGAGAAAGAATGCAGATTTTTGAGTGAAAATATGAGGGTGATGAGTTCTATGTGAAATATTAACTTATTTATGTAAGATAGTAACTAGTGGAGCATCAAATGCATGAATTCTTAGTGGCTTATGGGGGAGGCCGGTTTTTATGGGTCTCAAGGTGAATTTTATTTTATCATTTTGTAAAAATACATTATATGTATGATTTGTACAAGTATCATAAGTCACAGAGTGAGTTTGAAGGCCAACGGGGCTAAATCGGTAACGTTTTATGCATAGTTTGTGAAAATAAATGTCATGAAGATACTATTTTCATAAAAATGTCAAATTTAACTTAAAATTACCCAAATTGATGTTTCATAAATTTCCCAAGCCTTTTGGAGTGTTATAGCGTCGTTAAGGCTTAAAACGCGAGTCGAAAACGCGTAAAACGTAAACTGTGCACACTTTGCGTAGAAATGGAAAATTAAATTATTCCATATGAAAACAAGTATGTGGGGATACATAAATCATATTAATGGGTAGTCTAAGCATAGTCTGACTCAAATTACAAATTTCAGTGTACGTGTCACGACGTACGCGGGCAACTTTTCCGGCAAAAGCCAATTTACTTAAAATAGCATAATAAGCAAATAAAATTAGTAAAAAATGACTTGGAAATTTCTCGGTTGTTACATGCTATGTCCAGAACAGGGTTTTGGTTGTCAAATCTCACAATAAGACATCATATGAGCTTTTTAGAGGTAGAACTCCTGCAATAGGATTTCTTAGACCTTTTGGATGTCATGTAGACAATTCTGAATACCTTAGACCATCTAGGAAAGTTTGATGGTGAAGCAGATGAAGGATTCTTAGTTGGATATTCTCTTTATAGCAAAGCTTTTAGAGTATACAACTCAAGAACTAGAAGAGTAGAGGAAAATCTACATGTGGAATTTTTAGAGAATAAATCCAATGTAGCAGGTCAAGGTCCTAATTGGCTATTTGATCTTGAGTCGCTAACCAAATCAATGAATTATGTGCCTGTTGTTGTTGAAACTAATGAATTTTCAGGTTCAAAAGGAGATGAAACAACAAATGAGGCAGGGTTAGACAAAGAGAAAGATCAAGATTATGTATGGATGCCAATATGGACAAGTGTGGCTTCAACTTCAACAAATGATGAACCTTCTACTGATAAAGCTAAAGAAGGGATTGAAGATGAAAACAAGGAAGATGGAACTGAGAAACAAGAAAGTGAAGTTAGCAGTACAAAAGATGTTTCTACTACTGAGACAGAGCAACATACTGCTAGGCTTAATGTTTCTACTGATAAGCTTAATGTTTCCACTGCTGGGCCAAAATTTTCTACTGCTGGACCATCAGAACCACATGAAGCAGAATTCTCAGAAGATGAAGTGGATTTCAACAATCTACCACCTCATTATCAAGTTCCTTCTACACCACACACAAGGATTCACAAAGTCCACTCCCTGGAAAATGTGATAGGAGATGTACAATCAGGGGTGAAGACAAGACAACAACTGATGTCTTCAGACCAACAAGGGCTTCTTGATGCCTGATGAACTCAAATAAGTACATTTTATTACTATCATTTATCCTATTTATTTGACTTGTTTTATTATATTATGTATGAGGATTGATACTTAATCGTTTACTTTTGTAATTCTCAGTTGAAAACAAGCATTTGGTGAAACTTGGCGATTTTGGACTTATTATGGAGCAAAACATGCACAAAGTGAAGAGTCTACTGAAATGGACAAGATCAAGTCAAATCTGCTCCAGATGCGCCGCATCTCACTCATGACATGCGCCGCATCGCTATCAAGATCTCACCAGATACGATCCAAGATACAAGAGGACATGCGCCGCATCCTACAATGGAGATACGCCGCATCTTCTGGCGGTGTACGAATATTCCTGAATATTATAATCTTGGACCCCACGCGAAGTTAAGTACATGCGCCGCATCTACTCCTTAGATGCGCCGCATCTCACCCTCAGACAGAAACTATAAATACCCCAAGACCAGACGAATTTCGTACGACATATATTAAATACAAGACCGAAGTAAAGAAACCAAGGACGAATTCAGTCGAGTAGCAAGCACAAGACACACCCAAATCGAAGATACAAGAGCTGTAAGAAGGTGCTGCATATGTTTAATTCATTAAGTAGTTTTGTTTTATTGTGTTAGTAAACTTTAATTCATCAAGATTGGTGGCTTGTGTAACGTGACAACGGAAAGGTTGCACTCCCTTAAAACTGCTTTCTCATCAATTAAAGTTTATATGTTTGTGTCTTTGGTGACTTTTATTAGTGCATTGATAACCTCTGTGGCTAGCTGAGCGTTGATCGGGTCGCCATGCCTCTGCCCTCGCCTATTTATTAGATGCCTATGTATTCTATGGTCTGTAGAGAAGTAGGAGAAAGATAAATAGGATAGTCATAAGTAATCATTAAGGGTTTACTCGCCGATAAGATTAGAACCAACGAGAAAGGACTTAATCTCGGTGCGTTGCATCGAACTATACACTTCATATAACACTAGCAATAAAACAAGTGACAAACTACTTATCATAAGGACAGCCCTCTTATTGTCTCGAGTATTTATCTGTGTACGTGTGTGCTATTCGCTGATTCGTGCCTATTGGTTTAGTTTATTATTTAATTGCAACCAAATCGTGCCAGTCTCTCAGGCTGACCCCCCTTGCGATAGATTAGGTTGTATAGCTAACTTAATTTATTAAAATACTGATTAGAATAACTAGATAATACGTTCCACTCTTAGTGATCGACACTCTACTTACCATTATATTCATACTGACCGGGTACACTGCTCGTTAAGTGTGTGTGTTATTGATAAGTCGGCTAAATATAAATTTAAAACTTGAGTAGGCATTAATACTGCTAAACCGCAACGACACATCGCACGCATCAATGCCCTTTATGCTTCAAAGCAGCATGAGTTTTCAAACTCTTGCTTGTTTGTATGTTTTCTCTCACAAGATGAACCAAAGAACATTCTGAAAGCCTTAGATGATTCAAGCTGGGTAGAAGCTATGCAAGAAGAGCTTCTTCAGTTCAAGATTCAGAAGGTATAGGTGCTAGTTGATTTACCCAAGGGTGTAAGGGTAATTGGCACTAGATGGGTTTTCAAAAATAAAAGGGATGAAAGGGGCATAGTGATTAGGAATAAGGCTAGATTAGTAGCCCAAGGGTACACACAAGAAGAAGGGATAGACTATGAAGAGGTTTTTGCTCCAGTAGCAAGGATTGAAGCCATTAGGTTATTTTTGGCTTATGCTTCATTTATGGGCTTCACAGTTTATCAAATGGATGTCAAGAGTGCATTTTTATATGGTACTATTGAAGAGGAGGTATATGTCTCACAACCTCCAGGGTTTACTGACCTAGATCATCCAGACAAGGTGTACAAGGTAGTTAAGGCTCTTTATGGCCTTCATCAGGCTCCAAGGGCATGGTATGAAACACTGGCTTCCTATTTAATAGAAAATGGATTTCAAAGAGGCAAGATTGATCAGACATTATTCATCAAGAAGCACAAGAATGATCTTTTGCTAGTGCAGGTGTATGTGGATGATATCATCTTTGGATCTACAAGGAAGGAGATGTGTTTAGAGTTTGAGAAACTTATGCATGATAAGTTTCAGATGAGTTCCATGGGGGAACTTACATTCTTTTTGGGTCTGCAAGTTAGGCAATCATGTGAAGGCATATTTATTAGTCAAGATAAGTATGTTGCAGAGATTCTAAGGAAATTCAAATTTGCTGATTCAAAAGTAGCAAGCACACCAATCGACTCTGAGAAGCCACTTCTTAAAGATTTAGATGGAGAAAATGTAGATGTACACATATACAGATCTATGATAGGCTCTTTGATGTATCTCACATCATCAAGACCTAATATCATGTTCTCTGTTTGTGCTTGTGCAAGATTTCAAGTAACTCCTAAGGTTTCTCACTTAACAGCTGTCAAGAGGATTTTTAGATATCTCAAGGGTCAACCTAGGTTGGGTCTATGGTATTCTAGAGAGTCACCTTTTGACTTGGTAGCATATTCAGATAGTGATTATGCTGGTGTAAGCTTGGACAGAAAGTCAACAACTGGAGGATGTCAATTCCTTGGGTGTAGACTTATCTCATGGCAGTGTAAGAAGCAAACAATTGTGGCTACTTCAACAACTGAAGCTGAATATGTAGCTGCTGCAAGTTGCTGTGGTCAAGTCCTATGGCTTCAAAACCAACTTCTTGACTATGGGTACAATTTCATGAACATTGTCATACATATTGATAATAGTAGTACAATTTGCATAATTAAAAACCAAGTACAACATTCTAAAACAAAACACATTGAAATTAGACATCATTTTATTAGAGACTGCAATGAGAAAAAGTTGATTCAAGTTCTTAAAATTGATTCTGATCACAGCTTTTCAGATCTTCTCATAAAAGCTTTTGATGTTGGAAGGTTTCAGTACTTGGTAGCAAGTATTGGAATGCTTAATCCTCAATGATTTTAAACTCTGTGTTATTGTATATAAATTTTTGTTAGTATTGCAAGCTTTGTAAATTGGTACTGTTATTGAAAAGTTTGTACTGCTAGTACAAATTTTGTTTGTTCAGTTCATACTGTTAGTCATATAAGGTTTATACTGCTATAAGACAAATGCTCTGCATTTTGTTTCTTGGTTTTGGACTAACATTTTCAGGTATGAACATTTAAGCACAAAGGAAGTTTCAAGTGAAATGTATGAGCAGCAGAATGATTATACTAGTTGCTGACATAATAGGTTTATGATGGACTGTGTTTGGGAATTCATTAACAAAGGTTTACATCTAAGTTAATAAATTCTTTAAAACTTCTTTCTTGAAACCTGATTATAATGTTTCACATTGACTTGATGGCTCAGTTGGTCAGATAGTAACTGACTCAACTCACTTTCTATCATTTTATACTTTTAAGTATAATGAGCAAGTCTAAGGACATCTGATAGAAAGAACAACTAGCAAAAGTGAATCTAACACTTGTGTTAGAGGTAACAATTGCTATGAGCTGGAAACCCTGTCAAGAAAGCCCTTTGAATGGGTTTATCTTTACATAGGCAGTTATTTATAACTAAAAATATTGGTTCTCACACAACCAGAGGTTATTTTAAACCGAATTCTTGATTAAGTGTATGTTACACACTTAATTCCTTCAAAATGGTTGTAAGCAGTATGATTTTTCAATAATAAAATCATATTCATACTTCTAAGTCAAAAGTTTCTTCAAAAGAATTTTCAAAGTGGCTCAGAAAAACCATCAAATGATGGACAATGAGTCAATGCCCCATGACTCACCTCTCACAGGAGTTAACACACCTGGAAGTGATGAGGGAAGCAAATAAACTCTTAAGGAATTGATGGCTACATGTACAACATTGTCTGAAAACATGTTCTAATTGGTAGATCAGATGATGGTGAGAGATCTTCCAAACAGGGGAGGAAATGATAAATCTCAGGGGAGGATATATTTTGGTACATGGTGAGAAATCTTCCAAGCTCAGGGGAGGAAGATTAACCAATAAGGGAAGAAAAGTTGTGGTTGTGTATGCTTAGAATCAAGGGAGGAAACTCAAATTGATCAAGTTAAAGAAAAGACAAGAGCATACAAGATGATGATGTCAGCTTTTTGAGAAGCTAACATGTCTTATTATTCAGCCAATAATAAGAACAAGCATTCAGTTGATGATTGCTGGGAATAATCTTTTTTAGTTGATGGAAACTGGGAATAAGCTCTTCAAATGAAGAAAGTTCAAATGAAGGTTATGGAGTATTATATATATTCAGAAGGGATGAAGCATTCAAATGGAGAAAGTTCTATCTAGGTTCTTTCAGTTTTAATTTCAGTTCACTACGTTTGTTCATCACTTGCAAAGGCATGCTGGAAGATGATTTGACTTCTTGGAACAAGCATCCAAGATACACAGCACCATTGGCTCTTATAATTCCTCCATCCAAGGAAATTACACCATCTTTTATTCAAGGTATTGATTGTGATCAAGACAAAGAAAGATGATGTTATTGCTGAAAGAGATTCACAGAAAGCAGATGAGTTAGACAGAAAGATATTTAATCTTGAAGAACAAAGGAAAGCTCAAATTAAGAGTCTGACTATGAAGTGTTTGAAAGATCCTCACAATCAGAATTTAATTTAGACGAAACATGTTGATTTGGGATAAATCACAAGTTTAGGGGAGGATTGTTACGAATTAAATGTTATGAAGATTAGTACTGCTGAGAAGAATACTCTAACAATACTAACTGCTAGTGTAAATCTGAAGACTTCTCTAGTTATAACTAACAGTACTAACTGAAGTTAGTACTGCTAGTACAAACAAAGGTACTGCTGATTCCTATTGTTGAATGGATAAGTGTCGCGTATACTATTGCTGGTTGGATAAGTATAAAAAGATATTTGTTTATAAAAGTCAAGTATCTACGGTAGATAATATCTTTGATTTGTAGTCAGTCAATCAAGTTGTAAACATAGATACATGTTGTATCTTAGCTACTGACACACTCAACATAAGCTAGCAAGTAGTTCGGCAAGACTTGACAATATTGTAAAAGATCTTCTTTGGACTATAAAAAGAAGATCTTAGCTTAGAGATAAAAAACTTGATGCATGAACTTAAAATTACATATCTGTCAAGAACAAAGAACATAACTTATCATAGAAATCATAAAGTCATAGAAACATATAGAATCAAGGTTTTTGTAACCCTAGTGATAGTGAAGATCACTCGTATTATTTTCAATATTATTGAATCGTTTGGTATTAAACTTTCATTGTTCATTGTTCATTACACAAGCATCACTATTCCATTTCCATAAACAAATAACCTTCAAAGTGTGGTTAAGTAGATTCCGCATACTTAACCATATTAACTCAAAGTATCACATAGACAAGTTACAAAGGACTAATATCCTTAGAGTGTATCGAATCCTCACACAATCTCAAAATCTGAACCTGTAAGCGCTGGATAATTTATTGCTAACTGTTTTATGTAGGTACTAACAGAAGTCCATTCACCATCATCATATATATCAACATCCAAATCTCCACATACTCATACTTATGAAGATCATCCTCAACGAAGCTCAACGTGAAATAGTTCAAGACCAAAAGATCAAGTTAAAGACAAAGTGTAACGACAAAGTCAAAAAGCTAATCAAGATGTCAAGAACAAGTTCATATATCAAATGAGGAAAGAATAAGGGGAGATTGTTAGCATAAGTATAAAGTCCAAGATGTATGAGTATGTTAGAGGACACGACGCATAAAGACATGAAGATGTTGATCAAGGCAAGAACGACCGTAAGACGATTACATTGAAGATCACATAGCATGAAGGAATGAAGAACCAAGACTATTCTACAACGACACACAAAGTTCAAGACAACGAAGACGAAAGACCTTATCACTGGGAGCATCATTTGAATGACCATCCCTTAGGGGGAGATTGTTAGCATTAAAAATAAAGTGATGGTCATTCCCAAATATACGACTTTGTGTTGTGTCGAGTATTATGTAATAGGATAGTCAAGGGCACATGGATTGGACCAAGTTATCTAGTTAAGTGTCTAGTTATATTAGTCCATGTATTATGAGAAAAAGCTCAAGTCCAATCCATGAACATAAAGCCCATAGAAAAAGCCCATGGAAAGCCTTAGGGCATCATGTGTGTTAGTATAAATACATCACTCCCACCACATTAGTGAGTGTGCTTTAGAGAGGGTAAGGTGGGAGTGTGTGTATTCTCTTGTATTCTTTCTTTCTCTTTTCTTCTAATCTAATCGACATACATTCTGGTTACATACTTCCTCTCATCCCTCTACTGTACCATTCATCTATCTTATTCTTATTGTTAAGGTGTGATAAAGTAGTGATTTTTGCTCATTACACACCTAAAATCAAAGCATTCTTTGATCTTCTCTCTTGCCCTCTAAAAAACATCCAACACCCCTTGTAAGGGAGTTGGCCTTTGTTTCTTCTCTACGACTAGCATTCATGTTTAGTTCATAAGCTCGTGGGTTAAGCACTAGCATCCTAACGCTCTTGTTAGACGTGTAGTGTGAGTTTTCGATAGAGATCAACTCACTATAGTTGATTAGGGTTTCGTGGTGATACGAGATCCATTGAAGTGTTCGTGATCAAGATCAAGACTTGGTGGTTATCTATTTTTCAATAGATTCGAGGTTAGTATTTATTATGTGTTTTAATTCATAACATTAAATATAGATCCATCCGCTGCGTACTCGTGGTATTGATGGTTTAATCAATATGAATTCCCAACAGCGGCATCACGAGCCATCTCGTTTGGTGTTATGGGTTACACATAGAGTCGCTTGCTACGCTAATTAAACACATATATTAATTATTATGACAATAACATGCATTATTGTCATTTAATTAAATCTTGATATTGTTTAATTATTAATGGTTAATAAGACTTAAAAGGGGTTAGGAAAATTAAAAGGATTATTGTAACATGTACTTCTTCTTTTTTCTTTTTTCCAATCTTAAGGCTTACGCAGTCATTATTATGACGTCTGTGGTGCACTTGGTACCTAGCTCGAAAACCTTGTGGGAGCCTTAGATTTTTCAATTGGGGAAGACTCATTCTTGAGTTTTGGAGCATTGCTTTTTTTACTGCTTTCCATTAGAGTATGTCTTCTCCTTCTACCCCTTCTTCTGTCTGTTTTAATTGCTTATATGTTTTATTCCTTGTGACTTGCTTTACATATATGCTGTTGATTTTGGAAATAAAAACAGACTAATTACTTATATCGAAACTTGCTTTTAATTAAATCGTGGGTTCCATCAAGCTATTGAGGGTGTGGATCATTACTTGAAGCTACCAGGATATAGCTTGCTGGATATCGTGAGATTTAATTATTGTCTGTTAATATGCACACTTAATTCCTTGCAACCAGTTATGTGTTATGTGTGAATTTTTTTTTTACACTTAAACGGACTATAAACTATTGAAATATGATTTAATTAAATCGCAAGTTCCATCAAGCTATTGAGGGTGTGGATCATTACTCGAAGCTACCAGGATATAGCTTGCTGGATATCGTGTGATTTAATAAACTTTAACTATAAGATACCTAAAGTTTTGTGCTTTTATTAATGATCTTTGATCAAATCAAGATCTAGGGTTTTGTGTGGTCTTTTCCCACCCCACTACATGCTTCGGCATATAAGGGAATTATTGGAAGAACTTGGGTCTTTTGACTCATGCAGAGTACAATATAGGGTTTTTGACCATTCTTTGCCCGTGATAATAGTACACCTAATAAGTTGAAAAAATTGTTTTTTGCAAACTTGTGTTACAAAGATGTATGCATGCCTCTTTGTACACAATTTTTGATACATGCTTTTGTCAAAAATTATGTGATACCCTATTTGAAATTTAAGTTTATGCCATCCAAGTTTGAGGACACTTGCACTTGCCTTTTGCTCTTCGTGGGACGTGAGTGAATTGCAACTCAAGGTGTTTATTCTCTAGCGTCAGACCTAGAGTTATTTACACATGCTCTCTAATTGGACGACTTAATCGAGTCAAGCGGTGAGATCCTTGAGCCCGAGGCATAAGATGAGACAAAACATGCATGACACTAGTAGCTTGTACTCTAGTGCCATAAGTCTCATAAATCTAAGAGTTGCACTTGTAATGCAATTGTCGCATGCCGCCTACCTCTTGTACCCACAAGACTTACCAGAGTAGTAAGCACTACCGTGATGAGTGGGAGTTCAAGAGGGTCTTAGTCTTTTAGTAAATTATTTGTTTTATTTATTAAAACATGAGTAGTTAATTTGTAAAAGAATTAATTATCGAAAATACTAAAATTTTGAACTTTGTTTTATTGTAGATGGTAGCTAATCAATCCGTCAACAATTCGATCTTCAGGTCTTTCCTCGAAAAGGAAAAACTTACTGGATCCAACTTCCTCGACTGGTATCGGAATTTGAGGATCGTCCTCACAGCCGAGGATAAGTTAACCTATGTGGAGCATCCCATACCTGCTACTCCTGTTCCTCAAACTCCTGATCAGCAGATTACTGCTGATGTCCTTACTGCTCACGCCCAATGGGTTAAAGCATCCAAGGATATAGTCTGTCTTATGCTCATAAGCATGATTCCAGAACTTCGAAAGAATCTGGAGCACATTGATGCATATAACATGCTTAAGGAATTGAAGACCATGTTTGCTCAGCAAGCAGAACAGGAACTCCATGAGACTGTGCAGGCCTTTCATGCATGTAAGCATGAGGAGGGTCAATCTGTTAGCACCTATGTTATGAAAATGAAGAGCTATCTAGATAGAATGGAACACCTTGGTCACCCCATGTCATCTGGCCTTGCAGTGAGCTTGATTCTTACCTCTCTGAACAAGGACTTTGTTGGATTCAGACAGAATTATAATATGAAATGCATGGGGAAGACAGTAAATGAAGTGCATGCAATGCTTAAGCTGGACGAACAAGGGCTTCCTAAGAAAGATGCTACCCCTACTTTACTTCCTATAAGAGCAGGAAGGATCCAAAAGAATAATAAGAACAAGAAGCCGCTGAATGGTGCTCAGGGTAAGAATCATGGTAAAGGCAAGGCTAAGCTTGCTTATGCCCCCAAGGCCAAGATTCCCCCTCCACCTAAAAACGAGCATCCTGATAAGGACACTAAGTCTCATCATTTTCATCAGACTGGACACTGGAGGAGGAACTGTCCTGCCTATTTAGCCGAGTTGATGCAGAAGAAGTGCAATGTGGCTACCAATGCTAGCATATCAGGTATCTTTGTCATAGAACTTTATACTTTTCCTCATAAATCTTGGGTATATGACACTGGTTGTGGTACTCACATCTGTAATACTACTCAGGGTCTCAGGGGAAGTAAGAGACTGAAGCCAGGAGCTTTAAGCCTGTATGTGGGAAATGGAAACCGTGCAGCCGTTGAAGCTATCAGAAGTTTTGATTTATACCTTCCTAGTGGTTTAATTATTGTGTTGGACAATTTTCATTATGCTCCTAGTATTACTAGGGGTATTGTTTCAGTTTCACTTTTGAAAGACAAGGGTTTTACTCATTGTTTTACAGATATTGGTATTTCAGTTTCAATAAATAACGTGTTTTATTTTAATGCTGTTTCTAGGAATGGTATTTTTGAAATTGATATGCATGATTCTGTTTCAAATGATTGTTCTATGTATTCTGTTAATAGTAAAAGAGCCAAGCGTAACTTGGACTCTACATTCTTGTGGCATTGCCGACTTGGGCACATTAACAAGAAGCGCATTGAGAAGCTTCAACGTGATGGGCTTCTTAAATCAATTGAACTTGAGTCTTTTGATAAGTGTGAATCTTGTGTGTCTGGGAAGATGGCAAGAAAGCCTTTTCCGCATAAAACGGAGATAGCTATAGATCTGCTTGGACTTATACATTCTGATGTATGTGGCCCTTTTAGAACTGTGTCAAAACAAGGATACAGCTATTTCTTAACTTTCACAAACGACTTTAGTCGATATGGTTATATTTACCTACTTAAACATAAACATGAAGTCTTTGAAACTTTCAAAGTATTTCAAAGTGAAGTTGAGAATCAACTTGGTAAGACCATAAAGGCTTTACGGTCTGACCGTGGAGGCGAATATATGAGTCAAGAGTTTATAGATCATCTTAAGAAGTGTGGGATTGTCTCACAGCTTCTTCTCCATGTACACCACAACATAATGGTGTATCTGAGAGAAGAAATCGAACCCTGCTTGACATGGTAAGATCTATGATGAAACAAACAACTCTACCAATGTCCTTTTGGGATTATGCTCTTGAGTCTGTTGCACACATTCTCAATATGGTTCCATCAAAGAAGGTTGAAAAGACACCATATGAACTATGGCATGGGAAGGTCCCTAATCTGTCTTACTTAAAGGTCTGGGGTTGTGAGGCATTCGTGAAACGTGATATGCCTGAAAAACTTGAGCCAAGATCTATTAAATGTATCTTTGTAGGATACCCAAAGGAAACAATGGGTTACTACTTCTACTACCCACGTGAGCACAAAGTATTTGTTGCTCGTTTTGCTGACTTTTTTGAGAATCGTCTCATCTCACAAGAAGCAAGTGGGAGGATCGTAGAACTTGATTAAATTCAAGAAGATACTCACCCTTCTGAAAATACTAGCCAACTTCCTGAGATAGTTGAACATGAAAGTGTTGAACCAGAAAGTGAAGTTATTCCTGTTCGTAGGTCCTCAAGGACAATATGTGCACCTGAACGTATGTGTTTGTACATCGATTCAGAGGAGCATGAGTTAGGGGATCTCAATGAGCCCGCTAACTATAAAGCTGCATTAGCAGATTCTAAATCTAAAAAATGGCTTAATGCTATGAACGAGGAAATGAAATCCATGAAAGACAATGAAGTCTGGATTGAAGTTGACCTCCCTCCTAACGCTAAAACCGTTGGTAGCAAGTGGCTCTTCAATAAGAAGACTGGCATGGATGGAAAAGTACACACCTATAAAGCTTGTCTTGTGGCAAAAGGTTATACTCAAACCTACGGTGTAGATTATGAGGAAACCTTCTCGCCTGTCGCAGACATAAAAGCTATTAGGATTCTTTTAGCCATAGCAGCGTACTATGACTATGAGATTTGGTAGATGGATGTCAAAACTGCCTTCTTGAATGGTCACTTAACCGAAGAGGTTTACATGGACCAACCTGAAGGATTTGTTAATCCACAATATCCTAACCGTGTATGCAAGCTACAACGATCCATTTATAGATTAAAGCAAGCATCTAGGCAATGGAATAAAAGGTTTGATGAGGAAATCAAGAAGTATGGTTTCACTCAAACCTTGATGAGCCATGTGTATATCGTAAGGCTAGTGGGAGTAATGTAGCATTCCTAATATTATATGTTGATGACATATTGATCATGGGAAACAACATTCCAATGTTACAAGCTATTAAAGCCTATCTTGGAAATTGTTTTTCTATGAAGGATTTAGGTGAAGCTGCATATATTCTAGGAATCAAGATCTACAGAGATAGATCTAAGCGGTTGATTGGACTTTGTCAAAGTTCATACATTGAGAAAATCTTGAAATGATTTAATATGGCGAATTCCAAGCGTGGAACTACCCCAATGCAAGTAAAACTTGAGTTGAGAAAATCTCAAGGACCCTCAACACCTGCAGAGGTGGAACGCATGAAGAGGATTCCTTATGCCTTGGTTGTAGGATCCATCATGTATGCGGTGAGGTGCACTAGACCTGATGTTGCGTTCGCTCAGAACTTAACAAGTTGATTTCAAGTAGATCCAGGTGAGAATCACTGGTCTGCTGTGAAGAACATACTGAAGTATCTCAGATATACTAAAGATATGTTTCTTGTTTATGGTGGAGACCCAAAAAGAGAACTCAGAGTTACCTGTTATACTGATGCTGGGTGGCAGACCGACAAGGATGATACCAAGTCGCAAACCGGATACGTTTTCGTTCTAAACGGAGGCGCTGTAGTCTGGAAGAGTGCCAAGCAAAGCATTACAACGATGTCTTCTACAGAAGCTGAATACATTGCTGCTTCGGAAGCTGCAATGGAAGCTATTTGGATAAGGAAGTTTATTGATGAGCTTGGAGTAGTCCCCACCAATAAAGAACCTATGGAAATGCTATGTGACAACACTGGAGCATTAACTATCGCCAACGAGCCTGGAGCTCAGAAAGGCGCCAAGCATTACAAAAGGAAGGTTCACTATCTCCGTGAGGTTATCGCAGATAATGAAGTAGTACTTAACAAAGTTCACATAGATGACAACTTAGCTGATCCGTTTACTAAGGCGTTGCATTTGAACAAGCATGTTGAGCATGCTAGTGGTATTGGACTTCGTTCAGCTAGTAGTCTCATGTAAATCTTTCTTGATTTTAGTATTTGGATAATGGGATATGTAAAACATTTATTATTTTGATGATTTATATACGTGGTACTTGAGTTATTCATTCATATATTAATTGTGTCTTATATTTGCATGTTTAATCCATAAGTAATTTATTACTTTAAATTGTCCATTGTCGATCAATGATAGGGGAGTATTGTTGAATTAAGGCAAATGTGAGAGATTGGTTATTTTATTTGAATACTAAGGATGTGTCCGCCAAACTCACATGTTATCCACGTGCTATGGATATTGGATTTCCCCAAACCTACGAGTTATCACTTTATGGATCGGCGTCATTAAGTGATATCTCGCAAATGGTTATTTTATTTGTCCTTTGACTTGAGATGCAAGCAGGTCTTGCATGTGTGGATCTTTCTTCTTGACTATAGTCAAACGCTATCCTGAACAAGGTGGTTATAAAGGCTATTCTCAGAAGTTGGTTGAAACACATGAATGACACGTGTAGTCAAAATAGAATTTGTTCCTCCACTTGTCTTTTGGAGTATGATACTACTGGGCCCCTTGCTATATTAATCAGATGTTTGCATGGCCGTGCCCAAAGTGTAAATCAAGGATGCTTGTTTTACGTTTGGTAATCTTGATTAATTTATAAAACGAGAAACAAAATAGTTGAACAATATGGAATGACTTTGATCCATATCCATAGTTTAACAAGTATCTGAAACAAAAGGATAATTTAAAATTGTAAACCATTTACCTAGTTGTTTTATGAAACCACACTCAGGTATTTCTGGGAGCAATGCGGTGTTGCTAGACACTTAGCATTGTTAGTATACATTATTGATTGTTACGATCGCAAGTGGGAGCTATTGGTTATGCGTTCGTAAATCAATAAGTTATACGGCTAGAAATTACGTGAGCCTATCGGGGCACACACGTATACATTTAGAGAGCGTTTATTAAATATAATTAATATGTTTAATGTATACTATTAATATAATTAATATAATCCACGAAATATACATAACGGTCGTTAGTCCGTTAGTGTAACGGTTAACAGTCGTTAAGTCCAAAGTTAGCTTGTATTGCACATCGTTATTTCACAAGGACCAAAAAGCAATATGGAGGCCCATGGAACCCATGGGGTGGCCGGCCATATGGGCTAGGGCAAGAGAGGGTGGCTTTTTCCCTAAGTGATGAACTCAAATAGGTACATTTTATTACCATCATTTATCCTATTTATTTGACTTGTTTTATTATATTATCTGTGAGAATTGATACGTTAATGTTTACTTTTGTAATTCTCAGGTAAAAACAAGTACTATGTGAAACTTGGCGATTTTGGACTAATTATGGAGCAAAACAAGCAAGAAGTTAAGAGTCTATTGAAATGTACATGATCAAGATCATTCTGCTCCAGATACGCCGCATCCTACTTCTTACATACGACGCATCACTATCAAGATTTCACAAGTTACGATCCAAGACAGCAAAGGACATGCGCCGCATAGAGAAATGGAGTTACGCCGCATCTTAAGGCGGTATACGAATATTCCTGAATATATTAATCTTGGACCCCACGCGAAGTTAAGTCAATGCGCCGCATCTACTTATTCAATGCGCCGCATCTAACCCTCAGACAGAAACTATAAATACCCCAAGGTCAGACGAATTTCAGAGGTTGGACAGTGCAATATACCTAGTACGAGACTTAGCAGAAGACAGCCGAATTCAGACGCATTAGCAGCACAAGACACACCTTGAACGAAGATACAAGAGCTGTAAGAAGGTCCTGCATGTATTCAATTCATTAAGTAGTTTTTTTTATTGTATTAGTACACTTTAATTCATCAGGATTGATGGGCCGATTCCATGTGACTACGGAAAACCATGGGCACCCCTTAAAATTGCTTTCCCATTAATTAAAGTTTATATGTTGATGTCTTTGGTAACTTTTATTAGTGCATTGATAACCTCTGTGTCTAGCTGAGCATTGCTTGGGTCGCCATGCCCCTTCCTCGCCTATTTGTTTTAGCGTGTCTTTAATAAAAGGGATAGACATAAGTAATCATTAAGGGTTTACTCGCCGATAAGATTAGAGCCAACGAGAAAGGTTTAACTCTCGGTGCGTCGCATCGAACTATACACTTCATATATAACTAGCAATAAAACAAGTGACAAGCTACTTAATTATCAGGACAGGTCTTCTTATTGTCTCAAGTATTTATCTGTGTACGTGTGTGCTAATCGCTGATTCGGGCCTATTAGTTTAGTTTATATTTAATCATAACCAAACCGTGCCAGTCTTTCAGGCTGAACCCCCTTACGTTAGATTAGGTTGTATAGCTAACTTAAGATATTAAAATATTGATTAGAATAACTAGATAATACGTTCCACTCTTAGTGATCGACACTCTACTTACCATTATATTCATACTGATCGGTACACTGCTCGTTAAAGTGTGTGTTATTGATAAGTCGGCTAAATATAAATTTAAAACTTGAATACTGCTAAAACCACAACGACAAACCGTGGATATAAAAATTAGAGCATAACACACACGCATCAAGTTTTTGGCGCCGCTGCCGGGGAGTGAATTGTTATTATCTGTTAATTTGATTAGTATTTTAATTAGGTTTTTCTTTTTAATTTTTAGATTCTAACCACTAACCCCGTTGTATATTAGATAAATTGCATTCATTCTATTATTTTGCATATTTTCTGTTTTTGTGTGTTTTTATTTTCTTTAATTTTTGTTTCTTTTTGTTTGTTTTTATTTTTGTTTTTCTTTTTATTTTTCTGTATTCTGCTATCGTTGTACTGAGCTGATTCAAACGATACGGCGCATCTGTTTTCACAGATACGGCGTATTGCGTTTAATTTTTTATAAAATACAACGCGTTTAATAAATTCGATACGACGCATCTTTCCCAAGATACGGCGTATTCTGTTTTAATAAGAAATTTTTCTAAACGATAACGCCATACGACGCATCTGTTTTAGCAGATACGGCGTATCTATTATTTTAAATTAAAAACAGTTTTCGAATTATTAAACAGATACGACGCATCGATTTTTATCGATACGGCGCATCTTCTAAATCAAAAATCGGTTATATTTGCTAAAATTAGATACGTTGATTTTTGATAATTAAACTGATACGACGCATTCTAAATTATAAGCGGCGTATCTGCTTTCTGAATAAAAGTCTGATTAAATTTTAACGATTACAAGATACGGCGTATCCAACTTTCTGGATACGGCGCATCGACTGCAGATATCAGTAACTTTTATTTTTCGTATTCCGTTTTTCGTTGTTAATTTTCTGATATATTACTTTCTTGAACATACCCTACTGATGCTTTTGTGATAGTTTCAGGAAGTGCTTGACCAGGAGTTCAACTAAGAACTTGATTACACCTTTCGAAGATCCTGAACGAGCCTTTCATTCGCTTAAAAGGCTTTTCAACACAAAAAGCTTTGATATTTCAAGTTCGTTCGAGCTTGATTATTTTTCTGAAGAGAAAGAGGAAGAAGAAACAGAAACAATGACGGAAAACACTACTATGGAGGAATACATGAACAATACCCGTGCTGATTACAGTTCAGGAGTTGCTAGACCAAAGTTTGATGAAAAGTCAAAGTTTGAGTTGAAGGGTCAGTTTCTCAAGGAGCTAAGAGAAAATGCTTTCAGTGGAATAGAACATGAGGATGCTAATGAACATGTTGAAAAGGTCCTCGAGATTGCAGATTTGTTTACTACAGAAGGAGTCTCTGACGATCAGCTCATGCTAAGAATCTTTCCAATTTCGCTTAAAGGAGCTGCTAATAAGTGGCTAAGGAATGAACCTGCTAGTTCAATCACAACATGGGAAGATTTTAAGAGCAAATTCCTAAAAAGATATTGTCCACCTGCTAAAACCGCTAAAAAGATGGAGGCTATCAATAGTTTCAAGCAAGAGCCTGATGAAACTCTTTATCAAGCTTGGGAACGATTTAAAGACCTATTAATGAAATGCCCTCAACATTATCTAAGTCCAATGCAGGAGATAATATTGTTCTATCAAGGATTGGACGTGCCTACTAGACAAATTTTGGATGCTAAGGGAGCTGTGCCTCAAATGAGTGCAGCCAATGCTAGGAAAGCTATCCAAGAAGCTGCTGATCATTCTCAAAAATGGCACGATGGAACCTCTACTAGATCTAAGAGCAGCACTAATTTTGACGGGTTTGCTGCTATTCAAGCTCAATTGGATAAAATTAGTAGAGAGATGAAGAAGCGTGATGAGAAAGTCTATGCTGCCCAAGTTGGATGTGAAAAATGCGAAGGACCTCACTACACTAAAGATTGCCCTAATAAGAATGAAAGTGAGACATTTGAAGAAGCATACTACACACAATTTGGACAACCATTCCGACCTTCAGGAAGATTTAGGGAAGCTACTCTGGGATACTATCAAAAGAACAACTTTAATCCCACTTATCAAGAAAGGAGGCAGACTTTAGATGACACTTTAAAGAAAATTATGGCCGATGCTGCTAAAAGACATGAAGAGAACACTGCTATGATCAAAGAAATCCGAGCTTCAACGGATACTATTACAAGAAATCAAGGAGCTTCGATCAAAGCATTGGAACAACAAATTGGACAAATGAGCAAAGTTCTTCAAGAAAGGGGATACGGAAGTTTACCTAACTCAACTGAAACCAACCCAAGAGATCATGTCAAGGCCATAAGCACCACTGAAGAAGTCACGCCTAACATACCCTTTCCTAGAAGATTGATGAATGGTAATGATGTTGCAAGGCCCGAATTTTTCTTTAATTCTTCAATCAGTTTAAGGAGGTTACTAAAAGAGAAGACAAAGATTGAAGAGGAGATCAAGGCTACAATGAAAGAAGAGAGCTCTGCAACCGACTTACATGTCTTGCCTCATAAAGAAAAGGACCCAGGAAGTTTTACTTTACCTTGTTCAATTAATGATATATCTTTCAATAATGTGTTAGCTGACTTAGGAGCTAGTGTTAGTGTAATGCCCCTTATGACATTCACTACCCTAGGACTAGGAAAATTAGCACCAACTAAGTTGCTTATTGAATTGGCTGATAAAACGGTAAAACGGCCTGAAGGGATTGCTAATAATGTGCTAGTTATGATTGACAAGTTTGTTTTCCCTGTAGACTTTGTTATATTAGATATGCCCGAGGATGTTAAGATTTCTTTAATCCTTGGAAGACCTTTCTTGTCTACCGCCCATGCTAAGATTGATGTGTTTAAAAGAAAAATCTCATTAAGGGTAGGGAATAATAAACTAGTCTATAAGTGCCAAAATCCTGTTAAAAGCATAATTAGAGGCGTCTATATGCTAGGATTAAGGGAACGTATGGACCTTGATCTAGAAGCTAGGTTTATGGGAGAAACCTTGGTAAATAATGAATCACTTGAGACCTATAGTGGAGACTACATTGAATTAAATGATCTTAATTTACCATTAGGAATCAATGATCAATTTATGGAGGATTTAGAACCCGAAATTGAAGAGGGAGAAATTATGGATATACCTAGAATTAATATGATCAACACTAAGAATTATGATGAATTTGAAGGATATCCTAGTTTCTGTGATTATGGTAGAAAGATCCATGTAGATTGTGCTTATAATTTACAATTTCCTTGCATGATAGGATTTAAACAGGTTAGTGCCAACTTTTTCCCTATTTTACCAAATAATGTAATGTCAAAAGATTTCTATAATTCTATAATGAAAAACAAAATTGAGTATAAAGGGAAAAACGTAGTTGGAGTGTTCATGAATGTACCTATTTTTGTTGGGAATTTAACTATTGTTACAGATTTCACCGTGGTGGAAAACATGGATGCTTATCGTGATGATGAGATGGGTGACGTGATCGTTGGGAAACCATTTTGTAAGGAGGTCGAAATTAACGCTAAAAGATTTGAAGGAAAGATCACCTTTAAAAGTGGAAGCAACGTTATCACTTACATGATGCCTCGTGCTCACCCAAGGTTTAAACATGCCCCTAACAAATTTTGTTACAAATATACACCATTTCTTTTTGTAGATGAAAATGACGCTGAGAAAGGGATCGAGTATCCGTACCAAAAGATGAAAGGATTCTACAAAGGTGTACTTGAATTGGGGCCGAAATATGTTCGTGACGAAGTAATTCGCAACTACATCGTGCACGGACATGTGGGGATCAATAGATCTGAATAAGGAGCTGAACGTGAGTCTAACTTGAAGACTCTGGAATAAAGACAAGTGCTGACCGGGAGACAACCCAAAATTTTTTTACTATTCTGTTTTGTGTCGAGTCTGTCAAGCCCGCAGAAGATACGGCGCATCTCCATCCTAAGATGCGACGCATCTCCTGCACTGGTCATATCTTATTTTATTTTCTACATTTTTATTTTTAACTTTAAAAACTTTCTGTCAGTATTTTAATGCGGCGCATCCCTGGTTAAGGATGCGACGCATCTTCTATTTTGATTCGTATTTATTCCAGGCTCGATACGGCGTATCTTCTTCCATAAGATACGGCGTATCGACTGACCTGATGATTTTCAATTTAATTTTTTACGTTTTATTTTTACTAACTACTAATGTATTATGCAAGTTTGAACCTTCTTAACTCAGGTGTGTTAAAGTCTTGATGGTATTATAGATTCCTGCATTTCTTGTGGATACATCAAATATGAAGCTTAAACGTTATCATCCACAAGAAAGTTGATTTTTGCTCTTATACAAATAATGGAGGATCATACCGAGCAAATCTCAGGGGAGTTTTTCTGTTCTAATTCTTTTATTTTCCAGTTTTTAATCTTTGATACAAACAACGAGGACGTTGTTTAACTTAAGTGGGGGGATTGGAGAATTAGAACACTTACTTGTCCTTAACTTTTTCAAAATATGCTTAAAATGTGCTTAATATATCGAAATTTAAATTTTTAGCATGTTTTTGTTTAAGTCTAAATTACATAGCTGCACACATAACATTATTTTCAAAAATTGTGAACTTTTCAAAATTCACAAATCTATGAGTGTGCTGGTGACTTGTAAACTTTAGAACTTGGCTTGTATACTATTCGAGACCACCATAATAAGTATTATTTACATAATTGGAATGACTTGTCTAAATTGGTAAATTTCTAGGATTACACCCAAATAGACTTTATATGTTATGTGATATTAGCTAACTACACTGGTTAGTTAACCCCCGTATAAACCTTTTGTTACTCTCACTTTTAGAGTAAGATACCCCTAGAAAAACACTCAGAGCCATTCCTTTCGTTTCTTACACCTTTGTTATAATGTTTCGTTACACCCTTACACCTTAGCCTACCCTGTAGATTAAAATCCGTGGTTGGTTAATTGCTTTAGGCAAAGTGTGTTTCCTTACATTACCTGTGTTCGCGTGCGTAATTCATTATCTTTGGTTGAGTCAGGAAATTGCACAATGCAATTGGTATGAAAGTAAATATTGTATATCTTTGAGTTTATTTTTCGTGTGTTTACTACTTTCGCTATTACAGTTATTTCTGAAAGTATGAAAAGTATGAAAAAATTATCCGGAAAGAAAGTGATAGAAAAGTTGTGAAATTTTACACATTGAATTGAAAAAAAAATCAAAAAAAAGAGAAAAAGAAAAAAGAAAACGAAAGAAAAAGTTGGAAGTTTGTTTTAACCAACTTATGTAAAGTTTTGTATTAAGTGGTCGATATCACCACTATTTGTTGTATATTATATTTATGGATTGAATGGGAGTTGGCCGTTATGGGAACGCCAACTAAGGTTATTCTTTGATTGAGATCTTGTTGAGTATAATTCGTGTCTACCTAAAGCGTGAGTTATTCAATGATATGAGTCTTATTCATGGGATGGTTGGGAAAGTGATTAACCACACTTAGGATTTTAATTTATCTGTTTTGTTTATTTTTCATTTTACACCAATTTGTATCCCAAATATTATCCATACCCTATATTATTCTTTATCCAAACCTTTGATTTATTGAGATTAGGGATTTGAGCAATCTTAAGTATCGTAGTCGTGGATTCGGCTATGTATTTATGATTTTGTCGCCCTTTTTGATATAATATTATTGGTAAAGATTACTTGGTCCTATCTTTAGCCTATTCGAGTTAAGGATTTGAGCAATTGCAAGTATCGTGTTCGTGGATTCGATCATGTATTTGTGATTTTGCCGCCTTTTCTGGAATTTGAGATCGATAAAGATTAAGAAGAATTATTAACCCTTAACCTACAAACCCTTTTTACCGCTTTAGACTTGTTATTCCTTGGCTTTAGTGGGGGAGATGCGTATACTTGCCAAGCTTATGATAGAATATTCGTCACGACTGGACAGTTAAACGATTAGATTTGCTTTAATCAAAATATTTTATTTTATTTCTAATTCGTTAAGTGTTTGGTTGTGCAATTATGACAAAACGAATACATGCTTAAGTATAAAAATAAATCCTAATATCTTTTAGGATACATTTTCATATGATTTATTCTAAGGTTTACTTGGGGACAAGTAAAGTTCAAGTGGGGGGATATTTGATGAACTCAAATAAGTACATTTTATTACCATCATTTATCCTATTTATTTGACTTGTTTTATTATATTATCTGTGAGAATTGATACGTTAATGTTTACTTTTGTAATTCTCAGGTAAAAACAAGTACTATGTGAAACTTGGCAATTTTGGACTAATTATGGAGCAAAACAAGCAAGAAGTTAAGAGTCTATTGAAATGTACAAGATCAAGATCATTCTGCTCCAGATACGCCGCATCCTACTTCTTACATACGGCGCATCACTATCAAGATTTCACTAGTTACGATCCAAGACAGCAAAGGACATGCGCCGCATAGAGAAATGGAGTTACGCCGCATCTTAAGGCGGTATACGAATATTCCTGAATATATTAATCTTGGACCCCACGCGAAGTTAAGTCAATGCGCCGCATCTACTTATTCAATGCGCCGCATCTAACCCTCAGACAGAAACTATAAATACCCCAAGGTCAGACGAATTTCAGAGGTTGGACAGTGCAATATACCTAGTACGAGACGTAGCAGAAGACAGCCGAATTCAGACGCATTAGCAGCACAAGACACACCTTGAACGAAGATACAAGAGCTGTAAGAAGGTCCTGCATGTATTCAATTCATTAAGTAGTTTTGTTTTATTGTATTAGTACACTTTAATTCATCAGGATTGATGGGCCGATTCCATGTGACTACGGAAAACCATGGGCACCCCTTAAAATTGCTTTCCCATTAATTAAAGTTTATATGTTGATGTCTTTGGTGACTTTTATTAGTGCATTGATAACCTCTGTGTCTAGCTGAGCATTGCTTGGGTCGCCATGCCCCTTCCTCGCCTATTTGTTTTAGCTTGTCTTTAATAAAAAGGATAGACATAAGTAATCATTAAGGGTTTACTCGCCGATAAGATTAGAGCCAACGAGAAAGGTTTAACTCTCAGTGCGTCGCATCGAACTATACACTTCATATAAAACTAGCAATAAAACAAGTGACAAACTACTTAATTATCAGGACAGGTCTTCTTATTGTCTCAAGTATTTATCTGTGTACGTGTGTGCTAATCGCTGATTCGTGCCTATTAGTTTAGTTTATATTTAATCATAACCAAACCGTGCCAGTCTCTCAGGCTGAACCCCCTTGCGTTAGATTAGGTTGTATAGCTAACTTAAGATATTAAAATATTGATTAGAATAACTAGATAATATGTTCCACTCTTAGTGATCGACACTCTACTTACCATTATATTCATACTGATCGGGTACACTGCTCGTTAAAGTGTGTGTTATTGATAAGTCGGCTAAATATAAATTTAAAACTTGAATACTGCTAAAACCACAACGACAAACCGTGGATATAAAAATTAGAGCATAACGCACACGCATCAAGTTTTTGGCGCCGCTGCCGGGGAGTGAATTGTTATTATTTGTTAATTTGATTAGTATTTTAATTAGGTTTTTCTTTTTAATTTTTAGATTCTAACCACTAACCCCGTTGTATATTAGATAAATTGCATTCATTGTATTATTTTGCATATTTTCTGTTTTTGTGTGTTTTTATTTTCTTTAAATTTTGTTTCTTTTTGTTTGTTTTTATTTTTGTTTTTCTTTTTATTTTTCTGTACTTTGCTATCGTTGTACTGAGCTGATTCAAACGATACGGCGCATCTGTTTTCACAGATACGGCGTATTGCGTTTAATTTTTATAAAATACAACCCGTTTAATAAATTCGATACGACGCATCTTTCCCCAAGATACGGCGTATTCTGTTTTAATAAGAAATTTTTCTAAACGATAACGCCATACGACGCATCTGTTTTTGCAGATACGGCGTATTTATTATTTTAAATTAAAAACAGTTTTTTGAATTATTAAACAGATACGACGCATCGATTTTTATCGATACGGCGCATCTTCTAAATCAAAAATCGGTTATATTTGCTAAAATTAGATACGTTGATTTTTGATAATTAAACTGATACGGCGCATTCTAAATTATAAGCGGCGTATCTGTTTTCTGAATAAAAGTCTGATTAAATTTTAACGATTATAAGATACGGCGTATCCAACTTTCTGGATACGGCGCATCGACTGCAGATATCAGTAACTTTTATTTTTCGTATTCCGTTTTTCGTTGTTAATTTTACTAATGCTTTTGTGATAGTTTCAGGAAGTGCATGACCAGGAGTTCAACTAAGAACTTGATTACACCTTTCGAAGATCCTGAACGAGCCTTTCATTCGCTTAAAAGGCTTTTCAACACAAAAAGCTTTGATATTTCAAGTTCGTTCGAGCTTGATTACTTTTCTGAAGAGAAAGAGGAAGAAGAAACAGAAACAATGGCGGAAAACACTACTATGGAGGAATACATGAACAATACCCGTGCTGATTACAGTTCAGGAGTTGCTAGACCAAAGTTTGATGAAAAGTCAAAGTTTGAGTTGAAGGGTCAGTTTCTCAAGGAGCTAAGAGAAAATGCTTTCAGTGGAACAGAACATGAGGATGCTAATGAACATGTTGAAAAGGTCCTCGAGATTGCAGATTTGTTTACTACAGAAGGAGTCTCTGACGATCAGCTCATGCTAAGAATCTTTCCAATTTCACTTAAAGGAGCTGCTAATAAGTGGCTAAGGAATGAACCTGCTAGTTCAATCACAACATGGGAAGATTTTAAGAGCAAATTCCTGAAAAGATATTGTCCACCTGCTAAAACCGCTAAAAAGATGGAGGCTATCAATAGTTTCAAGCAAGAGCCTGATGAAACTCTTTATCAAGCTTGGGAACGATTTAAAGACCTATTGATGAAATGCCCTCAACATTATCTTAGTCCAATGTAGGAGATAATATTGTTCTATCAAGGATTGGACGTGCCTACTAAACAAATTTTGGATGCTAAGGGAGCTGTGCCTCAAATGAGTGCAGCCAATGCTAGGAAAGCTATCCAAGAAGCTGCTGATCATTCTCAAAAATGGCACGATGAAACCTCTACTAGATCTAAGAGCAGCACTAATTTTGACGGGTTTGTTGCTATTCAAGCTCAATTGGATAAAATTAGTAGAGAGATGAAGAAGCGTGATGAGAAAGTCTATGCTGCCCAAGTTGGATGTGAAAAATGCGAAGGACCTCACTACACTAAAGATTGCCCTAATAAGAATGAAAGTGAGACGTTTGATAAGTCGGCTAAATATAAATTTAAAACTTGAATACTGCTAAAACCACAACGACAAACCGTGGATATAAAAATTAGAGCATGACGCACACGCATCAATAAGCTACCCTATTAGTATAAAAGGAGGCCTCTAGGTCTTCATTTATACACACCTAAAATAAAAGCATTCTTTGATCTTCTCTCTTACCCTCTAAAAAACGTCCAGCACCCCTTGTAAGGGAGTTGGCCTTTGTTTCTTCTCTACGACTAGCATTCGTGTTTAGTTCGTAAGCTCGTGGGTTAAGCACTAGCATCCTAACGCTCTCGTTAGACGTGTAGTGTGAGTTTTCGATAGAGATCAACTCACTATAGTTGATTAGGGTTTTGTGGTGATACGAGATCCATTGAAGTGTTCGTAATCAAGATCAAGAATTGGTGGTTATCTATTTTTCAATAGATTCGAGGTTAGTATTTATTATATGTTTTAATTATGTGTTTTAATTCATAACATTAAATATAGATCCATCCGCTGCGTACTCGTGGTATTGATGGTTTAATCAATATGAATTCCTAACAATACCAAGTGTCATATAGTTCACAATTAAATTCTCAACAAATAATCCTGCAATTTCAGAGGATAAATCACTAGCTATATAACTGGCCTTCATACTCCAACACAGCCTTCGTTTAGCTTTGGAGTTTGGACCATCATGAGATTTCACATGTTCTATAACAACCGCAAATTTTCCACGTCCTTACTCAACCTTAAGCTCGAGATGATATGTTTATTTAGTTATGTGTTCACTTTTATGTGTGTTTGTGAGCTAGATCACACAACGCGAGTCGGCACAAATAAACCTAATAACATGTGAAATATTGGTTTTTTTTTTTACAAGATAACACGAACATAAACGTATTTATAGTCATTTTTAATGGAAAAACAATTTTAAAAATATTGGCGCAACCTAGAAAGTCATACGAGCACTTTTAGTACACTAAACGAGCCCGAGAACACTTTTATTGGAAGTTTAACAAAATTACGAGAGTTGTCCTTGTAGGGCACTAGGGTTTTCACTAAAGTTCCTAAGGGACTATATAAACCCTACTTATAACCATTTAGGGTTATAACACCCTCTTTGCTTCTCCTAGCCGCCACCACCACTTCTCCCACCGTCGGCCACCACCACACCGCCACCACTAAACACACCCTTGTGATCTCCTTAGTTTGTTTAACCACCACACGCGCCCTAGAACTCCACCACCTCTATTTACGCGCCACCACCGTTTCCTTTTGTTGAAGATTTGTATAGATCCGTGAGAGAAAAAGGTAGGTCACACCGTTTTCACACTCGTGTGATACGGTGTGGGTGTAAACTCGTGTATAACGAGTTGTAAGAATTAGTTCGAGTGGGTTTTGGGTTGAAACAAAGGGTTATCTTTTTAAAAAGCTAAAAACTAAATTAATAATCGTTTGGTGTCATAGTACTAGTCTCGGTTTTGTGTTTGGGTTCGAGTCCGAGTCGTGTGGTTGTGGTATCAAGCTTAGGTCGAGCTTATGGTGTGTTTGGTTTAGCTTATTAGCTTTTTATTTGTTTGTTCTTGTTGTGATTCGAATGGGTTGAATACCCTTGGTGGTTCTATGGTCGAGTTTAGATCTAGACCGAGTATACTTGTTAATTTTTGTGTTGATTTAATTTTGGAAGTGTTTATGGTCCGTTTGGATTTGTGGCCGAGAGACCTACGGGTCCGAATGGTTTGTTTGTGGTGTTCACAGCTCGAAGCCGAGACCGTAATGGTCTTGGCATAGTGATGATACTAATATTGTTGTTGTTGTGTTGTTGAGACTTGAGACTTGGATTTTGATTTGAGATATTCGTTAACAAGCCGTAGGTTTAGGGCCGTTAACTATTGTCGATATATTGGACATTTGATTGATATTGCGAGGTTGAAATACTAATTGTGATGTTATGAGCCAAGTCGAGTGTCATCGAGACTTTTTAGTCTCGGCGTGGCCTCGACAAGCCGAAGCAATGCTTATTAGACTTTATTTGGACATTTGGATATTGTGGTTGACTATTTGACCCGAAAGATAATGAAACTCGGATTCGTGACTCGAAACGGATAATAACTCGAGAAATATTTATTTGGAAATATATATAACTAGAAATGGAATATTAATAATAACGGCTAAGTACGTGAAATATTAATTAACGAAAACTTATTTTGTTACTTAATATTTAACGGAAGTTTATAATTTTAAAACGAGAGGTTACAAATAGAATTTTTTAAATAAATGAGAGTTATTAAAAGTTTCGAGGGCACGCGAATCGAGAAATACCATTGATGGGAATATTAATGTTTATGTGGAGACCTTGTTTTGTGAGTCGTTTATGTTTTGGTCAATTGTTTGGCGTGAGTTCACTTGAGTCATGTTGCGTCTTCACTGCACACACGATGATACCAAATGCTAGTAAATGGATATAACAAGGAGATCTTGGAATCGAAATGGAATATACTTGGGGATAGTTAACTTTTGGAAACCGTTATACTTTTGGATATACGTTAAGACAAGTTTATATTATTAGGTCGTGCCGAGTCCGTAGTGCCGTGACGTGTCAGCTGCTGTCGTGCCTTACTATTGTTGATTTGTGTTTTGTGCAATGTTTGATTGAGGTGAGTTCTCATAGCCCCACTTTTTTTAACGTGTTTTACCTTGGGTGGAAATGGTACTCGATGCTTTAGAATGTTTTCATGCTGTGATCTACTGTTTTCATAATTTTGAGCAATGTGTGTGTTTTGATTGCAATATGTGCCTTACTGTGTGAATTCAAATTGTGTGACTTGGCTTGAACGTGCGCAACTGTTTAGTGATGCATTGTTAGTATAATTTTGGGAAGTGGCACCCAGTATATCATTTTGGGAATTGGCACCCAGTACATCATTTGGGAAGTGGCACCCAGACTATGAGTGGAACAATTATGCGTGTGTAGTCTGAGATAGTTTGCGATCTTTACTATGGCTCACTTTTGTATATCTTGCTCACTGTTGTCCTACACTTCATTATTCACAACTTCGTGGTTTAACTTCTAAACCTACGAGCTCACCAACTTTATGTTGACATTTTCGAGTATCCATTTTCAGGTACTAAGACTGAAGTTGCACTAGAAGGTTGAGTATTGGCCTGGCTTAGCAAGACTTAAGACAAGACCCCCCCCCCCCCCGGTTATATCTCGTGGAGTTTCATTTTGATATTTTCTAGTGATGTTGTTTAACTTGGAGACTTATGTTTATTTTGGATCCTTGTTCTTATCCCGGTTGTGGGAGTTTGCGACTATTATCTGTCTTATGTTATACATTTAATATTTCTCTATTGCGACACCTTGTGTTCTTGACTAATAAGTCATACCCTGTAAATGCCCTTCCGCTGCACCATTGTTGGGGTGTGACATGTTCATTGGCAGTGGTTGAAGTCGTTGAAGATGTATAACTACCAATTAATGATTTCGGACATCATTTTCATTTTCCCATTACCTCATTAATTGAGGAATGGTTTCATCATACCCATTCCCCAATTAATGTATAAAAAGTTCTTTCATCTAGGTTTAATGAGGTATGGACATCATACCCATTCGCCAAATAATGTGTCTTGTAGTAACAACCGTTGATATGGTATAGGCTGACATTCTTTCTTTCAGAACAAATGAGGAACTTTTTATATATGGGGAATGGGTATGATGAAACCATTCCTCAATTAATGTAGTCTAAGTGATTTTTAGTCTTTTAACCCGATGTATAAAAAGTTCCTTCATCTAGGTTTAATTTTTATTTTTAATTAATGTAGTCTAAGTGATTTTTAGTCTTTTAACCTCATTTGTTTTGAAAGAAAGAATGTCAGCGTATACCATATCAACGGTTGTTATTAAGTTCCACGTCACCATTTACTCCTTCCGTCTCAAAATAAATGTTTACTTTCATATTGCATAAAGTTTTAAAAATTCTCAATAACTACATTTTCTTCCAACCAAATATCATCTTTACCTACTAAAATCACTTTTGATTGGTTGAAACACAAATGAACGTTTATTTTGTGACATTTCAATCCCAAATAAAAAAGTGCACATTTATTTTGGCACCTCGGAGTGTATAAGTTAAAAGTTTGCAAATATATACTTCCTCTTTTATGTTGTCTAAAATATTTTACAAGAGCTGATTTGTTGCTAGGATTGATAGGATTCTTGATTTATTGCTTATTGATCCACCAGCCTTAATTGAAGGTGTTGAAGATGAGCTAGTTTGGAGAGTGCCTAACTGTAACACCCCAAAAATCAGGATTTGCGGAAGCATACATATTTGGGTGCTACTAAATCGATAATCACAACACAAAAATATAGAGAACGGATTAAAATCCATTTTAAAATAGTTTACATTTCAGAAGTTAATTGTCATACATCAAGTTCAATTCAATTCAAAACAAAGCCCATTTAACATGACTGTCCCAAATCAGAGTTTAACGCATAAGGAAAAACATTTCTAGAAATTTTATGACCAATGTCATGCCCTGCCTTCAATGAATACATTCTCAAACACCTGAGAAAAATATGCAAAAAGTCAGCTAACGCTGGTAAGTTCATATGTTTATAGTAAATAAGCACATATGGATCATAGCAAATAATTCAGCAATCACACTCATACTGTATGCTAACACTAAGCTCATCCAACCGAAACTAGACAAACAATATGCCAAGCTGGCATAGCAAACAAAGGGTGCCCGCGAGTGTTAATCCCCAGACACTCGGCAAAATCGGACATGGTATACGTTCGCGTTGACCTGTCGGGCCAACCAAATGGGGGAGTCACCCCCAATAGATCTATTTATATCGTACGCGCTTCCCAGCAGGAATTGACGGTTGATGATAGTGGGCGCAATGGGATTCAAACATACTTAGGTTATCCGCATACCAGTGTGTATAAAAAAACAAAGTTCAATTTGGTCCATGAAAACAGTTTTGCATGTTTCTCACCCCAAGGTTTATAAAAAAAACAATACGTATAAAAATGGGGCTATAAACTCACCTTAATAATAATAGCAATCTGCTAGTCAATGATAACACAGTGCAATCGCTCCGACACGCGACCTAGATCATTATGGTAAGTCTTAGCGAAATATTCGTGTTTTAAACGTTTTAACTCATTTGAAAGGTTTATGTGTGTCAAGTGCTCGTGTATTTCTTGCTTGCTGTGTGGTAAGGTACATTTCAAAATAGTTTATCGTATAAGACTCTTTGGTGATGGCTCATGGTGAAAGTGTACGGTGAAAATACGTGCGACGGAAACTTCCGTGTTTAGTGCTTGCCGTCGCAAAATACGTAAGTAATATATATATATATATATATATATATATATATATATATATATATATATATATATATATATATATATATATATATATATATATATATTAAATAAGGTTTAATAATTAAATATTTAATTAATTAGAGCTTAATATCAATCAAATAGATATCGAAAAATTAATATGATAATGGTGATAGTGGGGTATTATTATATTATAAATATTATAATTATTTATAATATAATGACAATTATAAAGGAATTTATAAGTATTTAATTTAGAGAAATCAAATAAAGTGTAAGTGTATAAATATATAACATATATTTATAAGTCTCATAAAGTCTAAAAATATTAATTTAGAAGAATTAATATTTTTAATGATAAAAATAATTCGTTTCGTCTTTTAGTCGGTTTCATCCGAAAATATTCTAAGTGTCGAAATTTTAGAAAATCGGGCATGACCCATTCGTTTATTCAGACATTTCCATTTTTCCCAAATGTTGCAATTTCCTCAAATAATCCCTTTCGTCATTATTATTTGCAAATCTAGTCCAACGTATATATAATTTAGGTCATAAAAGTCAACGTTTAGTAAATTTTTTTCCCAAAAGTCAATGAAAGTCAACAAAACATCATATTGGGCCAAAAAGCCCATTAAAGAGCCAACTTGGGCTTAAAATGTGCCAACGAGTCCAAAATGGTTTTTAATCGATATATAACGTTTCGATACGTAAAAATATTTATAGTAAGTTGGAAAACATTCCAAAACTCATTTTTGTCATCCAAAATCAATATTGGGCCGAATAGTCCCTTATAAGCCCAATAGTTCTATTTTTGTCCAAAACTAATATAAACCTTTTAAGTTACGTTATATATATCTTTAAGTTTTTAAATGATCAAATAAGCACTTTAAATAAGCCATGGGTCAAAAAGTCAAGGTAGGCCGAAAATGAGTTGGGCTCGGCCCAACTTGTACCGTACATGTCATAAACCCAAAAACAAGTTAAAACCTTTAGGCCCTTTTAGTCCGAATAGTTTTCGTAACGATGTTTTAATTAACCAAATAAGTACTTATTAATAAGCAATTAGGTCAAATGGTCAACCATGGTCAAATTTCAGTGGGCTCGGCCCAAGGAGTGTCGTACGACCCAAAAACCCAAAAAAAATAAGTCGAAACAATAAGCTAGAGCTTATTTCAATAAGCTATTCCAAATAAGCCATTAAGCACAAAATTCACCCTTTCACCACTAGAGCCAAAATTTTATGTTTTTCAAAACCCCAATAATTATTTATTTTATAAGTGAGCCAATTTGTATATAAGCTTAAATAACCATTTATTTTGCTTAAACTCGCGTAATTAGCACTAAACACATTTGTATCATCAAACTAGTACCACAAGTAATAAGATTTACCACACAAGCAAGAAATGACATAATTTGTATATATGTTTCAAAAAAAGTCGAGCACTAGTATTTATACACCAAACCCTAGCTTTTTCAATTTAGCAAAACATACATAATAAGCACTTGGTAACATTTTTAAACATCACAAGAACATGTAAAATGCAAGATTAGATGAGTTTGTGAGTGTCCTTACAAAGGGTGTGTTTGTACGAGAGGTAGAAAGACCAAGAACAACCCAAATTGCTTCAAATTTACCCAAGACACGTTCCAAATCACCCCGAGAGCTCAAAAGTACACCTTGATTATCTTGAAACTCAAAGAATTTTTGTAGATCTTGATTTTTATTGATGGTTCGACTAGGGAAGGTTTGACAGAAATGATAGCAAGTTTAGATGAGATAAATGTGTGTGTGTTTAAGAGGGTGAAGCATTTCGGGTATAAAAACAAAGTTTTCCTATGTCATAATCCACTAACATATCAAGTGTATCAACGTTTTGTCCGCATGTGGGGGGTTAGGCGGCAAACAACACATAGGAGGGGGAGGGAAAATATTTTGCTCCTCATGGGAGTATCGTGTGTCGGTTTAAGCTTAAATGTTACCGTAAAGTCCCGGTTTGACTTTTTGGACACGTACACGCAAAATAAAGTTTTTATCGACGTTTTCGTCAGAATAATAATAAAATATTATTATTTGCTCAGAAATGCATTTATTTGACCGCTACCATATATACTGTAGTGTCGGCACGCGTGTGGGGTTGCTTTTCAGTAAATGCGAGAAAGCTTCTCAGTTAAATACGAAACTTGTCAGTAACTATCAGAAATAGAATAATTTACGCTTACTGACAAAAATAGACCATTTTTAGCAGTGACTGTAAGCTACAGTATGCGGGATAGCTCCCCAAAATTGTTCAGAAATGCTCAGAAACATGCAGTTACGCATAGAAATGCTCGGCTTAAAAATAATAAATAAATATTTATTATTAACTTAAAGTGTGAAAATTACCATTTTTCACACTAACGGTGAGTATAAACTGTTGATATAAATAATGCCTAAAAACGTTATTAACATCTTTCGATATCTCTACGTTTTGATAATCACAAAATGTAAAATCATTAAACGAAAGATTATGACGTAAACAAGTATTTAGTTGTAAATATCTATTTTGACAACTCAATCACTTAAGGTATGAATAAACAAATGCTTAATGCATTATATGATCAAAGGAACATTTTCTTAATCACTTGATTTTTTATAAAATGACACAAACATTTTATATCTTTTAGAAAATCATTTTTGGTATTAAATAAAAATGTTTAATCCATTATAAATTTATGAATTCAAATTTTCAACCAAAAATGGCAAAAATGTTCCAGAAAAACCTTCCCCACAAAAAGACAAAACTGACCAACGTTCGGGTAGGGCGGCCCCCTTAATTTTACTAGGCGGTCCCCTTAATTTTAAGGGGGCCGGCCACCTATTTAAGGGGACCGCCCCGCTCCTCCAGCTGTCAGATTTTGCCTATAAATACTGGTTCATCTCTGGACTTTTTCCTCACCTTTTGCACTCCAAACCTTCTGTTCTAATTCTCTCCTTTTCTTTCTAAATCCTTTCTAAATCCTTTGATCATATATTCTTAAGCATTGGTTTCTAAGTGATCCAAGCTTCTACCATCCAAGTGCAAAAGAAGAATACTCCTTCAACAACTAGAGAAGAAGTATTGCAACTTAGTATCATCTTGCTACCTAAGTTGTTTGTGTAAATCATTCATTCATTTGTGTATAAGTTGTGTATATTTGTTAGATAGGTGTGAACATAATTGTTTAGGCTAGATTAGTATGGTAGTGGTGAAGTTGTGAAGAAGTTAAGGTGTGTAAGTAGTGAAGGTGTAAGGAAGTAGAAGAGTACATAAATAGTGCTAGGTTGTGAAGTAGTTGTGAAGCTGGTGTGAAGAAGTTGTGAAGAAGTCGTGAAGTAGTTGTGAAGCCGGTGTGAAGAAGTTGTGAAGAAGTCGTGAAGAAGTTGTGAAGAAGTCGTGAAGCCGTTGTGAAGAAGTTGTGTAGAAGTTGTGAGATTGGTTCTAGCTACGATTAGAACTCGACATCTAGCTTTGTGTCGTTAAACCGGTGTAAGCAAAAGTTGTGTAAGGTTTTCTCCGCCATAAGGGAGTTTGTTGACATAGTGAAGAAAACTCTCGAGTTAGGTGCTCGGGGAGTGGAGTAGGGCAAGGAAGGTGTCCTTGTAGCCGAACCACTATAAATCTTTTGTCTCGCGGTTAGATCTTTCCATCTCTATCTTTCTTTTCATTTCATTACTTTACTTGCATTGTTTATTTAGATTTACTTATATTTGTTCATATTGTTCAAGAGAGTTCACATAAATTCGAATCTATGTTGTTTTTTTTTTTTTTTTTTTTTTTTTTTTTTTTTTTTTTTTTTTTTAAGTAAACAAAGTTTTCATAATAAAATTAAAAAGGCGTAAACTATTCAACCCCCCCTTCTAGTTTTCCACAAACGGTGAGTATAATACGTTTACCATTTCTCATGTCTGGGATTCTATTCGTGATAGGGCCAATCTGGTCTCGTGGTTTCATGTTGTATGGTTCCCTCAGTGTATCACGAAGCATGCGCGCATTCAATCTTTTGGCTTGTCGTTAATTACAAGCTGAAAACACAAGATAGGCTGAGGCAATGGGATGTCGGTCCTTCTAATGACTTAAACCTGCTTCGTTTTCCCTTAAGTGATAATCAGCATGATTCTAATGCTCACCTCTTTTTTGAGTGCCCATTTTCTTTACAGGTTTGGACAAGTGTTTACGCCCTAGGAGGAATGGATAATATTCCTCCTAGCTTGGAGGATGCTATTTCGTACCTTATACCGTTGTCTAAAGGTGGTTCTGCTCGTAGTGTGATATCTCGTCTTCTCCTTGCAGCCTCCTGCTATTCTATCTGGCATGAACGGAATTTGAGGCTGTTTAAGAAGAGGCTTAAGTCATATACACAGGTTTTTGATGATATTGTTACCATTGTTCGGTTGAAGATCCTCTTTTTTTTTTTTTTTTTTACAAAGAACTCTTCGTGGGTTAGAAGGATTGTGGATACATGGAAGTTACCTGGATCGGTGATCATTGCAAGCGGTTCAACAGCCTGATGGATTGTCATATTTGTTATCTGCTTTTGGGAGTTCCATGTGAGAGTTGACTCTTTTTCCTTCTCCAAGGTTTTACCAATGGGTTTTTACTTTGGAAGGTTTTTTAAGGAGACAGTCTCACATGGTTGTCTTGTCCTCCCTTGTTGGTATTTGGAGCATCTTGGAGTGGTTCGTGCTTTTTCCAAGAGGATGTTATGGGTGCTGACTACATTTTATACATTATTGATTATATAGTAGATTGTTAGTTTTGTGTTTATGGCATGTCATAAACACTATATAGTTGTTTACCAAGCTGTTACTTGGGGTTAATGTGGCACTCTGTTACATTCCATTTGTACTCAAACATTTTGATCCGGTCAGTTATTAATACATTTTACCGGGGTAACCCTTTACAAAAAAATATTTTATAATGAGCAAATCAATAGTATACTAAGAAAGCACTAATATTCATTACATCATCAGTGAAGTCTCATTACTGAACTACAAGACACATGAGTTCTTCATCCTTTTCTTTTTATTACTTTTTCATATGTTTCCTACCAAAGTTTCCATCTTCTTCATTTTACCATTCTCATGGTTTCCCTACGTATTGTCTCCACCCCCACAGATATGTAGCACCGAGCCAAAATAGAAGAAGCACAATAAAAAAACGATATGGATGATTATCAGTCCTTAAGATGCCTGATGAGTTTGACAAATGAAGAGGTCTTGTCGGATTTTGACTCTTTGTTCATAGTATCCATTTACTTCTTCAGGTACGTGACTTTGTTACGCCAACTAAAAACCATTTCTTCCAATGCATTTCCATTCTCCAGCAAGAAACGAGCTATTTCCAGTTTCTGTTTTTCTCCATTAAATTCAAGAAACTCGACTCTTTTTAGACGGCGAGTCAATATTTCTCTTGTTTCTGCCTCATCTAAATCCCAGTATCCCTTGGTCATTGAGATTTCCTAGATCATAAAAGCACTGATGCATAAGTAGTTGTTCTAAATGAAGTTCGAAATCCAGACAAAAGTTTGGATGTCATAATACGTTATTAATTGGCCTGAGTTTGAGGCTATTTACAAATATACCTTGTGTTTATACAGTATTTTCTCCCATTTGAGTTTAAGGTTTCAACACAAATATGTTTAAAGTCAAGTTTTTAATATACGATACAACAATGAATATGTGAAAAAGATGCTTGTACAGGTTTATAAGAAAAAACAATATAGTGTTGGAGATGAAAAGAACTTACCTCTTGAATGGTTAAATTAAGAGACTCGAGATTCGGAGAACATTTGAGGATGCAGATGAGTACATTCAAGGCAAAGTCATCAATCGTTGCTGTTAGATCCAATGTCTTTAGATTTGGAAGAGATGCGGGGAAAACTCTATGACATTCACTATGAGCGCACTGTTATAATATGACAAGAAAAATTTATAGATTAAATGTTCAAGGTAAAATTAGTAGTCATTTTACTGGGATAGTGTTTAGGATTGCCAGCTAAAACTACTTATGTGATTTTTCTTAGTAAAACAAGTTAACTCAAACAGTTTATAATCAATACAATTAAATTCACTAACAATATCATTATATCAAACTCTTTTAAGTTTGCTTATCTAGCTATTTTATGAAAGCGAAATAAACATATAATTAATAGTCTTAATAAGTAAGCGATTTTAGGTCAAGTCTTTTGTACGTAACAAAACCCTTTCAAAGTTTATGCTAAATGTTGCTGATAAATAATATGTGAAAAGAATAAGCATGTACCTGAACGAAGTAATGGTTAATGGATAAAGATTCCATATGAGAAACTTTAAGAAACAATTCACTTACGGGATGGCTTCTATTAACTTCGGCCACCAGAGGTATCACAGCTTTCTTCAAGGAGTCTAAGTTATTGAAATCATAATAATTAAATGTTCCACTTGCATACTCCAAAAGAATGAGTTTTGGGCAAGAAATCACAAGGTGGCGACAAATGCCCACACGATGAAACTTCTTTTTTAATAATGTACCATCATCACGAAGCTCTTCGTAATACATCAGATTGTGGGTACCAATTGTGAGAGTCTTGAGTGTCAGACTTGAGATAGAGAGAACCATAAGGGTTTTTATGACACAGTTTATTAATCTTAAATCCTCAAGCATTGGACATCTTTCCAGAAACTCGAAACGTTGTGGTTTAGTGGGGAGCTCCATGTTGTTTAACTCAAGGACCTTAAGTCTGGGAAACGGTGTTATATAATTTAACATCCTAGCAAAACTTAGACGACGTCTGTACAAATTCAGACTTAGTACCTCCAAGAAATCACAAGTTACGAAACAATGGGGCAACTCGATATCCTTACCATGCCTAGGGCTAAATGACAAGTGATTTTTTTTTAGGTTTTTGCTTCTATAGTTAATAAAGCCGCGTAAGTCCACCCTTCTATAGTTAACATATCGAAGTAGTTCAAGCAGCATAAACGAAAACTATCCAAACCTAGGGTTCTGTTTGATAAAACCGAATGCAAAAACTCATCAAATTCTTTTTTGTTACAATATGTCATATGTCTAATTAGTCCTCAAGAACAGTTTATGTCAATAGATGGAAGAGAAGTCCACAAATACCTCCATCGAGTCGATAGAATACTAGTTCGAACTGCCTCTTCTGTGGATTCAAGACTTGAAAGAATCAAATGTAGAATAGAATCAGGCAAGTTATTGATTTGATCCACCCGTTTTGATCGCTTGGATTTCTTCATGGGAGCTAACTATATTAGATTCACTTTGGTGAAATTGACCAAAAAGAAGTTCAAATAATACAGTTTGCAACAAGCCAACAAGACGGCGATATACATTACTAGTTGAGAATCTTTTAATTTCTCAGGGCCTAAACCTTACAAACCATGTGTAGGGCCCAACCTGGTGTTCCATGGTTGTATTTTTACCTTATGCCAAAAGGTGAAACCAGGATTAAAAAAATTTAAAATAATTAATAAGTTCTAGCTTACGTCAAAATAATTATGATTGAGATCTCTATCTTTACTACATACAAATTGTAGATTTTGTACTTAAAACTTTTTTTTTTCCGAACATTCAGTTGGGATATGACATCTGGGAAACCTCATTGAATAATAGTGAAGCCTTGCATGTACCCTAGACAACGAGATGTTGACCATGGGCCATTACAAGTATTCGGAGGGAAAAACTCCAAGAATTGTCATCCCTAAGAATCGAACTCAAGACCTTGGGTAAAACCGGGAGTGCCTCTGACCAGCTGAGCTGATCATCATTGGCATTTAAAACTTAAAAAAAAATAATAATAATAAAAATAAATAAATAAATCCTTAATCTCAATTCCTATTATCTCATTTAATTGTGTAGGTGGATTAGGCTATTTCCATGTTTTACACAATCTCATTTATGACATATATTCCGAAGTAAACTTCACACCCAATATTGCGAAGTCAACTTGCTGTTTTGTAAGAGGTTGCTACTATATGACCAAGAATTTATTTAGTCAATATTGAAATAATAATACATAAAAAGTTGATTGTTGGAATTAGCATTATTTTCCGCTTTTGATATAAATCATGTCAACTTATTTGTCAGAACCTGCGTTGTCGGCGTTACCATACCGGATGTTAATGGATGTTATGAGGGAAAGGTGCTTTTGGATTTTGGTGTTAAAAATAAGGATGCTGATGTGGCGCTATGTAGCTGCACTTTTTGGTGTTAATTGTGTTATAACACCTAACACTCTAACTAACTAACTAAATTAAATAATTTATAACCAGATTTATTCATGTATATAATGACTAATTGTGATTTCAAATATAACTTTTACTAATATGAGATTTCAGTTTAACACCAATTCATACAGTCCAAAGTTATAACTTTTATTTTTAGCAACAATCATTTTTTTTTTTTTTTTTCAGAAATTTGTTCTTAACAAATAATATTGTATAACTTTTCGTATACAACTTGTAAACATTTTACAAGTTATACACTCCAAACAGCCTCACTGATCCCATTTGCAACAAGAAGCCCTTCCAAGCAGCCACCTTCGTAAAAATATCAAGACAGCCCCGTTAAATTAAAACACTAATTCGGGAACTGACATATTAAAAGGCCCCTAAACGACTTTCGTTCAAACACCACTTCACAAGTATTGTCTGGTTTGGGTCACGGGAAAACAGACATATTCGGGAACATTAACCGGATACAAACACCACTTTCGTTCAAAAAATCATTCCGAATCCATACACCCCACTCGTCAAAAAAATAGCCCGATTCAAGCGCTCCATTCGCTCACAAAACAAATCAAAACACCTGTATGAGAGGCTGTTGTTGCAGGCAGGGGTTGGCAGCGAGAGGCTGTTGTTGCCAATGGGGTTTGGCTGGCGTTTGCTGGCTGTGGAGACGTTTGTTGGCTGGGAAAAGGCGTTTGCGGTGGGGCGTTTAGGGTTGTGGTCGGTTGGTGGAGGGAGAAAAGTATGGTGGTTGATAAGAAAGGATGTGTGAGGGAGTATGTGTTAGGGTTTGATGCGGAGGGACTATTGTTATTTTTCTTGTAGGCCACTGATATATCAAAACTAACTTATAGGTCATCTATTTATGTGTTTGTGTTCATTTATACCTATTTCATATAATTTATATATCAATGTGTTATGACGATCCTCTCCGTCACGCCTCGTGTTTCCGCCTAATCGGGGTGTGACAGTGTGATCTGTGATAAACATAATTATCCTCCTGCACAACATATGGAGGGGCATCCATATGCGAGTCAATTGTCTAAAGAAGAATATCAATTAGTTGAAGATTCGACAAAGAATTGAAGAATATGGAACCACAGCCTGACATATTGTCAATGATACAAGCGCATAATAAGGATAAAGTGTCAAAGATATATATAATGCACAATCTAAAATTCGCAAAGCCGAAAGAGTTGGAAAAAGTACCATGCAGGTAAAACAATAAACAACTATTTTTATGTTTCTTCTTTTATATATTTTCGATTTTTGATTTTGATTTTTTTTTTTTTTTCTTCAATAAATTAAAAGAAAAATTAATTATGAAAATTTCAACGCAGGTTTTTTTGTCTCTTTTACATTCTAATGGTTCTTTTGTCTCTTTTACATAAGACATTTTGCATAGCCTTTGCTTTTACAAGTGAATAAAAGATGGAAAACTATAAGTGGGTGTTATACTCACGGACAGAGAATTTGCTAAGTTAAATGCATGCGAAAAAGTGTTTTCAAATGCTACACGGTTATTGTGTAGATGGCACATTAGCCAAAATATTTGAAGAATGGTAGGCCATCGATCAGGAAGAAATGAGATTGGGTCTCATTTATTTCGGCATGGAATTTACTAGAAGATTTTTCAACGTGGATGTTGCACGTGGAGAACTACAAGCAACTACAATCAGCACTCGAAAAATTTCCACGTACCTTTTTCTCTATTTCACATTTATATTATATTATTTTAAGTTTTAAATATTTCTTTTATATTTTTCGCTATAGCACCTTATTAGTTTTTTAAACATTTCAGGCATTTTAAGTTATGTAATCGAACAATGTTAGCTTTTATAAAAAGTGATGGTCATTTGTGTTTTATTATTTTTGTAAAAGTGGTGTTGTTTAGTTAAAAGAATAGTCAATGGGCTTGAGTTAATCTAATAGGCAAAAAGTAAGCCCAAAGAAAAGCCCAAGCCCACCCAAGTTGTAAAACTATAAAAAGCCTCCAACCCTCCCATTTGGCAGGTTGGAGGTGTGTGTTTTATATGTGTAAGTTTCTCTCTCTAGTTTCTCTCACTAGAAATCATTCACCACACTTCACCATTGTGCCTCTCATTGATTGTAGTTGTAAGATAAGGTTAGATTTAGGCCATAACAAGTGGTATCAACAGCCAAACATTGATCTAGGGGTTTAATTTTTGATTTTCGGAACTGTTCTTAGCGATATTTCCGAGTTAGGAAATTTTTCTCCGAGTAAGTCCAAAAATTTCCGAGTTAGGAAGAAAAAATTTCCGAGTAAGTGGAAAAAATTCCGAATAAATGCAAAATTTTCCGAGCAAAGCTTCCGAGTAAGACCAAATTTCTTCCGAGCAAGGGTAAAATTTCCGAGCAAAAACTTCCGAGCAAGGTTTTTCTTCCGAGTTAGGATATTTCGAGTAAGGACTTCCGAGCAAATATTTCCGAGATAGGAATTCCGAGTAAGACCAAAATTTTTCCGAGCAACTCTTTTCCGAGCAAATATTTTCCGAGCAAGCATAAATCTTCCGAGCAAGGACATTTTTTTCGAGTTAGGAACATATTTTTCGAGTAAAAAGCTTTTCTCCTACTTAGAAATCCTCCTACTTAGGAATCCTCCAACTTAGAGATCCTTCAACTTAGAATCCCTTCAACAGAGTTTTTTTTTGCGGGAAAAGTTGAGTAAAATTTAATTTTTACAGGTGATTAAACGTTCAATTTTTACGCGAAATTCAAATTTTGGTATAACAGTGAAAATTTTGGCCCAAAATTCAAATTTTTAGGCCAAAATTCGAATTTTTTCGGTGAAATTTGGCGTCACAATTTTTAAAACTCAAATTTTTCTAACAACCTTAGAATTGCATTTTATGGTGTATTTCAAAGTCTGGTAGAGAAATTTTTCAAGTTCATTTTTGGAGGGAAATTAGAAAACTCGGGAAAGGACTTAACTTCAAACGAACATAACTCTTGAACCATAACCAACAACAAACACAACTCCTATTTCTTTGAAACGATCCAACATCAACTTTATCATACACAACTTCATCAATGGCAACTCACCAAGACGATATCACAACTGCTTTGGCAAATGGTTTTGCTTTGTTATCCAGGGCATTAAATATCCAACCACATAACAACAACCAATGGATTTCATCGTACACTGATAATACGCAGTTATATTTGGGACAAGAAGGTCAAATGGTTGATGTTATTCAGAATCCGCAAGGAAATGCTATGTGTATACAGACGGGGAATCAGATGCAATATGCAGGGCAGTATGCTGGAAACCAAACAGATCAGATTGTGACTCAGTATGGGGTTAATCAAAATGAGAATTATTGTTTTACGACTAAGATTCAGGAACCTACATCTGAAATTCACAATCGTAATATTGGTAGAGATTGCAATGTCAATGCAATGACGAAGCTTCAAAAGCTCCAATACATGTTGATGCTAGCCAAAAAGGAAGAGTCGGGAATACCGTTGACTGCTAAGGAACACGACTTCATGGTTACAACAAGAGTTAATGATAATACAACAGAAGTCACTGGAATCTCCAACTTTATGGCTCATCAGCAAGAAACAACATCATGTAGTGATTCTGAAACTCCTCCATCTTATGACACAGAACCACTTCATGAGGTACCACATTCGTTTGCTCATGAAAAGCCACATTCTGTGCCTCTCGAATCTAATTATGATACATATGTGGGGGAGCAAGTTAATAGCAATATTAACTGTGAAACTTCATATATGGATCCTAATGAAGTTCAAGTTGCACAAAATGATGCTAATGATGAGGAAACCCGTGCTTTCTTTGAATCATTACTTCATAATTGTCAAATTGAGATTGAAAAGGTCAAAAAGATCAATCGCGATGTTAAAGCCGCAAATGTGAAATTGACCACTGAGCTTGAGAGTTATAAGGATAATGCAAGAGCTTATGATTTTAATAACAAACGACAATCAGAACTTGAAGTTAGTTTAAGAACTTCTGAGTTAAGAGAAAAACATTTGCAAATCAAATTCGACACCTTAGATGTTAATTTGAATGTGCAAATCAAATCTCTAAACAAGGAAATTTCTGAATTAACCAACCAGCTTTCAAAACAAAAATCAACTTGTTCTAATCTTGAAAAAGAAAAGAAGGAGTTGAATGAAAGGTTTTCAAAACGTGAAAAGGATCTTCAAAAAGAGATCACTGACAAAAAGGAAACCATTGCAAAGTTGGAAGATTTACTTGTAAAAACGGGACATTCTGCGCAAATAATTAATTTGTTAATAAACGATAAAAACCCGATTTTACATACAATGAAGAAAGTGGCTATCGGTTATGAAAATCCTTATTATCTCAAGAAAGCTCAGAAAGAACAGAATGTGTTATATGATGGTACTCTTATAAATGATAAACATGATCCTATAGAGGTTCATGATTATGATGAAACGATCGAGCTTGCTCAGGAGAGTAGAATTAAAATGAGACAAATGAACCCAGAAATTAAACCAATAGACTATAACCAGCTCAACATAGACTATGGCGTTCATTTAGTTCCAAAAGAGTCACCACTGTTTTTCAAAAAACCAGTGGCTGTCGCAAAACGAATATTTGTCTCAAAACATCTGTCTAACATCGAACAAATGGCATCTAAAAACACTTGTGAAACAAGTGCAGCTAGACTATATTTGGTTGATCTTAAACAGAGAATTGAAACACTTCAAAGTATTGTGGCATCCAAAACAAACAGTAACAACAAAGACTGGTTTTCAAGTTTTCAGACTGAACTAAAAGGAATGTTTGACAAAGACATTAATCCACACATTGCTGCAATCTATGCGGTTGTTCAAAATGTGGAACACAATCTTTTGAAAGAGTCAGCAGAATTCGTTAAGGACCACAAATCCTTAGTGAATGAAGCTAATGAATACTTGGAACGCATAACGATTTTGGAAAAACAAAATGACTCTCTCTCCTTCGAAGCTCTATCGACTGATATTATGTCTATTATCTACCAAACATATTCTGTTGAGGATGATGAACGACTTCGAGCTGAGACTTCCGAAATTGTTGTAAAATATGAAAAGGCACTTGCCAAGATTGAAAAACAAAATGTCACATATTTTAAACAACTTGATCAGAAAAAGAAAGAATGCAAGTATGACAAATTGTCTTATGAGCGTTCTTACCACAACATGCAAAAACAAATTGATCTTTTGAAATCTCATCTTGAAAGTCTGTTGATACAAAAGTTGGGCGTTCCTCGTTTCCGTACCAATTAGATCTTAATGCTTGAGACCCGCGCACTAAGAAAACAAAAAGACACCGTTAGGCTTATCGTGGGATTGTCTCCCACGATTATCCTCCGGCGTGAGAGTAAGTAATCGGTTTTAGGGTTTAGTTGAAGAGTTAGGGTTATAGATCGTACCTTTTAATAAGAGCCGAGATGCTCTATTTATACACACGAAACCCTAGTTGGTTTCGTGTTCCTCACTCCTCAGCGTATCCCGCATGGGTCGGTTATTTGATACATATCTCATAATAAGAGATATCCTATATCAAGACCATAAATAACTTGGGGTTTGGGCCATCGTGAGCCCAAACCGTCATCGTAATAGCCCATTCATGATGGGCTCGAGCCCATTCGTGATGGGCTTGAGTAGTAGTGGCGTCCATTGGTCGGGTTCGTAACCCGAGTGCGGACTATACGTCATCATGTCCCCCCAGTCTAGTATGCGTAGTGTAACGACTGCGGATGCTAGACTAACAAATGTAGCGAAAATATTCCTCGATACGTAGCGGGGAAGTTTCAAGTGTTTCCCGCCTAAAGAAGCTATATAATAAACTAGTCCAAGTACGTCCGTATCTCTTTCGTAAATCGTGAGGGGTAGGTGAAAAAGTGCTTTACCTTTTGGCCTCCCAGCCACACGATTAGAGCAAGTGGGGTACGCGTGTCATCCATCCACCCATATGTGTAACCCTATATAAAGGTTAGCCGTCGTTTCACTGTGGCTACCACAGTAAAAATCATCACTTTCCACCATTGTTAAACCTTCAAACAACGATCAAAAAATCAACAAAAGCTAATGTAATAGTGCGTGCGCTTGTAAGACTTATTGAAGTTTAACCATGGTTCTTCAATTGTCCGATTTTAATTCCGATATATCTGAGGATGAACTTCGTCAGTTCACCTCAGATTATTACATTCCTATCGCATTGCACCCGGTAGTTCCGGTGGCAACTGCGTCAATTGCGAACTTCCCTCAAGGGAAGGTGGGGGTATATACACGTTTCTTCGAATTTGCCAACCAACGCGCACCCATTTCCCTATTTTTGTGCGATATTTTAAACCATTATCGTCTCTATATTTCACAGCTGCACTGTATAGGTGCAGCAAAAATAACCAATTTTGAAGTGAATTGTCGCCTGTTAGCGATTGAACCCACAATCCATCTATTCCGCGCGTTTTACCACACGTCGTGGTCGAACGGGTGGGTGTCCTTCTCCAAGCGCGCAAGGTCACTGCAGTGCTATACGGAGAAGTTAGACGCACTGAGGGTTTGGAGAGAAAAGTTGTTTTGGGTTCATAGTGCATTTTTTCCATGGATTTTTGAGTTCTATACTCAAGAATCATTACCGAGAGATGAGCCTCCCATCCCCGGAACATATAGCGCAGAGGATGCGGAGACCATTAATGCCAACCGCATACCGATCAAGGCGTATCCAGAGGAGTTTTTGGTGCACATGGGCATCAGTCGCAATTACTTCGGTAGTCCGGAGGAAGTGCCAACATTTTTGGACGAGAATAGCCGGGGTGGGTGCTTGTCTCTTCCTTCCTCTTCGCTTATTAGTTGTAAGCGTTCTTCCCTTTGTAGTTTAGCTAACTTATTTTGTGTTTGTTTAATGTTTGTTGCGCAGAGATGGATCTATTCAGTGTTGTTCGTTTGGAGAAGCCGAAGCAAGTGACTGTAGGGGTGCGCCCTTTGAGAGATGGTGAGGAGCCAGTTCTTCAGACTACTGCAGGGCGCACGATGGAAATCGTACAGGAGGAGTCAGAGGATACGCCTCTAATTGTTTTAGAGGCGACTCCTCTGCGCAGTTTTCCCACTCCGGAGGTACAGATCCATGTAAAAGAGTTATCGCAGACTGATTCGTCAGATAGCGTGGGTGTTTCTGTGAGTGAGTCTGAGGGCGCTGGTCAAGGGGTGAAGCACAAGGCAGTTGCTGGGGATGATGGCACTGGTACATCCAAAAGAAGGCGCCACCTTATCTCTGGCGAACAGTCATCAGAAGAGGATGCGTTGTCAACTAGAGTTCCCTCTCCCAAGTAAGTAATTAGGCTTGTGTCTTTGAAACTTTAACAGAATATTCATTGATATTATAGAATAATTGTAACCCTTGCCTTTTGCGCGCAGTGTTGGAGATGCTAGTGATGCTGCAGCGCGTGTTGGGGAATCGCCCCCCAAGGCGGGTCCTTTGCCTGCTGATCATCTTGCGCAGGGGGGCCAAGAATCTGGGACAAAGGCTCCCGAAGATGTTCCTACAGAACAGTTGATTGAGGAGCTGTGCTTGTTTGCTGCACAGCTGAAGGCTAGGTATGCGGGTGAGAGTAGCCTTAGTGTGCAGAAAGATGAAGAGATCGCTTCTCTGAAAGCTCAGTTGGCGGCAGCGCAGGCCGAGGTTAGGGCAACAGATGCTTATGCTCGAAAGGTCGCTGAAGAGAAGATGTCTTTGCTTGCTGAAGTAGGTCAGGAGCGTGCTGCGTTCACAAAATACCAGAACACTTGCCTTTGGGTGTTGAAATATATGGAGCTGAACAAGAACACGCACATCTCCCAGTTGGATGACTTTAGTAAGGCTGTGCAGGATTCGCTGGAGAAACAGGAAACGAAGCTGCGCAAGCTGAGCATCGAATATGACGAAGAGCTGTACCCTCACCTGGTGTCATCAGTTGCTGAGCGCAGGTGGCTTATAAGCCATGGTTTGCGCCTTGCTGCTATGGGTACTTTGGAGTCGCAGGAGGTGAAGGGGGTATTTGGGGAAGTTGTTGAGCGGGCGTTGGCACGTGGCCAGGTGCAGGCTATAGAAGAGCTTCCTGAGAGCAATTTGTTGACCGTGCCTGCTACTCAAGTAATGTGTTACAATGCCAACTCCTATGATGAGCTTGTCGCTGCTATGGAGAAGATGAAGCTACTTGATCTTCCTCACATTGCCCAGTTAGAGCGCGATCAAGATTATCCCATAAGTGTGATTATGGAGGGACTAACCTTGGCCAGGCACACAACAGAGGGCGCGGAGGCACATCTTGACTACTTCCTCAAGCCGGATGTGTCGCAGTTGCAGGTACCTATCTTTGCCCGCCCTCGTGACATCCTTAACCCTTTTGCCCTCGAAAAGGAAATCCCGCTGAAGGAATCCTTAGAGGCGCATGCTATGAGACTTGCAAAGAAACAAGGTGTGAAGGGGAAGGCCATCCTTTGTGGTGTTGGAGCTGCGCACATACCTAGATCTGATGGGGTACCTGTTAGCATGCCAACAGTGTCGCCTAAGGATAGTGATATCCTCAGGAAGCTTGAAGAAGCTGGGGGTACTGCATACCATGTTGGTAGCTCAGGTCTTAGACGCACCCGTAGTTTGTCTTGGTAATTTTTGTAATAGATTAACATTTTATTGTGCATGTTGAGTCTATATCTTGTATGAACTCGTAGTCTACAATAAAATGTTGAAAAAAGTACGATTGTACGTATATTATATCAAATGTGATTGTGGTTATGATATTTGTACTTAGTTATTTTGTCTTTGCTTAAAAGGCGCCTATGTTGTGTCTAACATAGCAACTTGTTGTGTACATATTTAAGAAAATTTATAAAAAATCCATAATCGTGTATGAAGTTCATAAAATTTACAAGTTTATTGATTTATATGCAGCGTACTGCAAATAGCATATCAAGGAGTTAAGTGTCTTAGCTCCTAAGTTGTTAAACGCGCACAGTGTGCATTGTTGTGTATCCGTCGTGGGATACACATTGAACTTACTCCAACGTCTTGAGAGTAAGGTGTTTAACAAGGATGCGTGATCCGATGTTGATGGGTTTGCAACCCTCTTACTCAACGAGTTTGTTAGTAGGTTTACTCATCCTTTTACCATCGTGGGTTTTAATAGGTGCATGCACGCCATGTAGGCAGAAAATAAAATAACAACAATATTGAGACAAATAACATGTAAACAATAAAGTGAAATGTGTCGCGGAATTAGCTAGAAACCGCGACATTTGAATTAATACTTGCAAGTTTTTGTAAAAAAGAAAGACATTTGCCTAAATGAAACAAAATGTAAATACACTGATATTTATTAGGCACTTACTAAAGTGCGGAGGTGTCCGTGTGTGAGGTCGTAACCTTTCCTAAAGATAGCATCTCTTGAGATTGCACACATTCCATGTACGCTGTAGCGCGCGGCCATCCATGTCACGCAGCTTGTATGCGCCTTTACCTAGTGCTTCAACGACCTCATAGGGTCCTTCCCACTTCGGTCCAAGTTTACCTGTATCTTCTGCGTGGCTTGCATCATTAGCGCGATATACAAAGTCGCCTGGTCTGAATGAGGTGCTTCGAACTTTAGCGTCGTAATATCCCTTCATATCCGTCGAGCATCCTTCTACTCCTCGGGCAGTTTGCCCTTACTTATGAATTCGATGATAGGGGTCATCCATGTAGGATCCTGCTCTTCTATCACCGTAGATATCTCCATCTCCGAGATGGATTTGTTCTTTAGGATCTCCACCAACACTTGTTTTGACAGGTGCGCAAAGCTTGTAGATGCGATCTTGCTTAGCGCATCCGCTTTCTTATTTTCACCTCTAGGAACTTGTTTAATGGTAAACCTGTCAAAACCTTGGATTAGTGATTTGGTCTTGTCGAGGTATTGAACCATGTTATCCTCTTTAGCCACATATTCGCCCAACACATGGTTGGCTACTAATCGGGAGTCCACATTTGCTTCTAGGTTACGTACACCCATTCGATTTGCAATGCGTAATCCGGCGATTAGGGCTTCATATTCTGCCTCGTTGTTCGTGGCTGTGAATTCAAAGCGCAGTGCGTAAGTGAATTCCATTCCTTCTGGATTAGTGAGGATAAGGCCAGCGCCCGACCCATCCACGCATGAAGATCCATCCGTGAACAGGACCCATGGTTCTTGTAGTTCTACCTTGCTCAGTGGAGGTGCGTCATCGGTATCTGGTTTTTCGATGATGAAGTCTGCTAGTATTTGCCCTTTAACCGCAGTGCGTGGTCTATAAGAGATGTTATATTCGCCTAGTAGCATACTCCATTTTTGTAATCGCCCCGATGCGTCAGGTTTAGAGATAACTTGCTTGATAGGTTGGTCTGTGATCACCGCTATTGGGTGCGCTTGAAAGTATCTACGCAGTCTTTTGGTGGAGAACACTAACGTCAAGACCAATTTCTCCATTGAGCTGTAGTTAATCTCTGTATTCTTGAGTGCTTTGCTTACAAAATATACTGGTGTTTGTACGGAGTTCCTATCCGTCAGTAGCACTGCGCTGACCGCTCCATGAGTCGCAGATAAGTAGACAATTAACTCCTCCCCTGGTTGGGGTGCGACTAGTTTAGGAAGCGCTGCTATATGTTGCTTAAGCTGTGTGAAAGCTTCTTCCGCTTCCGTGGTCCAACGAAAGTATCCCTTTCTTGTACACTTCTTGAGTGTTTTAAATAGAGGAAGTGACTTATCCGCTGATTTGGACAGGAATCTGTTCAAACCGGCTAACTTTCCATTCAGAGACTGAACTTCTTTCAACGTGCGCGGTGAAGGAAGTTGGATGACAGCCTCTGTTTTTTCTGGGCATGGCTTAATGCCATCTGGTTCTATCAAATATCCTAGGAACATGCCTTCTGTAGCGCCAAAAGTGCATTTCTTAGGATTCAACTTCATGTTGATCTTTCGTAGTGTTCTAAATGTTTCTTCAATGTTGCGCGCCACTTCGTCTTCAGTATGGCTTTTTATGACAAGGTCATCCATATAGACCTCTAGGTTGCGGCCTACTTGCTTTTCAAATGCATTATCTACCAATCGCTGGTAGGTGGCGCCCGCATTCTTCAAGCCAAAAGGCATCTTTGTATAACAGAAGACACCTTGGCTTGTGTGGAAGGCCGTTTTTTCCTCGTCTTCCTTGGCCATTTGGATTTGGTGGTACCCTTTGTATGCATCTAAGAAACATTTAAAGGGATATCCGCACAGAGATTCTACCTTCCAGTCTATCTCTGGGAGTGGGTAGCAGTCCTGTGGACATGCTTTGTTGAGGTTAGTAAAATCCACACAAATCCGCCAACTACCGTCACTTTTCTTGACCATTACTGGATTGGAGAGCCAGTCATGGTAATAGACTTCTCGCATGATGCCTGCGTCCACAAGTTTGTGTACTTCTTCCAGAATGGCTTTTGCGCGCTCTGGAGCCTGGCTGCGCTTTTTCTGCCTTACTGGGGAATATCCTTGTCGGATTTTTAGCTTGTGTTCTGCAATCGAGCGTGGCACACCAGTCATGTGCTTTGGTTCCCATGCGAAGATATCCAGATTCCTTTGCAAGAGCGCGCACACGGCCGCTCTTCCTTTTTCAGACAACGATCCTCCAATCAATACTTCTTGCTCCGGGTATTCAGGGTGAATTGCAACCTTTAGGTTTGATACTTTAGTTGCGCTCTGTTCTGGGGTGTGCGTTGTTTCTTATGTAATCGTGTTACATTCTCTGGGTGGCACGGCACTATTGTAGATGGTGACAATGCCGCCTTCTACCGGGAATTTGAGCATCCCATGCGCTGTGGACGGTACTGCGCGTATTGCCAAAATTCCTGGTCTTCCAATAATGCCATTGTATGGTGAAGGAGATCTGATCACCATAAAATTCATCTAGGCTGCCGTGGAGTGTTCCTTATTACCAACAGCGACTAGTAGTCGCAGTTGCCCCATGAGCCATATATTTTCTCCTGTGAAGCCAGTCAACGCAGTCGTGGCTGGGCTTAACTGTCTTTGTATCTCAGGGCGCAATCTCTTGAAACAATGCTCATACATTATATCCGCTGATGCTCCTCCATCAACATACACGCGGTGGATATCGTGACCCCCCGCATTTATCTCAATGGTGAGTGGTTCTACCACTGCGTTGTCCGCAGCCAAGGTGGGAAAAGAGATTTCGCTTCCATGAGAAAATTTCTGGCTGACCTTTTGCCTAGTCTTTCGCTGCCATGATTGTATCATGAAGATTGTGTCAGCCTTGTCCTTAGGCACTTCTTTCTTGCCCCCAGGTTTCTGTTTATCTTTCCCATCCTTAATGTTCTTAACTAAATGGTCCAATCTGCCTTCTTTTACTAGCTTATCAATTAATTGGCGCAATTGGACACACTCATTGGTAGTGTGGCCCTTCTGTGCATGATACTCGCAGTACCCGTTCCCTACGCGCCGATCTTCTGGGGTGCGCATCGGTGGTGGTCTCGGAAAGTTCGTGCCTTCTGTTGCGAATATCTCCTTTGGAGTCTTCGTTAGTGGGGTATACTTGTCGTTTCCCCGTCCGCCCCCTTGACTGCGATAGCTTTTGTTACGATTGCTACTCTGGTCATTGGATTGTCTCCTTGACTCTTCTTGTGACCTATTGTTTGAGTAGCCTTTCTTGCTATCCGCAGCGGCGGCATCTCCTTGAATGAAGGACCTCGTGCGCTTCATGAGTTCATCAAAGGTTTGGGGAACCCTATCATTTAACTTTTTGATAAGGTCTGGGTTATTGATTCCGTTCATAAACCCTGAGATCTTTAGTATTTCGGGGCATGCCTTGACATGTATGCATTCATCCTTATAGCGCTCCATAAAAGCGCTTGTGGATTCCCCTTGGCGCTGTTTTACTCTAGCGAGTTCGACAGGGTTCTTGGCGCACTTCTTCCGCTGAGTGAAGTTCAAACGAAACGTCTTCCGCAACTCTTCAAACCCATTGATGCTTCTACGTGGAAGCTTACTGAACCAGTTTCGCGCATTCCCCACTAAAGTGGAGTTAAACATGTGGCACCACACGGGTTGTGGCCAATTTTCGATGGTTGCTGCTGATTCGAAGATTTTTAAGTGGTCATCAGGATCACCTGTTCCATCATAAGTCTTGACATTAGCGGGCATGCGCCTTTTTTTATCTTCTGAAAAATCACTGATGCGCTGAGTGAATGCGTCAACCTTTTGGCGGCGCCAGGGACGAGACATATCTTCGTCCTCCCAGTCGCGAGATCTTCCCCTGGACTTCCAGTGTCCTGTTTCTTTGTCCTCGTTGTCCGAAGAGTCACTTGAGGATGAGCTTACCCTTTTGCGGCGCCTGCGCCGACTATCCCCGGAATCCGAGCTTGAAGGGCTTTGCTTGGGGAGCATCGTCGCCCAAGTCTATCGTGGATCCTGCGATTGCCAAGTCTAGCGTGGAGATTGGTGCGCTGTTCATCATCTTCATGCTCCTCCAGAGACTCCAAGTCGGCTACTTTATCGTCCACAACTTTCCTTCCGATCCTAGTAAATACTGGGTGTCGGTGGCCACCCTTCTCGCGCCTTTCCTTTTGGTAACGCAGTGGGGATGGTTCATGCTCAGGGTCAAAGTTGAGTCTGGCGTGCAGACTCTGACTTGACCTCTTTTTTGCTTCTTCTCGCATCAGCGCAGCCAAGGTTTCGTAGTTTTGGGACACAAAATCACTTGGCGCTAGTTCAGGCGCGACTCCTTCTAGCGCAAGGATGTCTGTTTCCAACTCAGGACCCTTGTTTCGGATAGGCGCATTTGGCGGCTCAGTAACATTTAATTTTGGCATGGTGAAAGGAGTGCGCAGTAAATCTACCGCGCTAGTGGTTGTTGTAGTAGCCTGGGTAGCCCTTATGGGCGGTTCTACTGTGGTAAAAGCCAGATCTGAGTACGATCCTAGGCTTTTAGGCGCACTGGTTGTCCCAGAGGCATGCTTAGCGGCGGCATCAGTTTGCTGCTTCTTACCTTGTAAGTCGTCATGCGTTTTCTTTGTCTGCGGAGTCCGCTGATTTGGGTTTCCGTGCTTCGTCATTCTAGTTCTTCGTAGAGTTCTTAGTGTAGGGTCCCACGGATGGCGCCACTTGTTGATACAAAAGTTGGGCGTTCCTTGTTTCCGTACCAATTAGATCTTAATGCTTGAGACCTGCGCACTAAGAAAACAAAAAGACACCGTTAGGCTTATCGTGGGATTGTCTCCCACGATTATGCTCCGGCGTGAGAGTAAGTAATCGGTTTTAGGGTTTAGTTGAAGAGTTAGGGTTATAGATCGTACCTTTTAATGAGAGCTGAGATGCTCTATTTGATACATATCTCATAATAAGAGATATCCTATATCAAGACCATAAATAACTTCGGGTTTGGGCCATCTCATAATAAGAGATATCCTATATCAAGACCATAAATAACTTTGGGTTTGGGCCTTCGTGAGCCCAAACCGTTATCGTGATAGCCCATTCGTGATGGGCTCGAGCCCATTCGTGATGGGCTTGAGTGGTAGTAGCGTCCATTGGTCGGGTTCGTAACCCGAGTGCGGACTATACGTCATCAAAGTCAAACAGGGAAGGGTGAGGAAACAAAGGGTATTGCACCATTAACCCCCTTGCCTAGTGAGAAACAAAAAGGGAAAGTTGTTGTCAAAACAACAACAACGAATGTAATAGCACATGGCCTTGATAGGATTAGTCCCACTACTGCGTCTGCCTCTACATCTCAATCACATAGGGCGTTAGACAAATGTGCAAAAGATAATAAAAAAGTGTCTAGGAATGCTACTACAAATTCAAAGGACAACAAGCTAAATCCAAATGTGTGTGCCCCTAGGAATAGCTCAACGAATGTGACCATAAAAACTGTTAAAGAATCTGGTGATTCAAACGACATGGTCCACAATCACTACCTAGAAAAAGCTAGGCAAAAGGCACAGGTTCGACAAGACGGAATTTTAGGCACAAAACCTAGAGTGATGAATTCTACAACATTACAAAGCACTGCTAGTAGTAGTAAACCACTACCTAGGATCATTCAACTAAAGACTAGGGATTGGCTTGCATCTAAGAGTAGTTACGAAAAAGAAAATGTTATTCACGTAGAATCCAACACTATAAACTCAAATTCCTCTTCGAACCAGAAACAAGCTTCAAATGACTGTAGTGACAAAGTTAAGGTTGCCATTTTAAACAAGAATGTTGAATTTGTTTGTCCTACATGTCAAAAATGTGTCGTTTCAGCTAATCATGATGCATGTGTTGCACAATATATCAAGAAAGCAAATGCAAGTGCTAAGGCACAATCCACTAAGACACCAAAAAGAAACAAGCCCGTTGATAAAAAGCAAAAGGCGAAGAAACCAACTAGGTGGATCTCTACAGGACGTAGTTTTTCTCAATATGAGACTTCCGCTGCATCTGATAAGAAAACAACTCCTAGATCTTGCCCTAGGTGGATTCCCACGGGAAAATTTTTTAAAACAGTTGGTCTTAGATGGATTCCCACAGGAAATATTCTTGATAGCTGCACCACAACAAGTAATAGTGAAAATCATCAGGATAAGGATGTAGAAACCACTACAACCGTTGATAGTGGACACTCTCAATGTGATGATTCATGTTCTTCTAACACTATTATTTGTGCATATTCTTCTTTTGTGGATTCTGTGAATGCAGGTACTTGTGAAAGTGTTGAGACTTCATACTCTGAATGTGGAAAACAAGAGCTTTATGCCAACATTTCATTTGGAAATCCTGGTCTTGTTCCACTTTTAACTCCACTTTTACTTGTTCATACTTAATCATTCTTTGTACATATATACATTTTTTGAAAAAAAAAAAAAAAAAAAAAAAAAAAAAAAAAAAAAAAAAAAACTCAAAAGCAAACTACAAAAATAGAAAAATTCACAAATCCCAAAATATTCTTCTCCGACATGTCTCTCGTATAATCGATATTCTGTACGTCCCTAGAAATGTCTTTTAACAATGATACGGGCATGTACAGATGCTTGAGCGAGAGTTCATTTAAATGTTTTCAAAACATGTCATCTCTCAAAAAATTTCTTCATTAAGGCTTTCGTACATCTCAGTACGAGACCCGTGCTTTATTGTGAAATCTTTTATTGTGGCCCGAGTACTTCAACTCGAAAAGATTTCATATAAAGGCTACATTGAATGACTTCTGATTATTTCTGATCAGGACTCGCAATGTTAATGGCAAAAAGCAAAAACAGTGAGCACTTAATCAAAATTGTTTCAAAAAGATTTTTCAAAGTCTTTCTATAAATTTTGTGCTCACAAAACACCTCGATTCGCCCCTGGTTAGCTCTCTAACTGCTTTTAAACTCAAAAGTTTAAAACTTACGCTTTGTTTAAGGGGGAGAATACAAAGAAAAATGTTCCATTTTTCATGCTAAAATCAGTCCATCTCTCCACAAAAAGTTTCATTTTAATCAACTGTTTTCAAAAATACCACTTCATGCTATTTTTGAGGGGAATCTCAAGACTCAATTATAACCCTCGAATTGACGAAACTAAATGTCCGTTATCGAAAAGACTTGTCCTGGACGGGTAATAATTTCAAGCTGGTTTTCCAGTGATGTAAGCGTGTCTCGCAAAGGACTTGTCTGAGTAGAATGTACCAATTCGAGAGATGATCATTGAATATGACCGGGACGGGTAATAATTTCAAGCTAGTCTAACTAGTGATGTAAGCGTGTCTCGCGAAGGTCATGTTCATTGAAAGTCGATCATTTCAAATGTGCGAACTCTACCCAACATGTGCAATTTATTTCAAAAATGCATGAGCACATGTGAAGGGGGAGTATTTCAAAAAGCAAAACTCTCAATGTGTTAACTAAATGTGTTTACTCATAAACACGTTGAGAGATTTTCACAAGGTTTTATGGCAAGTGATCGATAATCTAGGATAATCATGGAGTAATAAGGTGATTATGGTTAGGTTATGTCCAATGATCCGCCAGAACCGGAGGGATCTACCCAAGGACAATTCCAATAGCTTGGAATTTGAAGTCCTTAGGTAAGATTGAAAAAATGAGTAAATGAGAAAGGAGAAAGAAGGGGTTGAAGAATTAAAAAGAAAAGTTTAATGAAAGGGTGAAAAGAAATAGCCCTTCATGAAAACTTAGGTCAGAAACCGGGTCAATACATCTGCTATCGGTACTCACTAAGGTGATACTGATATTGAAGACAAGACGTCATGGACCCAGTGACGCATTACACCACCCCTCCTATCCACTCAGATATCTCTTAAAAGATATTTGTTTCATTTCTCACGGAGAACACTACATAATCTATCGACCTCTCACTCCGAGATGTGTTGATATTGAAAAGGTGGCACTCTGCTCCATGCCTCCGATGACTAAAATCAAAACGCACATAATTGAGTCTAGAGACATGAGATTCATCAAAGATCTCTTAGGAACACTTCCAATGAAATACACTTGTATTCATAAAAAAGGATACAAGTTGTATGAGTCTGAATGAGATCTAAGGATCTTGCCTTATGTCATGATGGTTACTCGCTTCAAACGGTCTACAGTCTTGAAGTGATACCTCGGTATACTTCAGAGGCTCTTAACGGCCTTGGTAAAGATTAGAGAAAGTTTTCACACTATGCTGATAACGATCTCGAAATCTGAACCTATAAGCGCTGGACGATTTATTGCTAACTGTTTTATGTAGGTACTAACGAAAGTCCATTCGCCATCATCATACATTTCAACATCTACAACGACGATGCAACGGTACAGAAGATGTTGATCAAGGCAAGAACGTCCAAAACACGATACTTTGAAGATCACAAAGCATGAAGGAACAAAGAAGCAAGACTATTTGATATGGGTCAATTATAGTTCAAGGAAAACACACAAAGAAATATGTGTTAACCCGAGTCGTTTGTCCCGACGAAGATCGAATGGAATTTGTGTTCCCGGAACGTGATTCGTGTAGTGAATGTGAATAAAAGTGAGAATGGTGATTTCTACACTACAAACAATGAAATAACAAATAAAAAACTACTAATAAAGCTATATGTACAAGTAATCTAAGCACGAGAATTTAAAACTAAAAACCGGAATTTAAAAACGTTACGTGACGAAATATAAAACGTAAATAAAAATGAATTTCTAAAATTTGAAACCTAAAAATATAAAAATAATTTTCCTATATTAAATCTGATAAAAGAAAATTTTTGGAAAAAGAAAAATATATTTTTTTGACTTTTTAATAATTTTTTATGAATTAAAATCTAATTAAAACTAATTAAATGTTTTAAAAATATTAAAACAAGTGAGAAAAATCTGGAAAAATTTGAGTAATTTTAATTTTTAATAAGAAACCTAGGAAAAATAAATTCAGCACTCAGTTCAACATAATTAAGCTAAACAGTAGAAATAAGCACTTGGAATTAAGCTAAAAATAAGCAAAAGTAAGCCAAAAATTCTGAAAAGCTCAGGACATGCATATCTAACTACTGGAAGCTTAATAGAACTGAAATTGATCAAATTATCTCATGAAATAAGCTAGAAATAAGCTGAACAGTTGATAATCAAAACAGATTCAGCTCAGTTATGGTCCTACTTTGACAGTCCAAATAAGCAGTCTAATAAGCTCTTAATCTGAAACTAAAGGGGGCAAAAAGAAGCTTAAACTACTGGCTACCTAAAAACACTTCAAAATCCAAATTCCAATATCAATTGCTTATAAGAATGAAGCCTAGAAAAGGGGCTTATTGACTGAAAATGGAAACAAGCTCAAACAACATGTCTGATGGGGCTACTTTAGACCTAGAAAAAGCTATCTAAATAAGCTCTAATGGTGAATCCCAGATGGTGAGCTTAAACCTTATTATGTGAGCTATCTGAAAACCAAAAATGAAGGTCTGAGCTTAATGGAATAAGCCACAGGAAGGCTCAGATCAGCAGCTCTAAAAGCTTAATTCTGCGCAAAATTACTAGTGACAGCAGAACATCAAATGTGGCGCAAAAAAGTGCAAAAACTAACCCTAGCCTATCCAGCATATATAATCTAATTTCAACACTCAAAAACTACCTAGAAATGAAAAAAACAATGGCTCAGAATAAGCTCAGCTTATGCTGAGCTTATTGAAGGCAATACCTATCTCTTAACTAACTTAAATCCTCAAAAGGCAATTTAAACACTAAAATCCTACTTAAGTCTACTTCTAAGAACTATATTAAACTAGATTAGAATTCAGGAATATGCAAATAAAATGTAAAAACAAAAACTAACCCAATTAAACCCATAAGCTGTCTACAACCAAACAGCCCCTTGCTATTCTGAATTGATGATTCTCAAATGAATATGGACATTTTAAAGCTGTACAACAGATTTCAGGAACCACAGGACTAGTATTACTCAAGAAAAGTAGTTTTAAATCCAAAATAAGCTGAAATTTAGAATAAGCTGATGTTGACTTTTTCTTTTACTCTAAACAATATAAACAGAAATGAGAAGCAGACGCCCAAAAAACCAACAAATTATATCAAAATTGTATCTAAAAGAACAGAAATATTCAAAAATAAACATTAACATGAAAATTAAGCTGATGAACAAGACAGTTGACCAAATTTGACTTAGATTAAAATTTAAAGAACTGAATACAAATGTTGTTTGAAATCTAAATTACAACTTGAAATGAAAATTTACACTACAAAAACATTTAAATGACAAGAAAATAAAATTGGTAACAACTTCCTAAGACACGAAAATTGGACGATTCACTGATGAGGAGGAGAGGGCTATATATAGCAATCCAAGGAACCTTCTGGGACTTCCACCCTGGCAATCCTCACGTATCCACAGCTCTCTAATCACCCTTAGATCACTCACGCTTCATTTTCAGCCTTTAGATTGAAATAGTGAGGTGTTCGGTCCAATCAACAGCTGCCACGCGTCATTCTCTTTGTCAGGAACTTCTAGAAGGGCCAATGATTGTCCCTTTTGCCCTTAATTGTTGTAAAAACGTGGTGGGTAATTTTAGGGTTCGTGTAATAGTGAATTATCTGGGTGAAAAGGGGGAAAAGTTGGCGCGTGTGTGTGTGATAAGGGATTTTTTTATTTTTGTTTAAGTTAATGTGGGGTAGTAAAAGGGAAGACCGGGTTTGACTTGGATATTTGGGGTTGGATCGGGTCAAATGGATTTGGGTTGATAGGTGGACTGGGCTAGGTGGAGGGATTTAGAGATTGGGCTGGTTAAAGATTTAAGTGGGATCCGGGTTTTATTAGTGAAAGGGTTTGCTTAATTGGGTTGGGTAGTGAATAAAGGATCTGGCTATAGAATGTTTTTAGGATTTAAGGATTTAACTTCAAGGGACCAATTGTGTACTTTCTGGATTTTTTAAGGGATCTTTGCTGCCATATTTTTAAAGATGATCCAAGGGCTGATTTTGCCATCTTTTAATTCTTCGAGGGTTGACTTTGATTTTTTTGCATCCCGGCATCGGCTAAAAATAACACTTCCATATCTCGTGCTCGTTTTTCCGGTTCTTTCTTGATTTTTGTCCTTTTCTTCGATATCCGTGCCTGCATATGTAAAAACACAAAAACACAATATATTTGGCATTTTGGTCGGGTTTTTGGTCTTTTTGGGTCCGGTTTTGGTCTAGAAATGGTATGTGTTTAAGCACATACCAAAATTCCCCCAGACTAAGCTATTGCAATGTCCTCATGCAATGTTATAAAAACACGTTTTTGAAACCAAAAATTTCCAATCTCTTTTTACTAACTTTGAAAAGTAGCAAAATTTTCAAAAGAGATCAAGAAATCTTAAGTTCTAAAAACTCCCCGATTTTCCATTTTATTCTATTTTTGTAATTTTCTTATTATTCATGTGACGGCTTTGTTGACAATCATTATCTTTCGATAACTTTTAGGGTCTTCGAGTAGGAAACACGACTCATGAAGAAGTGACCATACGGATAAAATTCATCGTTCCTGATTTTTCACGAGTCCCCAAACTAAGCTTAAAAACGAAATCATTGTCATTTACAAGTTAGATTGCCGACACTACTCATAAAAGCTAATTGTGGACTTCTTGTTCCCAAATTCCTATTTTCCTCTATTTATTTTATTTTTGGTGAGAAATGAATTTCTTCAAATTCTCGTTTCGATAATTTTTAAGCCGATAAAGATACCTAGTTTAGACGCTAAGTAGTTTCCAAACCTTCCCTCGAAAACCGTTGCATACAAAAATGAGGTCCACATCAAGGTCTCTGATTTAACACGATTTTGAGGATATCCCTTTTATTTGCGACCGAAACAACTCATCTACGAGTCCAGAGACGGAAGCCTTTATTAGGATACCTCGGAGTCGAAATTTGGCATTTTTAACATTATTAAGCACATATTATTATTGATCCTTGGCCCTTTATAACAATCACAACATCGGCTGCGAACCGGCAAGATGTGATAGTCTATTATGACCTCGGAATTTTTTCCTCTGCCTTTATTAGAAGTCTACAACATCGGCTGCGAACCGGCAAGATGCAGAAAACTTTTTATGGCTTTGGATTATTATTATTATTCATTATTCATTATATATTTTGCCAAACCCCGAGTCCTACGGCTTTTATAACAATCCCAACATCGGTTATGAGCCGGCAAGATGGAATAGTCTATTACACCGTAACACTGGCAGTACCTTGATGTGTACCCAACTTTCATAAGCAAGGATTCTCTAAGGAAGGAATAAAAACTAATTATCGCCAAAACTAAAATAGCTTTAATTATTCCTAGATTTCTATTTTTGAGTGAAACAAGCTGATGGGAACAAAAAGCCACAAATAACTTCGATGAGCTCTAAAGAGAACCAACTACTCCACGTTTAGCAATCTAACTTATAAACAACTCTATCATTTCTCGTTCTTAGCAAATTTAAAATCTTAAATAATAAGATCCGCGAATGCTTAGCCAAATAATCAAGCCATGCATATATAAAGTCAAATACGGGAACTTGCAAACTCTTAAAAAGAATTCGCATTTTATAGCTCCTTGTGTAAAAGACTAGCACGAGCTTATAGATTATAAAATGGTTAAGGAGACAAGCTAGGGCTCAACACGCCCGATCAAGTCAGAATTTTATTCCTACTCTCACCAGCGGAAAGTCAACAAAAATGTCAAAATTTATTATATTTTTGCAAAAATTTTTGTAAATTTTTCTCATTTTTTGGATTTTTTTCAATTTTGGAGGAAAAACGGGGTTGCATGAGAAGATGGCAAAAAATGCAAGGCAAAAATCAAATCGCAAGATTACCCCCCCAGACTAAAACGAGACATTGTCCTCAATGTCTTAAAGGTAAGGGTTCTCCTACAAAAATCTAAGGACGTTTATTAATTATGCCAAAAGATAAATGTAAAACGATAAGATTTGAGGATATCAGATGAGCAACGAATGATGAAACTCGAGTAGCGTGAAGGAAACTACGAGTACGAGAGTCTTCATCATCGGGCATTCCTGGATACATCACAGAAAACACGAAACACAAGATACGGAAGAGGGGGTCCCTCCTCACTCACTTTATTAGAAAATAGATAGAAGGATAAGCATGGGGTGCCTCCCACGAAGCGCTTGTTTTTGGTAACCGAGTCACATGAGCTTGACTCGACCCCGAATTTATTTGTCCTTGGGGGAGCATGTGGAAAAGATAATCTCAATCGGACTTTCGTTCAAGATGTTTGGATAAACATTGAAGCATACGAAAGTTCCACTCCGATGAGATACCCGCGGCTAAAAAGAAGGAGAGATGCCGGGGTCAAAGATTGTGTCTTCACTCCCGAAAGAGTGAAGGAGAAGAGAAGTCACCGGATAGGTGAAGAAAAGGAGAAGGATCATGATAACAATTGTAAAGAAATTGTCATCCTCACACCCGGAAGAGATAAAAAGGGTGGGTTGGGTGGGTAAATTATCATACTTTTCAGAAATCTCATCCACCACTTTAAAAGTCACAACACCCGTATCGGGCTTGATATCATTGGGTGGTTTAGCCGGCGGACGAGTGGGTGACGGATCAACGTAAAATGACTCAGTTTTATGAAGTGAAAGGGGATCATCATTAAGCAATCTTTCAAGAAAAAGATTTTCCCCTTCCGAGTCATGGGAATCGTCAGGGCGAGGTATTGGTAAAATCAGCTCATCAAATGTAGAGTCCTCGTCCTCGACGTTCTCTAACCCTTCATCGAAAAGAGGATTAACTTTGCAAGAAGTATAATTATCATTGAATTCAAAAAGAGGGTTAGAGAAAATCCTGGAAGTAACTTTGGAAATGTCAAGAGAATCTCCACAAGATTGCAAATCACTTGCACCGTCGGATATTTCCTCGGAATCACTTGGGATTGGGACGAGGTTCTCAACATTGTCTGATTCCGTTGCCGGAATAGTGTCGAGATGCTCGTCCCCCATTTTTAGAGAGTCCTTGGGTTCTATGGTAGGAAAGACGGGTGCTATTTGAGGGAAGTTTAACGGAACAAGTCTCTCCTCTTCATCATCGGAATCATCGTCACAGTACATTAAGCTCTCTCGAAATTTAGCTGCTCTTTCCTCGGCAAGTAATTCTTCCATGGACTTCCCGGGAGTATTAAGACTAGCCGCTATCTCTCGATGTCGAACCACAAGTTTTTCAATTTCGCGCATTCCATCTTCAAATGGATTTTTGACGGGATTTTGTGGGGGTTGGTAATTGTCAAAACCGGAAGTATTATAGCAAGGATTAGGTTCATAGTAATTTTGACCCCACGGTTGACATTGAAAATCATTATGAGGACCCCCACAATTTGTACAAGAAAAGTTCGGTGTATCATTGAAATACGGTTCTTGCTCATAAAAGTTTTGAGGAGGGTGATTGAAATTGTTTTGAGGATAATCGGAAATGTTCGGATTAAAATCATAAGCATATGAATTTTCGGCTTCCGAAGCACAAAACGAACAAAATCCATTGAACAAATTTCTACCACACCTCTCGCAAGTGCACCGTTGACAATAAGACGATGTCGGATCAATTGAATCTCCACACCCATCGCAATAACGTTGATTGAACGAAGATATATCGGGCTGTGGTTGGTAGTCGGAGAAATTTGATGATTCATTGAAAGAGTTTGGATAAGCAAATACAGTTTCAGCTTTCGAATAAGAACACATACAAAGCCCTCGACTAAATTCACATTCGTTGCAAAAACATCGGTCACAAAGTGAATTGTCCCCCAACTGATCTCCACACTTAAAACAAATAGGATCCATAAGAATTAAACATAAGAGGGTGTGAGAAGAAGAATCAAACTTTAGAGGGTAAGAAGATCAAGAATCAAACGGTATAGAGGGTAAAAGAAGAGAATCAAACATGAAGAGGATAACGGAGATTCTTTTTGGTTTTTCGTAAAAAAATCAAACATAAAAACAAAAATCAAATTGAAAAAGAAAATATTTTTGGGCTTTTTATATAAAAAATTAGATTTATTATCTTTTTGGTGATCGTTAATCAACCGTACTCGTTTTTTTCAAAACTACGCGCAGCGTGGCGGGAGAGAAGAATGGATCTCTCTTCGGTCTGCAATTTAATGTCAAGACCTCCTTAAACCCCGTGTATAGGTTGTAGTAAAGAAATAATCCAAGAAACGTTTAATTTTCCGATCTCTTTTGTTGTTTATTCGGAATGGTTTACAACCGCCCTCCTTCAACGGAAGACCGAGGATGTTTATTAAGATGAAAACACTTTAGGAAAAGTGTTTTTTTTTTTTAATTTATTATATTTTTGTATTTTTTTTATTTTTATAAAAAACGATAACTTCCGAGGAAGGGTCTTCAAAACACGATTCGACGAACGAAATCACGAACTCACTTCAAGCCTTCCCCGGCAGCGGCGCCATTAATTGATATGGGTCAATTATAGTTCAAGGAAAACACACAAAGAAATATGTGTTAACCCGAGTCGTTTGTCCCGACGAAGATCGAATGGAATTTGTGTTCCCGGAACGTGATTCGTGTAGTGAATGTGAATAAAAGTGAGAATGATGATTTCTACACTACAAACAATGGAATAACAAATAAAAAACTACTAATAAAGCTATATGTACAAGTAATCTAAGCACGAGAATTTAAAACTAAAAACCGGAATTTAAAAACGTTACGTGACGAAATATAAAACGTAAATAAAAATGAATTTCTAAAATTTGAAACCTAAAAATATAAAAATAATTTTCCTATATTAAATCTGATAAAAGAAAATTTTTGGAAAAAGAAAAATATATTTTTTTGACTTTTTAATAATTTTTTATGAATTAAAATCTAATTAAAACTAATTAAATGTTTTAAAAATATTAAAACAAGTGAGAAAAATCTGGAAAAATTTGAGTAATTTTAATTTTTAATAAGAAACCTAGGAAAAATAAATCCAGCACTCAATTCAACATAATTAAGCTAAACAGTAGAAATAAGCACTTGGAATTAAGCTAAAAATAAGCAAAAGTAAGCCAAAAATTCTGAAAAGCTCAGGACATGCATATCTAACTACTGGAAGCTTAATAGAACTGAAATTGATCAAATTATCTCATGAAATAAGCTAGAAATAAGCTGAACAGTTGATAATCAAAACAGATTCAGCTCAGTTATGGTCCTACTTTGACAGTCCAAATAAGCAGTCTAATAAGCTCTTAATCTGAAACTAAAGGGGGCAAAAAGAAGCTTAAACTACTGGCTACCTAAAAACACTTCAAAATCCAAATTCCAATATCAATTGCTTATAAGAATGAAGCCTAGAAAAGGGGCTTATTGACTGAAAATGGAAACAAGCTCAAACAACATGTCTGATGGGGCTACTTTAGACCTAGAAAAAGCTATCTAAATAAGCTCTAATGGTGAATCCCAGATGGTGAGCTTAAACCTTATTATGTGAGCTATCTGAAAACCAAAAATGAAGGTCTGAGCTTAATGGAATAAGCCACAGGAAGGCTCAGATCAGCAGCTCTAAAAGCTTAATTCTGCGCAAAATTACTAGTGACAGCAGAACATCAAATGTGGCGCAAAAAAGTGCAAAAACTAACCCTAGCCTATCCAGCATATATAATCTAATTTCAACACTCAAAAACTACCTAGAAATGAAAAAAACAATGGCTCAGAATAAGATAAGCTTATGCTGAGCTTATTGAAGGCAATACCTATCTCTTAACTAACTTAAATCCTCAAAAGGCAATTTAAACACTAAAATCCTACTTAAGTCTACTTCTAAGAACTATATTAAACTAGATTAGAATTCAGGAATATGCAAATAAAATGTAAAAACAAAAACTAACCCAATTAAACCCATAAGCTGTCTACAACCAAACAGCCCCTTGCTATTTTGAATTGATGATTCTCAAATGAATATGGACATTTTAAAGCTGTACAACAGATTTCAGGAACCACAGGACTAGTATTACTCAAGAAAAGTAGTTTTAAATCCAAAATAAGCTGAAATTTAGAATAAGCTGATGTTGACTTTTTCTTTTACTCTAAACAATATAAACAGAAATGAGAAGCAGACGCCCAAAAAACCAACAAATTATATCAAAATTGTATCTAAAAGAACAGAAATATTCAAAAATAAACATTAACATGAAAATTAAGCTGATGAACAAGACAGTTGACCAAATTTGACTTAGATTAAAATTTAAAGAACTGAATACAAATGTTGTTTGAAATCTAAATTACAACTTGAAATGAAAATTTACACTACGAAAACATTTAAATGACAAGAAAATAAAATTGGTAACAACTTCCTAAGACACGAAAATTGGACGATTCACTGATGAGGAGGAGAGGGCTATATATAGCAATCCAAGGAACCTTCTGGGACTTCCACCCTGGCAATCCTCACGTATCCACAGCTCTCTAATCACCCTTAGATCACTCACGCTTCATTTTCAGCCTTTAGATTGAAATAGTGAGGTGTTCGGTCCAATCAACAGCTGCCACGCGTCATTCTCTTTGTCAGGAACTTCTAGAAGGGCCAATGATTGTCCCTTTTGCCCTTATTGTTGTAAAAACGTGGCGGGTAATTTTAGGGTTCGTGTAATAGTGAATTATCTGGGTGAAAAGGGGGAAAAGTTGGCGCGTGTGTGTGTGATAAGGGATTTTTCTATTTTTGTTTAAGTTAATGTGGGGTAGTAAAAGGGAAGACCGGGTTTGACTTGGATATTTGGGGTTGGATCGGGTCAAATGGATTTGGGTTGATAGGTGGACTGGGCTAGGTGGAGGGATTTAGAGATTGGGCTGGTTAAAGATTTAAGTGGGATCCGGGTTTTATTAGTGAAAGGGTTTGCTTAATTGGGTTGGGTAGTGAATAAAGGATCCGGCTATAGAATGTTTTTAGGATTTAAGGATTTAACTTCAAGGGACCAATTGTGTACTTTCTGGATTTTTTAAGGGATCTTTGCTGCCATATTTTTAAAGATGATCCAAGGGCTGATTTTGCCATCTTTTAATTCTTCGAGGGTTGACTTTGATTTTTTTGCATCCCGGCATCGGCTAAAAATAACACTTCCATATCTCGTGCTCGTTTTTTCCGGTTCTTTCTTGATTTTTGTCCTTTTCTTCGATATCCGTGCCTGCATATGTAAAAACACAAAAACACAATATATTTGGCATTTTGGTCGGGTTTTTGGTCTTTTTGGGTCCGGTTTTGGTCTAGAAATGGTATGTGTTTAAGCACATACCACTATTCTAAAACAACACACTAAGCTCAAGACAATGAAGACAAAAGACCTAATCACACGGAGCGTCATTTGAATGACCATCCCTTAGGGGGAGATTGTTAGCTTTTATAAAAAGTGATGGTCATTTGTGTTTTATTATTTTTGTAAAAGTGGTGTTGTTTAGTTAAAAGAATAGTCAATGGGCTTGAGTTAATCTAATAGGCAAAAAGAAAGCCCAAAGAAAAGCCCAAGCCCACCCAAGTTGTAAGACTATAAAAAGCCTCCAACCCTCCCATTTGGCAGGTTGGAGGTGTGTGTTTTATATGTGTAAGTTTCTCTCTCTAGTTTCTCTCACTAGAAATCATTCACCACACTTCACCATTGTGCCTCTCATTGATTGTAGTTGTAAGATAAGGTTAGATTGAGATGATTACAAACAATGATTATACAATTATAAAGAAAGGTTTTTGTCTGCATGGACTGACATATCTCTCAACTTTAACAATCGCACAATCAACAGAGTTGAGAGTCAACACGCTAAGTTAAAAAGGTACTTGAAATTAAAAAAAATACAGCTTAGATCAATTTGTGGGAAGTATCAATGAGATCGTGCAGTCTCAAGTTACAGCAATCAATGAAAGCTTTGAAAGAAGTAGAATTTATCGTTATCATCAACATAAAATACCGTGTTTCAACTTGTTACGGGGTTTTGTTTCAAATGAAGCTCTTTATATGATTTTAAGATAAGTTCGTCATCGATTGAAGGATTCTGAGTTCGTATACTCAATGTGTGGTTGTCAACTACGTAAGAGTTGTGGGTTACCAAGTGCTTGCATACTTTCAACGTACTTAATTTCATGTCAGCATATATAACTACTGTTGTTTGGTTAATTTTTTAAGGTCTTGTTTTTTCAAAAAACATTAAAAACGCGTATTATTGTTTTATTGCATGTGAACATATCCTCATGGATTCAACTGATATATTTTGAAGGACACTAGATGTTTCATAGTCAACACCCTTGGCACACGAAGATATTCAATGTGAGGATGAATTACACATTTTTAAAGAAAAATTCAATAGTTCAATGTAGGAAAAAAGAGTTTCCTATGAAAGCTAGGTTGTATAAGAAATCCAAGTGCAATTCTAATAAAAGAACATGCGGTTTGAAAATCGCGTGGACGCCCAAGCTTGAAGAACCAACAAAAAAAGAAGTATGTTGATCAAAAAATGCATGATCCTAGTAAAAGTAGTCATTCAACGAGGTTGATATGTAAACGTTTTGATCATAATGTCATCAATGTTGAGATCGCTATCAGCCATCACGCAGGAATTAAAGTGCTTTTGCCGAGAATTCCTCTTGCTCCATGTGAAAAAGACATGTTACCATTCAAATTAAATAGAAAACAATTGCATGTGCGACTTAGATTTGCAATGCTATCAACAAAGCTCAAAGCTAAACAATTTCAAATGTGAGTGTTTATTTGTCGGACTCTGTTTTCTCGCATGGTCTGCTTTGTGTTGCGTTGTCTAGAGGGATAGCACGCAGAACTACAAAAGTATTAGTCAATCCTTCCCAAGAATTCAATCTTGAAGGAGTCTACACTTCAATTATCGCCTACTAAAACGTTTTACATGACAAATAACGTGCATTTTTAGTTATTCCAAATTTGCTGTAATGTTTCATTTTCAGTTTTTTCTAAATGTTTTTATATGTTATTTGGTACATTTTAAAAATTGTTCATTGAATTATCGCATGTTGCAAACTTTTTCAATTACACTTTGATTATTTTACGTTGTATGCATACATGTTACATAAAATACCTAACATCGATATCGCAACTATAACTTTTTTCGGTTATAAAATCTCGATGTTATACGTTGGTACTCGCCTAGTTCTAATAGTATAGATAACTAAAAAGTATTATAACTTGTAGTAAATTTATATGATTATTGTCATAAAATATCAATGTGCTTTATGTAGTTCTTGTCTATTTTGGCCAGTAAACTTATTTTAAAGTCACTTTAATTACCATCGACATGCGGCCATACAGTCTAATAAAAATGTAACACGAATATCTAATGTTTATTGCTTAACTGAAATCATGTGCCACCAGGAGTGCTTGAGAATAGTAATATATCACTTTGACAAATAGAGATGCCTTGATGAATTTTGACACTTTCTTCATAGTCTCTGTTGACTTCTCGTGGTACTTGACTTTGTTACGCCAACTTAAAACCACTTCCTCCACTGCATTTTCATGTTCGAGCAAGAAATAAGTTGTATCAAGTTTCTCATTTTCTCCTAAATTTTAGAATTCTACCACTTTTGTTAAATGATGGAAAACCTGTAGGTATAATGTATTATTCAATCACATGATATAGAAAATACATGAGGCATATATAAACCCTAATGAGTTTCGGCCCATTACAATATAGGACCGAGCCCGCTAATACTTATTTATTGTTTAATACTCTCTCGCAATTCGAGTGATGAAATCACGAAATATCGAATTGGATGCAAACTATAATTACTAAAAAAGCAAAAATTAAGATAGTTATCTTAACGAAGAATCAATACTTTGATAGTAACCGGTCACAACTGATAAACATAATCTGAAAAGAGAGATTTTTTTCCGTCCACTGTCTGGACTTATACCACTGAGTGATGGCGCGCCCGACTGGTGGAGGTGGCGATTCTTGTATTGTTTTCTTTGGAATTTAATTACGAATTGACAGTCGCTGACAGCGTCATCTAACTCTAAGCAGTTTGAGTATTATAAGCAAAACAATGAGCCATGTTTTTATTTATTTATTTATTGAATGCGTGGGGGTGCATGGAAGAGGCTACGATGGCGATTCTGGTGTACTCCTCTTTGTAGTGTCAATGTGAAGCCAATGACACTAATAGTGTTAGTTAACTCCCTACAGTTTAAGAGTTATGGTCGAAACAATGATCAGCTAGGGTTCAATCCGAATTTTTTTTTTTTTTTTTTTTTTTTTTTTTTTTTGACAAAAGGTGAATTATATTAATCACTCCAACTTTGTACAATATGTACAAGTATAAACTACACACTGCTTGGACAATTCCCAAAACAGTATCAAATTCAAAACAACATTCATCCGATATCAGACAATATACACATTCTGATATCTGACAACACTAGAATTCTACCAAACATAGCAGAAACAGAGGAGACCTGCACAGATTCTTCACACTTCACCATACTGTATGAATTCAATATCTTTTTTATTCACCTTTGTTATACACCATACCATCTAATTACATTTCCATCCCACTTTTCCACCAAGACCATTCAACCCGCATCCACAATAGCCAAGGCAGACATAGTGGATGGCTTCATTAGTCACCCATAACCCCTCCACATCAAGGGCTATACCAGGTATGCTACATTTCCATCTCTAACAATGGCTTCACACACCTGGGAACACACACCTTGAGTGAGGACCACCATTACCTCCTTGGTGAGGCATTGATTGGACCAAGTAGGTTCATCTTTCACTCCTCATTATTCCAATCAACATGCCTTACCCTCCTGTTCATTCTACCCTTCACACACAGGCTACCTACTTTATGACTCCTTTTCTAACTCAAGTCACATCCAGTAACTGTAGGCAAAACTTAATTACCTAACAAAGGACTATTAAGTGTCCATAGTCTGAATAGAGTTGAGCCTTTAAAGGAATCATGTTACAAGGCCATCTGTTGTAAATGAACATAAGATACTTTACCATTATAGTGTAGAAGGTAAGAGTAATAAGGATATACCTTTTAATTTTATCTTAGAATTCCATGGACTTGTGCAGATTTCTTGAACCTCAACATCTGCTCAAAACAAGCTTATTCCAAACACCCCTTTATTCATGTTGCCTTCTACACAAATGTTACTTCCCAGTTTTCTCTGCTGCCTTAACTGCATTTGATTTCTTGGTCTTTAAGGACATTAACTTTGATCCCACTTCATCACAAGTTAACTTGATAATCACATTTTTGTCTTTCTCTTTTGAAAATTCTGCTATTTCTTTCTTGCCATAGAAAATACACAGTGGCTGCAAGAAACCTGCATTTGTTTCTTTTAGAGAATGGATAAACAACGACATCTAGGGTTTAATGGGATGGCTAGAGACTTCGGCTCAGGTAGACTAGGTCAGAGGATTGACCAACTTGGATATTATGTTAGATGATGGAAAACCCCGTAGGTATAATGTGTTGATTATATAGAGATTACAATATACATATAGAATACCCTTTGGGTATCATTTGTTACAAAATTAGACCAATCCCACTAATACTTATTTATTGTCTATAACTTTTTGATGGCGAGATAATACTCCCCTTGTTTATGCTTGATCTAACTTCCGTCCCCATGAGTCCTTAACATTCCCTAAATCTTTAAAACACACATAATTAAGCTGTTCACGATGAAGTCATGAAAAATTCAATAATAGCTAAGGAAGTCATTTTCACCAAAAATAATCCCAAGTTCAATATATATGATTATATTCACCTTAAGAGATCGCATTTGTTTCAAAATAGAGTTTGCGGTTAAACTTACAAAATTGATGGCGTAAGATAACTTACTTTATTGATCGTCGGAATGATTAGGTCGTCAATTTAGATATATTTTTGTGCAATGGTATCAAAGAGATAAACTGAACCACAAATAGATGTTTTATTCAATACTGAAACACAATAGTCGGCACAGATTGACTATTGACAATACTCAAATGATTACACAGAAATAAGAAAGACCAAAATATCTAAAATACACAACGATTAAAGAGAGATAAAAACAAGCTTATATGAGATGAAGCTGTGTTTGATAGTGTGTCTCAACCCTAGACGGGAGGCTTCAATATATAGCGCAAAATGTTCTCCAAAGGCCCTTCAACTATTCTCTCTTTAGCATATGCAACCAATACTCCACTTCTTCAATAAAAGGAATAGAATGTCCAGGTTAGGCCCTCCTACTATAACCTACAACAAAGGGCAAGTACTAGACAAACACATAAGCGAAGGATCAGCAGATAATGCTTAAGAAACAGATTATTTATGCTTATTTAAACATTCCCCCTTAATCAATTTCCCAAACATGTCAAACAGTCTCAAATTTTCACATAAAAACTTTTGTTGATATACAGGGAGATGTTTAGCAAGAATGTCTGCAATTTGGTTTGAAGAGCCAATCTTTTTGGCACTCAAGATACCTTTTTCAATTTTTTCTCGGATGAAGTGAACATCAATTTCAAAGTGCTTTGATCTCTCATAGAAAACAGGGTTAACAGCAAGCTGTAAAGCAGATTTGTTATCGCAAAATAGATTAACAGGAAGACTAATGTCAACATATAAGTCTTTTAAGATTTTCTGCACCCAAATAATTTCACAAGCAGCAGCAGCCAAAGACCTATATTCAGCTTCTGTAGAGGATTTTGAGAGAGTGTTTTGTTTTTTTATTTTCCATGAGATTAAGCAGTTATTGAAAAATACACAGTAACCAGTTACAGATTTCCTCGTTTTTATACATTTTGCCCAATCTGCATCACTATATCCTTCAAGAAGATTATTAAAGCTGCTATGATCATACCTTAAGCCCTTATGTGGAGCACCCTTTAAGAACCTTAACACATTAACTGCAGAATCCAAATGTGACTTTAAAGGTGTATGCATATGCTGAGCAAGACAGTGAACAGAGTAGGATATGTCTGGTCTGGTATGGGTAAGGTAGATCAATTTCCCAAGTAGTATTTGATATCTAGTTATATTATCAAGCAAAGGATCATCATCAGTAGGTATAAAAGGAAGCACAGGGTTTTGTTCCATAGGTGTAGACACAGGTTTACACCCAAGGAGACCAAATTCCTTTAAAAGTTCAAGACAATATTTTCTTTGAGAAAGACATATATCATTTCCAGTTTTGATCACTTCAATTCCCAGAAAATATTTGAGTGATCCCAAATCTTTTATGTTAAACTTGGTTTTAAGAAAAATTTGGAATGCTCAATTTCATTGACATAGTTTCCTGTAAAGACAATTTCATCAAGATAAACTAGTAATGCCATAAACTTGTCATCTTTAGTTTTTGTAAATAAGGAATGATTATTAACAGATTGAACAAAACCATGTTCTTTAAGAACACTGATAAGTTTTTCATTCCACTTTCTTGGAGCTTGCTTAAGACTATAAAGAGATTTTGTATGTTTGCAAACCATTTCTTTGCTGTTTTCACCAGAAAACCCTTATGGAATAGTCATATAGATATCCTCATCCAAGTCACCATAAAGAAAGGCATTATTAGCATCAAGTTGGAAAAGAGGTCACTTATTCTTAACATCTAAAGCAATAAGCAGTCTAACAATAGACATTTTCACAACAGGAGAGAAAGTTTTATTATAATCTAAGCCTTCTCTTTGGTTAAAGCCTTTAGCAACTAATCTGGCTTTATATCTATCAATTTCACCACTTGATTTATATTTGATTTTCCATATCCATTTATACCCAATGGGTTTTCTATTAGCAGGTAATTTGGTTATAATCCAAGATTTATTTTCATTTAATGCTTCAATTTCAGCATTCATAGCATCAATCCAATTAGGATCAAGAATTGCTTCCTTATAACAAGTAGGTTCAACACTTTTAATAAGACTGGAAGCAAAGCAAAAACTATCAGAGTCTAGATTAGAATAATTCACAACTCTTTCAATGCCATATTTAACTTTGCCTTCAAAAATATAATCATTAAGTTTTTTTGGCATACTAGTAGGTCTGGTTGACCTTCTGTAACACCCCCGAAATTGATACAGCGGAAGAATACAAGTCATGGGGTGCTACTCAATTGGTAACACAACAAAAAGTATAGAAAACGGATTTACCTCACCCGTTTAAAAAGAAATAACATTATCAAAAGCATTTAGTTTTACATCTTTTGAAATATTAAGGGAATACAAGCCCATAAAAGGATTTAAGCAGTCCCAAATGATTATCAGAGTCATCTATGACCATACCATGCCATTCGCCAAGCACCTCCAAAAGTAAGTTATGCAGCAGTAATGATCAAACACATGAGATAAAACATGCTAAAAAGTCAACACAAAGGTTGAGTGAATTCATAGGTTTAGTAGTAAAACAGTTGATCACAAGATTTCAAGTTTAAGAGACAGTGGGTTCCGTTGTTACACCCATAAATCCAGTAGTTACTATTGATGAACTCAAATAAGTACATTTTATTACCATCATTTATCCTATTTATTTGACTTGTTTTATTATATTATCTGTGAGAATTGATACGTTAATGTTCACTTTTGTAATTCTCAGGTAAAAACAAGTATTATGTGAAACTTGGCGATTTTGGACTAATTATGGAGCAAAACAAGCAAGAAGTTAAGAGTCTACTGAAATGTACAAGATCAAGACTATTCTGCTCCAGATACGCCGCATCTTACTTATTACATACGGCGCATCACTATCAAGATTTCACAAGATATTATCCAAGACAGCAAGGACATGCGCCGCATCTAAGAATGGAGTTACGCCGCATCTTCTGGCGGTGTACGAATATTCCTGAATATATTAATCTTGGACCCCACGCGAAGTTAAGTCAATGCGCCGCATCTACTTATTAGATGCGCCGCATCTAAACCTCAGACAGAAACTATAAATACCCCAAGACCAGACGAATTTCGAGAGCCCTAGTTTTAGAAGACCGAAGACCATAGAAACCTAAGGCCGAATTCAGTCGAAGTAGCAGCACAAGACACACCTTGAACAAAGATACGAGAGCTGTAAGAAGGTCCTGCATGTATTCAATTCATTAAGTAGTTTTGTTTTATTGTATTAGTACACTTTAATTGGTCAGGATTGATGGGCTTGTGACCATGGATTTAACCATGCACTTCGACTCCCCTTAAAATTGCTTTCCCATTAATTAAAGTTTATATGTTGATGTCTTTAGTGACTTTTATTAGTGCATTGATAACCTCTGTGTCTAGCTGAGCATTGCTTGGGTCGCCATGCCCCTTCCTCGCCTATTTATTAGATCGCCTATGCATTCTATCGTCTGTAGAAAAGTAGGAAGAAAGATAAATAGGATAGTCATAAGTAATCATTAAGGGTTTACTCGCCGATAAGATTAGAACCAACGAGAAAGGACTTAATCTCGGTGCGTTGCATCGAACTATACACTTCATATAAAACTAGCAATAAAACAAGTGACAAGCTACTTAACTATCAGGACAGGTCTTCTTATTGTCTCAAGTATTTATCTGTGTACGTGTGTGCTACTCGCTGATTCGTGTTCATTAGTTTAGTTTTATTATTTAATTGCAACCAAACCGTGCCAGTCTCTCAGGCTGAACCCCCTTGCGTTAGATTAGGTTGTCTAGCTAACTTAAGATATTAAAATACTGATTAGGATAACTAGATAATACGTTCCACTCTTAGTGATCGACACTCTACTTACCATTATATTCATACTGACCGGGTACACTGCTCGTTAAAGTGTGTGTGTTATTGATAAGTCGGCTAAATATAAATTTAAAACTTGAATACTGCTAAAACCACAACGACATACCGTGGGTATAAATTAGAGCATACGCATACGACACATCAAGTTTTTGGCGCCGCTGCCGGGGAGTGAATTGTTATTATCTGTTAATTTGATTAGTATTTTAATTAGGTTTTTCTTTTTAATTTTTAATCTAACCGCTAACCGTGTTGTATATTAGGTTAAATTGCATTCATTGTATTATTTGCATATTTTCTGTTTTGTGTGTTATTTGTTTTCTTTTATTTTTATTGCTTTTCGTTTGTTTTTATTTTTGTTATTATTTTTCGTATTTTCTGTATTCTGCTATCGTTGTACTGAGCTTATTCAAACGATACGGCGCATCTATTTTCATAGATACGGCGTATTGCGTTTAATTTCTATAAAATACAACGCGTTTAATTAATTCAATACGACGCATCTTTCCCCAAGATACGGCGTATTCTATTTTTAATAAGAAATTTTTCTAAACGTTAACGCCATACGGCGCATCTGTTTTTACAGATACGGCGTATCTATTATTTTAATTAAAAACAGTTTTCGAATTATTAAACAGATACGACGCATCGATTTCTATCGATACGGCGCATCTTACTGAATCAAAAATCTTGTATTTTGAAACGTAACGAAAATACGGCGCATTAACTTTTGTTAATACGACGCATTTAATTTTAAATAAATATCGATTTTTGATAATTAAAACTGATACGGCGTATTCTAAATTTATAAGCGGCGTATCTATTTTTCTGAATAAAGTCTGATTTAATTTTAACGATTATAAGATACGGCGTATCCAACTTTTTGGATACGGCGCATCGTCTGCAGATATCAGTAACTTTAATTTTTCGTATTCCGTTTTCGTTGTTGATTTTCTGATATATTACTTTCTTGAACATACCCTACTGATGCTTTTGTGATAGTTTCAGGAAGTGCATGACCAGGAGTTCTACGAAGAACTTGATTCAACCTTTCGACGATCCTGAACGAGCCTTTCATTCGCTTAAAAGGCTTTTCAACACAAAAAGCTTTGATATTTCAAGTTCATTCGAGCTTGATTATTTTTCTGAAGAGAAAGAGGAAGAAGAATCAGAAACAATGGGCGAAAACACAACTATGGAGGAATACATGAACAGTACCCGTGCTGATTACAGTTCAGGAGTTGCTAGACTAAAGTTTGATGATAAGTCAAAGTTTGAGTTAAAGGGTCAGTTTCTCAAGGAGCTAAGAGAAAATGCTTTCAGTGGATCGGAACATGAGGATGCTAATGAACATGTTGAAAAGGTCCTCGAGATTGCAGATTTGTTTACTACGGAAGGAGTCACTGACGATCAACTCATGCTAAGAATCTTTCCAATTTAACTTAAAGGAGCTGCTAATAAATGGCTAAGGAATGAACCTGCTAGTTCAATCACAACGTGGGAAGATTTGAAGAGCAAATTCCTGAAAAGATATTGTCCACCTGCTAAGACTGCTAAAAAGATGGAGGCTATCAACAGTTTCAAGCAAGAGCCTGATGAAACTCTTTATCAAGCTTGGGAACGGTTTAAAGATTTACTGGTAAAATGTCCTCAACACTATCTAACCCCAATGCAGGAGATAATATTGTTTTATCAAGGATTGGACGTGCTTACTAGACAAATCTTGGATGCTAAGGGAGTTGTGCCTCAAATGAGTGCAGCCAATGCTAGGAAAGCTATCCAAGAAGCTGCTGATCATTCTCAAAAATGGCACGATGGAACCTCTACTAGATCTAAGAGCAGCACTAATTTTGACGGGTTTGCTGCAATTCAAGCTCAATTGGATAAAATTAGTAGAGAGATGAAGAAGCGTGATGAAAAAGTGTATGCTGCCCAAGTTGGATGTGAAAAGTGCGAAGGACCTCACTACACTAAAGATTACCCGAACAAGAATGAAAGTGAGACGTTTGAAGAAGCATACTACACACAATTTGGACAACCATTCCGACCTTCAGGAAGATTTAGGGAAGCTACTCCGGGATTCTATCAAAAGAACAACTTTAATCCCGCTTACCAAGAAAGGAGGCAGACTTTAGATGACACTCTAAAGCAAATTATGGCCGATGCTGCTAAAAGACATGAGGAGAATACTGCTATGATCAAAGAAATCCGAGCTTCAACGGACACCGTTACAAGAAATCAAGGAGCTTCAATCAAAGCATTGGAACAACAAATTGGACAAATGGGCAAAGTTCTTCAAGAAAGGGGATATGGAAGTTTACCTAGCTCAACTAAAACCAATCCAAGAGATCATGTCAAGGCCATAAGCACCACTGAAGAAGTCACTCCTAACATTCCTTTTCCTAGAAGACTGATGAATGGTAATGATGGTGCAAGACCCGAATTTTTCTTTAATTCTTCAATCAGTTTAAGGAGACTACTAAAAGAGAAGACAAAGATTGAAGAGGAGATCAAGGCTACAATGAAAGAAGAGAGCTCTGCAACCGACTTAAATGCCTTGCCTCATAAAGAAAAGGACCCAGGAAGTTTTACTTTACCTTGTTTAATTAATGATATATCTTTCAATAATGTGTTAGCTGACTTAGGAGCTAGCGTTAGTGTAATGCCCCTTAAGACATTCACTACCCTAGGTCTAGGAAAATTAGCACCAACTAAGTTGCTTATTGAATTGGCTGATAAAACGGTAAAACGACCTGAAGGGATTGCTAATAATGTGCTTGTTAAGATTGAGAAGTTTGTTTTCCCTGTAGACTTTGTTATCTTAGATATGCCCGAGGATGTTAAGATTCCTTTAATCCTTGGAAGACCTTTCTTGTCTACCGCCCGTGCTAAGATTGATGTGTTTAAAAGAAAAATCTCATTAAGGGTAGGGAATAATAAACTAGTCTATAAATGCCAAGATCCTGTTAAAAGCGTAATTAGAGGCGTCTATGCGCTAGGATTAAGAGAACGTATGGACCTCGATCTTGAAGCTAGGCTTATGGGAGAAACATTGATTCAAAACAACTCAACTAATTATAATCATGAGAACTTTGAAGAATTCATTGACCTTAATGTACCTACCAAACTTAGACGCGATATTGTTAATGATTCTGATGATGAGTGGTATGATTGCGTAGTGATTAACAAACGTAGGAGAATAGTTGAGCATATGAATTTGAATAATGATGTGTTTATTGAACTACCACCCCACCTTGCTTATTTATGCCTTTATGATAATAAGAATTTCCCATCTATCATTTTGTCATCTCTACCCGAAAGGGACAGAACTTTATTTATACAGATATTAAAGAAGAACGGCGTGGAAATTAAGGACGAGCAAGGAGTATTCAATATTACTGAATTGGCGATGAGGGAGCGCGATGCTTCCCACTCCTTCAATGATCGATATTAAAGAGCTGAACGTGAGTCTAACTTGAAGACTCTGGAATAAAGACAAGTGCTTACCGGGAGACAACCCGGAAATTTTTTATTATTCTGTTCTGTGTCGAGTCAGTCAGGCCCGCAGAGGATACGGCGCATCTCAATCCTTAGATGCGACGCATCTCCTGCACTGGTCATATCTTACTTTATTTTCTGCATTTTTATTTCTTTCGACTTTAAAACTTTTTGTCAGTTTATTTTAATGCGGCGCATCCCTGGTTAAGGATGCGACGCATCTTCTATTCTGATTCGTATTTATTCCAGGCTCGATACGGCGTATCTTCTTCCATAAGATACGGCGCATCGACTGACCTGAAGATTTTTCAGTTTTAATTTTTACATTTTATTTTTACTAACTACTAATGTATTATGCAAGTTTGAACTTTCTTAATTTAGGTGTGTTTAAAGTCTTGGTGGTATTATAGATTCCTGCATTTCCTGTGGATACATCAAATATGAAGCTTAAACGTTCTCATCCACAAGAAAGATGATTTTTGCTCTTATACAAATAATGGAGGATCATACCGAGCAAATCTCAGGGGAGTTTTTCTGTTCTAATTCTTTTATTTTCCAGTTTTTAATCTTTGATACAAACAACGAGGACGTTGTTTAACTTAAGTGGGGGGATTGGAGAATTAGAACACTTACTTGTCCTAAACTTTTCAAAATATGCTTAAAATGTGCTTAATATATCAAAATTAAAAATTTTTAGCATGTTTTTGTTTAAAGTCTAAGTTGCATAGCTGCACACATGACGTTATTTTCAAAAATTGTAATTTTTCAAAATTCACAAATCTATGAGTGTGCCGGTGACTTGTAAACTTTAGAACTTGGCTTGTATACTATTCGAGACCACAATAATAAGTATTATTTATATAATTGGAGTATTATTTATATAATTGGAATGACTTGTCTAAATTGGTAAAATTCTAGGATTACACCCAAATAGCCTTTATATGTTATGTGATATTAGCTAACTACACTGGTTAGTTAACCCCCGTATAACCCTTTCGTTACTCTCACTTTTAGAGTAAGATACCCCTAGAAAACACTCAGAGCCATTCCTTTCGTTTCTTACACCTTTGTTATAATGTTTCGTTACACCCTTACACCTTAGCCTACCCTGTAGATTAAAATCCGTGGTTGGTTAATTGCTTTAGGAAAAGTGTGTTTCCTTACATTACCTGTGTTCGCGTGCGTAATTCATTATCTATGGTTAGGTCGGGAAATTGCACAATGCAATTGGAGTGAAGTAAATATTGTATATCTTTGAGTTTATTTTTCGTGTGTTTACTACTTTCACTATTACCGTTATTTCTGAAAGTCATGAAAAGTATGGAAAAATTATCCAGAGTTATCGTTATAGTGATGTGGTGAAATTTTACACATCTATGTTTATGTTTTAAAAAAAAAAAAAAAAAAAAAAAATCGAAAAAAAATAGAAAAGAAAAAGAAAAAGGAAAAGTTGGAAGTTTGTTTTAACCAACTTATGTAAAGTTTTGTATTAAGTGGTTGATATCACCACTAGTTGTTGTATATTATATTTATGGATTGAATGAGAGTTGAACGTTATGGGAACGTCAACTTAAGGTTATTCTTTGATTGAGATCTTGTTGAGTATAATTCGTGTCTACCTAAAGCGTGTGTTTCAAGTGTTAAAGCGTGAGTTATTCAATGATATGAGTCTTATTCATGGGATGGTTGGGATAGTAATTAACCACACTTAGGATTTTAATTTATCTGTTTTGTTTATTTTTCATTTTACACCAATTTGTATCCCAAATATTATCCATACCCTATATTATTCTTTATCCAAACCTTTGATTTATTGAGATTAGGGATTTGAGCAATCTTAAGTATCGTAGTCGTGGATTCGGCTATGTATTTATGATTTTGTCGCCCTTTTTGATATAATATTATTGGTGAAGATTACTTGGTCCTATCTTTAGCCTGTTCGAGTTAAGGATTTGAGCAATTGCAAGTATCGTGTTCGTGGATTCGATCATGTATTTGTGATTTTGTCGCCTTTTCTGAAATTTGAGATCGATAGAGATTAAGAAGAATGATTAACCCTTAAACCTCACAAACCCTTTTTACCGCTTTAGACTTGTTATTCCTTGGCTTTAGTGGAGGAGATGTGTATACTTGCCAAGCCTATGATAGAATATTCGTCACGACTGGACAGTTAAACGATTAGATTTGCTTTTATCAGAATATTTTATTTTACTTCTAATTCGTTAAGTGTTTGGTTGTGTGATTATGGCAAAAATGAATACATGCTTAAATATAAAAATAAATCCTAATATCTTTTAGGATACATTTTCATAAGATTAATTCTAAGGTTTACTTGGGAACAAGTAAAGTTCAAGTGGGGGGATATTTGATGAACTCAAATAAGTACATTTTATTACCGTCATTTATCCTATTTATTTGACTTGTTTTATTATATTATCTGTGAGAATTGATACGTTAATGTTTACTTTTGTAATTCTTAGGTAAAAACAAGTATTATGTGAAACTTGGCGATTTTGGACTAATTATGGAGCAAAACAAGTAAGAAGTTAAGAGTCTACTGAAATGTACAAGATCAAGAATATTCTGCTCCAGATACGCCACATCTTACTTATTACATACGGTGCATCACTATCAAGATTTCACAAGATATTATCCAAGACAGCAAGGACATGCGCCGCATCTAAGAATGGAGTTACGCCGCATCTTCTGGCGGTGTACGAATATTCCTGAATATATTAATCTTGGACCCCACGCGAAGTTAAGTCAATGCGCCGCATCTACTTATTAGATGCGCCGCATCTAAACCTCAGACAGAAACTATAAATACCCCAAGACCAGACGAATTTCGAGAGCCCTAGTTTTAGAAGACCGAAGACCACAGAAACCTAAGGCCGAATTCAGTCGCAGTAGCAGCACAAGACACACCTTGAACAAAGATACGAGAGCTATAAGAAGGTTCTGCATGTATTTAATTCATTAAGTAGTTTTGTTTTATTGTATTAGTACACTTTAATTGGTCAGGATTGATGGGCTTGTGATCATGGATTTAACCATGCACTTCGACTCCCCTTAAAATTGCTTTCCCATTAATTAAAGTTTATATGTTGATGTCTTTGGTGACTTTTATTAGTGCATTGATAACCTCTGTGTCTAGCTGAGCATTGCTTGGGTCGCCATGCCCCTTCCTCGCCTATTTATTAGATCGCCTATGCATTCTATCGTCTGTAGAAAAGTAAAAAGAAAGATAAATAGGATAGTCATAAGTAATCATTAAGGGTTTACTCGCTGATAAGATTAGAACCAACGAGAAAGGACTTAATCTCGGTGCGTTGCATCGAACTATACACTTCATATAAAACTAGCAATAAAACAAGTGACAAGCTACTTAACTATCAGGACAGGTCTTCTTATTGTCTCAAGTATTTATCTGTGTACGTGTGTGCTACTCGCTGATTCGTGCTCATTAGTTTAGTTTATTATTTAATTGCAACCAAACCGTGCCAGTCTCTCAGGCTGAACCCCCTTGCGTTAGATTATGTAACACCCCCAAAATTCTGGTTTAGCGAAAGCATACATGTTTGGGTGCTACTAAATTGGTATCACAACACAAAGTATCAAGAATGGTTTTATCTCAACCATTTAAAATAGATTTCATATTCAAAAGTGTTTTGTTTATAACATTTCAAAAATGATGCGGAGATATAAGCCCATAAAAGATTTCAAGTGGTCCCAAATATATCAGAGTCTTCTATGACCATCCCATGCCATACCAAAGCCTTCATCACTAGATTATCGCCTTAACCTGAAAATACATGCTAAAAGTGTCAACACGAGGTTGGTGAGTTCACAGAGTTTAGTGTAAAATGTAAAGCATTTGAATAACGATTTCCCGGCAAAGGCATTGTAAATCCACTAAGTCCCAAGTCCCGCCCATACAAGACTTGCAACCTGTGTGTTTACAACCCACTACCCAATAAGATTTGTTCCTGGTAAACAGAAGTAATATTTTGCTTGGTTAAGCGGTACACTCGTAATGACCATTACACTTGGTAGTATGTCCGTTACACTCGGTAATGTGACCGTTACACCTGGTCATGTGACCGTTACACCCGATCATGTTATATGTGTTCGTCTAGTACCCCTGGTCGAAGTGTGTGTCATGTATACATATAATGCGTTCGAGTGAACAATCAAGTAATTCAGCCAAATAATCAATTATTGAGTAAACAGTTTGCATTTCCAAATAAACAAGTATTGAGTTTAAGTAAAAACGAGCATGTATTCTCCCCAGAAACAGTTTAAAAACCAGTAAAAGTAGGGGCCATGAACTCACCTTGGCTTACAGCAACGTAAAAATATCACAATAGGCACAACTGGCATCAAGAGCAAAACCTAATGATATCGAGGGTACAGGCACAACGGTGCCAGATCGGCACAACCTAATATGTATATGTAGTTGTTTCAGAATACGTTTCGTAATGTAGAAGAGTTTTCAAAAGACAAGCGTCTTAGTTTTCGTGGATTACTCGCATCAAAGTTTGTAAAAAGTTTAGTGTTAACGTTTCGTGTGGTGGTAAGACAACATAGACTCAAGGATACTCACGCCAAAGAGAAAATCGACACATTCGAGAAAAGTACCGACGATGACTTGACTCGAGGATGAATGACAATCGAAGTCAAGGAAAGCAGTGACAAAGGAAAATGTCAACAAACTGAGTCTATTAATACGTTCTCGGTGTTTTCCCAATAATCCCAACTAGTTCGGAAATAATCAATAAAGTTGTGGAAAGGTAATTTAAGATTTAAAAGGAAACTTAAATTAGTATATTACATGGTAAATGTTTTCATTTTAGTAGAATTACAAGTTTCAATTATTGTCGGGTTTTTATAAGATAAAAGGTTTTTCGACAATAAAGTATAAGTTTAGGGAGTTTTAGCATGACGCGCCCATTTATAAAGTTTCCACAGGTTGTCGTGACTTTAATAAAAATCGGTTCTCAAAATAATGCTCCTGGCAGTTTATAATGATGACAATTGACGGTAATAGTTAATCCTACTTTTTAGAATATTAATCGGTCGTTTATTCTAAAAATGTCCGATTAGTCCGATATAGTTGAATTATACAATGATTTTATCCGGTAAATGTCAAGTGTTTCATATTTGAAAAATGCTAACACTTTTACTAAACAAGACGTTAAAATTCTCCCAAAAACATAAAAATATGCGTTTAATTGCCGGTTTAATTGTGCAAGTAATTATCGAAAGCAACAGCCACATATCATACAATATTTGATGTTGCTAGTCTACTTAAATATTTGAAAATGAGACATTTTATTTTTATATATTGTATCTACGGATAACACATAAACTCAAAAGTATCAAGAATGTGATCTAAATTATGTCATTGGCTAATGGTTGGGCTCACTTGTTTTAAAAGAAATCAAGTACACTCTAGGTGGGGTTTCTTCTTGTGACCGAGAACCAATATCAAAATAAGTTCACTAGAGCTTATTAGACTTGAATAATCCATGGGTTTTCAATGTAAGCAAACACAACACTTTAACTTTACACACGAACTGAACATGAAACCAAGACCACACCACCAACGATTAACATAAATTTTTACAGTAGTTTTACCACACGAAATAAAATCAAAACACGTTTTAATATAGTTTTCATCCACGAAATGCTACAAATCGTTATATACACTCGGTTTTTATAAAAAAAAAATAACGTATAAACAAAATGGGTTATATGTTTTACCTCACCAAAATAAAGAAGGAGAAGAGAGGAGAGGCGGAGAAGATTGTGGTGACAGCGATGGCGGGGGCTGTGATGGCGGCAACTCACAATCACAACTCCAAACACTCGATCTATTCGTTACCGTTACTTACCAATAATAACATGCCATTAATGATGGTAGTTGCGTCAGTTGGTGATGTTTTCTGGCGCGTATATTAGCGGTGGTTAGGGTTTTAGGCGCGTGGAGTATATGAAAGTGACGGGGAGATTGAGATGAGTATGTTGGTGGTGGCGGTGTAAGAAGAGGAGGGGCGGTGAGGGTGGCCGGAGGTGGTCGGAATGTGGCCGGGGAAGGAGACCAGGAGAGAGAAGCTAGGGGTGTCGGCTGTTATGGAAAAAGAAAGAATTTTTAACCCTAAAGTAGTTATAATAGGGTATATATAGGGGTCATGTGGGACTTGTGGCAAACCCTAGCGCGCCCTCAGGGACTGAAAGTGTAAATTTTCTCATATTTCTAATGAAACGCCAACGAGACTCAATAATCGTGTTATAAATATTTCCTGAGCATCCAAAAGTTATTCCGTTAACTTTAAAATCATCTTTCCATTAAATTTGGTTATAAATAAGTATATTTTTATTTTTCGTCGCCTGAATTAATTAATATTCGCGTTTTATCCATTATTGTGCCAAGTCACGCGTTTTGTACGAAGTTCACGGTTCGCGAGATAACTTCACGTTTTCGATTCAAATAAGTTCGGAAAAGTCCGAAAGTGAAACTTGGGAAATAATAAATATGGTTTAGTGTTAAAAATCTGTCTGAAAAATTACGGGTGGTTACAGATTAGGTTGTATAGCTAACTTAAGATATTAAAATACTGATTAGGATAACTAGATAATACGTTCCACTCTCAGTGATCGACACTCTACTTACCATTATATTCATACTGACCGGGTACACTGCTCGTTAAAGTGTGTGTGTTATTGATAAGTCGGCTAAATATAAATTTAAAACTTGAATACTGCTAAAACCACAACGACATACCGTGGGTATAAATTAAAGCATACGCACACGACACATCCAGTAGTTACTATTGCATTAAGCTCATGACACGCAAAACGTTAACCAATATCAACAGTAATTGATAGTGTCGACAGTAATCGATAATAATAGTATCAACAGTGTAGAAACTAGAAGGGGGTTGAATAGTTTCACCGTTTTAATTATGTTTTCAAAAATCTTTTTCAATTTTGTTTTAAAATACTTTTCGATTCAAATCTTACGTGAAGCTATACAAAAATTAATGAACACAATAATAAACAAGTAAGTAAAGATAAGGAAAGAAACGATCAAACTTGGACACGGAGATTTATAGTGATTCGGCTATGAAGCTCACTCTTCGCCCTACTCCATTCCTCGAGTCTCGAACTCAAGAGTTTCACAAACACTATATCAACACGCTCCCTTATGGCGGAACAAACCGTACACCAAAGCTTACACAAGGTTTAACGACACTAAGCGGAATGTCGAGTCCTAATCCTAGCTAGAACTAATCTACACGAAAGCCCACGTGGCTACACTATTCGAACCAACAATTTAGTCAGAATCAACACAATACACAATTCCGAGCTTGCACTCAAGTCGGATTACACACAAGAATCAAGATAAAGAGAATGGAGATTGAGGAGAGATCCGTAACAACGGTTTATGAGGTGAAGGAGTATTCTTCTACACTTCGTTTCTTGACGAATACGAGTGTTCTTCTCTTGCACTTGGAGAAAGGATGGATGTGATCACTTGTAAACAACTTACAATCCGTTAATGTGATCAAAGAAGAGTATTTAGAGTGAATTTAGAAGACATAAAGTTTTAGTGCTCAAGAGGTGGTTTTTCTGAATGACACAGTTCAGTATTTATAGGAACCAGGAGGAGCGGGGGACGATCCCTTAAAGCTGGACGGTCCCATATATATAAGGGACCTTCGCCATGTTTACGGGACCGTCCGACAGACGCTCCTATTTTTGTCCTAATGTGGTGAAAGTTTATTTGGTTTTAGGTGGAAAAACTAGCTGTTGGAGAATTTGAAATTCAAATTTATTTTCTTAATAAAACATTTCTTTAAGATTACAAAAATACTTTTATAAAAATGTGAGGTTTAGTGAAAAATAAATTATTTGATCACTTAACTAAGTTGGTAGATTTTTTATTCATACCTTAAGTGATGTTGTGGTTGAAATGAGTTTTCTCGATTAAAAGCTTGTTAAACGTAATTTTACATAACGTGTATTTACATGTAGAGACCGGAAAATGCAAATGACATTTTTGACATTATTTGTATTAACAATCTCCCCCTTTTTGATGATTACAAAATATAATCTCATTTTAGGTAAAATTAAGCATTAATAAGTTTTTAATAAGTTTCGTTTTCTTCTCCCCCTTTTTGTAGAATCAAAAAGGCTTCGTCGATGTGTAGAGAGGAAAGAATCGATGGTATCAAGACTCCCTCTTGCTTAATGCTCCCCCAAGATGAGGGCATCGGGGAATCAATCGATGATATTTTGCTACAAAAACAAGTTAGCATAGAGGTGCAAGAGTATACATAAGCAACACACAGAATAGATGAGAACAAGAAAGAGGATAGAATCAGAGCAGCATTTGTTGTACGGTCCCGTAAAAGCTTGGACGGTCCTTTATATATTGGGGACTGCCAGATAGTTAATGGACCGTCGGCAGTATGTTAGACAGGAGACATAATTTAACTAAGAATGCATAAAATTAAACATTCATAAAACATGACAATGTCATACATAAGGATGACTATTACAACAAAGTCCTATAGTACTTGTCCTATTTCAAGTCTAGTCTTCAAAGATAGGTCCGATTTTATTGTAGTGCATGCATATTGTCTAAGACTTGCGGAGAAAGGGTGGTGAAAGAGTGTTGCTTGAAGGAGGTGGAAAACTGGGTGGCAAGAGAAGAGATATGATGAAGGCAAGATCATTCTTGATCTTTTGAAAGTGGTTGCGGTTGTAAATGCAACAAACACAATAGCCCCCATGGGCATCCACTTGGTCAAGAGAGGGATGAGGCATTGTTAGAGGGTGAAGCTTTTGAGAGAGAATGATATTTAGGAGCTTCAAGTCAACAAGATGGGAGAATTCTTGAGCTTTTATGGAGTGTAGAGAGTTTGGATTTTGAGGTGGATATGTTGGTGGCAATGAATGATCTTGAGGAGTAAGGGTAGGAGACTGTTTTATGGATGGATGGAGACTCATTTTGGGGTTGTGAAGCAAAGAAGGAAAAGGATGAGGAAGATGCTTCTTTGTAAGTTGGAGATTTTGGGTTAAAGTTGGGATTGTGAGTGTTTGAAGTGGTGGAATTGTTCATGAAGTTGCCTAGACATTGTTTCTTCCTCTAAATGGGTTTGACCGACATTCTAGGTTTTCTAGGGGCTGACATTGTGAGGAAGGAAGAAGAAGAAGTTATGCCATGAGATTTAAGGAGGAAGATGAAGGTTTAAATAGAAGGAGAGAGTGCTATCTTAGGCAAAGCATGCATCTTATGTTTTATTAATTCAAATTATGTTTAAGTAATAAGGGAAGTGTAGGTTAGACTAGCAAGTAGATTATTAAGAGTGCATAATCAAGGAATCATAAAGGAGTATAACGACAGAAAAGACATGTTGGACGGTCCCGTATATAGGGCGACGATCCTTTATTTATTGGGGACCGTTTGGAGATAAGGGACCGCCACCAGAAAGATAGAAATTCCTTCAGAAGAAGGTATTTCTATTGTGTGCCTACATGAAACATATGTGGAGATGTGATTATCTCGACCCTAGAGAAAAGAATACCTAAGAGATAATCCAAAGTCTCATTAGTTCAATTTTGCTCGTTTTTCCATGTCGGATTATATATTAATTACATGATCTGATCAGGGATTTTGTGTACGTTATGCATGCATGAGAAAATCGTTTTTGAATGGTATTAACAATGCGAGAAGGATGGTTTTCCTAAACGTAAGAAGTTTTGAAAAGAATGAATCGGGGGTTTTTCATGCACAAAATGAATTTAAAGTTGGTTTTAATGCAAGTATTATTTTTTAGATAAGCAAGGTTTTAAAGAAAGAATTCCCCAATTTTAATTTTGTCCTCAATAGAATCCTAGACTCAGAAAAGAGGAAAGAGACTTACAGAACCTAAGATGAAGAGATGTGCTCCATCATTCCTAATCCTAGACGAAGATAGAAGAATGGTTCCCGTTTAAGAGGTTTGGTGAGGATATCGGAAATGTTTTCTTCCGTTGGAACCTTTTCGATGGAGATATTTCCCTTTTGTACATTATCCCTAAGAAAGTGGTGATGAATTTCTATGTGCTTTGTGCGAGAATGTTGCACGGGTTTCTTACTTAAATCAATGGCCCCTTTATTGTCACACATGATTGGGATATCATCAAGTGTGATGCCATAGTCTACGAGAGCTTGTTTCATCCATAATGCTTGTTGACATGCCTTTCCAGCGCTTACATATTCGGCTTTGGTTTTGGAGATAGCTAGTGCCATTTGTTTCTTGGAGAACCAAGAAGTTAAGCAACAACCCATGAAGGTACAAATGTCACTAGTGCTTTTTCGATCCACATAATCTCCCGCATGATCAGAGTCGGCGTATACTATGGTTTCTATGCTGGTCCCCTTAGGATACCATAATCCTAAGTGCATAGTGCCTTTAATGTATCAGAAGATACGCTTAACCGCTTCAAGGTGAGAAGTTTTGGGATCTTCTTGGAAGCGAGCACAAAGGCAGACACTAAACATGATATCGGGCCTACTTGCCGTTAGGTATAATAAACTTCCTATCATACCTCTATACTTAGTACTATCTACAGATTCACCCTCTTCATCTTTGGTGAGCTTTGTGTCCGTAGCCATTGGAGTTTTCATAGGTTTAGTATCTTCTAATCCAAATTACTTAAGCATTTCTTTAATATACTTAGATTGATTAAAGAATATTCCATCTTCTAATTGTTTTATTTGGAGTCCAAAGAAGAAGTTAAGTTCGCCCATCATACTCATTTCAAACTCGTCATGCATGATTTTGGAGAATTCATCACACATGTCTTGACAAGTTGATCCGAATATAATGTCATCGACATATATTTGGACGATGATGATGTTTGATTCTTTCTTCTTAGTGAAAAGAGTGTTATCTACCATTCCCATTGAGTATTCATGTTTAAGAAGAAAAGCCTTTAACCTATCATACCAAGCTTTAGGAGCTTGCTTAAGACCATACAAAACTTTCTTGAGTTTATAAACATGCTCGGGTTTCTCGAAGTCAATGAATCTTGGAGGTTGTGCTACATATACCTCCTCATTGATGAAACCGTTTAGGAATGCACTTTTCACATCCATTTGGAATAACTTAAAGTCTAATGCACAAGCATAGGCAAGTAATATCCTAATTGACTCTAGTCTAGCTACGGGTGCATAGGTTTTGCCATAATCAATTCCCTCTTGTTGATTATAGCCTTGTGCTACTAACCTTGCTTTATTCCTAGATACAATACCGTTCTCGTCTAATTTTTTCCTAAATACCCATTCGATTCCTATTATGGTTACGTACTTAGGTCTTGCTACTAACTCCTAAACATCATTAGACTTAAATTGATTTAATTCCTCTTGCATTGCGATGATCCAACTTTCATCTTTCAATGCTTCCTTGACGTTCTTAGGTTCTATGATCGAGACAAAGCAAAAGAAATTGCTTTTGTCTTGAGCTTGTGATCTAAGGGTTCTTTGGTTTAGATTTCCAATGACGTTGTCTAAGGGATGATTTCTAGATTCTTTAATGTTGGTGGTTTCATCTATTTCTATGGTTTCGGTTACATCATTGATCCCTAGATTTTTCATGTTATCTACGATAGCATTTTCTTCATCTAAATCATCATCTACCAAAGGTGATGTTTTAGGTGGGGGAGGACTCTCATTGAATGTCATGTTAAGTGATTCTTTGACGGCCATTGCTTCCTTATTGAGTGCTATACAGGCTTTACTATTTTGTGAATATCCCAGGAATAAACCTTCGTAAGACTTTGGGTCAAACTTGATGAGATAGTCTTTGGTGTTTAGAATGAAGAATTTGCTCCCAAACACTCTGAAGTAATCTAGAGTAGGTTTCTTACTTCTCAACATTTCGTATGGGGTTTTGTTGGGTCCGTCAGTACCCAAGCGTCCTGAAAATAGGATTTGGACACAAATTAGCCAAGTGTTAATCAACCTTAAACACTCTCAAGTCACTGAGTGAACAGTCACTCAGTGAGTTACCTTCAAGATGCTTAGGACGAGTCTAAGAAGAAAGATTCACCATTCAGTGAGGTGGAACTCCCTGAGTGTCACTTAAGCCAAAGAATAAGGTAATGGGTTCAGTGAGTATTTGACAAGAACTCACTGAACCCCAATCTCCTCAACAACAATAAATGATTAAAGACTGAAGACTGAAGACCGAAGAATCTGAATTCTGAAAGAAAGGCGGGATTAGGCGGGAAGAGTTTGAAAAGATAAGGAGAAGTCTTATCAGGCCAGAAGCGAACCTTCCCTAAAACGGCTTAAATTCAAGAAGTGTCATAGCTGACACTCGAAAAGACTTTTAGCCTATTCCCATTGGTTCTTGGAAATGAAAAATACTGTTGTAGTTGTCAGACACGCTAGGTTATTCTTTTTGTATTTTTTAATCATAGGTGCTCTTTTATACTTGTGTATAAATAGGAACAGATAGGAGAAAAGTGGGTTAAGTTTTGTGCATTAAAAGCTTAGACTTTCACAAAACCACTTTTCTCCTCCAAAGAGCAACCACATCCCTGAGATAGCTCAGTGGGTCTTTATTGTTGTCACTCAAGAATAACTTGAGTTTACATTTTCCTTATTTGTTTAAATTAATCATTACGTTAATTCAGTCATAGAACACAATTAGATTAACTTTGTAGTTACTTCTACTTGAGTAACGGGAACAACAAGTGGTATCAGAGCATCTGGTTTATACAATCTTTTCAAAAACTAAGAGTGCTCAAGGTTTTTAAAACCAAGATCCTACTATGGCTGATATTAATGTGCCCCAGCTCGTCGATAAAAAGGGTGGTAGCTTTTCAGCTGTTGCTCCCAGACTCGAAGCTGGAAAATTTAGCAAGTGGAAAAAGCGAATGCTTTGCTACTTGACTGGTATGGAACCATACTACATCACTTGTATCAATGAAGGTCCTTATGTCCCTAAGACTGCTGAGGGGTTAAACAAACCTGAAGCTCAGTGGACTATAGATGAGAGAAGGGTGGTCAATCAAGACCAACGCCTGAAAAGCATAATTATATCTTGTCTTCCTGACGATATAATGGAATCAGTCATTAACTGCTCTACAGCCAAACAAACTAGGGTTGACTTGATTAATAGCTTTGAAGGTCCCTCAGATACCAAGGAAAACAGGATCATGGACCTGAAACTTGAGTACAACACTTTCAGAGCAAAGGACTCTGAAAGTCTCTCTCAGACATGTACCAGATACAAGACCCTGATAAATGAATTATCAAATGATGGTGTAGTTTTGTCTAAGCATGAGATCAATGTTGGCTTTGTCAACAGTCTCCCTGAGAAGTGGCTAAACTTCTCACAGGGCCTCAGGAATGCTAATCACATTCAACCCTTGAGCTCCCTGAGATATATGGGAAGTTTGTCTATGAAGACAACTTAATCTCTAGGAGATACCCAGACTCAAAGAAAGCTTTTGAGACCAAAAAGGCCCTGACTTCCTCACCCATATCAACTGCCTTTTATTCTAATGGTGTTGTGCAGGATTTTCAAGAAGATTCTGATGATGAGGTTGATGAAAGAACTAGTGATGAGTACCTAAATGGTTTAAACTTGGAATTCCAAGAAAGGGCACTCCTTGCTAATTCAAAACGTTTTATCAAAAGAAATCAGTCAAACTTTCAAAAAGCTAAAGCAAATGAAACCACTGAATGTTTCAAATGTGGTAAAAAGGGTCATTTTGCTAAAGACTGTTATTCAAAAATAATCTCATAACCCTCTTATAAATTTTCTGGAAACAGTTCCTCAGGAACTAGCAAGTTTCAACCTAGAATGCTTCAGTAGACCCAACATTTTCAAAACAATAATGTTCAAAAGGGTCAAAAAGATTTTGAGGCTAAATATATGAAAGCTAAGGCTAAACTTGCCCTCCTTGAAACTAATCCCTCAATGTCTCAGGATGCTCAAACTTCCAAACCTGTTCAGACAAAGAACAAGGTTCTTGTAGCCGAAGCCTATGACTGGGATGAAGAAGAGGTCTCCTCAGAAGATGAGGAAATTAGAGTAAGTGCACTGATGGCACTTTCTGAAGGTGATTAGCTGGCTGTTGGAAAAAGCCATGCAAGGAATAGAGAATGGGTCAACATAACCATGAAGAAGGTAAATATTTTACTTTCTATGGATGATGATTCTGACTGGCAGTCCTATATGAATTACATTTGTGTAGATCTTAAGTTTGTTGAAGAACAAAGGCTTAATTTGCTTTCAAAATATAACAATCTTGTGTTAGAATTAAATAAGTGTAGAGATGAATTGCTTGTATTAAAACAGGCCAAGTTAGAAACTGTTACACTACAAATTTAAAACACTGAGATTTTGAAACAAAATCAAACTCTTCAAAATGAACTTAACAAAGAAAAGGCTGTCATTGAAGGCTGGACTAAAAAGAACCCCAAAGTCTATGAAATTGTGAGTCTAATTCCTAGTGAAAACAAGAAAGTTATAGGAATAGACCAACTCACTGAAAACCCTAGTAAAAGTCACAGAGAAAAGGCTTTTATTCCAGCTGGCATATCTTTTGAGCAGGAAATGGAACCCAAGTCAAATGACTGGATTGTCAGGGACAACCCAGTCAGTAAGTTATCAAACTTTGAGACTAGGAAAATCTTGCTTCCTGAAAGTCAGGCTCTGAAAAATATGCTTGGACTCACTGACCAACCCAGTAGTACTGAGTCAGTCAATGAGTCTGAATCAAAATCATTTACACCACTCCCACCTCTGAAAGTCCTTCAGGGAGCTGCACCAAACTCAGACCTCACACCATTGGTTTACTCTCAGCATTCTCCAAAGGAGAAGCCAGGAATGGGAAAAACAATCCTGAAAAGGCAAACCCCTGAAGTCTCAGTTTATACTGATGACTCATCAACTTCAGTCCCTTCTGAAGTAAAAACAGAAAGCCCTGACTCAAAATTTGATCAGTTGGCTGAGCTTGTCAGGAAGCTGAGTGAGAAGATTGAATCTTCTGAGAAGACTTCTCAATCTAAGATGAAGGAACCCAAATCAGCTTCCTCAAGCACCAAACCTAAACCCCCCAAACATCTGCAAAGGTGTGAGCTGTGTCACTATACCAATCATTCCACTGATGATTGTTTTAGAATCCTTTACTGCATGATATGCAAAAAGGAAGATCAAAGGACCTCTGATTATAACACCCCCAAAAATCATGTTTTACAGCAAAAGACTTGTTTTACAGCGGAAGACTTAATTGGGTGTTATTTGTGGATCGAAGTTGTAATCATAGAAAACATCAAAATAATTTAAAGATGTTTTTAAACAAAGTTCTCATTTGATATAATCAGAGTTTAACGAATTTAGGTCCCAAAAGTTTTAACCAGGACAAGAGTCCAAAAGATACATAATTTAGACACAATAAAAGTTTAAAATTTCCATCAAATGTAAAATAACACGTGTCCATCCATCCATGTCCTTGCACGCCCATCCAAGCATTAAGCATCTACGGACCTGAGATAAACATGCTAAAAAGTCAACATAAAGTTGAGTGAATTCATAGAGTTTAATAAATAATAAGTTGAATACAAGTATTGTTCATAAGTTGACATGTAACAAATACAAGTCGGGTAATAAGATATGATTATAGCATCGAGCTCATGAAACCGCACCTTGACCTAGTTTGTGCCCCCGAGGTAAGGATTGCCAACTTACCTTCAATTTTCTCAATATTATATGTCCGTTGACTATGAGCGTGACTCATCCGGACAGGCTCGTCAAGCCAAATATGCATATTCATAATACTAGCGTTTACCACATATGTAATTAACGGTCCATGTTTATAAGAGTGGTGTGTCACTCTTATATAGTGGTTATTGTTAGTGTCCTGTGGGACTGTTATGTTTATTCTTGTAAGTGCCTATGTAACGGGCTGAGGACATGGGATTCACCCATGTCAATTGTACTTCATTGTTTTTGGCGTAATATATTTACCAGGGTTTTAACCCTTTTACCCAAAAAAAAAATTAACGGTCCATGATGTGAGGGACTTTAATGGAAAAAGCAACTCAATAAACTATAATCATGTAATCGGGTCCAGCATACCAAAAACTGCTTGTATTCAGTTTGTAAAACTAGCATGTATCTCCCCCAATGGGTTTATAAATAGTTTAAGAATTAAAGTGGGGCTATGAACTCACCGATTAGCAAAGTGAACGATCAAAATGAAGTAGCGAAGAATAAACCGCAAGAATCTTACGAGCAACCTAGAATATATACGCGTGTCTTAGCTTCTAAGAATAATGATACAATCATTACTATATGTTATATAAGTTACATCTCAATTATTCTTGGTACATAAAGTTTAAATAAGTATCAAGATTTAATTTGGCATTTAAAAATGATTTACAAATATAAAATGTATTTCTTACAATATTTCAAGTTTTATGTCTATTTTTATCCTTAAGTCCAAAATAATTATTAAGGGTCCAATTTAAGTCTAAGGGTTCACTTAATCAAAGGGTTCAATTTTAGTCAAAAAGTTCAAATTAAGTCTAAAGGTTCAAATTATATTAGATGGTTCAACAATATACTTAAAGGTCCAATTTTTATAAAGTGTAAACATTTTTATACTTTTATCCTAATGCTGATGGAAATTTTAATAACTTGTTCACTTTCAAAAATCCGTTACTTGCAAATCGTAAGTTGAAAAGTTAAGTTCTTTATATCCCCAGAAAGGTATTCATCTGTACTAACAAGTTTTGTGGGTCCCACTAAGTCAAAAGTTACAATATAGTAGCAAAGTTGTAACACCCCAACCCGACAAGGGTAAAGATATCACAATAATGGTTTCATATCAGATCAAACAAAGCATACATCTGTAGTAATACAAGAATTCTCAAAGGTTACAAATGAAATACAGATACTACAAGATTACAAAAGAACTTCCAATAAATGCTAATTCCGAAATAATGATAACTTCTAGTCACTTCTAAATCCCGGATAGTTATCAAGTCTCCTAAGTCCAAAGGTACTCTCCACTCATTCCCAGCTTCCTACTAAAAACCTGCCGCAGGAAAAGAAATGCGACTGAGCTACGAGAGCTCAGTGAACAGATATAACGATAACAAACAGTAATAGAGAATAGCACAAAGTAACAAAAACAAAGGTCAAACAGATGTAATATGGTTCAAGGGATAAGTCAATGAATAAGTATAAAGGAAAGAGAAAAAGGGATAGTAATCCACCACGAGCCCAGAAACAGATCTTATCATATCGTAACCATAAATCTTCAAATCATATAGAGGGGAGACCTCTCAGATAATCAGATAATATGAGGGGTGTCCTCATTCTTCAAATGGAGTAGCTAGCTCCCAGATATATGTGAAAGGCGTGTATTGCACACAAGCACCAGTCACCAGACAATAATAAATCATACATAGATAATCCACTAAACAGATCAGATCTAGGATGCATCCATACGCCCCCACAGATAAATAGTGGCCAAAATAATATAATGCGCATATCAGATAACAGATAAGGGGACGTGGCGGAACATCACTCTACCGCCCTAGAGTCATGCCATTGGTGCATCAATGACACGGCCATGTTACCTTCATGGCTAGAAAACAGATTTTGGCTCGGGTATCAAACTAAGAGTCATATATCATATCAAATCAGAGTGTCATAACAGATGGCTCATAACAGATGGTTTATATCAAATATCATCAGAAGTAGTACCAAAAGTCCAAATCAGAGTTTATCAGATCAAGGTTCATATTAAATAATCAAGTCAAGGTTCAGATCAAAAGTTCATTTCAAAAGTTTCTATCAAAAGTCCATTTTAAAAAATCCTTTATTCATGATTTTCATAAAATGATCCTTTAAAGTGCTTTTCATAAAAATAACCTTTCAAAACGGTTTTTATAAAGATAGTCTTCAAAATATCGTTTTCATAACAGTTAGTAACACTTTATATAAAAATAGTTTCGCATCATTTATAAACATCTTTTTAAAGTGGTTTTTCTCAAAACATTTCCATGGTATAATTAAAAATGTTTTCATAACATAGGTTCATAACAGAGGTCATATCAGATGGGATCAACAGAGAAGGTTCAAGCAAAGGGAATCATAGCAATGGCATCAATTCAGAAACTAACGGATCAGAATATGAAAGAGATCATGAGAAACCTTATAAGGAAGGTCAGAATATCTGTACCTTATTACGAATGCAAACAAGAACAAGAAAGTAGAAAGCACAGAAACGGATCAAGACCTCTCCTTCTTCGCACCTAAAGGAGTAGAAGAGAATTACAATAGGTTCTTAATTACTTATTTTAGCTTGCCTTTCCATTTTAAGTAACTTTCTATTTTAGCAGGTTTCTGTTTTTATCAGGTTTTCCGATTTAGTAAGTTTCCAGAATTAGTAGGTTTCCATATTTAGAATATCATAAGTTTAAGTATTCAAATGTGACAATGATATTAGTTCAAGGTTCATAATGTTGATTATATAAGTTTAGGGTTTATAATGTAGTTCTCAAAATTTTAGGGTTCATTATGCAATTATCACAAGTTAAAGGACCAAAGTGTCATTATGGTAAGATTAGGGTGTAAAATGTAAATATTATCAAGTTACATGTTTTTACAAGTTAAGTCCTTTAGTTTTAGAAAAATGACCATTTAAACCCTTTAGTTTGAAAAATAAACATTTAACACCTTTTTAATATCCTTAAAACTTTTCACAGATTTTACACACAAATTAGACCTGTTTTACACGATTTTTCATCCTTATAAGAACTCAGAATAAAAATTCCCAAAAATTCACACACGTACCCAGATGTCTTACGAACTTACCCTAATTTTTCCAGAATTTATTATTAAGGATAACTATAGTCCAAAAATCCTTTTAGTCCAGTCGTCCAGATTACTGATCAGTTTTAACATACAAAAAGTTTGCAGTTCAAAGCCCCATCAAAGTAACTTATAAAAATCCTCAAAAATCAAAAAAACTAACTTATATTCAAAATATTATTCTGAAGAAATTTTAGGTCATAACTCGTTATATATTTAAAATTAAAAATCATAAACTAAAGGTGAATTTTCGTAACCCGAATTACAGTTTTGACATCCGATCTCATAAATTCGAAAAATGTGCCTTCCAGACCTCTAAAATTTATGAGGTTAATTTCCACCGAAATCTATTTCAATAAACTTAATTTTAGACTCTGAAAACACCCAAATACACGCTCACATCATATAGATACAGCCGATTAAAGTCGAACAATTTTCCAGGACAGTAGCAGTTTCAATATTATTTTATGTATTCAATTAGGGTTTTCATTCCAACGATACTTTCTTGATACCAAACGATTATGAGTGACTATAAAACAAATATAGGTTGATTTATATGTGATGATAACATGTACAAACATCTCGAAGCAACACAATCTCCACAGATTCGATTCATAGGTTCTTTTAATCATTATTTCATGTTAACACATATCATTTTATGTGACTTCTTATATGATTTTATGATTATATATATTGACAAGAACACAAGAATGGATCAAACATATCAAGATTAAACACGAAGGGATGATACAATACCCTTGTTTGCGTGATCAAAAGGAGAACAGGAACCATGGATGGATCGAATCACTAACACTCTCTTCTTCTTCTTTGTGGATCGAACAAGAGTTTTAGGGTTCTTAGTTTTCTTTTTTTTTTCCTTCAATCCGTACAATAGAAGATGGAGGAGAGGGATTTTAGGGTTTTCAAGTGGAACAAAAAAAATCTTCGGTGTATAAAAAAAAAGAACCGATCATAGGAATGTGTGGATTTGGGCCATAGGTTTGTTTGGTATCTTCAAGTGTTTAGGCCCAAGGTTTAGTGCTAGTATAACAAAAGAATTTCGGCCCAAGTAACACAAAAAGAAAGTGTGTTCAAGTTTATCATTTTCGGATTATAGGAACTTATTAAACGTGCCATACTTCATATCATACAGTTCTTGTATCATATTGTATTTTTACTTTAGGTTATATGTTCATATCGTATGGTTTCGTGTCATAACATGATATATGACTCAAGTTTTAATTTATAGCGTATTTATAAGTTCTTAAAAGTTCAAAATTAGAGGGTATTTTGGTGTAACGCCCCGTGACAAAAAATGACCAAAAACGTGAAAATTTCTCGCAAAAACACACCCAGAAACCGACATCCTGTTACTCTTTTACGAGCTGAAAAAAATCAGTACACATTCAGCCATTGAGGCTATTTTTAGATGAAAGTAGACTCAAATAGCTTCAAAACGATAGGTCATACGACCCATTTCGACTTACGGATTAAAAGATATGATTTTTCGAAAACTGCCCTGATAAACGTGACGCCGTCAGAAAAATGGTGACGCCGTCAGACCTTGACGGGCCAGAAAGTTTTTGGACAATTAAAAGGGGACGCCGTCAAGAAGGCCATCATGAACAAAACTGCAGTTTTTGACAGCAAAACACCCAATATTTTGACACCAAATCACCCATAACACTTAACCACAACATGACCATTTAAACACATACATAACTTGACATTCCTAATATCTTCCAAAATGGGTGAGAACCCGTTTATACCAAACACCCCCTTAAATACCATTTCAACTACACACTTTTTACCCATAACCCTTATTCACTACATAACCCTTTAGACTCATTCATGACTTGACATTTCTAATATATTGCAAAGTTGTTAGTACAAAGTCTTGACCCGTAACTTCCCAAAATGGGTGAAATTGGCAAATTGCCAAACACCACCCAACTACTACCAAATTCATAAACCATGAGACTTCTTGACATTTACATGAACTTGTCCTACGACCCAACTTGAACAATGAACATAGAAGACGACAAGACCGTTAAATAACAAAATGACCATATGGATTGAAATATACCCAAGACACGAAAAGACACTTCGGGGCTTCCAACTTCAATTGCGTTTGGTCCAAAAGAAAACGGTCTTCCAAACTAGCTTCTAACTACGCTATGCTTCATTCAACGACTACAACTAGGCAAGATCCTTACCCTTGCTTCCTCCGCTAGAACCTTGACCAAGCAAGTAATTAAATAGCATTTACACAACTAGCATTGGATCCAAGCTATCATACATTCACAAGCTCCATAATAATCACATTAACACAAGCATAACATTAACAACATAACATTAACAAGGATTATACTCATATACTTACCTCTAATCCTACTAGCTTCCTATTTGGCTTGACTTGGCTTCTACAAATGCTTCCTATAACAAGATTAACTACAATTAGCAACTATCTAACTAAGGAGATCATCATTTCACCACTTTTTACCATAATCATTAAAACCCACCACATGAACCCTAATTTTCACATTTGGGGAAAACCACTTACTTGATGATAGGAACACAATTAAGGCTTCCTTAAAGCTTCTTGATCACTTCACAATGGGAGATTTAGGCTTAACTAGAATCTTGCTCTTTCCCTCCTCTTTTCTCTTGTATGCCGATCTTCACCACAAGGGACAAATAATAGAAAAACCTGGACATTTCTAAAATTGTCTAGGCATATGTATATAATAATTAAACTTTGCCCAAATGGCAATCTTAGCCCTTCTAGTTCTATTCTTTCTAATATGCCCTCATATTTATTATTTAACTAACTAATATCACAAGACTTAATATACAACATTTAACATTTACATAACTAGTACCTTATCGGGATACGGGTGTAACAATTCTCCCCTCCTTAAAATAAGATTTCGTCCTCGAAATCTACGCTTGGAATAATTGAGGATACTCATTCCTCATCTTCTCCTCTAGCTCCCATCTAATGCTCGTACCTTTACGATGTCTCCATTGCACTTTCACTAATGGAATTTCTTTGTTTCGAAGCTGTCTCACTTTCCTTCCTAGAATCGCTTCCGGCTCATCCTTTTGTGAAATCAACTCCGGATCAATCTCAATGTCATCCAACGTGACTACACTAGTCTCTTCCACTAAACACTTCCTCAAATAAGACATATGAAAGGTGTTATGATCACCTCTCATTTCCTCGGGAATTCTAACACATATGCAACTTCGCCCACACGTTTCAAAATTTTAAACGGCCCTATAAAGCGCGGACTTAATTTCCCTTTGTTTTTAAACCTAAAAACACCCTTCCACGGAGAAACTTTTAGCATAACTATGTCACCTACCTCGAGTTCTATTGGCCTTCTTCGATTATCGGCATAACTTTTCCACCTATCTTGTGCCGCCTTAAGTCTTGCTCAAATCATCTCTACCTTTTTCGTCGTTGCCAACACTATATCCGTGCTAGCCAGTTCTCTCCTTCCCACTTCTTCCCAACATACGGGCGTCCTACACTTTCTTCCATATAGCATCTCATAGGGTGGCATACTTATACTAGCGCGATAACTATTATTGTAAGCGAATTCTACTAAGGGCAAGTAATTATCCCAATTACCACCAAAGTCTATTATACAAGTCCGTAGCATATCTTCTAATGTCTGGATCGATCTTTTGCTTTGCCTATCGGTTTGAGGATGAAACGCGGTGCTCATATGTAACTTAGTGCCAACATTTGAGATGAAACGCCCGTCTCGATTAGAAACTATGGAAATAGGTACTCCATGACACGCGACTAACTTGCTAATATAAATCCTTGCTAACTTATGAACAGGCACATTCTCCCTAATCGAATTAAAGTGAGCATTCTTAGTCAAACAATCAACTACTACCCAAATGATATCATTCTTCTTTTTTTGTCTTTGGCAATTTCGTAATGAAGTCCATAGTAATCTTCTCCCACTTCCAAACTGAATGTCTAAAGGCTGCACTTTTCCATACGGCTTTTGATGTTTGGCTTTCTCCTTCAAACAAGTTAAGCATCTTTCTACGTACTTCACGCAATCTCTTTTCATACCCGGCCACCAATAATTTCTTTTCAAATCAAGATACATTTTCGTAGCTTCCGGATGAATATAATACTTCGATTATGGGTTTCTTCCAAGAGTAATTCTTTTATGTCGTTTCAAAAAGGAATATAAACTCTCCCATACCGTGTCTTAATTCTTCGGCTGACTTCTTTAAGATGAGAAATGTGAGAAGTGATACGTTCTTTGTCTCGGTTCTCTTCTTTTAACGCTTCCTCCTGAGCTAACTTAATTCTATCGAAAAGATCAGATGGGATAATCATTCTCAAAGAGTGAATCCATATAACATCACTTCGGCCCTGACGACTTAGTGCATCCGCTACAACGTTCGCCTTACTCGGATGGTAGTAAATTTCACAATCATAATCCTTCAGCAAATCTAACCACCTACGTTGCCTCATATTCGGATTTTTCTTATCAAGGAAATACTGAAGACTTCTATGGTCGGTGTAAATTATGAACTTCACACTATATAGATAATGTTTCCCAATCTTCAAAGCAAGGACTACGGCCGCAATTTCAAGATCATGAGTCGGATATTTCTTTTCGTGCTTCTTTAATTGTCTTGAAGCTTAAGCGATCACTTTACCCCTTTGCATAAGAACACATCCTAGACCAGAATAAGATGCATCACTATAGACCACCATGTCTTTGGTTCCCTCCGGTAACACTAAGATCGGTGCTTCACACAACCTCTTTCGTAAAGTACGGAAGGCTTCTTCTCGCTTCTCACTCCACACAAAAGGAACATTCTAATTGGTGAGTTCGGTTAACGAAGATAAAATTTTAGAGAAGTCTTAAATAAACCGTCGATAATAACCCGCGAGTCCTATAAAACTTTGAATTTCGCCAACGTTCTTCGGCGCTTGCCAATTCATCACGGCTTCGACTTTTGATGGATCAACTTTAATACCATCGGGATTAATAACATGACCAAGGAACTGAACTTCTTGCAATCAAAATTCACATTTCGAGAATTTAGCATACAATCTTTCTTTTCTCAACGTTTCAAGAATTTCTCGAAGATGTAGTTCATGTTCTTCCTTACTCTTAGAATAGATAAGGATATCATCGATGAACAGTATAACGAATTTATCCAACATCGGTCTACATACACGGTTCATGAGATCCATGAAAACCGCAGGCGCGTTCGTGAGACCAAAGGCATAACCGTAAACTCAAAATGTCCATAACGGGTCCTAAAGGCCGTCTTGGGAATGTCTTCTTCTCGAACCTTCAACTGATGATAGCCCGAACTAGGATCAATCTTTGAGAACCACTTCGCACCTTGTAGTTGATCAAAGAGGTCATCGATTCTTGGCAATGGGTATACATTTTTCACCGTGACTTTGTTCAATTCACGGTAATCAATGCACATCCACATACTACCGTCTTTCTTTTAAACGGACAGAATCGGAGCTCTCCATGGTGAGCTACTTGGGCGAATAAAACCCTTGTCAAGTAACTCTTGGAGTTGACTCATTAACTCCTTCATTTCGGACGGAGTAAGACGATAAGGAGTTTTGGCAATAGGAGTAGCACCCGGAACAAGATCAATACGGAACTCAACTTGTCTATCGGTTTGAATACCCGGCAAATCTTCCGGGAATACATCACGGAATTCATTTACAATCGGAACATCGTCGATATTTTTCTTTTCAAAACTCGTATCTACTACGTGCGCCATAAAGGCAAGACAACCACGTGATAATATTTCCTAGCCTGCATTACAGAACAAAATTTTAACTCGCCTTCCCTTTTATCACCATAGATTATCATTTCTCTACCGTTAGGATTCACAACTCGAACGATCTTTTGTCTATATAGAATGGCAGCATAGTGTTTACCCAACCAATCCACACCAATGATAATGTCAAACTCTCCGAGCATTATAGGGATTAAATCGATCCTAAAAACGCTCTCATCAATCTCTATCTCTACATTACGATACACGCTAGACACTATAACAACTTTACTACCGACAAATTCAACTTCTACGGGAGTCGAAAATTCATCTAGGGAAGTGGACAGTTCCTTACTAAAACTATAAAATACGAAGGACACACTTGTGCCTCAAACATACAAAACACAAACGGGTTTGGAATTAACGAGGATTATACCTGAGACGACATCGGAATCTAACTTCGCTTCTTCGGCTCTCATTTGGTAAACATAAGCTTTAGGTTTTGGAACATCAACCTTTTCTCCCTCGATCAAGTTAAACTGCTCCTCTTGCTTAGGATTAGCTTTAGGACATTCACTCACCTTATGTCCTTCTTCATTGCACCCATAACATGTCAGCATACACTTGGTGCAGTTCTTTCTAACATGGCTAAGATCCCCACATTTATAACACCCCTTCATCCCGGCTTTACATCCTCCCATATGGTTCTTACCGCACCTATTACACCGAGGTGGTACTTTCCATGTGTTGTCCTCCTTTGTTGAATCAAATTTGCCTCGCTTACCGAATGTTGTTGGTTGTTCTAGCTTTCTTTTCACCTCCCTCTCCTCGCCCTTCATTCTATCCAAATCTGCTTCTCCGGGTCTAGCATTCGGATCATTCATTAACTCCCCACTCTTCTTAAGCATCCCTATCTCCTCATGAAGTATCTTTCGCAAGTTCTCGGTGGTTTTACTAACATAAAAGGGCATAGCCCTCTCGATGGCCCTTTCCACTTTATCCGTCACCAAAGTGTCCAATTCTTTCAACTCAACTCCTATAACACTTCTAGGATTAAGGTTTTTCGGCATTGACATTGACGTGTCACTATTAGAGGGTACATCATTATGATCATCACTATCATGGGGAGAGGAGGTCGCTCTCAACACCTCCTTATTCTGAATCGTCGCCATCTTTTCTACTATACTGAAATTAGCAATCCACACTATTAAGCAAAATCATATACATAGTCAATACATGAGTAACATATCCATTCTCATACTAACCACCCTAGAGTTTATCATCCATGTATAGCCTAAATGATTTCAATCTCACATATGTATCATATTTTTATCACTACGGTGGCCAGGCGTAGTCATAAAAATACTTAACATATGTGTTCTCGAAATCACCCAAACAATACACAAATAACAAACACCGATACTAGCCGCGTCTACACAAGGCCTAAGTCTAGGAAATCCTAAGGGGAAATCCTAAATCTCTTAGACCGAAGCTCTGATACCAAGTTGTAACGCCCCGTGACCAAAAACGACCAAAAACGTGAAAATTTCTCGCAAAAACACACCCAGAAACCGACATCCGGTTACTCTTTTACGAGCTGACAAAAATCAGTACACATTCAGCCATTGAGGCTATTTTTAGATGAAAGTAGACTCAAATAGCTTCAAAACGATAGGTCATACGACCCATTTCGACTTACGGATTAAAAGATATGATTTTTCGAAAACTGCCCTGATAAACGTGACGCCGTCAGAAAAATGGTGACGCCGTCAGACCTTGACGGGCCAGAAAGTTTTTGGACAATTAAAAGGGGACGCCGTCAAGAAGGCCATCATGAACAAAACTGCAGTTTTTGACAGCAAAACACCCAAATATTTTGACACCAAATCACCCATAACACTTAACCACAACATGACCATTTAAACACATACATAACTTGACATTCCTAATATCCTTCCAAAATGGGTGAGAACCCGTTTATACCAAACACCCCCTTAAATACCATTTCAACTACACACTTTTTACCCATAACCCTTATTCACTACATAACCCTTTAAACTCATTCATGACTTGACATTTCTAATATATTGCAAAGTTGTTAGTACAAGGTCTTGACCCGTAACTTCCCAAAATGGGTGAGTTTGGCTAAATGCCAAACACCACCCAACTACTACCAACTTCATAAACCATGAGACTTCTTGACATTTACATGAACTTGTCCTACGACCCAACTTGAACAATGAAAATAAAAGACGACAAGACCGTTAAATAACAAAATGACCATATAGATTGAAATATACCCAAGACACGAAAAGACACTTCGGGGCTTCCAACTTCAATTGCGTTTGGTCCAAAAGAAAACGGTCTTCCAAACTAGCTTCTAACTACGCTATGCTTCATTCAACGACTACAACTAGGCAAGATCCTTACCCTTGCTTCCTCCGCTAGAACCTTGACCAAGCAAGAAATTAAATAGCATTTACACAACTAGCATTGGATCCAAGCTATCATACATTCACAAGCTCCATAATAATCACATTAACACAAGCATAACATTAACAACATAACATTAACAAGGATTATACTCATATACTTACCTCTAATCCTACTAGCTTCCTATTTGGCTTGACTTGGCTTCTACAAATGCTCCCTATAACAAGATTAACTACAATTAGCAACTATCTAACTAAGGAGATCATCATTTCACCACTTTTTACCATAATCATTAAAACCCACCACATGAACCCTAATTTTCACGTTTGGGGAAAACCACTTACTTGATGATAGGAACACAATTAAGGCTTCCTTAAAGCTTCTTGATCACTTCACAATGGGAGATTTAAGCTTAACTAGAATCTTTCTCTTTCCCTCCTCTTTTCTCTTGTATGCCGATCTTCACCACAAGGGACAAATAATAGAAAAACCTGGACATTTCTAAAATTGTCTAGGCATATGTATATAATAATTAAACTTTGCCCAAATGGCAATCTTAGCCCTTCTAGTTCTATTCTTTCTAATATGCCCTCATATTTATCATTTAACTAACTAATATCACAAGACTTAATATACAACATTTAACATTTACATAACTAGTACCTTATCGGGATACGGGTGTAACATTTGGTCATTCCAGATTATGTTAATTTTAGGGTTTTACAACTCTTCCCCTCTAAAAGAAAAATTTTCGTCCTCGAAAATTGAAGTCGCAAAGTTAAACGAAGTCGTAGTAAGTCGCAGAAGACCATCACAAACATTCTTACGCCCAAGGGGGTTCATTCAAAAAGATCTTCGGACCAAATAGTTTCTCATGACTCAAATCAACACGAGGTGGGTTCAAACTTCTCAGAAGAAGACAAAATAAGTTGATTTTGATCAAAAGGTTCATGGATCATAAAATGGACGATAGGTGAATCTTCAGGAAACTTAATGGAATACGAACAAGATTTCCAATCAAATTGACTGTGTCAACAGTAGAGAGCTCTTCACAGAGTTTTCCAGATTTATAACTGGGGTCAACAGAATGCACAGCGAGAGTCCAAACTCATCCAGATATCTAATGAAAGAAAGCAGAGTATACACATAGATAGGATGGACCTAACGTCTCACTAATCATGGATAACCCAATGGAGATTCAAACTCTAAACTTCTTAGGTACTCCCCAAAATATCCTATGCCCACAACAAGTGCACGTTATATGATGTAAGTATTATCACGTTGGCCAGACGTCATAATACTGGCATCATGTAAATATGCCCTCATGATGGTCATACTTTATCTCAAGTCGTAATCAAAACCACCTATCTTAATCCCCCTAGTACTTCTACTGTCTCAGAGGTCAACCAAAATCGAAAGCCATAGTCAATAGGGAAAACAAAACTATTTGCAAGAGTATCAGAATCCCCGATTGCCTAGCAGAAGTGGGGTACGCTGTCACAAGCATCATATCTTCCACAATTTGCCAAAATCTCTCAAAACAAAGTCATCACCGAACATACGAAAGATAAACACGAACTGAAATTCTTCTAGGGGACTTAATTCATAAGAGCAACTTATTACTGTATAACGAAACTTAAGAGGGTCAACGGAAATGAAAGTTAGTCGCCAAAACTTCTGTCTTCATAGAATCAATTCTTCCAAGTATAGAGGGTCTGTTTCAAATATCCGCTCATTCAACACATCTAATCTCTTCAAGCCCGGTTAATCTGTCTTCGTCTGTCCATCACTCGGGAAGTGAAACAAAAATCGTGTACTTGTGTCTGGTTCATCAAGCCTCCTGCAGTTCCTCTTGGAATGTGATGGAGTATTGTGGATTTCTGGCACGATCCTTAAATCTCTTCATCATCCAGTCTGCTTCCGCTCTCAATTCATCTTAGTACAACCAAGATGAATAAGGAAGTGAGACTGCATGTCTTCATCAGCTCCAGGTTCGCCATCTTGACTAGAATTTCTTCCTCCGCATCGCCAACACTTCTGCCTTGTAAGGAATGTCTTCACTCTTCAGGGTAGTCTTCGTTGTCGTCAACTCCAGGTCAGGCAAAGAACACCGTTGTCTCAACAAATATCCATCTCCCTTCTCAGAAGTTCTTGTGGTTGCTTCTTCAGTCCTTCAAACATTTAATGAGGTCGTCTGGTACGGAATTTACAAAGATAGAACGAATCAATCATTGGCACGCGGAAATGGAAAAATGATTACGGGTAGTGATACGGTTAGGTTTACGATAGTTGATACGCTGACGCAGAATTTTCTCTTTCTTCTTCATAAACTAATAGGGGTATTCAAAGTAATCACTGAGGTGAACAAGGTCATATTCCATCCGCTTCTTCAATCTCTCAACTTCTATAGCATCATGGTTCGTCAACTGAGATCGGTTCGAATTCAATTCCACTTCTTAAACAGGAGGGAAACCCAAGAGTTTCATCAGAACCACCAGAATATTTGTACAACAAAACTTCCAATGCCAAGTTTTCTAAGAGTGGATAATAGGTGTCAGGAGACAATCAATAATCAAGTGAGATCGAGGTAAATGTTTCTATAACAGCGTTAAGCTTAACAGATTGGAGCGGTTAAAGGTTATCATAACAAAGTAGGATGAAAATAGATTTCCAAAAGTCGCCTATCAGATATGGTAATCCCTGGCAGCTTATGAAGGCCAGCCAATACATAACTTTAAGGACCTCAAAATCAAATATATCAAGAGTAAGAGGATTCGTAGGATGAGTACAGTTGTAAAACAGATAGGTAGTTCATATATCAAGGTCAATTACATGGTTCATCAAAGTGTTGAGATAGATAAGTGAACGATTCAAAGTGTTGGAAACTTGTTTAGTTATTTAACCAAAGTGGCAGGTAGGTTGGAAATCATCGAACATCGCATAACTGTCAAAAGTCAGGCGTACAGAATATCAGTTATCAGCATCATCATGCTCAGTTACCAATTTCGCATCGGGACAAAATTATCGTCATATCCTTCCAAAGGGAACTAATTGGCGGCAAGATTCGTTATTCAAAGGGAGGGAATAAACCTCCCATATCCATGGTTAATAATCACCAGAGTTCTTATAGGAGTAATAATGGACGTTGCAAGACAGAGTAGTATCAGATGATACATTTTCATCCAGCACGGGTAATGAATTAATAGAATGTGTCAAACACATTAGGGTTAAATGACTTTCGGGATAGTTGGAGAAGTATCAAACAGATCGGAAGTGATGATCAAAATCAGGTAGTGGTAGCAAAAGTTTAACAATCGGAAATCATGGTAGGGAGTTCAAAATGGGTTCAAACACCGAAGGTGAAACATAGGAGAGTAGTCGCCAATGATCAATCAACCTATCCTTTATCAGAACAAAATCAAAATTAGCTATCCAATGAAAACAGATCGACAATGCAAGTCTTATCGTGCAAAAGTGAAAGGAAAACGTTCTTATACTCATGGTTAAAACACCACAAGGCTTCTCATGGGAACAGAGATGTTTAAGACGGACTCAAATAGGATCAGAAGATTTATAGATGATTATCAAAAGCAAATAACAGAATGTATCAATTAGGTCATCGACATGGAGATTCTCAGAATGCCCGAAGAGGCATCAAAATGATTAACAAAAGAATCAGAGGTCGGAGTCGAAAACTTAGGTGGTGCAAAGCGTGAGCTTTCAATCTCCAAAAATGATCTCAACAAGCAGGGCACGGATCAGAGTGATGCGGAAGCAATGATACTTAAACAAAAGCCTTGTAGTCTACCCATTCCTCACTGATTAAAACTTAAGTTCCTATAGGGAAATCCTAAAGCAAATCTTAAAGGTTCTCTGGTGAGCGCCTACAGTGGAAACTTAGTGGTCTAACTTACACAGGTCAAGGGTAAATGTATTACGAGTCGCAGCCTGTCTCTCTGATACCATAAATTGTAACACCCCAACCCGACAAGGGTAAAGATATCACAATAATGGTTTCATATCAGATCAAACAAAGCATACATCTATAGTAATACAAGAATTCTCAAAGGTTACAAATGAAATACAGATACTACAAGATTACAAAAGAACTTCCAATAAATGCTAATTCCGAAATAATGATAACTTCTAGTCACTTCTAAATCCCGGTATCAAGTCTCCTAAGTCCAAAGGTACTCTCCACTCATTCCCAGCTTCCTACTAAAAACCTGCCGCAGGAAAAGAAATGCAGCTGAGCTACGAGAGCTCAGTGAACAGATATAACGATAACAAACAGTAATAGAGAATAGTACAGAATAACAGAAACAAAGGTCAAACAGATGTAATATGGTTCAAGGGATAAGTCAATGAATAAGTATAAAGGAAAGAGAAAAAGGGATAGTAATCCACCACGAGCCCAGAAACAGATCATATCATATCGTAACCATAAATCTTCAAATCATATAGAGGGGAGTCCTCATTCTTCAAATGGAGTAGCTAGCTCCCAGATATATGTGAAAGGCGTGTATTGCACACAAGCACCAGTCACCAGACAATAATAAATCATACATAGATAATCCACTAAACAGATCAGATCTAGGATGCATCCATACGCCCCCGCAGATAAATAGTGGCCAAAATAATATAATGCGCATATCAGATAACAGATAAGGGGACGTGGCGGAACATCACTCTACCGCCCTAGAGTCATGCCATTGGTGCATCAATGACACGGCCATGTTACCTTCATGGCTAGGAAACAGATTTTGGCTCGGGTATCAAACTAAGAGTCAGATATCATATCAAATCAGAGTGTCATAACAGATGGCTCATAACAGATAGTTCATAACAGATGGTTTATATCAAATATCATCAGAAGTAGTACCAAAAGTCCAAATCAGAGTTTATCAGATCAAGGTTCATATTAAATAATCAAGTCAAGGTTCAGATCAAAAGTTCATTTCAAAAGTTTCTATCAAAAGTCCATTTTAAACAATCCTTTATTCATGATTTTCATAAAATGATCCTTTAAAGTGGTTTTCATAAAAATAACCTTTCAAAACGGTTTTTATAAAGATAGTCTTCAAAATATAGTTTTCATAACAGTTAGTAACACTATATATAAAAATAGTTTCGCATCATTTATAAACATCTTTTTAAAGTGGTTTTTCTCAAAACATTTCCATGGTATAATTAAAAAGGTTTTCATAACATAGGTTCATAACAGAGGTCATATCAGATGGGATCAACAGAGAAGGTTCAATCAAAGGGAATCATAGCAATGGCATCAATTCAGAAACTAACGGATCAGAATATGAAAGAGATCATGAGAAACCTTATAAGGAAGGTCAGAATATCTGTACCTTATTACGAATGCAAACAAGAACAAGAAAATAGAAAGCACATAAACGGATCAAGACCTCTCCTTCTTCGCACCTAAAGGAGTAGAAGAGAATTACAATAGGTTCTTAATTACTTATTTTAGCTTGCCTTTCCATTTTAAGTAACTTTCTATTTTAGCAGGTTTCTGTTTTTATCAGGTTTTCAGATTTAGTAAGTTTCCAGAATTAGTAGGTTTCCATATTTATAATATCATAAGTTTAAGTATTCAAATGTGACAATGATATTAGTTCAAGGTTCATAATGTTGATTATATAAGTTTAGGGTTTATAATGTAGTTCTCAAAATTTTAGGGTTCATTATGCAATTATCACAAGTTAAAGGACCAAAGTGTCATTATGGTAAGATTAGGGTGTAAAATGTAAATATTATCAAGTTACATGTTTTTACAAGTTAAGTCCTTTAGTTTTAGAAAAATGACCATTTAAACCCTTTAGTTTGAAAAATAAACATTTAACACCTTTTTAATATCCTAAAAACTTTTCACAGATTTTACACACAAATTAGACCTGTTTTACACGATTTTTCATCCTTATAAGAACTCAGAATAAAAATTCCCAAAAATTCACACACGTACCCAGATGTCTTAAGAACTTACCCTAATTTTTCCATAATTTATTATTAAGCATAACTATAGTCCAAAAATCCTTTTAGTCAAGTCGTCCAGATTACTGATCAGTTTTAACATACGAAAAGTTTTCAGTTCAAATCCCCATCAAAATAACTTATAAAAATCCACAAAAATAAAAATAAAAACTAACTTATATTCCAAATATTATTTTGCAGAAATTTTAGGTCATAACTCGTTATATATTTAAAATTAAAAATCATAAACTACAGGTGAATTTTCGTAACCCGAATTACAGTTTTGACATCCGATCTCATAAATTCGAAAAATGTGCCTTCCAGACCTCTAAAATTTATGAGGTTAATTTCTACAGAAATCTATTTCAATGAACTTAATTTTAGACTCTGAAAACACCCAAATACACGCTCACATCATATAGATACAGCCGATTAAAGTCGAACAATTTTCCAGGACAGTAGCAGTTTCAATATTATTTTATGTATTCAATTAGGGTTTTCATTCCAACGATACTTTCTTGATACCAAACGATTATGAGTGACTCTAAAACAGATATAGGTCGATTTATATGTGATGATAACATGTACAAACATCTCGAAGCAACACAATCTCCACAGATTCGATTCATAGGTTCTTTTAATCATTATTTCATGTTAACACATATCATTTTATGTGACTTCTTATATGATTTTATGATTATATATATTGACAAGAACACAAGAATGGATCAAACATATCAAGATTAAACACGAAGGGATGATACAATACCCTTGTTTGCGTGATCAAAAGGAGAACAGGAACCATGGATGGATCGAATCACTAACACTCTCTTCTTCTTCTTTGTGGATCGAACAAGAGTTTTAGGGTTCTTAGTTTTCTTTTTTTTTCTTCAAGCCGTACAATAGAAGATGGAGGAGAGGGATTTTAGGGTTTTCAAGTGGAACAAAAAAAAAATCTTCGGTGTATAAAAAAAAAGAACCGATCATAGGAATGTGTGGATTTGGGCCATGGGTTTGTTTGGTATCTTCAAGTGTTTAGGCCCAAGGTTTAGTGCTAGTATAACAAAAGAATTTCGGCCCAAGTAACACAAAAAGAAAGTGTGTGCAAGTTTATCATTTTCGGACTATAGGAACTTATTAAACGTGCCATACTTCATATCATACAGTTCTTGTATCATATCGTATTTTTACTTTAGGTTATATGTTCATATCGTATGGTTTCGTGTCTTAACATGATATATGACTCAAGTTTTAATTTATAGCGTATTTATAAGTTCTTAAAAGTTCAAAATTAGAGGGAATTTTGGTCATTCCAGATTATGTTAATTTTAGGGTTTTACAAAAGTTACCTATTTACCCATATTATTCACTTCAGAAGTTTCTAATATTACAACAGTCCCGCGAAAAGTGCGATATCTAGAGTTCTACAAGTCCAATCGACCCCATTATTTTGGCCACATTTAAGTTAAGATGTTCTCTAAAACTTTTATGTTTTGACTAACAGTGGGTTATTCACAAAAAAAATGACTTTTTTAGGTTTCAAATCTGTTACTCAGAATATAACATGTTTCACGAAAATATTTCTTGTTTAATCATCGTAATGAGTTATTCAATGAAATACAGGTCAAAACGACCACAATACATTGATCTAAAAATTCATATTTTTAGTTTATGTCCATGGTCTACTGTTTTGTCCAGTTAATTACGTTTTTACCCTTGATCAGAATAGTATTTTCAGAATAAGTCCTTTTTAGTGTTTTCTTGTAATTTTTAATATATACCAAGCATATTCAAGCATCATGAACTTATATAACATACAAATTACATCAAGAAACATAAAAATTACAGAAGTGAAACAAAAAGATGAGTATTTGTTTCCTTACAAAAGATGAAGAACAAGAATTAATCAAGAAAACCAAGAAAACCAATGAAACCAAGAACACCAAAGAGGATAACCCTAGCTTCCAAGACACCAAGAATACTTTAAAATCTTCTTTGAAACCTTGAATATGAAGCCTCTAATCACCTTAGAAACCCTTGAAAATTCTTTGAAGAAACTCTAGGAAACTATGCTTGTGAAGAAGAAAACAAATCAAGAGTACTACTAGCACTTCAAGACCTTCTTTCTTGTACTAACTTTGATAAGATTAACACAACATTTTTGTGTTTTTGAGCTTGATATGGGTCGAGAATAATAAGAAGGAATGCAGAATTTTGGAGCTCTATGCATGTAAAAGTGTTAGTTGGAAGTGAGATATGGAAAGTAGTAGCTTTATGGAAGATGTGCTCAACACTTGTCTAAAATTTAAGACAAGTGTTGGGGTAATAAGAAGTGGGGCGTTACAAACTAAGGAGAGGGGAGGTGAGTGCAGATTTTTATTATTAGATAGAGTATAGAGTGTATTGTGTAGTGTAGGTTGCTCCCGGTACTCAAACGTAGGGTTTTTAAGACACATAATGCAATACTGGGTAACATAAAAATATAAAAACTTCCAAAAATATTAAAATTTGTTTTCATAAAATATTTTAGTAATTTAGATTAGTGATGAGTCTATCGGAGGATTTAAATGTAGTTAGAACATAAAAACGAAGGTTTAGAACGCGTAAGACGTAAAAGGTGCAAGGTTTACGTAAAAATGGAAAAAGTGAAAAGTGACTTTTTAAAATAGAATTGTAAGGAACCAAAAGTGTATAAAAAGTGTAGACTGGACATAGTCTAGTGTCGGTTGAATAATTGAACGTGTTATGTCGTACGCGGATAACTTCCGACGAAGTTAATTATAAAAAAATAAAATAGTTAGGTAATTAAAATAGAAAAATTAGTGACATGAAATTACGAAATGTCACAGTACACACTCCTTAAGAGAGCGACGTCCCGTTGCTCAATTCTTCTTAATCGCCGTATGGTTTAATGGTGAAGAGATGACGATATAGACAAGTCATCGTCGAGGTTTCCAACGGGAGTTAAATGGTCAAAAGCCAAAGCATCAAATATGTTCAATGAACAAGAGGTAATGGATTGAAGAATTCTAACAATTCGTCAATTCTTGGAAGCGGATGATAGTACATTACAATTAGCTTATCAAGCTCGCGGTGGTCGATACAAAATCGGAAAAAACCACATAACAATTTACGAGTCGAGAGGAGTTCATAGCCCAAAGAATGATTCGTACGAATGCTATGGCGGATACACATAAGCCCACTCGTTTATAATTCGTCACTTATATAAAGAGGCGTCCCAATCCATGTAAGTAAGGAATTATAAACTTATAGCTCGGCTGTTTATAATTTTCTTATTCAAATGAAGAGGCGTCCCAATCCATTTCAATAAGATGATTATAAATCATCCTACTTATGTATTGCCAACACAAAACACAATAAGAACAACAACAAATGTTATTCTTCAAGATTATAAGAAATAACGAGAAAAAGAATGAGACGTTAGTCAATCACGTTTCAAAGGTAAGTGTCAAAAGACGGCACGATCCGAGGTAACAAATTTAAAGTCATACTCCCATCAACTTAAAGAGTTCAAAACGGTGGATTACGAAGCAATATATATGCTACTTTATTTACTTCCTTTCGATGATATTGAAATTCGGTGTAGCTTGTCAATTTCACTGGTTATCTTATCATTCGAGTCCACTCAGGGATTAAGGTATAATACTTATATGGCTTAAGTCAAAAAGCTGATGGAAAATTTTATAAAACTGCCGCACTAATCAGGTCGCCATTTCTAAACCGTGAAGGCTATAATTATAAACTTTGTATGCTTAGAAAGATATGACTCTTTTCTATATGAAAATATAGGCCTCACTTAGCTGAGAATCTCATAACATGGGTGAAATTACTAATTTACCCATGTGTCTCTATGCAGTTGCTTCCAGCATTCAAATAAGTTTAGCAAAATGGGTGTATCTTTTTATCTACAGGTCCTGTGGGCATGAATCCAATTGAAGAAGTTTTGTTAATGTCTTGGCTAAATTTCATTCAAAAGGACCAGGTAGTATAAATGCTTAAATCTAGGAGTTTTTGGCCTTAGAAAACTGAGGGGCAACTTCGGGACAAGTTTTAGTGTGGATTTTCTCCAAAAATCATCGGGATGAATTAGGACATGAGGTTTTTGGAAAAATGACCCTGAGACATAGATCTGCATCCTTATATTTTTATTTTAGGTTCAAAACTTACTGAGGTAAAATGGGTAAGTCATTTTCCAACAGATACTAATTTGGACAGATTTACCTTTCAAAGTCGTGTCTTTCTAGTGCTCCTAAGCTAGGTTTTGTGGTCCATATATAGAAACCAATTATGAAAAACTCTTAAGTGGATCAAATATTAATATGTCCAGGAAACAAAGTCGTTTTTAAAGAAAGTTTGAGGTGATTACAAAAGTAAAACAAAAATGGAAGCAAGACTAGTAATCAAAATGTTGCTAGCAACTCTTGCATTTCACAACTCAATCAAACCTAATTACCTATCTAACTCTTATATTCCTTTGAAGACTTGGTCAATTCTTCCAACATAATTCATGCAAGAGTTGTTTAATCTATCCTAGAAATTGCTATAAATAAATCAAAGTATAAAGGGTTTTGATGAAAAGGAAAGGTTAGGAAAAATTACTTGTACTCTAGGGCTTCAAATCTTACACCAATGTGACTAGAAAATCAAACTCCAAAAGGGGTTGTTTTTATATGAGTGGTGACTTCACGGGGAGTAAGACAACCAGTAGAAATTGATAAGCTGGAACATGTTTCGATGTTTTATGAAATGATATTACATACGGTTATGAAAGAGTTTAGAGACCATTGTAATCACATACAATGTCTGATAAATAAGAGAGACCATTGTAATCGCATACAATGTCTGAGAAATAAGAAAGACCATTGTAATCACAACAATGTATGAGAAATAAGAGAGACCATTGTAATCACCTACAATGTCTGATAAATAAGAGAGACCATTGTAATCACCTACAATGTCTGATAAATAAGAGAGACCATTGTAATCACCTACAATGTCTGATAAATAAGAGAGACCATTGTAATCATCTACAAAGTCTGATAAATAAGAGAGACCATTGTAATCATCTACAATGTCTGATAAATAAGAGAGACAATTGTAATCACCTACAATGTCTGATATAACTTGAAGATGTGTATAAATTTCCGGATGGAAATTTACAATGCTCACGAATAGCATATAATACACCAAGGAAGTTTAGTTCACAAAAGCTTACATACATAAGAAGTGATACTTTCGTGGATTATCGGACAAGTTAAGAAATAATTATAGTGCTCCTATAATTATCCTTAGTATAATTAATAAAGATATATACTCAATAGAGTAATAGAAAATTTAGGAAGTAGGCGCGCATGGATATCGGACAAGATTATGGAACTTATGACTTTTGAAAAGTTAAAGGTTATAGTCTAGGTTTTTTAAAAAAAAAGAAAACGACCTAGTTCACTATAACTTATGCTCTGGTACCAATCTATAACACCCCCAAAAATCATGTTTTACAGCGGAAGACTTAATTGGGTGTTATTTGTGGATCGAAGTTGTAATCATAGAAAACATCAAAATAATTTAAAGATGTTTTTAAACAAAGTTCTCATTTGATATAATCAGAGTTTAACGAATTTAGGTCCCAAAAGTTTTAAACAGGACAAGAGTCCAAAAGATACATAATTTAGACATAATAAAAGTTTAAAAGTTCCATCAAATGTAAAATAACACGTGTCCATCCATCCATGTCCTTGCACGCCCATCCAAGCATTAAGCATCTACGGACCTGAGATAAACATGCTAAAAAGTCAACATAAAGTTGAGTGAATTCATAGAGTTTAATAAATAATAAGTTGAATACAAGTATTGTTCATAAGTTGACATGTAACAAATACAAGTCGGGTAATAAGATATGATTATAGCATCGAGCTCATGAAACCGCACCTTGACCTAGTTTGTGCCCCCGAGGTAAGGATTGCCAACTTACCTTCAATTTTCTCAATATTATATGTCCGTTGACTATGAGCGCGACTCATCCGGACATGCTCGTCAAGCCAAATATGCATATTCATAATACTAGCGTTTACCACGTATGTAATTAACGGTCCATGATGTGAGGGACTTTAATGGCAAAAGCAACTCAATAAACTATAATCATGTAATCGGGTCCAGCATACCAAAAACTACTTGTATTCAGTTTGTAAAACTAGCATGTATCTCCCCCAATGGGTTTATAAATAGTTTAAGAATTAAAGTGGGGCTATGGACTCACCGATTAGCAAAGTGAACAATCAAAATGAAGTAGCGAAGAATAAACCGCAAGAATCTTACGAGCAACCTAGAATATATACGCGTGTCTTAGCTTCTAAGAATAATGATACAATCATTACTATATGTTATATAAGTTACATCTCAATTATGCTTGGTACATAAAGTTTAAATAAGTATCAAGATTTAATTTGGCATTTAAAAATGATTTACAAATATAAAATGTATTTCTTACAATATTTCAAGTTTTATGTCTATTTTTATCCTTAAGTCCAAAATAAGTATTAAGGGTCCAATTTAAGTCTAAGGGTTCACTTTAGTCAAAGGGTTCAATTTTAGTCAAAAAGTTCAAATTAAGTCTAAAGGTTCAAATTATATTAGATGGTTCAACAATATACTTAAAGGTCCAATTTTTATAAAGTGTAAACATTTTTATACTTTTATCCTAATGCTGATGGAAATTTTATTAACTTGTTCACTTTCAAAAATCCGTTACTTGCAAACCGTAAGTCGAAAAATTAAGTTCTTTATATCCCCGGAAGGGTATTCATCTGTACTAACAAGTTTTGTAGGTCCCACTAAGTCAAAAATTACAATACAGTAGCAAAGTTACCCATTTACCCATATTATTCACTTCAGAAGTTTCTAATATTACAACAGTCCCGCGAAAAGTGCGATATCTAGAGTTCTACAAGTCCAATCGACCCCATTATTTTGGTCACATTTAAGTTAAGATGTTCTCTAAAACTTTCATGTTTTGACTAACAGTAGGTTATTCACAAAAAAAATGACTTTTATAGGTTTCAAATCTGTTACTCAGAATATAACATGTTTCACGAAAATATTTCTAGTTTAATCATCGTATTGAGTTATTCAATGAAATACCCGTCAAAACGACCACAAGACATTGATCTAAAACTACATATTTTTAGTTTATGTTCATGGTCTACTGTTTCGTCCAGTTAATTACGTTTTTACCCTTGATCAGAATAGTGTTTTCAGAATAAGTCCTTTTTAGTGTTTTCTTGTAATTTTTAATATATACCAAGCATATTCAAGCATCATGAACTTATATAACATACAAATTACATCAAGAAACATAAAAATTACAGAAGTGAAACAAAAAGATGAGTATTGGTTTCCTTACAAAAGATGAAGAACAAGAATTAATCAAGAAAACCAAGAAAACCAATGAAACCAAGAACACCAAAGAGGATAACCCTAGCTTCCAAGACACCAAGAATACTTTAAAATCTTCTTTGAAACCTTGAATATGCAGCCTCTAATCACCTTAGAAACCCTTGAAAATTCTTTGAAGAAACTCTAGGAAACCATGCTTGTGAAGAAGAAAACAAATCAAGAGTACTACTAGCACTTCAAGACCTTCTTTCTTGTACTAACTTTGATAAGATTAACACAACATTTTTGTGTTTTTGAGCTTGATATGGATCGAGAATAATAAGAAGGAATGCAGAATTTTGGAGCTCTATGCATGTAAAAGTGTTAGTTGGAAGTGAGATATGGAAAGTAGTAGCTTTATGGAAGATGTGCTCAACACTTGTCTAAAATTTAAGACAAGTGTTGGGGTAATAAGAAGTGGGGCGTTACAAACTAAGGAGAGGGGAGGTGAGTGCAGATTTTTATTATTAGATAGAGTATAGAGTGTATTGTGTAGTGTAGGTTGCTCCCGGTACTCAAACGTAGGGTTTTTAAGACACATAATGCAATACTGGGTAACATAAAAATATAAAAACTTCCAAAAATATTAAAATTTGTTTTCATAAAATATTTTAGTAATTTAGATTAGTGATGAGTCTATCGGAGGATTTAAATGTAGTTAGAACATAAAAACAAAGGTTTAGAACGCGTAAGACGTAAAAGGTGCAAGGTTTACGTAAAAATGGAAAAAGTGAAAAGTGACTTTTTAAAATAGAATTGTAAGGAACCAAAAGTGTATAAAAAGTGTAGACTGGACATAGTCTAGTGTCGGTTGAATAATTGAACGTGTTATGTCGTACGCGGATAACTTCCGACGAAGTTAATTATAAAAAAAATAATAAAAATAAAATAGTTAGGTAATTAAAATAGAAAAATTAGTGACATGAAATTACGAAATGTCACTCTGATCACCAATCATACACAGCCACATCAAAGATGGCAAACTTTAAGGCACAGGCTTTAAAGTATCCCTCTGATTCTAAGCAGAAACAGAAACAAAAGGCCAAACCTTTTGCACCTTGCCCTCACTGTGGCTTCAATGACCACCTTCCCAAGGTGATATTTTCTGATAATTCATCATGTCTCACTGAAGGTTATGGTTCAGTAAACTGTAGTGGTATAGTCTTTACAAGGATAGCTTATGTCAATGGTCTTAAGTACAATTTAATCAGTGTCAGTCAACTATGTGATGCAAAGTACATAGTTCAGTTTGATGATAAGCAAGGAACCATCTTCAATGCAAATAAGGAAGTTGTCCTTATTGCACAAAGAAGGCAAGATGTTTATGTGTTAGACATGTCCAGTCTAACTCAGAATGGAACTTGTCTCTTTGCTAAGGCCACTGAAACCCTCAACTGGCTTTGGCATAAGAGACTCTCCCATCTGAACTTCAAAAACATAAACAATCTTGTGAAACAAAACAAGGTCCTTGGCTTACCATCACTTGTGTTTTCAAAGGATAAACCATGCTCTGCCTGTGAAAAAGGTAAATATCATAGAGCATCCTTTAAAACCAAAACAAACTTTTCCATCAGGCACTGCCTTCATCTTCTCCATATGGATCTCTTTGGGCCCATCAGTCCTAGATCCATTATCCATGAGAAGTATACTCTGGTCATTGTGGATGAATACTCAAGATACACTTGGGTTTACTTCTTGACCAAAAAGAGTCATGCAGCTGAAACAATCATGTCTTTTGTCAGGAACATTGAAAATCAAAATGACATTAAAGTCAAACAGATTAGGACTAACAATGGGACAGAATTCAGAAACTATGAACTTGAATGTTTCTGTGATGAGAAAGGAATTTCCCAAAATTTTTCCTCTCCTTACACACCTGAACATAATGGTGTTGCTGAAAGGAAAAATAGAACACTCATTGAAGCAGCTAGGACAATGCTAAATGGATCAGTCCTTTCCAAACACTTCTGGACTGAAGCAGTAAAAACTGCCTGTTATAAACAAAACATATCCATCATTGTCAAGAGACATAGCAAAACCCCTTATGAGTTATTCCAGGGAAGGATCCCTGACATCAGCTACTTTCATGTCTTTGGGTGTCCTATGTTTATTCATAATCACAAGGATCACTTAGGAAAATTTGATGCCAAAGCTGATGATGGATACTTCCTAGGATACTTTCTTGTCTCAAAGGCCTTCAGGGTGTTCAACACTAGGAGACAGCAAACTGAGGAAACATTCCATGTTACCTTTGATGAGAGTACTGATGCAATCAGTGTTTCTAACACCTCAGTGGAAGAGATAGGTATTGATGATTCTTCAAGATACCCTCCTGATGAACATCATCCTGACAATGATCCTTCCACTCAGTATCAATCAAATGCTGATATCTCCTACTACATCATCCCTCACAACCTTCCTTACCCAACCATCACTGAGTTTGTTGAAGCACAAACAAGCACTGATGCAATCAATCAGTCTGAACAAAGTGCTCAGGAACCAAACAATCTCAGTGATCAGCCAACCCAGTCAGACACTCAAGATCCTGAAGATCATCAGGTGTCTGCACCAGACCCTACCAATCAGGCCTCCACAAGTTCTAATCAGTATCCAAGACCTCAGGATAGTTGGACTAGATCCCAAGATATAGAATTTGTCAATATAATTGGAGAGCCTACTGAAGGCATGCTCACCAGAAGCATGGTTGCTAAACTATCAGCAGCCTCAGCCAATGAATGCCTATTTGTGGATTTCATCTCCACAATTGAACCCAAAAGTGTCAAAGAAGCACTTAAACATCCAAGTTGGGTTCAGGCCATGCATGATGAAATGGAACAATTTGACAGAAACAAGGTAATGACCTTGGTCAAATGTCCTAATGATGTTTCAGTCATTGGCATGAAATGGGTGTTCAAAAACAAATCTGATAAAAATGGCATAGTCATCAAAAACAAGGCCAGACTTGTTTCCAAAGGCTACAATCAGCAAGAAGGCATTGACTATGAAGAAACATTTGCACTAGTGGCAAGGATGGAAGCCATCAGGATCTTCCTTGCATTTGCAACTTACATGAACTTCAAGGTGTACCAAATGGATGTAAAAAGTGCATTCTTAAATGGCTCACTGAAAGAAGAAGTTTATGTTCAGCAACCTCCTGGATTTGAAAGCAGTGAGTTTCCTGACTATGTCTGCAAGCTTAACAAAGCCCTTTATGGACTTAAACAAGCACCCAGGGCATGGTATGAAACTCTCTCAGCCTTTCTGATCCAAAACAAATTTGTCAGAGGCAAGATAGACAACACATTGTTTATCTATAGGACAAATGGTGATGTCATCCTTGTACAAGTATATGTGGATGATATCATATTTGGCTCAACAAGTTATAAACTTTGCAAACAGTTTGAAAAACTGATGGCAAAGAAATTTGAAATGAGCATGATTGGAGAACTGACTTACTTCCTTGGACTGCAAATCAAGCAGACTGATAAAGGAACATCTATCAGTTAAGAGAAGTATACCAGAAGCCTACTGAAAAAGTATGAGCTCAGTGACTGTGCCTCAGTCAAAACTCCCATGGTCCTACCAAACAACCTTGGTCCTGACCTTACTAGAAAACCAGTGAATCAAACTCTCTTTAGAAGAATGATTGGGTCACTGATGTATCTACTTGCATCAAGGCCTGACATCCAATTCTCAGTCTGTTTTTGTGCCAGATATCAATCTGACCCAAGAGAATCTCATCTCACAGCTGTGAAAAGGATACTCAGGTACCTGAAAGGTACTCCAAACCTTGGATTATACTATCCAAAATGCTCAGGCTTTGATCTCAAAGGATACTCAGACTCAAACTATGCTGGATGCAACATGGACAGAAAAAGCACCTCAGGCTCCTGCCAAATCCTTGGTGGAAAATTAGTCTGTTGGAGTGCTAAGAAGCAACAATCAGTTGCCATGTCCTCAGCAGAAGCTGAATATGTTGCAGCAGCCAGTTGTTGTGCAAATGTACTATGGATGAAAAGTCAACTCAGTGACTATGGAATCCAGTATAAGATGGTTCCCATCTTTTGTGATAACACAAGTGCAATTGCCATCTCAAACAACCCTGTTCTTCATCAGAGAACAAAACACATTGATATTAGATATCACTTCATCAGGGACCATGTCATGAATGGTGACATTGAATTACACTTCATTCCTGCTGAATATCAGCTAGTGGATATATTCACCAAACCATTGGATGAACCAACTTTCACTAGACTGAAAGCTAAATTAGGAATGTTGGATATTGAGAATCAGTCCACTGATTGAATCCATCCAACTAAGTGTAAATTCAGAAAACCCCAGGTCCCTGACTCAATGTGTTCCTTAGTGATAAAAATCACTGAATCACCTTCCCTGAACCCCTCACTGAATGAAAAAGTCATTTAGGGCCCTCAAGTTGACATTCAATGCTAACTTAAAAGCTCTAAGTATCTAGTTAGTAAATGTCTGAGGTTGGTAACTGAATACCTATTTAATATAGGAATATATGTTCTTTTTCCTGCTGGCATGCATATCTTGGGCCCCCACTTACCCACTTGGCATTTAATGCCTCTCCTCACACATCATATATATGTGATGATGTAAACTCTGCAAATTACACTTTTTGCAGACGGCACAACTGTTCACCTCGACTGTTGCGCAAAACCCGGGAAATTGGAGTGGTGGCATTTAATGTGGATCCCAAACGTTTTATACAAAACGATTTTCAAATTCTTTTTGAGAAAAAATCTGCTTAAATGCCTAAACCACCCCTCTCCACTTCCCTATAAATACCCCCAAACAAATCAACTCACACACGTTTTAGAAAATTTTAAGCAAAACTCTTGCCCTTTTTTCTCTAAAAAAAAACTAGTGTGTGTGTTGTTCATCTTTAGACCCAGACCATCTTTTTCTTGCAAAACCAAGACTTTTCAAAAATTATGGCTGCCTCTAAAGCTATCACCTGCGCCCCAAATGTGGAATTCACAATGGAGGGCGTGGACATGACCAAAAATAACGTCGTAGGAAATTTTTCCTACCCTGAAAATTTTTGGGCGTACAAGAATGTGGTAAAATACCTTCAAAACTGCTTTCTTGCTACGGCGTTTACAAAAACCCGTCAGTCATTTATCATGACTATCTGAGGGAATTTTGGTGTACAGCAGTGGCAACAAACCCTGATGACATCAAGGAGACCCAAATAACGTTCTCTGTGATCAACGGGAGAAGGACCCTCTCCCAGGATTACCCAACCTTTATTAAGGCCACAGGTCTTGATTTCGCTGAGAACTTTGACCCTCAGCCCACTGACGCAGAAGTAAAGGCTGAATTGCTTTTACTAGGGCCACATGATGTAAAAAATCCTGAAGTGGCCCCAGGAACCTTATTGGCCAAAGAACCAATAATTAAGACTTGGTTCCCTGCTGTTTGGAGGATCCTGATGACCTTTTTCATTCAGCTCCTTGGAGGAAATAAATCCTCCACGGAGCAATTGAATGCATCACAACAATTGATGGTGTTCAGCCTCCTGGAGGGTAGAAAGATAGACATCGGAGAGATAATCCTCCGAGACCTCGTAGCCAAGCTATCAGGAAAATCTAGGCAAAGACACATGTCTTACCCTAGGTTCATTTCCTGTGTGCTTCAGGACTTACTAGGCTTTGAATATGTTAGGCCAAACGTTGAGGGATCTAAACCTGACGTCTTACACAAAGCCAACTATTCAAGAGACCTTACTGAGGTACAACCAGTCCCCCCGACCACATACATGCTGATGGTCACTCAGGGGGCACAAGCTGTCTCACCAGTACCTTCTCCTACAAAGAAGGAGAAGAAGAAGAAGGCAGGGTCCAAGAAGGTGGTTAAACCCAAACCACTCGCCATTGAGACTTCTGCCTCAGAGCCTAAAGAAAGGCAAACAACGGCCAAGACCTATGAGACACACACTACTGAGACCCACTTGACTATAAAACAAATGCCAACGGAGGGTACTAAGAAATCATCCTCATTGTCCTCGGGCAAACCCTTTCCTCATGGCTCTACTGACATACACAAGTCAGTGGGGTCTGCAACCTTCACCCTTTCACATCCCGATGAAGGCATTAGTCAATCACAGCCTTTTCCTGAGGGAGTACAGGGTCCTATACCCTCAGTGGAGCAGCACTACTCTGCTGAGAAGGGGACCCACACCCAATCACATCCTGTTTACGGTCCTGAGAAATCACACTCAGGATCTCAGGGAGAAACAGTCCTTAAATCCTCAGAAGGGCAGTACAACCCTGATGGGAAGGGGGACCTCAACCAATCATTGCCTCATGATAGTACTGGAGAACACCCGCCAGTCCTTGAAGGCACTCAGGGGGACAAAGACTCAGAGGGATTAAAACCACCCGATGATACGGAACCCACAACCCCCCATGGTGGATCCAGTCACTTGGGAACTGACTCCACAGTCCAGGATGAGAAAACCCAATCAGTTCACCTGAAGGGGTCAGGACCTGGCCACAACGAAGGCAAACCCTCTTCTGAGGGGGAGCTGGATTCTTCCCTGGTTCCTACTCTGGCGGATCTTCAGAACTTAATAAATGAAGTATCAGACGAAGAGATGGTAGATTTTGGGGACGAAGAAATTTTTGGTGCTGGGGAGGAAACGGAGACTGACACATACAACTCTCCTCAGCACACTGAACAACCATCTCCTCCTCCTGAGGATCCACCAGAGCCCCTCACCCAACCATCAACATCATCATCATCATCAGGTCACTCATCTACTCCTGCAACTCCTCAATACCTGCAGAAGTATAATAACATTCTTCCTCTCACGGAAAGGCAATTAGTGAAGTTCCTCCGCAAGGCCAACCATGCCCTCTTCCGTGAGATCACTGAAGAACAATGGGACCAGCATACTGAAGCGGCAATCTCCTATGCCGACTTCAGGGCTACTGTTGAAGCATCTTAGGCTAACCTGAGGACATCCCTGGACAATCTGGGTTCTGCCCAAGACATTCAGTTCTCAAATGTGTTAAAGGTTCTTGACTTCGTTCAAGACGAACTGAAGGAGGATCCTACCCTGATGACCAAGCTGACTGAGTACATGGACACTCAGAAGACCACCTCAACTAACATTACTGAACTGCTCAAGCTCCTGAAAGAGGTGGATCTTAAACCACTAAGGTCTCAGCAAGACTCAATTCAACAGTCAGTCGCTAGCTCCCAAGAGTGCCTGACAAAGATATCATCAGCATTTGATTAGCTCTCCAACAAACATAATGAGCTGATCAACCATTATACCACCAAAGTCACTGAACTCGCAAAAACTCAGACTACAATGGCGGAAGACCTCTCCGCCCTGAAGAATGAGACCTCAGATGTAAAGAAAATGGTCTCAAGTATTCTGTCTATTCTTCAGGCCTCTTCGGTTACCCTACCTCCTCAGTCAACAGATGCCTTTACTGAAGCACCAGCATCTGTTGAGGGGGAGAAACTTGATCCTACTCCTGAACCTTCATCTTCTGCACTTGTTGTTGCTACAATCCTTGTACAACCTGAAGCAGTAACAACAGAAATCCCTGAGTCTTCCACCAGTCAACCCCCTCTCACTGAAAAAGGGAAGGGAATCATGGTGACTGACGAATCTCCTCAATTGCAATTGGTTCTGGCATCAACTGAAAGGCGTCCAGACCCTGATGCACCATTTGAGGTTGAATTGGATGGTGGAAGGAAATTCTTTGGAACTCCAGCGGAAGTGGCCGTAGTCTTGCATGAACAAGACATAAGAAGGGCCAAAGAAAAAGCTGAGCAACTCAACAGACCTGTAATTGTTGAGGTTGCCAAGGAGGTAATCAAGGAGACTGATCAAGAAATCAAGGGGGAAGAATTCCTCAAGCTTCAGGCTGACCTCATTAAGGAACACAATCAGCAGGCCAAGCTTAGAGAAGAAAGGAGGAAGAAAACCTATGAGAGGTATATGTGGCACATGACGAAGACCAAGGGAGAAGGCACCATCACTGATATGACCATTCACCTGACCAAGCCTATAAGCGTAACGGTTCACAGGGGACCAAAGAAGTCTGAGGTAAATAAGCCCTTCAAGTTCTCAGACTATGGGCTAAGGGAATGGGACATGATGATGCCCATCCTGAGGAAGAAGCAAGGCAAGATTGTTCCAAGTCTTCTATCTACCCTGAACTCCAAATACGAGGAACTGGAAAAGGTAGCTAAGAGTTTAGGTATAGATCATGAGAAGGCGCTTGCTTCTCAGGGACTGTCAATCCCTGAGCCTACTCAGAAGATTGGGAAGAAAAGGAAAGCTGTGGAACAGGAGCCTGAACAGTTCATAGCTGCCCTTCATTGCAACAGGATTCCTCCTCAAAGAGTGAAATTTGTTCCCAACAAAGTCATCAAGACTCCTGAGTATGGTATTTTCTTCGTTGATGAGTTTGAACAACCAGCCTTTCAACGAGTCAGTGATATAAACCTTGTGGAAACGACAACTCTTCTAGCATACAAGCTAATGGCGATTCAAGTGAAGAGCCCTGAAAATGAAGACTTTGTCAAGCTGTTGGATAAGATGATGAATGAGAGACCCGACAAAGAAGTGTTGGTGTCAAAGAAAGCGAAATTGGAGCTCATAGGTATCTTAGAAGGCTGAGTACAAGAACCCTGAGTATTATGTTTAGATGTTAGGACAAATGTAATGATATTAATAAAATGATGGCCTGTGTTTTTGTTATATCAATATCCTTTCATAGCTTTCTAGTATATTCAGTATGAGAAGAAGCCCATTTGCTCACTCATAACTGATCAAAACACTTAGGCATAATTCTATACTCCCTCCGTCCCAAAATAAATGTTACATTTGACTTTTTAGGGTCTTTTTTGTTAAACTTTGACCTCAAATATTTTTATTTGCGTTATATAATACTTTATGAAAATTATACCAATGAAAATACATTTGAAACCCAATCCATTCATATATTTTGCATCAAGTATTATATAACACAAATAAAAATATTTACGGTCAAAGTAGAACAATAAAGACTCTAAAAAGTGAAACCTGACATTTATTTTGGGACGGAGGTAGTATCCAAATAGGGGGAGATTGTTGGGTCCGTCAGTACCCAAGCGTCCTGAAAACAGGATTTGGACACAATTTAGCCAAGTGTTAATCAACCTTAAACACTCTCAAGTCACTGAGTGAACAGTCACCCAGTGAGTTACCTTCAAGATGCTTAGGACGAGTCTAAGAAGAAAGATTCACCATTCAGTGAGGCGGAACTCCCTGAGTGTCACTTAAGCCAAAGAAGAAGGTAATGGGTTCGGTGAGTATTTGACAAGAACTCACTGAACCCCAGTCTTCTCAACAACAATAAATGATTGAAGACTGAAGAATCTGAAGTCTGAAAGAAAGGCGGGATTAGGCGGGAAGAGTTTGAAAAGATAAGGAGAAGTCTTATCGGGCCAGAAGCGAACCTTCCCTAAAACGGATTAAAGTCAAGAAGTGTCATAGCTGACACTCGGAAAGACTTTTAGCCTATTCCCATTGGTTCTTGGAAATGACAAATACTGTTGTAGTTGTCAGACACGCTGATGAACTCAAATAAGTACATTTTATTACTATCATTTATCCTATTAATTTGACTTGTTTTACTATATTATGTATGAGGATTGATACTTAATCGTCTACTTTTGTAATTCTCAGGTAAAAACAAGCATTTGGTGAAACTTAGCGATTTTGGACTAATAATGGAGCAAAACGTGCATAAAGTAAAGAGTCTACTGAAATGAAGAAGATCAAGTCAATTCTGCTCCAGATGCGCCGCATCTCACTCTCGACATGCGCCGCATCTCTATCAAGATATCACCAGATACGATCCAAGATACAAGAGGACATGCGCCGCATCTAATCATGGAGTTACGCCGCATCTTCTGGCGGTGTACGAATATTCCTGAATATTATAATCTTGGACCCCACGCGAAGTTAAGTACATGCGCCGCATCTACTTAGTAGATGCGCCGCATCTTCCCTCAGACAGAAACTATAAATACCCCAAGGCCAGACGAATTTCGTGTGCATTATCAGAGTTTCGAAGACCGAACAGGAATAACCCTAGGACGAATTCAGTCAAGGAGGCAGCACAAGACACACCCAAATCAAAGATACAAGAGCTGTAAGAAGGTGCTGCATGTATTTAATTCATTAAGTAGTTTTGTTTTATTGTGTTAGCAAACTTTAATTCATCAGGATTGGTGGCTTGTGTAATGTGACAACGAAAGATTGCACTCCCTTTAATACTTGCTTTCCCATCAATTAAAGTTTATATGATGTTGTCTTTGGTTACTACTTATTAGTGTATTGATAACCTCTGTGTTTATTAGTGGCTTGCGGGCATTTGACTGCGGGACATAATGTGGCTCCCACAGTTGTTTCTAAATTGATCACTTAGGAATAACTTTTAGACATAAGTAATCATTAAGGGTTTACTCGCCGATAAGATTAGGACCAACGAGAAAGGGTTAACTACATACACTTCATATAAAGCTATCAATAAAACAAGTGACAATCTACTTAATCATAAGGACAGCCCTCTTATTGTCTCGAGTATTTATCTGTGTACGTGTGTGCTACTTGCTGATTCGTGCCTATTGGTTTATTTTATTATTTAATTGCAAACAAAACCGTGCCAGTCTCTCAGGCTGAAACCCCCTTGCGTTAGGATATTAAAATACTGATTAGAATAACTAGATAATACGTTCCACTCTTAGTGATCGACACTCTACTTACCATTATCTTCATACTGACCGGGTACACTGCTCGTTAAGTGTGTGTGTTATTGATAAGTCGGCTAAATATAAATTTAAAACTTGAGTAGGCATTAAAACTGCTAAACCGCAACGACACATCACGCGCATCAAGTTTTTGGCGCCGTTGCCGGGGAGTGAATTGTTATTATCTGTTAATTTGATTAGTATTTTAATTAGGTTTTTCTTTTTATTAGATTAATTGCATCATTATACTATTTTGCATATTTGTTGTATTATGTGTTAATTGTTTTCTTTTATTTTTGTGTGTTTATTTTTGTTTGTGTGTATTTTTTGTTTTTATTTTTCGTATTTTTCTGTTCTGCTATCGTTGTACTGTGCTAAATCAAACGATACGGCGCATCTGATCTCTCAGATACGGCGTATTGCGTTTAATTTTTTTAATACAACGCGTTTAATTAATTCGATACGACGCATCTTTTCCCCAAGATACGGCGTATCTGTTTTTAATAGAAAATTTTTCTAAACGATAAAGTAATACGACGCATCTGCTTTTGCAGATACGGCGTATCTGTTTTTAATAAAAAAAAATAAAAATTTCTAAACGTTAACGCCATACGACGCATCTGCTTTAGCAGATACGGCGTATCTATTATTTTAATTAAAAACAGTTTGCGAATTATTAAACAGATACGGCGTATCGATCTCTGTCGATACGGCGCATCTTACTGAATCAAAAATCTTTTATTTTTAAACGTAACGAAAATACGGCGCATTAACTTTCGTTAATACGACGCATTTAATTTTAATTAGATAAGTTGATTTTTGATTAATTAATTCGATACGGCGCATTCTTAAATTCTATAGCGGCGTATCTATTTTCTGAATAAAGTCTGATTAAATTTTAACGATTATAAGATACGGCGTATCCAACTATTCGGATACGGCGCATCGTCTGCAGATATCAGTAACTGTAATTTTTCGTATTCCGTTTTTGTTATTAATTGTCTGATATATTACTTTCTCGAGCATACCCTACTGATATTTTTGTGTTGATTTCAGGAAGTGCATGACCAGGAGTTCTACGAAGAACTTGATCCAACCTTTCGAAGATCCTGAACGAGCCCTGCATTCGCTTAAAAGGCTTTTCAACACAAGAAGCTTTGATCATTCAAGTTCACTCGAGCTTGATTACTTTTCTGAAGAAAAAGAGGAAGTTGAAACAGAAACAATGGGCGAAAACAGTACTATGGAGGAATACATGAACAATACCCGTGCTGATTACACTTCAGGAGTTGCTAGACCTAAGTTTGATGATAAGTCAAAATTTGAGTTGAAAGGTCAGTTTCTCAAAGAGCTCAGAGAGAATGCTTTCAGTGGGACGGAACAAGAGGATGCTAATGAGCATGTTGAAAAGGTCCTGGAGATTGCAGATTTGTTTACTTCAGAAAGTGTCAATACCGATCAACTCATGCTAAGAATCTTCCCAATCTCACTAAAAGGAGCTGCTAACAAGTGGCTAAGGAATGAACCTGCTAGTTCAATCACTACATGGGAAGGTTTGAAGAGCAAATTCCTAAAGAGATATTGTCCACCTGCTAAGACTGCTAAAAAGATGGAGGCTATCAATAGTTTCAAGCAAGAGCCTGATGAAACCCTTTATCAAGCTTGGGAACGATTTAAAGATTTATTGATAAAATGTCCTCAACACTATCTAACCCCTATGCAGGAGATAATATTGTTTTATCAGGGACTGGACGTGCCAACTAGACAGATTCTGGATGCTAAGGGAGTTGTACCTCAGATGAGTGCAACTAATGCTAGGAAAGCGATCCAAGAAGCTGCTGATCATTCTCAGAAATGGCACGATGGGACCTCTACTAGATCTAAGAGCAGCACTAATTTTGACGGGATTGCTGCTATTCAAGCTCAATTGGATAAAATTAGTAGAGAGATGAAGAAGCGAGATGAAAGAGCATATGCTGCCCAAGTTGGGTGTGAAAAGTGCGAAGGACCTCACTACACTAAAGATTGCCCGAACAAGAATGAAAGTGAGACATTTGAAGAAGCATATTACACCCAATTTGGACAACCATTCCGACCTTCGGGGAGATTTAGGGAAGCTACACCGGGATTATATCAAAGGAACAACTTCAATTCCGCTTATCAAGAAAGGAGGCAGACTTTAGATGATACTTTAAAGCAAATTATGGCCGATGCTGCTAAAAGACATGAAGAGAATACTGCTATGATCAAAGAAATCCGAGCTTCAACGGACACTACTACAAGAAATCAAGGAGCTTCGATCAAAGCATTGGAACAACAAATTGGTCAAATGAGCAAAGTTCTTCAAGAAAGGGGATATGGAAGTTTACCGAGCTCAACTGAAACAAACCCAAGAGATCATGTCAAGGCCATAAGCACCACTGAAGAAGTCACTCCTAATATACCTAGAAGATCGATGAATGGTAATGATGGTGCAAGACCCGAATTTTTCTTTAATTCTTCAATCAGCTTAAGGAGACTACTAAAAGAGAAGACAAAGATTGAAGAGGAGATCAAGGCAACAATGAAAGAAGAGAGCCCTGCAACCGACTCAAATGCCTTGCCTCATAAAGAAAGGGACCCAGGAAGTTTTACTCTACCTTGTTCTATTAATAATATATCTTTCAATAATGTGTTAGCTGACTTAGGAGCTAGTGTTAGTGTTATGCCTCTTAAGACATTCGCTACCCTAGGACTAGGAAAATTAGCACCAACTAAATTACTTATTGAATTGGCTGATAAAACGGTAAAACGACCTGAAGGGATTGCTAATAATGTGCTAGTTAAGATTGAGCAGTTTATTTTTCCCGTAGACTTTGTTATACTAGACATGCCCGAGGATGTTAAGATTCCTTTGATCCTGGGAAGACCTTTCTTGTCTACTGCCCATGCTAAGATCGATGTATTTAAGAGAAAAATTTCATTAAGGGTAGGGAATAATAAACTAGTATATAAGTGCCAAGATCCGGTTAAAAGCATAATTAGAGGTGTTTATGTACTAGGATTAAGAGAGCGTATGGACCTCGATCTTGAAGCTAGACTTATGGGAGAAACATTGATTCAAAACAACTCAACTAATCCTAATCATAAGAACTTTGAGGAATTCATTGACCTTAATGTACCTACCGAACTTAGACGCAATGTTGTTAATGATTCTGATGATGAGTGGTATGATTGTGTAGTAATTAATAAACGTAGGAGAATAGTTGAGAAAACGAATTTGAATAATGATGTGTTTATTGAACTACCACCCCACCTTGCTTATTTGTGCCTATATGATAATAAGAATTTCCCGTCTATCATTTTGTCATCTCTGCCCGAAAGGGACAGAACTTTGTTTGTACAGATATTAAAGAGGAACGGCGTGGAAATTAAGGACGAGCAAAGAGTGTTCAATATTACTGAATTGGCGATGAAGGAGCGCGATGTTTCCGACTCCTTCAATGATCGATACTGAAGAGCTGAACGTGAGTCTAACTTGAAGACTCTGGAATAAAGACAAGTGCTTACCGGGAGACAACCCGGAGAATTTTTATTATTCTGTTTTCTGTGTCGAGTCAGTCCAGGCCGCATGAGGATACGGCGCATCTCAATTCTGAGATGCGACGCATCTCCTGCAATGGTCATATCTTATTTTATTTTTCTGCATTTTTAATTTTTGACTTTAAAACTATTTATCAGTTTATTTTAATGCGGCGCATCCCTGGTTAAGGATGCGGCGCATCTTTATTCTGATCCGTATTTATTCCAGGCTCGATACGGCGTATCTTCTTCCATAAGATACGGCGCATCGACTGACCTGATGATTTTCAGTTTTAATTTTTAAGTTTTATTTTTATCTAACTACTAATGTATTATGCAAGTTGAACCTTTCTTATCTTAGGTGTGTTTTAAAAGTGTTGGTGGTATTATAGTTTCCTGGATTTCCTGTGGATACATCAAGTATGAAGCTTTAACGTTCTAATCCACAAGAAGTTGATTTTTGCTCTAACACTAATGGAGGATCATACCGAGCAAATCTCAGGGGAGTTTTTCTGTTCTAATTCTTTTATTTTCCAGTTTTTAACCTTTTATACAAACAACGAGGACGTTGTTTAACTTAAGTGGGGGGATTAGAGAATTAGAACACTTAACAATTACTTGTCCTGAACTTTTTCAAAAATTATGCTTAAAATGTGCTTAATATATCAAACTTAAAAAAAATTTAGCATGTTTTTGTTTAAGATCTAAGTTGCATAGCTGCACACATGACGTTATTTTCAAAAATTGTGATTTTTCAAAATTCACAAATCTATGAGTGTGCCGGTGACTTGTAAACTTTAGAACTTGGCTTGTATACTATTCGAGACCACCATAATGAGTATTATTTATATAATTGGAATGACTTGTCTAAATTGGTAAAATTCTAGGATTACACCCAAATAGCCTTTATATGTTATGTGTTATTAACTAACTACACTGGTTAGTTAACCCCCGTATAAAACCTTTTGTTACTCTCATTTTTAGAGTAAGATACCCCTAGAAAACACTCAGAGCCATTCCTTTCGTTTCTTACACCTATGTTTAAAATGTTTCGTTACACCCTTACACCTTAGCCTACCCTGTAGATTAGAATCCGTGGTTGGTTAATTGCTATAGGCAAAGTGTGTTTCCTTACATTACCTGTGTTCGTGTGCGTAATTCATTATCTTTGGTTAGGTCGGGAAATTGCACAATGCAATTGGAGTGAAAGTAAATATTGTATATTTTTGAGTTTATTTTTCGTGTGTTTACTACTTTCACTATTACCATTATTTCTGAAGTTATGAAAAATATGGAAAAATTATCCGGAAAGAAAGTTATAGTGATGTGGTGAAATTTTACACATCTATGTTTATGTTTCAAGTTAAAAAAAAAAAAAAAAAAAAAAAAAAAAAAAAAAAAAAAAAAAAAAATCGAAAACATAAGAAAAGAAAAAGAAAGAAAGAAAAGTTGGATGTTTATTTTAAGCCAACGATGTAAAGTTATGTAAGTGGTCGATATCACCACTATTTGTTGTACTATATCTATGGATTGAATGGGAATTGGCAGTTATGGGAACGCCAATTAAGGTTTATTCTTTGATTAAGATCTTGTTGAGTATAATTCGTGTCTACCTAAAGCGTGTGTTTCAAGTGTTAAAGCGTGAGTTATTCAATGATATGAGTCTTATTCATGGGATGGTTGGGATAGTGATTAACCACACTTAGGATTTTAATTCATTTGTTTTGTTTATTTTTATTTTTACACCAATTTATATCCCAAATATTATCCATACCCTTTATTCTTTATCCAACCGAACCTTTGATTTATTGAGATTAGGGATTTGAGCAATCTTAAGTATCGTAGTCGTGGATTCGGCTATGTATTTATGATTTTGTCGCCCTTTTTGATATATTATTATTGGTGAAGTTTGGACCTATCTTTAGCCTATTCGAGTTAAGGATTTGAGCAATTGCAAGTATCGTGTTCGTGGATTCGATCATGTATTTGTGATTTTGTCGCCTTTTCTGGAATTTGAGATCGATAGTAAATAAGAATAATTAACCCTTAAGCCTAAAAAACCCTTTTTACCGCTTTAGACTTGTTATTCCTTAGCTTTAGTGGTGGAGATGTGTATACTTGCCAAGCTTATGATAGAATATTCGTCACGACTGGACAGTTAAACGATTAGATTTGATTTTATCGACTTATTTTATTTTACTTCTAATTCGTTAAGTGTTTAGTTGTGTGATTATGAAATAAACGAATACATGCTTAAATATAAAAATAAATCCTAACATCTTTTAGGATACATTTTCATAAGAGAAATTCTAAGGTTTACTTGGGGACAAGTAAAGTTCAAGTGGGGGGATATTTGATGAACTCAAATAAGTACATTTTATTACTATCATTTATCCTATTAATTTGACTTGTTTTACTATATTATGTATGAGGATTGATACTTAATCGTTTACTTTTGTAATTCTCAGGTAAAAACAAGCATTTGGTGAAACTTAGCGATTTTGGACTGATTATGGAGCAAAACATGCATAAAGTAAAGAGTCTACTGAAATGAAGAAGATCAAGACTAATCTGCTCCAGATGCGCCGCATCTCTATCAAGATATCACCAGATACGATCCAAGATACAAGAGGACATGCGCCGCATCTAATCATGGAGTTACGCCGCATCTTCTGGCGGTGTACGAATATTCCTGAATATTATAATCTTGGACCCCACGCGAAGTTAAGTACATGCGCCGCATCTACTTAGTAGATGCGCCGCATCTTCCCTCAGACAGAAACTATAAATACCCCAAGACCAGACGAATTTCGTGTGCATTATCAGAGTTTCGAAGACCGAACAGGAAAAACCCTAGGACGAATTCAGTCAAGGAGGCAGCACAAGACACACCCAAATCAAAGATACAAGAGCTGTAAGAAGGTGCTGCATGTATTTAATTCATTAAGTAGTTTTGTTTTATTGTGTTAGCAAACTTTAATTCATCAGGATTGGTGGCTTGTGTAATGTGACAACGAAAGATTGCACTCCCTTTAATACTTGCTTTCCCATCAATTAAAGTTTATATGATGATGTCTTTGGTTACTACTTATTAGTGCATTGATAACCTCTGTGTTTATTAGTGGCTTGCGGGCATTTGACTGCGGGACATAATGTGGCTCCCACGGTTGTTTCTAAATTGATCACTTAGGAATAACTTTTAGACATAAGTAATCATTAAGGGTTTACTCGCCGATAAGATTAAGACCAACGAGAAAGGGTTAACTACATACACTTCATATAAAGCTATCAATAAAACAAGTGACAATCTACTTAATCATAAGGACAGCCCTCTTATTGTCTCGAGTATTTATCTGTGTACGTGTGTGCTACTTGCTGATTCGTGCCTATTGGTTTATTTTATTATTTAATTGCAAACAAAACCGTGCCAGTCTCTCAGGCTGAAACCCCCTTGCGTTAGGATATTAAAATACTGATTAGAATAACTAGATAATACGTTCCACTCTTAGTGATCGACACTCTACTTACCATTATCTTCATACTGACCGGGTACACTGCTCGTTAAGTGTGTGTGTTATTGATAAGTCGGCTAAATATAAATTTAAAACTTGAGTAGGCATTAAAACTGCTAAACCGCAGCGACACATCACGCGCATCAGACACGCTAGCTTATTCTTTGGTATTTTTTATTCATAGGTGTTCTTTTATACTTGTGTATAAATAGGAACAGATGGGAGAAAAGTGGGTTAAGTTTTGTGCATTAAAAGCTTAGACTTTCACAAAACTACTTTTCTCCTCCAAAGAGTAACCAAGTCCTTAAGATAGCTCAGTGGGTCATTATTGTTGCCACTCAAGAATAACTTGAGTTTAGAAAGGAGAACACACCATACCTTGTCTATTCGATCCCAAGTGTTTATTCCGCAAACACTTGGGTGATAGATTCTTTTGATTGATTTCTAATAAGAATTTAAACGTTGAAAATTTTGTGTTTTTATATTTATGTTTTACTTATTTGTTTAAATTAATCATTATGTTAATTCAGTCATAAAACACAATTAGATTAACTTTGTAGTTACTTCTACTTGTGTAACGGGAACAACAGGTTTTTCCTAGGATTGGCCTAATGAGAATTCTATTAAGTATATATGTGGAGGTGTCTATGGTATTACACCAGAATTTTTGAGGGATGGATTGTTCGTTTAGCATTGTTCTACTCATTTCTTGTAGTGTTCTATTTTTCCTTTCGACTACCCTATTTGACCGTGGAGTACGTGGAGCTGACAAATTGTGAGTAATACCATTAGCATCACAATAGACTCCAGATTGCACTTCATTATCAAATTCTCTACCATGGTCTGTTCTAATGGAAACTATGGAACAACCTAGTTGATTTTGGATTTTCTTGCTAAATGTTTTAAATTGCTCGAAGGCTTCGGTCTTGTTCTTAAGAAATCTAGTCCAAGTGTACCTAGAGTGATCATCCACTATTAATAAGGTGTAAAGATTTTCTCCGTAGCTCCGTACGGCGGAAGGATAAAAAAAATCCATGTGAAGGAGCTATAGACATCTAGAGGTTGTGACTATATTCTTAGGTTTATGCTTACGGCATGGGAGGCCATGGCACAACGTCTGGTGTCGTTGTGGCGCCATAGGGTGGGCTGGTGGTTTGGGGCCATGGGTACCGTGACCTCTAAATGTCACGAAATAAGATTATATACTTATCTTATTGTTTTAAAATGTTTTATTTTTATATTTTTATGTAATTTGTTTTTTATATTAATTATTGAAAAATTAGTTAGTTTAAAAAAATGAAAAATAAAATAAAATGATAGGTCTTAAAATTGAGGTTTTGTCTTAAGTTAATGAGATGTTTTTTTGGTACGTGAGTGAGATGTAAATGAAAAGAAGAAAAGATGAAGTGGTGCTTTGGCTTTTGTTACTGCACCCGGTGCTCTAAGCTTGGACAACCCGGTGCTCTAAGCTTGGACAAAAAGTGCTTTGAAGCATATGCAACAATCGGTACACATTAATATGAGACACAACTATTTAAGCTTTTTATATAAGAGAGCTAGGTGCAATGGTGCACCAATAATTATTATTGGTGTGTCACCTCAACATACACCCAATAACTAAAACACTCTCCCAATTATAACTATTATTAGTGCATATTGGTCTCATAACACCACCAAAAATACCCATTAACTCAAAAAAAAAAAAAAAAAGGCTCGTTGATGGGCTGGCGGTGGGACGTATGGCTATGCAAGGGCACCAACCATGGTGCAGAATAGCATGTTGTTCGGTGACAAAAAAATCCTAATGGCGTGCCATTGACCGTCCTCTGATAGCAGTGGATTAATAGTATCACATTTCCCATGCTTTTTAGTTGAAACAGAAAGACATCCAAACGTAATTTATTCTTTTCGACTTTGAGAGCGTTACAACATACCTCAAGGACACCTTAGAAGGGTCAAAGGGTAGTTATTTTATTTTGGGAGGGCTGATTTTTAGTTTAAATATAAACTAAAATTATTATATTATTCACATTTTGAAAATAGAAATTGAACGAAACCCTACGCGCTTTTATTTCTCCACCAACATGTGCACGCAAACTGTTTGATAAAATGTGTGTGTAGTGATTTTGGTTAAAAACACTAAAACATGAAGAAACCCAACATCGAAAACGGCGTTGATCGGATCAGTGAGTTACCAGATCCTATTCTACACTCGATTCTTTCACGTCTTCATTCAACCGAAGAAGTAGTTCGAAACAGCGTTTTGTCAACACGATGGAAGTATTTGTGGACTTCAATTCCATCTATAGACTTAGACTGTCTCCACGGAAAAAAAACCTTGTGGGAATTGAATAAGAATGAATTCAAAGAGTTTGTGTATTGGGTTTTAGCAAACAGAACACAAGATTTGGATAGTTTTAGTTTACGTTGTTTGAATCATTATGATATGCGGACTATAGGGCGTTGGATTCATCTTGTTGTTATGCGAAAAGTTAAAAAACTTCAGTTGTTGTTATGCCGTAGGGACAATGATGAGGCTATTGTTTTGCCGCGTTGTTTGGTAGATTGTGATTCATTAGAGGAGTTAGTGCTGGCTTTAAATCTAGATTCTTTGAATATGAAAAGTTTCACGGGGTCTAAGACGCTTAAGGTTATCAGATTACATAATGTTGAGTTGCTAGGCAATGATTTAGTACAACAATTTCTCGCAAACTGTCCATTGCTTGAGGATTTGTCTTTTATTGACTGCTTAACATACAACCTTGATTCTCTGGTTATTTCGTGTCCTAATCTTAAGACTTTGAGAATTTATAACAAGGGATTGGATTATGATTCTGTTATAAAACGTAAGAAATATGAAGAAGAGAAATTATGTGAAAGGCTGACACTTATATGCCCAAAACTTGTGTCTTTGGGGTATGAAGGTCATATGGCTAATCATTTTGCGTTTGACGTAAAATCCTTGAAGAAAGCTATGATTGAACTTGAAGATGTGGACCAGAAGGCTGAAGATGATGATAATTTTGGTGTCACCGTAAGCGAGTTGCTTGCTCAAGTTTCTCATGTGGAATATTTGTGGATTACCTATTTTTTCGTGCAGGTAGATTCTTATTCTACAGTATTTGTTTTGCTTTAAGTCATGTTATGTTGTGCTTACTACTTTTGGTTTTCCATGAATCATTAAAAATCAGTGGCGGAGCTACATATAGGTCAGAACGTTCAACTGAACCCACTGAAACATAATATTGTCACCGTATATCTCCCTCACTTTTAGTGGGATTGTTTATCTTGAATCTCCTGGTTTTAGTAGCATGAAGCCATGAACCCCATGTTGTTGTTTTTCCGCAATTCTGAATAAAGAGTATGTAAATTAGAGATCGATAAAAGAGACATAAGTTATGCTTTGAGGATTGAGCCAGTTTCATATAAGTTGATTAACCCTTATAGAATAGAATACAATTCGAAACCATTGATGTCGTGTTTTATTAGTATTAATGTAACTATATAAGTATGCATGTGTGCACATGATTTTAGTCGCTGTTCTTTGTATTTGGGTACTTGTTTTGGCTCATGTAAGTGGGTTTAGTGGTCCTATCGCTTTTTATATAATTAGGTATGATTGTCCTAGATGGCTTAGTATCGACATGAACGACCAAAATTCTGAATGCGGCATTACTGTATTTCATGTGTGTCTGTAAAACAAATAAATAAGTTGAACCCAGTGAAAGCATTTCCTACCTCCACCCCTGATCATTATTCTAATACTTTGCTTGCTCGTTTTGTCATAGTCAATTTCATTCACATGTGAATGCTGTAAATGTAATCGTCCTGAAGAAGGTTTCCCTGAATCCTTTCCAAATCTGAAGAAATTGGAGATAGTAATTGATTGTTTCCTAATGGATGTACTCATCTGCATTCTTAAATGTTCTCCAAATCTAGAGTTTCTTCATTTGATCATCACTGAGGTAGTATTTCTCATCTCTAATTGCAAATTATTTTGTAGCATATTCTTGAAATTTCACCGACCGCTTTTGTATTTTTTATTTTTTTTTTATTTTTTTTAATTCTTTAAATACGCATATAATAGGATACACAGGTTCATCTGAATGAAAGAAACTTGTGTACACAAGGTATACAACATCTGACAGTTAGGAAATTGGGTACTAAAATTTTTGGATACGCATATAATAGAGATATAAATCGCTTGCGCCGTAGATGAAAGGCAGTTAGTAAATTGGTTTAATTAGAACTAAAATTTTTGGATGTGCCATATTGGCCCGTGTTGGCTGGCCTATTATCATCATTTTTTTGAATTTATTCAATTTTACAACTAATATCCTTGGGCTACATGTTAGTCGTTTGACTAGAAATGTAATTTTGACTTGATTTGGGTTATGAATTGTATGTAATGGGTCAATTTGGTAAAAGAAAAAAATAGCTCCTAAATCATATTATCCCATAACACAGATTGTTACTGGAGTAATCTAAATCTGGTTATTGTAATTTTATTTTACAAAATCATAATTTGATAGAACTTCAGACGAATTCTTTGGGCTTAACCCAACCAGACTCGTTGTCTAAACCTTTAAAAAAGAATTAATAGTTTTTACCCACCCATATTGACATCATTTTAAACCTTCTCTTTTGCTAAGTTTCTAAATTTTATCTCTTTTAACCCTTCATGAATAAGTCATGCTAGGATACACATCTGCAAGCTTCAACAACTTCATTTAGCATGAATAGATTAATATAATAAGCTTTCCGTGAATTCCATAACGCTATTTAAGGATTTAGATCAAGGTTAAAAAACTTACGATTTTGTTTGATGATCTAGTATCTTTCATCCGAACAACTTGAAACATTCGTTGAGAAGTTAGATGAAGTTGAAACAAGGACAATCCTGACTCGTCACCTGAAAAAGCTCGAGTTTTTCAATTTTGTCGGAGAAAAGGAGACCCTAGCTATAGCACGATTCTTACTTGAACATGGAACTGCATTGGAGGAACTGGTTTTCAGTTGGAATGACAAAGACAATTACAGCAAGCATTCAGAGGAGGCTATGAATGAAGTGTCAAAATTCTACAAGGCTTCCTCATCTGTCAAAGTTATTACTGTTTTGGAGAACCAGTGATACAAGCTTTATGCTAAACTGCAAGTATTATGTAACCATGTTTAAGGAGACTGGATTTCTTGGTCTGTTCTAGGTGGTTTTTGGATCTGGATTTTGCATTACCCATCTTCATGTTACCTACAGTTTCAATTGATACTTTCTTCTCTTTTAAACTAATTTTTAGGTTGGTCAGTTTTGTTGATTATCAGTAAGGGGTCAAAATTTCACAATGATAATTGCTTGGTACGCGTAGGATTTGGTTGACCCATAACACTTTTATGTCCAAAGTTTACTATTTTTTATACATGATTAGTCTGTCAAGCACAATTACCATTATTTTTATATATCTCAAATAGTGTTTTACTTACTAAAATGATTTATGAGGTTTATGTACTAAAAATTTACAATTGGTATCTTCTTTTGACCCGTTGACCCGTTTCTTTTGACTCTTTATTTGCTTGACCCATTTGTGAGGCTTTAACCCATTGATCCTTTTTAATTCCAAATTTGTGTTGCCCAAAATTGGTACTGGTGACTAAGAGTACACATATCTTTAGGTTGTTTTTATCGGTTGCTCATTAATAATGTTCATGTGCTCCATTAGCTGTTGAAAATAAGAGTACACATATCTTTTTGGATATTGATTATTTTAGACGCTGATTCACCTTAGCACTTTCCTACTATCATGAATTTGTTATTTCGTTAGGGAAATTTTCATTTCTGTGACTCAAGATTCTATTTATTTCCGACTTGACTCACTTTATGATGCTATTTCCATACAAGACAACCCTTACACATTTTTACACCACTATTTGCCAGGGGCGGCCTTTATTTCTAGCTCTGTTCTTTTGGTATCGTATGCATTGCTCGCAACTGAAATTTAATATGATACGATTTTTATAAACCTCAATCATTTAAGAATTGCTATATTTTAAAAGATATTATATGTGAAGGAAAATTAATCTCAAACGAAAGAGGATTAAACTTGTAAGATATTTGATATAAATTGTTTAATAATTTTATTTATTATGTTGTATATATTTTTTAAGTGTGTATATGCTTTTTAAAGGATATAAAATTTAAGGGTTTTGTTAACAATAACACATAGGGTTGTGATTAAGCTTAATCAATTGTGTAATAATAACATTTTATAAACTCATTATTTGCATATTTATGCATATGTAATGATTATAATTATAAAACATATTGTTAAACATAGAATGTTGCATGTTACTCTATCCGTCCCAAAATATAAGTCTATTTTTGCATTTTCAAAGTCTTTTCTATCTCACTTTGACCTTAATTATTTTTTTCGTGTTATATAATAGTTGATAAAAAGTATACCAATGAAAATGCATTTAAAACACAATTCTATTTATATATTTTGCATCAAGTATTATATAACACGAAAAAAATAATTAAGGTCGAAGTTGGAATAAAAATACTTTGAAAAAGTCAAAATAGACATATATTTTGTGAACGAGGGAGTAATTAATTGTTTAATTTTTAATTATGGTAACCTTAATCACAACCCATTGGGTTGTTGTTAATAAAACCCAAAAATTTAATTCGTAACTGAATTTTGCAATAAATTCGAATGACAAATTTGAGAAAAATATGAGTATAAGACCCAAATATTTATTAGTTAATAACGAGCTGGGTAGCCCGTGCGTTGCCGCGGAAGTGCTTGGTTGATAGTATGTAGTAATTATTTTCTTGTTTTCGGGTTATTGTTGGTAGATGTTTTCGGGGAAACCCGCGTGTTTTGCAATGTTGCTTTGTCACAAAAATTATTTAAACATTTCAAGTGTAAAGCAATAAATAGACTAATTCTTATGACACATAAATAAAAATAAATAAATAAATAAATAAATAAATAAATAAATAAATAAATAATTATGCCAATCAACATTGGAATTGTATATTATAATCATCATAGCCCATGAAGTATGTCCTGGTTCTACACATGGAGGTTGCTTACACAATTATTTGTTGCACTCTACTATCCTTCCATTTGGTGCAGCAACACAACATATTTATAGGATTATCAGAGTCAAGTAAATGTTGGCATACAAAGTATTAGTTAGTATTAGAATCATATTATCCTAGAACATTATCAACAGCGGCTATAGACCCATATATCAGTCAATATGAACGGGCCTCCATTTCTGCACCTCTTTTTTTTGCCGCTTCTTCTGATGTTTTAGCTGCTGCTGTTCAAAGTCTGAATCGTTACTGATCTCAATAACTTTATCTTGAGGCAAAATTTCATTGGTTCTGGCTTTCTTTTTGGCTGCAACTGGTTTTACTGGTGGCTTTACCCTCTGCTAGTAAGGAGATGATTCAATGATATAGCGAGCTAAAAGGCCAACAATTTCATTGTGATCCTGTGAAGATTGGAAGTTTCTTTCGGCAATGTGTTTTGCTAAAGGAAATTTTTCCCTGTCACGTATTACATTGTAAAAATTTTACAAAGATAGGAACATTATCTAATCAACATTGAAGAGTTTTGGAAAGGAAAAACAAAGATGGTGTTTACATATCGAAAGACTTAAATTGTTGTGATCAACTTCTTTGATTATTTTTTGCAAACTCTTTGCAGGCGTGTTCCAATTCATCTCGGGTAATATAATCACTGGTATGATAAATCTAGTATTTATAAGAGTAAACAGGTAGAAGTTTTATCATGTACATAAATGAGTACACCAACCTACCAATTAATGGCATTAACTTTTACTTTAATACATGGGTAGGATTTGCTTTAAATTCATATCACTACACCCATTAATACACAAATTACTTCCATTAAAAATCTAAAATCTTTCCAAAATTCTAAAAAATGAGTTCAAAACCAGAAATCATTGAAATTTCTTCAAGTGATTCAACCTTTTCTGATGAAATTTCTTCACCATGGTCTAGCTATTTTCCTAGTTGGTATTCAACCTCATATGCTGTCTCAAAAAAGAGTACAACTGCTAGCCGTTGCAAAAAGGTTTCAACCTCTGTTAATTCTCCTGTTACTACTCAAGGTCTTTCAATGAGTGGGAAAAGGATTCAAGTCCTAGGCCTTCCAACCAACGAGGCTTATGCAAGGATGACAACCAAAGGGAAAGGGAAAAACACTCTTAGTTGAAGTATTGGCACCACTGTCTTTTGTTAAGAATGTATCATTTTATATTTTGAATGAAGTATGCATCTATGTATGAATCTATCTATATAATGTAATATGCATATATGTATGCATCTATGTAATAAAATGCTACTTGTTTCTGTTAGAATAAGCAAATAAACATAAAAGATGTGAAATAAGCAAATCATTAAAAAAAAAATTGTGTATAAGACATTTTCAAGATATAGTAAAAATTAAGAAAACTGAAAGATACTCTTACTTATTGTTGCTATTGCACATGGAGACATCTTCTATTTCCGCTATTGCTTCATTTTTGTTCCCGACGTCATATAAGGTTAATGGTCTGGCAATTCTTGCATACTCTGTTAGTGGAAAGTAGTTGCATTTTCTTGCAACCTGGAAGCACACAATCAAGATAATTTCTTAATATTGATCAGAAAGCACAAATTAAGTGCTCATCAATTATAATGATATATAGTTTTGGTGTCTTATTTAAGTAACGATCAATTTGTGTGTTGAAAGCAAAGGTATAAAATTGAGTTGTTCATCTTGGTTTGATCTAAAAGATTCTAATTTTGTTACAGTAAATAGAAAAATGACAACATTCAATTTTGTTACAGCAAACACAAAAAATACAGCATTGAAAAAGATCTGCTTGGCAATGCAAAAGGTGGAAAATTCAGTAACAATAATAATCATAATTTCCAGACTCAGACCATGTCATGCACGTACAATTATTAAGTAGTGCATAGTGAAATAAACTGTTGGGAATGTATTATTTCTGCCAACTTTTAAAACCTTCAGGGCAATAATTTTGGATGATAGCATGGATGATTTGAAAGTAGTAATAGTAGAATAGGTGTAGGTATGTTGAATGCCTATAATGAATATAAAAAAAATTGTTGTTTATGTTTGGCAGGTATTGGTTCATGATATGCATGTGGCTAAAAGGAAAAAATAATAATAATAAAGAAAAAAAAATGCAAATTACTTTTTGAGGTTTCTTTTTCTATTTAAGGAAGGTATGCTGTGTGTTTGTATGCATATTTCATTTTCCAACTTGTGATAAAGAAGCAAAAAATGTCTAGACGTCCTAGGTGTGATCAACTTAGAATTGAAGCCAATTCGAACAATTGGTATGAAATGTTCATTTTATACTGTCATAAAGTTGGAATTGAAGATATTCAAATGGCGCAACAAATGACTGCGCTATGTGCTAGACTGGTTGGGGTAATGCGTGAAAGGGCCGCTTTTATTCATGAGTTAGACACTATCGGGAACAATTATGCTCAGAAAACAACTGAATTCCTAAGAGAAGTGCAATCAAAAGATGACCAAAAGGTCATCCAAATGCGCATTATGACGGCCGAGTTGGAGCTAAATGGCCGTAATAAGGAGATCTTTGTTCAGAAACTTAAGGGGTTAATGGATTTCTGACTGTCTGGCTAGAAGTGGAGGGAATTGTTGCTGGTTATGTTGTGTCGTTCATGTTGGTGCCTGTATTTGCAGCTATGTATCTGTGTTTAATTTGATTATAAGTCCTATTGTAATGTTTGGTTGGACCCTATGTAACTGGATTGTAAGTTGTTATGAAAGTTATTCTTTATGTTAAGTTAAACTATGTAACTAACCTTTTTTGCTTCCTTAGATATGGCAGTTCATCTCATAATTTCTGCTCATAGCTGATCTTGATCTGTTGTACTCATCTGTTTTTTTGTTTGCGTCTTATTGATTTGTTAATGTGAGGATTGCTTTTGGTTTTCCTATTTTTTACAAACAAAGTAGTTAGTATTTGCATTTGCACATGTTATCTTTAAATAAGAGGGGTTTTCCTATTTTTTACAAACAAAGTAGTTAGTATTTGCATTTGCACATGTTATCTTTAAATAAGAGTAATTGTTAACTCAAATGTTGGTACCTGACTTTGTTTCAATTATTTTGATTGTTCCTTGATCTTTAGCAGTGTTGTTGAAAACATGTTGTAGAATAAAGTCAACTGCTTTGGCTGTTTGATTAAAATGAAATCACAACACATGTTGTAAAGGTAAAGAAAGTAGTTGGAGCTACTTGATGTAGATGGGTTTGTCATAAAGGCTTTGAAATTATATATATATATACTAAAATCCGTGTAACAGTACCCCCAAGCACTTTTGCTACAATAATCCCACAATTTCCATTTTACCCCCTGAGGTTATTGATCAATTGCAAAGTTAGTCCTTAACGGCCGTTACCTAACAGTTGTGGATTAAATTTGCAACGGAACAATAACTTCAGGGGCTGTTTCTGTGCAAATATTAAACAGAAACAGCCCCTAAGGTTAACTTTTATTTTCACCGTTAGCCCCTAAGGACGAACTATGCAACTAACCGCCACTTTCAGGGACTAAACCTGAAAATATATTTGCTACAGTACCAAACAGTGCAGTACGGTGCAAAACAGTGGTGAATAGTGCGTGTACTGTTCATAACGAATTTACAAAAATGGTCCCTCAGGTTAGCTGTACATGGCACCGTTAGTCCCCAGTTAGCGAACTTTTGCAAATTCAGTCCTTTTTTTTAATTTTATTTTTAAACACAACATTCTGTAGCAACGCGCGGATACCCCCGCTCGTTATACCTGCATACCATAAATGAAATTAAACTATCATTTAGAAGAAAACATAATACTTGACAGACAGAGTATATTTAAGGGTAGTAATATGGTACCTTGACGCATCTATAAGGATTCATTCCCTTCAGTTGAAAGTTCTCAACGCATGCAATTTTCCTAGGTTGGCGACAGACAGTAGTAGAAGGTAGGAAGACCAACTGCACATAAAAATTCAAATGTAAGTATCTTGAAGCGGGGTATCCAAAGGTTCAGGAAATAGGTTTCTTTTACCTTCAGATTTACTTGTAACAGGCCAAATGTAATATTTTTTGTTGCATATTGGGAGTTCGAGTTCCACAAAAGGTCCTGATCAATAATAGCATGCAATTCTTAAAGATAGATGGGGAACAGAAGAGGATGGTGCGAAGAAGCAATTTGCACCAAATAACCTGTAACAACATTCTCTTCAGTTTCCCATCTATCTTTGATGAAATGCACACGACCGGTGATCAGACCCTTTTGTGGGACTGAACTTGTGAACATGCATAAAATAATTTGAACCTCAATAAAAATGAACACCAATTAGATAATGAAAAGGGAGCATAGGTAAATTTCTATAAAAATGTACACCAATTAGATTAGCAGTGCCAATAATCATAGGTGGAAACGCTTATCTCCCTCTGAAATTCCTTTTGTTATTTATACGGTCTTTAAACAATGGTCTGCACTAGACGTATTGGTAGCCCATTCAAATAGCAAAACGAATTCGAGGGGAAGGTAAGAGCAACCATCTAAGTTGGATGTTCCGTGTTTATTATACCAAATTTGTTGTTGCATATTTGCAAGTGCAGTTCCACAAAAGGCGTTGATCGACAATAGGCTGCAGTTTCCAAAGACGGGTGGGTAACAAAAAAGGATGGTGCGAAGAAGTAATGCGCACCAAATCACTTGTCATAGCATTCTCTTCAGTTCCCCATTTAGCTTTGGTGAAATGCACTTCATCGGTGATCAGATCCTTTTGTGGGACTGAATCTGCTAACATGCATAGAATAATTTTAGTTTGTATAAAAATGTAGACCAATTAGATAAGCAGATAACCATTGTAACAAACACATAAAGTAAATGAAGGTGTCTCTTGCCAATAATATAATGAGTGATGATCAATGTCTGTCGACCAAAAGCAAGCTCAGGAGAGACAAAAATATTGAGAAAGTATCATTGATGGATGCACTGACCATGCGAATACAGTAATAGGTCGAGTCGGTCTTTGTACATCCATCACTGATATTCCGTCTATTTTTTATATTTAACTTGTCTTTATACTATCCAATCTGGCTATTGAATACATAAAATCTGCTACTGAATGATAATGCATGATGATAATATAGATAATAGGGTTGAGGCCAGCAATTACAGAAGTGGTACGCAAAACCGGCTTTGGCTGCAATCATGTGATCGGTGTTCGTACCACGACACACTTTGGTACTTTGAGCCTCCACTCGAAATCCCATTGCCATGTAGATGAAATATATGCAAAGGTTTGCGCCAAACCCATTGCAATGACAGTGATATAGGAATGGGTTTTCGAGGGGAAGCTCAAAGTACCAAAGTGTGTCAAAGAAAAAGTTGTCGATTCTAGAAAAGCATGTGAGTATTAGGACTCGTGTTGAGTGGGATAATGAAGGAGTGTGGCCTGTCATGAACAATACACACTATATCATTATCACAATCAACACGCCTCAATTATTAGAGCCCATCTATCAAACGATGTATATGGGTTCCATTACTTAATTTGACCGACTTCCCTAAAACCATTGGTGTGCTTGATAGACAAATGGTTTTAGGGAACTCGGTCAATTTAACCAATGGAACCCATCATCATCGTTAGATAGATGTGCCCTAATAATTGAGGTTTTCAAGGTGAAGTTCAATGTAGCAAGTTGTGTATGGCCACAATACTTTGTAGATGTAGGTCATAAAAAAGAATGGAATTCAAAAAGCAACATACTTAACCCTTCTAAGGTCCCCTACAGTTCCTTTTGTCATTCCAACTCCCTTTTTGCAAAGGCCTACACCAGGCGAATTGCTAGATTGTTGAAATAACAAAAGGAATTGTATGGGAACTTAGAATGGGTAACTATGTTGAAATTCCAGACTCATTTATTAAGTTAAACCATTCATGTTGGGAATTAAATATTCAAGATGTCTAATATCGGGTTCTAATCAAAGAAATACTCTAAGTGTAATTCTGCTGCTAGTGCATTATGGTTCCTGCTGTTAATGTTGTTCCTACTGCTAGAACATTTGATCCTGCTGCTAGTGCATTTGGTCAACAATATACGGTAGATAATATCTTACCCCATGTGCTTAGTTAACAAGTTGTGTACACAGATACATGTTGTATCTTATGTACTGACACTCTCAAGAGATAAGTTAACAAAGTAAGTCGGCTAGACTTTATACAATATTGTAATAGATCTCTTGGATCATAAAAGAGATCTTAGACTTGTGTTTTAGTAAGTAAAAGTATCCATGCATATGTGCTTAAGTAAGAACTCATAACTGTTAGATAAGAACAAACACAAGAATATCACAAGTTAGAAAAACTTAAGATTCAAGGTTGTAACCCTAGTGATATTTCAAGATCACTTGTATTATTATCTTTAATAATATTGAATCGTTTGGTGATAATCTTTATGTGTTCATTGCTAACTAACAAACATACCAATTCCATTTCCATAACATACACAACCTTCTAAGTGTGATTGAGTGAATTCCGTGCACTTAATCATATTAACACAACATATCATTACACACAAAGAACAAAAGGTTTAACCACCTTAACCGTGTGTCCAATCCTAACAATTCATCCACTAAGTAATGTGGGCACCTAATACATACCTTGTTACTTTCAACTTCTCTTTGAAACACTTTTATAGAATCCACAACTATAATTTTTCGCTAAGTTTTACAAACTTACTTCTTTATATGATAGACCTTTCACTTCTTTATATGATAGACCTTTGCCATGCCAAGGTACGGTTACAATCTTTGACCACCCAATTCATTAGTGTCAGAAAATAGGTCTGAATCATCATAGTCCTACCCTAAGTAAGGCAATGAACGACATATTGTAGGGAAATAAATGTGAATACATACCTGAGTATGTGACTTATGTTTTTACTTTTTTTGTAGTGCCTGCAAGATGATTGAACGAACAAAGCTGAGGAATAGAGCTTTCTGGGTAGCCCAGACCATGCAAATACAGTAATAGGTCAGCTCGATTTCCGTACATCCATCGCTGATACGTTGTTTCTGTGTGCATGTATTCATTTAAATTTCAGTTGAACCTCTTAATGAATCTTACAAAATCAAATTTAAACAACTGGTGACTATGAAAGACTACAAATTGAATCCCATAAACACATATTAATACTTAAGTTTATACTTAAACAATCTTTAATTTTCAAATTTAAATTCACTAAAATTAAATTTTATACCTTTGAAAGACAGACATACGAAGTATATATATGGAAGCTGACCAACAGCCGATCTTGATCTGAGTTGAAGCATAATTCATTCAGGTAGGTGAGCGCGCAAACCTGAGGGGTACAAAAATATTGATAAAGTATCAACGATGGATGCACAGACCATGTGAATACAGTAATAGTTCGGCTTGGCCTCCGTACATCCATAGCTGATATTTCGTCTATTTTTTATATTTAGTTTGTCTCCATAGTATGCAGTGAGGCTGTTGGATATAGAAAACCTGTTAGCAGGGAAAAAATAAAAAAATGTAAGTAGATTCATAGATTACAGTTGTTTAACCATGTCAATTTTAGCAATACTTATCTTTTGTTTATTACAGAAGTGGTATCCAAAACCGGTCTTGGCTGCAACCATCCTGATCATTATTCCAAGGCATGGGTTATGGTAAGTGATTGAACAAATAATTGCCAACCAAGCCTTCGATGGTGATCAAAAGAATAATGGGGTGTTGAGATTGCGCCAAGCTTGTTCTTAACCTGAAAATAAGAAATACGAAGACACTACGTTAAGTGATTGCGCAGGGGTTGGACCCTGCGAACCACCTCCGGCGTGCGAGTAAGTATGTGTAATGGTAATATAGGTCGTAAATTGAGAGAGTGAAGTTAACTTACTTAGTTTTGGCCCGACTATGCTATTTATAGGGGAGAAATAGGACATAGTGGGCGGTTGCACATTGTTCGGAGATCATGGGGGCGTCCCATGGAAAGTGGTAACCGCTAGGGCTTTGTAGCCCACGATCTCTGTTTTGGCGGAAAAGCCAAGGGGAAGAGGAGACGTGGGTTTGACCAGGTCAGGATGGTCCTTCGTGCTAGTCCCTTCGTCAGGAATACCCCGAAGGGCTTAGGGCTTCGATTGGCGGATTCCCACATGGTAACCAGTTCGCAGGCGAATGATTTTACGCCAATGAAACGTGTTAGAAGATTAACCTGGGCCTCCGAGGGGAGGGTTTTCTACAGGCTCGAAGGGGAGTCCTTCGACCCGTTCGGAGGGTACATCATCAAGCCCCCCAGTCGAAAGTGATATATACGTACGAGTATAAATTGCATTCGACTCAACAAATCAAATATGCCTTATACTCCTTGTATAACACTAATCATGCAAAAAGGAAGATAAATGCTCAACTAACCACGCATTTAATGCGGATTAATCACAATTATCCCACTTGTCCTGCCACAACTACTTTCTCGGTATAAGTAAGTGTCCTTTCAAAATTTAAAATTGATTTCAAATCCGCATAGATGATAAACCAGACACGTGTTCGGTCATGATTTAGGATATGATAGGTACTTATACCTTGATACGGTAAAACCCTAGAATATTTTTACCTCCGCCCAAAATATACACACACAACTCTGTGTTATCGTGCTTCCATTGGAACAAAAAAGGTAAAATTCTGTCATTTTCTTTGAGCTTCTTACTTTATTCTATTGATATGAGTATGGCTGCCAAAAGGATTATTAGGGAACAAACATGCACCTTGTCTAAAGAAACGTTGACTGATTTTCTGCGTGACTACCCCCTACCATCTGGACTCAAAATCATCCGTCCCAGTAAAAGACAAAGTGTTTTTGATGCCCCAGAAGGGTACGTAGGATTATACATTCATGCGTTTACCCAATCAAACCTTAGGATTCCACTTCATCCTTTGATTTTAGAGTTTTTGCAATACTATAAGGTGCACATTTCCAGATTTAACCCATTTGGGCTAGCCAAACTAACTACTTACATCGTGATGTGCAAAGCTTATGGGTATGAGCCCTCATTGAATGTTCTTAGGGGTTTTGTTAATTTGTATCCCGGTGGGGATTGGGTGACTATTGCCAAAAGAAGTGAACATGATGTTCCCATCCTTTTGACAAAACCTTTTTCGAACATAAGAAACTAGAAGGGTCAGTTCTTTTATATTGAAAGCACCATTATACCGTCTGAGTACCCAGCTTTGCTTGATGAAGCCTTTATGTATGATGAGAAGAAACATAATGATCCCTTGCCCTACGATGTAAGGAGCGAGCCCTTGTATCAGCGACTTGCACGACATCCTGCTGATGTCCAGACATTCCCCGAACCTATCCTGTTCATGGCTGGTATTGCTAAAAGTTGGGAAGGCTCTCCGTTGCATCCTGAAATAATTTGTGAAGGACAAAGTATGTATATATCTTATTTAAATAATTTAAGTAACTTATCTGCTGATATTCATCTCCTTTTCATTTGTTTGTGCAGGAATGGCTTTCCGAAACTTTGTTGTGGCCGGAGGTGCCAAGGAAGTTAGCTTTATGCCGAGGGATCCTCAGGATACAAGTTACGGAGTGGGATCTCCTTCTATCTCTGTCAATAATAACGATGTTGATGTCTCTCCACCCAAACCTCTTGTTGTGCTCCCCCCAATCAAACCCCTTGGTACTGAGGAAGCCTCCCAGCTAGTGGAGGATGTTGGTGACTCTGATGATACCCCTTCCGGAAGTGATCAGCTCAGGATCGTAGGGTCCTCCGGTATTGCTGATAGAGTGAGAACAAGGAAAGGTACCAGTGCCAAAGCTGCAAAGACTGCTCCAAAAAGAAAACCCAATGTTCCTACTCCCTCATCGAGGAATGTCAAACAAAAAACAGAAAAAGCTCGTGGGAAAGCCATTATGTATGCGCCAGAGAGAATGGTTGATGAAGATGACATCCCGGGTAAGTGAAAGTTCTTCAAGTCCTCCTCCCTTTCCGTAATATTGCGTATTTGGCTTATATTGCTTTCTTTTTTCTTTTTTTTTTTTTTTTTTTTTTTTTTTTTTTTTATGTTTGCCAGATACGAAGGAACTGCCCAACGCTCTCTCCTGCCGCTTGCTTGTTGAGAATGTCACTCCAGGGGATTGCTTAACAAAGTCAAGGAGGCGAAGGAGGAGGTTGCTGCTGTTGTTGCCAGAGAGAAAGAAAGGGAGAAGAGTTATGCTGAGTTGGAGAAGAAGTGTGACGAAGCCATGGAGAACTTTGAGAAACACCCAAGGTACGAGGCTCTTCGAGACAAGATTGATGGTCTTGAGAAACAGCTTAAGGAATCGCAGGCTGAGTGTGGTAGGCTAAAGTTGGAGGAAGCTAAGGTTGTTGGCTATGAAAACCAGGTGAGTGCCCTGGAGTCTAAATGTACTGGGTTGGAGACTGAGAGGGCCAGACTAGTGGAGCAGGATGCCAAGCGTTGTCAAGAGGTTGATAAGTTGAAGCTCGAATGCCAAAGTTTGAGAAAAGATAGGGCTGAGGTTGTATCGAAGGTTGTTCCCTACATTGCTATGGAGTTATACCATAGCGATGAGGTGGGGGAGGTTGTGGGTAGGCTAGTGAATGCAGCCATATTCCATGGTAAATGCACAAATTTGAAGGAAATTGTTGAAACCGAAAAACCAGTTGTGCTTTCGGAGGTACCATACTATCGTCCGAATTCCGTTCGGGAATATGATGAAGCTGATAACGCATTCACCACGGCAGTGTACCCCTTCCTTGCCGAAGCAACCAAAGATCCTTCAGCCTCCATCGAAGATCTCCCGTCTAAAAAACCAAAGAGCATACAACCTCCGTCTCTAACCAGAAGGACCTTGTCTGAGAAACCTAAGTCTACAACCCACCAGGAGTGTCCCAACTCTTCCAAGAACAATTGAAGGCTGCCATGTTGGCAGTAATTTGGTCCATAAGGGTGGCATGTACCCTTTTTAAAACAATTTATCGTGGTTAAAGGCTGGTGCCTTTGTGTTTGACAATTTATGATCTTTATGCTTGTTTGAACAGTTTATCTTTCATGTTACTGGGTTTCGACCCGTAACTTTAGACAATTGTCCTTTTTGTGCTTATGATAGCAAAGACTGTTCGTAGTCTTTATTAATGCTAATTTAGTGGGATATGTCCCACTTTTATTGTCATGTTTATCTTCTCTTACGCTCATTTCAAGAATGTACACATACAACCTAAGGTTATAACCTTATTGTGTGTATTTTGGACCAAGATTTTAAGCAATCGTATAATTTGACTACGACAGAGGGTCGCAACCCACTCCGTCTTTTATCCTTAAGTTGCAGAGGGCTTTTAATACCCTAAGACTTCATAGGAAAGTTAATGTGAATTGTAATGGATGTTATTTTTACACAAGACATGTGCCTTGCTTCATCCTTCGACATTGAAACTTGTAAAGTACTTGGCTGAACAAATCTATGTTGTATAAAACGAAACAAGAGATTTTGAGGGAAACATGTTATATCATTAAGTGGGTAGGGAGGATTACATCATTTGAAGAAATGAACACTAGACACCTACCATTAATGCTTCTTTCCCATGTGAGAAGAGTGCGTTACATGAAATTGAAAAAACAACTAAGTGCTTTTAAAGAAAGGTAAGTTCTTATATGTAAAACTTACGAGAGTTGGTGTCATATCCAAACTTGTTCACGACATTTTTTTTTCTGCCCTTCGAGCTTGTATGCCTTGTTGCCACAACATTTCTTTTTTGACGCTGGGCTCTTTCACTTGGTTTCGCTTGCTTTCATTCGAAGGACAAATTCCTATATGCCCTCAAGACTTTGGGAAGTTTGTCTGCCCACTTATGCTGATATTGCCCTAGCTTCATCTCGATTTCGACGACAATATCCTTGTCAACACAAATGAACCTTTGTTTCACATTCAGGCTTTTGCAGAAAGAGGGGAACACTCCTTCGGCAAAGTGTGTCCCTTCATAAGAGGTGATGACTTGTGGGATTCCAAATCTGAAAATTATGTGTTCCCACATAAACTCTTCCACATCTTTTCCTTTTGTTGATGCCAACGGCTTGGCCTCGACCCATTTGGTGAAATGGTCGATGGCTATGACCAAGAATTGTGCCCCTCCGGGAGCTACTGGTAGGGGTCCGATTATGCTGACTCCCTATTGACCGAAAGGCCTTACTGTCATGGTAGAAGACGCATCATGCTCTAATGGTTTCCGGGCTTTGGAGTGTGTCTGACATACCATGCATGCTTTGATTGCTTCCCTTGCGTCTTCTAGTACGGATGGCCGGTAATAACCCCACCTTGTTACCTTCGAGGCGATGGCTCTAGGGCTTGTGTGTCTTCCACAAAATTCTTCATGAGCATTGTAGAGAATGCTCGAAGCCTGCTTTAATTCGACACAACGAAGCCAAGGAGATGAAAGACGCCTTTTGTAGAGATTATTGCCTATGAGCCTATATTGGGGACTTTTGACTTTGATTCTTCACGCTGACTTTGAATTATCAGGCAAAATGCCACTTATCAAGTATGTTTTTATTGGTGCTATCCAGCTGGAGCCTTCATCGGATGTTTCACTTCGTGCAATTGACCTGGTGGCCAATGCTTCCACTAAAACCTCACTGGGTAGATGAGCAAAATCAGTCGATGCTAATCTGATTAGGGCCTTCGCCTTTTTGTTTTGGCTTCTGTGGACATTTGTTACTTTGTGTCGTTCGAAACCCTGAAGGAGCTTTTTAACTTCGTTCAAATATTCCTTAATTATTGGCTGCCTTGCTCTGTAAGAACCCTTGATTTGGCTAGTGACTGAAAGTGAGCCTACGAAGATGGAGAGGTCATGAACCTCCATGCCCTTTGCGAGTCGAAGGCCAGCCAGCAAGGCTTCATACTCTGCTTCATTCTTTGTGGCCTTGAATTCAAAACGTAGTGCATAACTGTACTCCTTTCCCTCCGGATTAATCAGGATTAATCCTGTTCCGAAACCATCAGAGCTTGAGGCTCCGTAAGTGTATAATTTCCACCCCTCCGTTGTTGTCGGGGGAGTTTCTCCATTTTGGCTGTGTCCAGAAGGTGTTTCGTTGAGAAATTCTGCGGATGTCTAATTTTTGATGGAGCTTGGACTATCACGTCTTGTTAATGACCTCGGAGCTGGTAGATCAATAGCTGCTTTGAACTTCGAAGGGTTGGCTTTGTCTCCTTGCTTGGTTGGCTCAATGGGTTTGAACCCCTTGAGTTAATATTCTTTGCCGTAGAGCTTGTTATCAATCACTGGTGCCTGAGGGGTTTTGGTATTCCTAGAATGTGTCCCTTCAAATACCTTCCCCTCAGTTTTGTGTGGCTTCTTCAAGTTTGCTGTGGAACTAGCTGGAGGTTGCTTTTCGCCTACCACCCTTCGTTCTGCATGATGCTTTTTTGCAACGATATCTTTTTCAACATCTGCACTCCTGATAGCATCCTTCAGAAGTTCTTTAGAACCTTCCCTTTTTTCTTGCTAGCCTTCGGGCTGTGCTCAGAAAATACCGTCCCTATTCCGTAGGGTGTGTGGAATTTCGTCGCTGCATGTATAGTGGAGACTACTATACCCATCTTTTGCATGGCAGTCCTTCCTATCAACAAGTTGTAAGGAGAGTTGGACCTTACGATAGTAAACATAAGGGTTTCTGTCCTTGCGACCTTGCCTTCTCCAATTGTTATTTCCAACGGAACTTCTCCTAGAGGCCACGAACGTTCGCCAGAAAACCCTACTAAAGGCATCTTTGAGTCAACCCTTTGAGACCTGACCGCAGGCTTGAGCTTTCGAAAGCAATGTTCATATATGACTTCACAAGGGCTTCCGCAGTCCATGTAAGCTCCACTTATTTCTTGGCTAAAGATTAGGACTTTGATAACTACCGGGTCATTCGAAGGGATCCTGCAAGTGATAGGGGAAAACATTATTTCCCTTACCTCGTTTGCTTCTGGATCCGGTACTTTCCTTTTCGAAGTGGTTTCGCCCTGATGTATCATTAGTATGGGGGCTTCGGTAGGGTTAGTATCCTTGGCCATTTGAGTGTCGGTCATATTTTCTTTTCCTTTCTTGATTCCTTTTACCAGGTGTGCCAACTGCCCAGATCTTACAGCCTCTTCAATTTGTTTCTTTAGTTCCCTGCAACTGTTCGTATCATGACCATTGTCTTCGTGGAAGTGATAGTACTTGCTGGTATCCCTGTTTTTTCCCTTACTTGTCATACGAGGAGGTGCTTCGAAGGCTTTGGCAGCCCTCTCCGTAGCAAGTATTTCCTTTGTAGACTTCGTTAGACTGCTTAAAAAACCATGGTTGGGGCCTTTGTTGTATGGAGAAAACCTATCTCTGTTTTTGTTCTTGTTCTTGGACCCCTCCCACGAAGAATGCTTTGAAAACTTATTGTTGCTATCTTTATCTACCGAAGCCCCATTAGTGGACACCTCTTTTGCTTCGATCCAAGTATATGTCTTTTCGGTTAACCCTTTGTAAGTTGTCGGAAGGTCAGTGGACAAGAATTCCACCAAACTCCGATTTCGAAGGCCATTTACGAAACCCGAAATACGCTGATCTTCATGAAGACCCAAAATCTGCAAAGTCTCATCGGTGTACCTAGTAACGAAGGCCCTTGTGCTTTCGTTTTCTTTTTGTTTAATGTTGTGCACCGTTAAATGAGTTCTCGTGAACTTCTTTTGCTGACTGAAGTGTGACCGGAACTTAGCTTTGAGATCATCAGGGTTGACGATGCTACCGGGCTTTTGCCCATTCCACCAAATACGAGCAGAATCCCGTAGGGTGTATGTAAACATATGACAGGCCACCGGCATAACCCATTTTTGCATTTTGATAGCCCCTTCGAACAAGTGTAAGAAATTGTCCGGATCCCCCTTCCCATCATAAGTCCCGACATATGAAGGCATTTTATACCCATCAGGCAATGGGTAATCTTCTATCCACATAACGAAAGGTGTAGCTGAACCCATAGGGTCTGAATATAGACAATTATAAGGTGGCGCGTACATGGGGACAATATTGTATGGATTGCTGTTTGGGGGCATTCCTATAGGAGTTTGGCTTGGGTAGGACTGATAAGGTGTATTCATGGCAAACGGGTAACCGTTTCCCATGGCGTACGGAGGGTACGCCATAGGATGGCCGAAGGGCATGCTCCCATAGTTTTGGGGGAAGCTTGGGTTATTAGGCTGTCCATTTACTGGAGGATATAAATTTTGAGGATAAGACTGAGTTTGGAACGAGGGGTACATACCATTGGGAGGAAGATTTCCTCCCATATTAATTGCAGACGGATTGCCTTCTACGCCTGATGCGTGAGAAGGCTGCAATGGAACCCCAGCTTCAGTCCTTCCAAGATGAGCTGCTAGCAATGGAGGCAAAGTCACCCCCATTTCTTCCCTTCGCTGGCTCCTACCGTTAGAGCCTTCGGTAACCGCCCCTTCTCTTCTTGTCGGAGCCCTCTCGGGGACTCCTTCGAAACCAACGGACCTTTTGCTTAGCCTTCGACCGATTGGAGACCCAATTCTTAAGTCCGATAGGGTTGGTCCTTGGGTCGGAGGCCTAGGTTTCATCTCCATTTCTTCATCATACTCATCACTCGAGTATTCCAACTCCCTTCGCACCTCAGCATTCCTGACTTGCCTGTTACGAGCCCTTAAAAGGGTTTCCAATACTTCGTGGTTGGCTTCGACAAAGGCTGGGCTAATGACAGGTTCTGGGTTGGCTGATGTCGAAGCATGATTGTTGGTTGTGATTTCTGGGTGAGAACGTGTTGTGAAGGTGGAAGCGGTTATTGGGGGAAGGTTGTTAGAGTCGTCGATTGGTATTGGTGCCAAGGTAGAGAAACCTAGTGGGGGAGTATCTTCTCTCCCTTGATCCATGCCGGAATAATAGTGAAATTTGTTGGTAGGTTATAAGCTCGGAATTAACGAGACCAATTGTAGCAGTCCCACGGATGGCGCCACTGATTGAACAAATAATTGCCAAACAAGCCTTCGATGGTGATCAAAGGAATAATGGGGTGTTGAGATTGCGCCAAGCTTGTTCTTAACCTGAAAATAAGAAATACGAAGACACTACGTTAAGTGATTGCGCAGGGGTTGGACCCTGCGAACCACCTCCGGCGTGCGAGTAAGTATGTGTAATGGTAATATAGGTCGTAAATTGAGAGAGTGAAGTTAACTTACTTAGTTTTGGCCCGACTATGCTATTTATAGGGGAGAAATAGGACATAGTGGGCGGTTGCACATTGTTCGGAGATCATGGGGGCGTCCCATGGAAAGTGGTAACCGCTAGGGCTTTGTAGCCCACGATCTCTGTTTTGGCGGGAAAGCCAAGGGGAAGAGGAGACGTGGGTTTGACCAGGTCAGGATGGTCCTTCGTGCTAGTCCCTTCGTCAGGAATACCCTGAAGGGCTTAGGGCTTCGATTGGCGGATTCCCACATGGTAACCAGTTCGCAGGCGAATGGTTTTACGCCAATGAAACGTGTTAGAAGATAACCTAGGCCTCCGAGGGGAGGGCTTTCTACAGGCTCGAAGGGGAGTCCTTCGACCCGTTCGGAGGGTACATCATCAGTAAGCTACACTTACCAAAATAGAAAATAATAACGGCTTCTATCATTGACTGGTATATTCCTCATACATTATATAGATATTCAGGGGGGAAAATTAAAGCTGATGTTGGGGCGCAAAACAGTAATCCGAGAAAAGAGGGTATCGTTAAACATTGTATAAAACTCTTTTGAGCCGCCTAAAAAAATGGTAGCTTCTTAAAAAGTTTAAGCACATGATCAATGTCAAACACAATTGTATTTTACGCATCTTGGCAGGTTCAGTGGTACAAAAGGTTTTGATAATCTGTCATCTGCATTTAATCATAACAGCAACCACAGATGATGTACATCGCTTGTCAATATTAGGAAATGAAGAGCATCTGGTATTATTTATTTGCCGATACTAAAAGTTGATGTTCTGTGTCTGTCATGGTAAGTTTGTTTTCGCATATTCGTAAATGCAGTTCCACAAAAGGTCCTGATCAACAATACGGTTGAATTTTGGAAGATAGATGGGTAACAAAAGAGGATGATGCAAAGAAGTGATTTGCACCAAATCACTTGTCACACCATTCTCTTCTGTTTCTCATCTATCTTTTAGAATTGTTCCCTATTGTTGATCAGACCCTTTTGTGGAACTGTAGTTACGAATATGCGAAAAAAAACTTACCATGAGAAAAAAAAACATCAGCTTTTACTATCGGCAAATAAAGAATAGCAGATACTCTTCATTTCCTAATATTGACACACGATGTATATCATCTGTGGTTGCTTTTATACTGAAATGCAGAGGACCAATGCTTAAAATGTTTTGTTGCACTGAACCTGCCAAGATGCATAAAACAAAGTCGTCTACTACAGTCGAGTAAGATTGTAAATTTAAAATATAATAATCATGCATATATAAAGGCAGTTATTAGGCTCAGATTTTATAATCCTACAGGGTGAAAAAGATGTATGCCTACCCATGGCTGCAAACAAACATGGTTGCATAATGATGCCATCCAGTTGTTGCCATGCCAAGTTAACGATTACAATCTTTGACTACCCAGTTTATTAGTCTCAGAAAATAGCTCTGAATCATCATAGCCCTGCCATAAGTAGTTGTGCCTCTCGTATTGGTTGGCACCTCTAAGTGGCATACATGCCATTGATAGATTAGGTATGTAAATAATTTTCGGTTTACAATCACTGTTTACAATTTTTTTTATTTTTTTTATTTTATTATTTTTTTTTTACTAGAGCACGTTAAGAAAACATTGTAGAACACTTTTACTATGGACTGTAGCACCCATATCTAGTGTTTAGCATCCAGCTATTGTGATGCATTAAATGAGAAGTTTTGTGCTCGAAAGTAAGTAAACAGTAAGAGAGGATCAATGATGCATCAACAATACATAAGTGGTACCCTAAACCGGCCTTGGCTGCAATCATCTAATCACAAAGAAACACGGTTGCATAACAATGCCATCCGTTCCTTGCCTGGCCAAGTGACAGCCCCAATTCTTCACCACCCACTTCATTAGCCTCCGAAAGTAGGGGTTAATCATTATAGACCTACCCTAAGTGAACCAACGAATGCAGTTTTGCAGGAAAATAAATGTCAATAAGACTGGTAATCACTTACAATAAATGGGTCTGGTAAGAATCGCAAAAACAACATACGCCTTATATGATTGGACACAAAAAAAATATATATGAAAAATGACGATAATTCATATAGGCCATTAGCTTAAAATCAACTGGCCGATTAGTATTTAGCTCATCCAGGTAATGGTTAAAAATTTGTGGTAGAAGCATTCTATATATGTATGTACAAATACTGGGAATAAAGAGTAACTGGATAATAGTTTAGGATGCAGAAAAGAAATGAATGAAATAGTAGGTACGCATAAATGCAGGAAAACATATTTACATAACAAAAAGGAAGATGAACAAAACAAAAAAAAAAAAAAAATTAAAAAAAAAAAAAAAAAAAAAAAAAAAAAAAAAAAAAAAAAGAAAAGAAGAAGTAAAGATGATCACACCTGAGTATATGTCGTATCTTTTTACTTTCTTTATTGTGGGTACAGGATGATGGCAGATTCAAGGCAACAAAGGTAAATAGTACAACTTCTTGGGGAATTATGGCAGATTCAAAAGAACAAACACCAAAAACAGAAGCTTCTGGTTGAATCTTTCAATGGGAGAAAGTATAAGAGAATATAAAACATTGCAGCCCTCATTTAATGCATCACAACACCTGGGTGCTGAAGAGCAGAAGTAGCTGCTACAGTGTACAGTCACATTCACCACATATGCATTTATAATAACTTTCCTCTTCAAATATTCCTCTAACCAAGTGTCATTCCATTGGTGGCACATCAACTTGGGAATCGGGCGGTGTTCCGGAAAATAGTAACAGATTTTCTAACCAACTGTTGTCTCATTCATTTGAAGCCCATTCACCATTTTCTGTAGTAGGACTCGATTCCCAAGTTGATGCACCACCAGTGTAACAAACATCCATCCCATCAATATTGAGATATAAACGATATTCTGGAAAAATAGACTCCGATAAAAAGTTTGAAACGACAAAACTGATACAGTAAATCATTAGGCTTAGATTTATAATTGGAAAAAGGATAAAAAAAAAGTCTGACTTCCACCATGGCTGCAAATAACTGCGGTTGCATAATAGCAACTATGCTATGACGCCATCCGGTAATTGCCCTACTAAGGTACAAGTTCAGACTTCCTATTACCGATATCATTTGATTCAGAGAACAGGTAATCATCATAGCCCATTATTATTCTAGTATAAAAAAGGATATCAGATTAATTGGTGTAATACAGTTGAGAATATGTCATGTTTATACATGTGGAGGTTGCTGAGACAACTATCTGTTGCACTCTACCATCCTTCCAGTTGGCGGAGCAACACAACAGATTTACAGGATCATGAGACCCAAATCATTAGGCTCAGATTTGTAATTGGAAAAATGGTAAAAAAAGTATGACTTCCACCATCTCTGCAAATAACTGCGGTTGCATAATAGCAAGTATGCTATGACGCCATCCGGTAATTGCCCTGCTGATGCGTGGTTTTGCAACCTTACAACAGGTTTTACCTCTCGAGGGATCTCAAGAGGCTTACAACCCCACCAGGCAGTGTACCTGACCGATGTAGTATAGTGTAGTGGTAAGTACGGGGGATTGATCGTTCTCCACAGGGAATAGTGTTCGTTAGGTATGAAAAATTACTCTAATAGGTCTAAGGGTGAGAGAAGATTCTTTTTATGTTTTTATATTTTTATGAAAGCAAGTAAAATCTCGGGTTTGAAAGAGTGGGCGGAATTAGTTGCTAGTCAACTAACCCAAATTACTACGAATGCAAATAAAATAAAATAACAGAAAATGAAAATGTTGGTGAAAACTTATGTGGAGGGAAATGTGTTTACTTAGATTTCCTTACTCCCTAACTATCTTTTACCGGTTGATTAGTGTGTATTAGTTGCGTGGATGACGGGTGTATTCCTTAATACCATTCGTGGGGTGGCGTACGTACTTCCCCAACTCTACAAGCTCCTACTTCACTCCTATGTCGAGCCGGCTAGGAAGCTCCTAACATGGGATCACTAGAATTCGCTTGTGCATTAAATACAACCATAAAAACCTTTAGTACGCATTGGTTCATGTTTCTTAAGACGTTCAAGCAAGTTACCGAATAGGAAGTTAGCCAGTTTTCTTAAGCCTAACATAGATGAACAATCATCCAATACAACTAACAACACACTAATAACCAATAATCAATAGCTAGGTTTCATTAGATCTAAGCAAACACAAGATAAATCTAGCCTAACATGTTAAACAAAAGACAAGAATAAGATAGAATCAAACAACACATAGACATATTGAATGATTAATTGATAACTTATCTTCAATGTAACATGGAAGATCTCAAGGCAAAAAGCCTTGAAAGAGCTGCCAAATTCGTCCTAGGGTTTTCACACACAAAGTTCCCCAATAAGTTCCACACTAATGACAAAAAATTAGAAAACTATATATAGACTTTCATATCTGACGGCGTCACGTTATAGAGTGTGACGCCGTCACCTCGCCGCTTTTAGGGTTCTCGGATGACCTTCTTGACGCCGTCCCTCTTTAGCTCTCCAAAATCCGTTCTGGCTTATCAAGGCTTGACGCCCTCAGACTATGAATGTGACGCCGTCCCTCTTTAAATTATAACGTGACGACCTTGATCAAATTAAAGGGTGACGCCGTCAGAATTCCCATGCAATTTTCACTGGCTTATCATGAGTAAATTTCACATCCACCACTTTTGCCAAGCCATGACGCCGTCCAGGGTTAATCCTGACGCCGTCAAAGGTAACTTCCAGCAAGATTTTGAGACTTTGTCGTTTTCTTCACTTTTATGCTCCAAAAACGTCCAAAATGCTTCCTTTTCCAGATTTCTTCTCAAAAGTACCTAAAATGACAAAAGGAACGATTTAGGGCAATATTTGATCAAATAAATACGATTTAGGGCTTAAATGCCCCCTTAAAAGCGGTACACTTTTCGCTTCATCAAATACCCTTACACTTGAGATTTGCTTGTCCTCAAGCAAATGCGCTTTTATTCTAATCAAAATACAAGTTAGGGGTCATTTAATGCTAACATAAAAGTAATTACAACAAATATTCGTTCCACTTTAATTATAATAAGCACGGAGATTATAAACTAGCACCTCACAAGTAGTGTTTAGATACTCACATCTCTCAAGTGTCATCAAAATAAATCTCATAAATGAAAACGGATAATATCTCTCACTACCTGTCATAGCAAATAGATTACCATAGGCTTGGGAAAGGATCAAAAACCTCCTCCACTAGGCGTAAGCACCTAAGATAAACTATCAAAGAGGGCTTTTAAATGGGTTATAATGTTAGGTGTAGGGAAAAGGAAAACACGGTTTTGTTGGACAAAGGATATTTTACTGGTGGCGAGTTAAAGATCTTGATCAATTACATGTACTATACAATGTTGCTAAGCCAAGACTCGACTCAATCTTAAGCTAATGAAAGAAAATAACAAAAACATAAAACAAACATAAAATGAAACGGGATGGTAGTCCGTATGTTTTTTCTACTTTTCTTTTTCTCATTTTTTTGTATTTTTCTTGATTTTTTCGATTTTTTTTTTTGTTTTTTTTTTTTTTTTTTTTTTTTTTTTTTTTTTTTTTTTTTTTTTTGCATACACTTTTGCCCTACCATCCAAAATAATACATCATAGGGGCATTGCATTCCCCTTACACTTGAACTTTTACATAACTTTACAAATAACTATTCTAATGACTCGAATTAAGATAATCAAAACACTTGGAGTACTTTTAAAATATTTAGCACATATGGGGGTAATAAATGATGTTCTTCCCCATTACTCTATTACACTAGTACTTTACCCATGAGTCCCAATCGTCCCAAAACAATATGTACAAGGATATGACTCGACTTAGCAACCATGTAATCAACTAGATAATTAACTTGGGTTTAAACAAATGTTGTCACAATAATGCACTAAAAATGAGTGCATACAAGGTAGGCTAAGGCGATTTGGGTGTACATTTTAGTGGGGTGTAACAAATTCTTCCTTTAAGTAAAATGCTTAAAGGTCGAAACGAAAAGATAGGCTCTGAGGGGTGTACTAGGGGTATCGTGTACTAAAAATGAGTACAACGCAAAGGGTGTGGGAGAATTACTTGACCAATGTAGCCAATGTAATTATAACAAAAACACAGGTGTAAAACAATGGGTGAATCCTAATGCCTCTTATCATGTAGTAAATCTAACTACACGAATGTAGTCTCACTTGTGGCCTCGGAATGGTCCTAACGCAAGTTCTAGAATCTAAGTGCTACCGGTACACACATCATAGCAAAATGCTTTTCCTACCAATTCTAGGGGCGAACCTCACATATTTGGGGGTGGAAAATTTTTTAGTGGTACGGTTTTTGTGCTAGTCATATAAGTCCTATCCGTGAGACGCTCATTAAGATCAAAGTTTCACTCCTATATGTTGTAAAAAATTTTAAATTTGGCACTAAAATTACCCTAACAGGTATTTATCTCAGTTTTATTACACATCTATTATTAAACAAACAAAAATCAAGCATAATAGCATTCTCTAAAAATCGTATTTTTACCCCCCCCCCCCCTTACACTTAAGATGAACATTGTCCCCAATGTTCAAATAACAAGATGTAAAAGTATAAAGTAAAAGAATGAAATCAAATACTCCCCTGATTCGTTCGGTGGATAATGAAGTAACACGGTTAGATCTTCTTCCAAGATAATGTTGAAGCTCCATGACTAATGCATCGCCAAAGCTTGATCCAAAACATTTCCTTGTCCAAAATAACCTGTTAAACCTGAGAAAACAAACACGAAAACCTGCATAACATCGGCGGGATAAATCTATATATAAGGATATAATGCTTGTGGAATAATAATTTTGCAGATTCCTGGAGATTATAAGTTATAGATTTAATAAAAACTTTTTATGAAAACAAAACTTTCAAAAATTTTCAGAAAATTAAACCTGACGCCGTCAGGTTGTAAAGCCTGACGCCGTCAGAAATGATCTGAAAGAATTCTCATGTTACGTTTCCGGAAAATTTTTGTAAAAACCTATACCTTACTTCCTGGAAATCCTGCAAAACATCATTATGACTCGATACAAGCATTTGACTCAAACAAATACTAATATGTATGTTCATTTATTATTATTACGATTCATGTTCATTTGTGTTCTAATAAACCGATTTAGATTTCCCTTACACTTAACTTTTGCAAAATACCTTTATATGTAGTTAAGACGAAGTTAAAAACAAAATAAAGCATTTTCACAAATTAGTCGAAACATGAAAATTTAACAATTATGATTAAGCATATATGACACAAACAAACAAATAAAATAAAAACATCAAACAATTAAAAAAAATAAAATAAAAAAATAAAGCTTGGGTTGCCTCCCAAGAAGCGCTTGTTTTTGTTCGAGTCACGAGCCTGACTCTACCCTTATTTAACAAAAATAGGGGAGGTTTTCCCTACACTTAGGATTAAGTGCGGGTGAAAGTAGCGATACACACCCTTAGGGTGGAAATATGCCACGTGAGGTGAAGGGGGTGAGTGAATGGCTTCCTTCATCCTAAAACTACCCGGATAATAAGGGTTGATGGGTGGGTCGGTTCCTCTTTTGTTTCCTAGATGTAAATCTAAGGATGGAAAGTTGTGTAAAGGTTGAGGTTCCGGTTCATCAACACTAGGAAATTCCCTGGAACTAAGAGTAAGGTTATCATTACAAGTATTCAAACCTATATCCTCTAGTGGTGCTTGGTCCAAGGGTTCTACATCCATTGGGATTCCTAAAGTATCTTCTACTTCCTCCGGGTAAGTCACGGGCGCTGTGTGTGCCTCAAATGATGGTAGGACTTGTGGGGTATTTAGCGGGCTTATGTTACTTACCTCATCATTACTTGTGTCAAGATCACCTATGTGTTCATCTTGTATTATGGTAGTGCCTAACCATGACATGCAACTAGGTGGCTCAACTCTACCCTCATCCCCAAACAAACATGTTTCATGATCCTTGAAATTTGTGGTCAATTGGCTTGTACTAACGTTTGTTGGGTTGTCTACTCTATAATAATATTGGGCACAATCTTCTATGGTATCCCATGCTTCTTCAGCATTTAATTCCCTAAGGTCCCTATCGGCAAAATCGTTAATGCACATTTGGTCATATCGGTCGACACGATCGTAAAAGATTTGGGTTAGGGATGCTAAATCGAAACTATGATGAGGGACTATTCGGAGTAAGTTTTTAAAACGAGTCCATGCATCATATATGGGTTCATCTCGATATTGGTTGAACATCAAGATGTCATTAGGGGTGAATGGATTTCGTGGTCGGTAGTATGGTGGATTCACGTACTCCATAATGGTGAACGGAAGAGTCAATGGAAAGGTTTTTACGAACAAAGACACAAAGAAAAGATAGACTACTAGAAAGCTAATAAAAAGAAAATAAAAATCTCACTAGATAGGAATCTAATGAGTAGACCGAATAAAAATAAATTTCAACCTAAGCAATAACTACTCCCCGGCAGCGGCGCCAAAAACTTGATGCGTGGTTTTGCAACCTTACAACAGGTTTTACCTCTCGAGGGATCTCAAGAGGCTTACAACCCCACCAGGCAGTGTACCTGACCGATGTAGTATAGTGTAGTGGTAAGTACGGGGGATTGATCGTTCTCCACAGGGAATAGTGTTCGTTAGGTATGAAAAATTACTCTAATAGGTCTAAGGGTGAGAGAAGATTCTTTTTATGTTTTTATATTTTTATGAAAGCAAGTAAAATCTCGGGTTTGAAAGAGTGGGCGGAATTAGTTGCTAGTCAACTAACCCAAATTACTACGAATGCAAATAAAATAAAATAACAGAAAATGAAAATGTTGGTGAAAACTTATGTGGAGGGAAATGTGTTTACTTAGATTTCTTTACTCCCTAACTATCTTTTACCGGTTGATTAGTGTGTATTAGTTGCGTGGATGACGGGTGTATTCCTTAATACCATTCGTGGGGTGGCGTACGTACTTCCCCAACTCTACAAGCTCCTACTTCACTCCTATGTCGAGCCGGCTAGGAAGCTCCTAACATGGGATCACTAGAATTCGCTTGTGCATTAAATACAACCATAAAAACCTTTAGTACGCATTGGTTCATGTTTCTTAAGACGTTCAAGCAAGTTACCGAATAGGAAGTTAGCCAGTTTTCTTAAGCCTAACATAGATGAACAATCATCCAATACAACTAACAACACACTAATAACCAATAATCAATAGCTAGGTTTCATTAGATCTAAGCAAACACAAGATAAATCTAGCCTAACATGTTAAACAAAAGACAAGAATAAGATAGAATCAAACAACACATAGACATATTGAATGATTAATTGATAACTTATCTTCAATGTAACATGGAAGATCTCAAGGCAAAAAGCCTTGAAAGAGCTGCCAAATTCGTCCTAGGGTTTTCACACACAAAGTTCCCCAATAAGTTCCACACTAATGACAAAAAATTAGAAAACTATATATAGACTTTCAGATCTGACGGCGTCACGTTATAGAGTGTGACGCCGTCACCTCGCCGCTTTTAGGGTTCTCGGATGACCTTCTTGACGCCGTCCCTCTTTAGCTCTCCAAAATCCGTTCTGGCTTATCAAGGCTTGACGCCCTCAGACTATGAATGTGACGCCGTCCCTCTTTAAATTATAACGTGACGACCTTGATCAAATTAAAGGGTGACGCCGTCAGAATTCCCATGCAATTTTCACTGGCTTATCATGAGTAAATTTCACATCCACCACTTTTGCCAAGCCATGACGCCGTCCAGGGTTAATCCTGACGCCGTCAAAGGTAACTTCCAGCAAGATTTTGAGACTTTGTCGTTTTCTTCACTTTTATGCTCCAAAAACGTCCAAAATGCTTCCTTTTCCAGATTTCTTCTCAAAAGTACCTAAAATGACAAAAGGAACGATTTAGGACAATATTTGATCAAATAAATACGATTTAGGGCTTAAATGACCCCTTAAAAGCGGTACACTTTTCGCTTCATCACCTGCCAAGGTACGAAAACACACGATAAGTATGAGGGATACTGATAAATTACAATGAATGCTAATGAGACAACCCAACAAACATACATGAGACACAATAGTGAATCTCGGAAGGGTATACTTATCAGGGTTAAAAGAATAGTAGGCTAAAGCATAATGGATAAAAGCAAGCGAAAAACTCACACACATAAAACACGACCAGTCTAATATCAAAAAAGAGATCAGATTAATTGGTATAATAGAGTTGATAATATGTCCTGTTTGCACACGTGGAGGTTGCTGAGGCAACTATTTGTCGCACTCTACCATCCTTCCACTTGTCGGAGCAAGACAACAGATTTATAGGATCAGGAGACCCAAATCAAACGCGCACGTTACAATACAGGCCTCAACAGCATTACCTGCAAAACAAATCAAGAAAATCCCCAAATTAAGAAAACCCTAATTTCACATAAAAATTAAAATCAATGAAACATCTAAATTTAGATGTTAATTGATCATTTAATTTAGATGTTTCATTTTTTTGTTCAAAAAAAAATGAAACATCTAAATTAAATGTTCAATTTTTTTGTTCAAAAAAAAATGAAACATCTAAATTAAATGATCAATTAACAAAAAGTAAATCATAATGAAGCATAAAGAAGTGAGAAATCATACATATATAAAACCCTAAATTAAGAAATTTTGATTTCTTTTTTTATAATGAAGAAAATCCCCAAATTAATTAAACCCTAATTTCAGATAAAAATTGAAACATCTAAATTAAATGATCAATTAACAAAAAGTAAATGATAATTAACCATAAAGAGGTGAAAAATCCTACATATATAAAATCCTAAATTAAAAAAACCCTAACTAGCTAATAATAATAATAATAAATAAATAAAAAAAAGAGCCAAAAATTTGGAGTAATACATTTAGATGACAAAAGCTGAGACCTGCAAGATGATGGCAGATTAAAGACAATGAACATGATGAATAGAATACGATCAAGAAGTAAAAGGGGAAAAAATAACCCAGATAGACTACTATGCTACAGTGGAACACACTAAAAAAGAGTGTACTCAACAGTGGTTGTAAACCGACAATTATTTGCATACCCAATGTATCAATGCCATGTGTGCCACTTAGAGGTTCCAACCAATAAGAGAGTAACAATTAACGGATTCACTATTTTGGAGGGGACTATTTCCCCCCTTTTAGTATATATAGATAATGAGAGATAAACTATATTAGGTTAGAGAAAAAATAGCATAGAGAAGTGTACTTGGGAACATAAAAGCAGGAAAGAGAAATATGTTACAAATTGCCCCCTCAAGTTAAACTTGTCAATATCCGTTTATGTCTATGCGGTTTGTCCAAAATTGCATTCACCATCCCTGAGAGTTTCGACTTGCATTCATCGTCTTTAAGTATGCAAAGAATAACACGTAGAGTCTTTTGTTTCAACTTCCGTTAAGTTAGTCCTTCAAATCCCTCATGTACTTAGCACGTGAGGGTATACTAGTCTTTTTTCCTCATCTTCTTATCTGGTACTGTTGACATCATTAATAGCAATAAAATATTAGGATTATAAAAATAAAATATCCAAAATTTGTTGACATTATTGAAAACAAGAAACTTTGCCTTGTTTCCACACACCCAAAAATCAGCGACGGGGAGCAAAATCCAGCGACCATAATCACATGGCTCCACCATTGTCACGCAACTTACCGTTGCAGTCATCTATCTCTCCAAATCCAAACCATCTCTATACCCTTTTTCATATACCTCCACCATCGCCATACAATTTAAAGCTTTTTTTTTTTTTTTTTTTTTTTTTTTTTTTTTTAAAGCTTTTTTTTATTAATTTCGGTCAGATCTAGCGCGGAGAAGGAGACTAAATCCGGTTAGATGTGACGTCTCATTTAAACCATAGATTAATAAGTCCATATCTGGTTAACAGGGGCAGATTAATATATGTTTATTAGGATAAACATATGCGGTAATTAAGTCCAACACAATATGACATATCATTGAGAAAGTCTCAAAGGATATCTCTCACTTGGTGAGATTGAACACATGAATGAATACATTGAGTTTTACCAACGATTCATCATGTACTCCATATTGTGTGTGGGGTTAGTTGTTATCTTTGCATGAGTGCAAGATGAGGTGACAACAACAATATCTAAGTGAGAGTCTTTAGATGACTGTTGAAAACGTTCTAATGAAAGTTTGTTTGGATTAGGAAATTCATTACTGAGATTGGATTCGTCCCAAATAATGAAGGACCTATGGATATTTATTGCGACAATTATGTCGCAATTATCATAGCCAACGAACCTAGAGTTCAGGAAGGCACCAACACAACCAAAGAAATGTTCAATCGTTTACAAATTTTAAATAAAGGCATAGTGTTGTTTGTGTACATTGGTGCTAGTTTAATTGAAAGGATACTCAATCCTAGTCATGGTAAGATTTCATCATGGATGATGACGCTACTGACTAGACATGCTCAACTGAGAGCATTGTTGCAATACACATTTAAGAATAAGAATACTTTACAGTTTGAGAGGTTGTTGAGATGACCATCTTAGATAGGTGTTGTGCTGGCTTCAAACACCCTATGGAATGTACCATGGTAATACTCATACTATAGTTCTTGTACTAGAATGCACATGTACAAAATGAAAATCATCATATTATTCAAACCCTTCACTATTTGTGAGTTTGAAACAAGTATTCTCAAAGTGTACTCAGATGACTACTTAGATGTCTTGTACCAAACAAGTTGAACATGCTAGGAACATTAGATTTCGACTTATAAGTAGTCTTATGCATATCTGTATTTAGTATTTAGGTAATGGAACTATAAGCAGTTGTATTATATAATGAATTGATACAACTGATATGATCGTTTTCATTTATACTACTATGTTCTATATTTGCATGTTTAATCCATGAATAAATTTATTTATTCTAAATTTGTCCATTGTCGATCACCTATATGGGAGTATTGTTGAACTAAGACAAATGTGAGCGTTTGGTATTATTCACTTGATGAATGTTAAAGGATGTGTCTTCTAAACTCACATGTTATCCACGTGCTATGGATATTGGACTACCCCAAACCTACAAGAATTCAGTTTATGGATCGACGTCATTGGGTGAATCTCGCAAGTGGTTGTATTACTCGTCCTTAGACTTGAGATGCAAGTAGGTCTTCGTGCGTGAATATCACTTTTCTAATATAGTAAAACGCTGTCCTGAATAAGGTAATTACAAAGGCTATTTTCAGAACTGATGTGAAGCACATAAATGGCACGTGCAATCAAAATAGGATTTGTTCCTCTACGTGTTTTCTGGAGTTAGATACTACTGGGACCCTCGTTGAATTGATCAGATATTTTCATTGTCGTGCCCAAAGTAAATCAAGATGATTCTTGTTTACGTTTGGTGACCTTGATTAACATCTATAACGAGAAATAGAATAGTTAAACATTATGGAATGACTTTGATCTATATACATAGTTTAACGAGTATCTGAAACAAAAGGATGTTCAATTATAAACCATTTAAACTGAGACGTTTTACGAAACTGCACTAAGGTATTTCTAGGAGCAATGGCGTGTTGCTAGACGCTAACCATTGTTTGTATAAGTTATTGTGATTATCACATTCGCAAGTGGGAGCTATTGGTAGTGCTCAAGTCTAATCGATACTTATATGGCTAGAAATATGTGATCCTATTGGGGGCACACACATATACACAGAGTGAATGCTTTTAATTAGTGTAATTAATGTATTAATTATATTATTAATAGTTCACGAAAATAATTAACGGTCATTAGTTACATCGTTAGACGCATTAAATAACTAATAGGCTTAAATTAAATAGGCAATGGACTAGTTTAATTTAAGACTTAGCCCAAAACCCATGGGAAACCCATAGGTTATGCTAATCGGCCGAATAAGGGATCCAAAGGGGGTGTTTGAGTTTTACTTAGACACAAAGTTAGGTTTAGGCTATATAATGAACCCCTTGGTTCATTATTTGCATCACTTGTTAACCTAAACTCTAACCAAAACTCCCCTCCTTTTCCCTTGCAAAAACCGATCGCCAAACAACCATAAACCCTTAGAGTTTTTGGGCAAGATCAACCAAACACAAAACCGAGAGTTTTGTTGTGTGATTCATGAGCTTGAACTAGCATTCAAGCATTCTACTGCGATGTGTTGTGTATGCAACCATAGAGGAAACTTCTTTTACTTGCTTAAGGGTTTCGTTAAACTCAATGTAACACCCCCGAAATTTGGTACAGCGGAAGACTTATCAAAGATTCAGGGTGCTACGGGGATTGGTACACGACACAAGTATAAGACAACTGAAACACATCATCCATCTAAATTAAACATTCCAAATCCAAATATTTAAGTTTACATTTATTCCATAAGTACGTGAGTAAGCCTAAAACAAAACATAAAGGTAGGTCCCCAACTAAGTTATCAGAGTCTTAATTGATCTTTCAACCATGCCGATTGCCAAGCCTCCGCACAATAGTTGTCCAATACAATCGTCACTCATTACCTGAGAGAACATGCTAAAAGGTCAGCTAACGCTGGTGAGTTCATAGGTTTTCCTAACTAATAACGGTGGGCCAAATCAATAATAAGTTTGCTATACTGAACTAAGCCACATAACCTACCAATCATACCCACACATATGTGTGTCAAACCACAACAATAATACCTATTGGTGAACTGTATAGTCCCGCACTAACTGCAGCACATACCATAATATTCCCACACAGATGCAACACATACAATAATATTCCCGCACAGATGCAACACATATAGCATATAACCTTAGCCAGCTAGCATAGCAAACATATCAAAAGCATAAAATAACATTTGGTCCATTCAAAACGCTTTTGCATGTTTTCTTACCCCAAGTTTGCACATAGCAGTATAAATGTAAAAGTGGGGCTATGAAACTTACCTCAGTTCAGCAATGCATTACCACAACAATAGCAAGGGAGTAGAATAGCACAATAACCAGAACAATAGCACAACCCAACAGCTCAAGGGTAGTATAGCGCAACAACAACTATGATATCATCATCTGTGCAACGGTGAAAAGACACGACTCAAGTGTAGTCACACCAAGATGAGGACTAAACAGTGAAATTGCCGCGGACATCAAGACAAAAGTCACGAAGGACGACCAGTTCAACTCCAAGAAATCACACATGACAACCACACTACACTAGATGAATAGATTGGTAGTCGTTGGTATTTTTCCCAAATTCCTCTTTTAGTTCTAAAGTGTTCTTGTTTTTCATTATAAAACCTCATTTTGCCACGGCTCGTTCGTGATAGGAACGTCTCTATGTCGAAGGTTTTATAACTTCCAATATGTTAAAGAAATCAACGTTTCAACCATTAGTGTTCATTAGACATTTAGCGCTATTTTTTGTCCGTTGCGGCTCAAATACATTAAATTCGTTATTAGTCTAATTTATCATAGTCGCTTCGTATTCCAATAGTCCAATATGTCTCAATCCAATAAGAATTTCCAATTCATCATATATTTTAAGTCCGTTGTCGCAAATTTTTCCCAATAATTCAACTACCAATTTATTCATCAAAACAATCTTACACATGGTAACGGTCAAAGGTCTAATTGGTTAAGCTATAAACTTAATAAGATAACCGGACAAATTATTGGATCCTTATCGAATTCTTCAACCCAACAAGGCCAACAATCCCTTCGTTTCGCTTATTAATCCAAAGCTAATCCTATACGTTACAATTAAATGGTAAGTCTTAAGGATGGATTACTCGTTAATAAATTCCTCCAACATGTTTACCGGGCCCTTACTAAATTCGTTAGGGATAATATCATGAAAATGTATCGAAGTTGACACCTTTTTCAATTGTGTGTAGTGATCTTTTTTTTTTTTTTCAAAAAAAATCAACAAACTTTCCCAATCCGTCTGTTTAGTGTACTCCCTTGCTGCCCATGCCACGTGGCTTGTCCTAGTCAGCTGCTCGTGCCACGTGGCTTGCCACGTGGATTTTTTTTTGGGAAAATTTCAACAAAAAAAAAATTCGAAAAAAAAATTCAAATTTTTTTTCGATCAGTTGTCCTACAAGTCGAAGATGTAAATTTTTTTTTTTGAAATTTGAATTTTTTTCAAAAAAATAATTATTTTTTTGATTTTTTTTTTCGAAATTCAAATAATTATTTTCGAAAAAAAAAATTTCGAAAAAATTCAAATAATTATTTCGAAATTCTAAAATTTTTATTTCGAAAATAATTTTTAGAAAAAATTCAAATAATTATTTTCGAAATAATTATTTGAATTTTTAGAATTATTTTCGAAATAATTATTTGAATTCGAAAATAATTATTTTCAAAAAATTATTTGAATTATTTCGAAAAAATTATTTGAAAAAAAAAATAATTATTTTCAAATTATTTTTTCGAAATAATTATTTTTTCAAAAAATTATTTGAATTATTTCGAAAAAAAATTATTTTTTCGAAAAAATAATTATTTGAATTTTTTCTAAAAATTATTTTCGAAAAAAAAATTTATAGAATTTCGAAATAATTATTTGAATTTTTTCAAAAAAAAAAAAAAATCAAAAAAGTAATTATTTTTTTGAAAAAAATTCAAATTTCAAATTTTTTTTTTTACATCTTCGACTTGTGGGAACTGGATTTCATGGCCGACGTCTAACCGGCACGAATAAAGCTCTTTTTCATGCCCCAAATTCCCATTTCTTTCTTGGTCGGACCAAGCCAACTATTGATTTCCGACCAACTGATCGAAAAAAAAACTTTGAATTTTTTTTTTTGTTGAAATTTTTCAAAAAAAATAAAATCCACGTGGCAAGCCACGTGGCACGAGCAGCTGACTAGGACAAGCCACGTGGCACGGGCAAGCCTACGTGGCATGGGCAGCAAGGGAGTATACTAAACAGACGGATTGGAAAAGTTTGTTGATTTTTTTGAAAAAAAAAAGATCACTACACACAATTGAAAAAGGTGTCAACTTCGATACATTTTCATGATATTATCCCAATTCGTTAACCCAATAAGTCCGATTACCATGTTGGTCGGATATATATTAATGTTAATCGATCCGTAACTTGAACAATCATCCCGTAAATCGTTCCAAATTCCCAAATGTGGTATTCCTCGGTATATGTGCCCTCGAAACGCTTAATAATTCCCACGCATAGCCGTTTTTATCCATTTTTAACATTTTCCTTTTTAAATTTACAACTTCCATTCTAAATATTAAATTACAATTTAACTTGTAATTTATTATTTCCCATTTTACGTTGTTTTTAATATTTCGCCATTATTTGTAATTTATGTTTCTAACCGTATACGTCTCGAGTCATTATTCGTTCCGAGTCACAGTCCGAGTTTTTAATATTCTTGGGTCAACAAGTCAACCATATCAATCCATATGTACAAAAATAAAATTATACCCTCTTTTGGCTTGTCGAGGCCACGCCGAGACTACAAAGTCTCGGTTAGCACCCGAAGTCGCTCAAACCATCACAAGTAACAATCCAAGTCTATATATCAATCAATAATTCAGCTACTAATCCTACGGCTCAACCTCAATATCCAAAACTAATCTGAATCCAAATCCACTCTCGACACAATAACAACAACAATAATAAACTTACCACGCTGAGACCCTTGAGGTCTCGACTTCGAACCACGAAGTCGCAATCGAACCAAACGGACCCCAGTATCTCACATCAATCATAACCAAAACAAATCCAAAAAACAAAAGTCATCTAAACCCTAAGACTAAAACTATCACAACCCAAAATAAGCCTCGAATGGACATAACGTAGCTCGGCCGTGAGCTTATGCTCATGACACCAACGATCCCTGACACAAAACTTAAACAAAATGATGATACCAAGACTCTTACTCATGTTTTTTGGTTAACAAACTCATTTCCATACGTTTTTAATCCCACACCGATACACACGAGGTGGTGAATCGGTGTTCTCACCCGTTATTTTTCTCGATCTAACCTTACCTTGATCTACCAACAAAATACAACAAAAAATAAGGCGGTGGTGCGTGGTATATTGGTGTTTCCGGCGTGTGTACTTCGTAAATGGGCTAAAGATGGTGGGATAAAGGGGTGTGTGTGGCGGTGTAGCGTTTATGGTGGCGGTGTACACGGTGGTGGTGGTGTACAGCGGCGGCAAAGATGGGGAGAGGGTGTGTGTCGACTAGGGTTAGGAGGAGGGAGGAGATAACCCTAAAAATGGTTATCAAAGGGCTTATATACTCCTTCTTGGCCTGATTTGTTAAATCTACAACAACAAGGGCCGAAAGTGTAACTATGGCAAGGTGCCATATGTGCAGTTTCTGTTATCTTTTTCGTTATTAGCTTCCGGGGGTCGTTTATGCGTCATAAAATTTTCCCGAAACATTTTAGCTTACGACAATATTTTTAAACTCATTTTTCCCATAAAAATGACTATAAATACGTATCTAATCGTTCCAAAAAGTTAAAACAAAATAATAAAGTATTAATAGGTTAATATTCATGCCGAATCACGTTGTGCTCAACTCAAGGCCTACGGGGAAAACTTCACTTATCACATACCAATAATTTCAATAATATAACCAACATTCCAACAAAATTCCCAAAATATTCCAAAACGGTTCCCAATTATCTAAACGTAAGTTTTTAAATGTATACGCGTTACTTAAGTATTCCCAAAAATTACCGGTTGTCACACTCAAGAACAAGATCAAGATTCATTCGTTGATCATCCGAGCAAAACCAAGAGGTTAGTAAACATACATGTTTATTTGTGTTAATTCATGTACATCAAACGGGATCCCTATGGGACATCTATCCGTTGCGTTTACTCGTTTATAATATTTATATGATCATTGAATCCCAATAGTATTTTGGTTGGCCTGTTCTGTTGATTATCTAAAGGGGGTACTAAAATAGGTGGGTTGATTAACGAGTCAAAATTGACAAAGGTAACTGTTTGGTATGGGTCGGTTTTTGGTTGACCCACAGGAAATTTTGTTGCCCATAATAGTTATTAGGGGCTATATTGCTATTATGCATATTTAGAGGGTGTTTTAGATTAAGTCTATAAATGGTTTATTTACTTAATAAGCAGTTTATTATAAGTAGTTACATTAAACTTGGTATTGAGAATTGATTATTTCACTTTGAAAAAGCTGATGAGTTGGTACCATCCAAACACTCCTAACTTTTATTTGTATTCAAAAACGCAATAAAAAACCTAAGACAAAAGATCAATATAGAACTTATATTTGCCATAGAACCAATCAACCAGTCTTAGCCATTCATTTTTTTTAATCAAAATAAAAAAAATAAACTTTCAACATTTTTTTAAAAATTAAATATCTCGCAAACCGTTAATCATTATGCGAAAAAAATTATACCATCGCGACGAGAATTAAATTATCTTTCTATAGATATGCATTGTTATATACTTTCGAAGAATTTTTTTTTCAAAATTTTCGCCCAGAAAAATTACATGTGATTCGTTAAAATCAAATCATATGTGATTTTTACGAATCATATGTGATTTGTAAAAATCAAATCATATGTGATTTTTACGAATCACATATGATTTTTCTGGGCGAAAATTTAAAAAAAAAAGTTCATCGAAAGTATATAGAATTGCATATCTATAGAAAGATAATTTAATTATCGTCGCGATGGTGTATTTTTTGTAGCTTGAAGATTTACCGTTTGCAAGATATGTTGTTTTAAAAAAAAAGTGGAAAATGGTTTTTTATTCATTTAGATAAAAAATGGATGACTATGATTGGTTCATTGGTTCTATGGCAAATATGAGTTCTATATTGATCTCACCTAACAATCCAAAACACCTTTTTGAGCCTTTAAAAAAAAATTAATCTCAGTAGTAGCATGGTGTAGATAATGATCCAGTAAATAAACTTATCATTACTTTGATGTAACCACAATAAGCAAATTGCTCATAATGAAAATTAAGAAATAAAATACAAACCATAGCCTCCAAAAATCCTATAACACTTTCAATATTTAGTACTATTAAAAAAATACAACACCTTTTTTTTTATATATATGCTCCGTATTGAAATCAATTAAGAAATAAAATACGGTTAACGAGACAGTCCAGCAAATTGGGATAGAAGAAAGAACGATTCACGAAAGACTTTGATATCAATTGATACGAACCTATCCTATACTAGACTCATATCGATTTATAAGCTAGATGTAGAAGTTACTCCAAAAAGCTAGCTCAAAGGAGGAGAAGAAACCCAGACTTTATAAACCACCAAACAATCCCATACTTGATAGATCTGATATCAATTGATATACTGTGTTTTAGAATCACTTAAGAAATGAAATATTGTTAACCAAACAGTAAGACGAATTGGGATAGGAGAAACAACAATTCATGAAAGAGTTTGATATCAATTGATACGAACCTATCCCATACTAGGCTCGCATCAGTTTATAAGCTAGGTGTAGAAGACACTCCGAAAAGCTAACTCAAAGGAGAAAAAGACACTTAAACTTTATAAACTATCAACAATTGATACAATAAAATAAAATCAAAAACTCTAGATATAGTCCTTTGAACAATGCATGACAGGCAAGTTAGGTATATCCGTATAAATGTTTAAGACATGACAGGCAAAAATATTGTAGGCCAAATTTGGTCCGGTCGGATTTGCATGGTTGTTACAACTAGGGGTGTCATAAAAGACGACCCGAACCGAACCCGAATATGGCTTTTCGGGTCGGGTCAATCTGGTCAAAAATTATATTCGGGTCAATCGGGTCAACCCGAATTGACCCTAGTTCTAAACAAGGTCGGGTTCAGGTATGTTTTTATTATCCTTAACTCGAACTGACCCGACCCGAATTGAGCCGAACCCGACTAACCCGGCTCAACTAACACTTTGACAATGTAAAAATACCTGGGTTGACCCGAACCCGAATTGACCCGACCTGAGTTGACCCGAACCCGAATAACCCGAGTTCTAAGCAAGGTCGGGTTTGGGTATGTTTTTCTTGAGTCTTGACCCGATCGACCCGAATCCGACCGGGTCGACCCGAATAACACCCTTAGACTTGCAACATACCTCAAGGACACCACTTAAACATTTTTATTGGAAGGGTCAAAGTGTAGTTATTTTATTTTAGGAGGGCTGATTTTTAGTTTAAACATAAACTAATATTATTATATTTTATTTTCACATTTTGAAAACAGAAATTGAACTAAACCCTGCGCGCTTTTATTTCTCCATCAACATGTGCACACAAACTGTTTGATAAAATGTTTCTGTGGTGATTTTGGTTCAAAACATGAAGAAACCCAACATCGAAAACGGAGTCGATCACATCAGTAACTTACCAGATCCTATTCTACACTCGATTCTTTCACGTCTTCATTCAACCGAAGAAGTAGTTCAAAACAGTGTTTTATCGACACGATGGAAGTATTTGTGGACTTCAATTCCATGTCTATACATAAACTGTCTCCACGGACCAAAACCCATTGATAAGAATAAATTCAAAGAGTTTGTGTATTGGGTTTTAGCAAACAGAACACAAGATTTGGATAGTTTCACGTTACGTTGTTTGAATCATTATGATATGCGGACTATAGGACATTGGATTCATCTCGTTGTTATGCGAAAAGTTAAACGACTTGAGTTGTTAATTTGCTGTGGGGTTAATGATGAAGCTATTGTGTTGCCGCATTGTTTGGTAGATCATGATTCATTGGAGGAGTTAGTATTGGCTTTGTTCCTAGATTCTATGAAAATGAAAAGTTTCACGGGGTCTAAGACGCTTAAGGTTCTCAGATTGCATAATGTTGAGTTGTTAGACTATGATTTAGTACAACAATTTCTCGCAAACTGTCCAGTGCTTGAGGAATTGTATTTGATTGACTGCTTAACATACAACCTTGATTCTCTGGTTATTTCGTGTCCTAATCTTTAGACTCTGAGAATTTATAACCAGGGATTGGATTATGATTCTGTTATAAAACATAAGAAATATGAAGAAGAGAAATTATGTGAAAGGCTTACGCTTATATGCCCAAAACTTGTGTATTTGAGTTATGAAGGTCATATGGCTAATCATTTTGCGTTTGACGTAAAATCCTTGAAGAAAGCTGTGATTGAACTTGAAGATATGGACCTGAAGGCTGAAGATGATGATAATTTTGGTGTCACCGTATGCGAGTTGCTTGCTCAAGTTTCTCATGTGGAATGGCTGTCGATTACCTATTTTTTCGTGCAGGTAGATTCTTATTCTCATACTTTACGATTCATCATTAAGTCATCTATGTGTTTTGATCTTTCAAACTACATGAGAATTGTTGCTTTCTTATTCTATTACTACTATGGTTTATGCCCGTTTTAAATTAAGCATGCCTGACCAAAAAAGTTATGTTTTAAGTGACGACTAGCTATAGTTATGCTTTAAGCTATGTTATGTTGCGTTTACTACTAATTGGTTTACCATAAATCATTGAGCCGTTTGGTTTGTGGGTTTTCCAACCATACAATGATACAAAATGTTTGGTTGAGTTTTTATGGACCAAAGAATGGAATCCATTCGGTGGGCTCCATGTTGTATACCCATAGCCTCATTCCCTATCAATTTGGTGTCTTTGCAATCCCATGGGCCCCATGCTATCTTTCTTCTTTTCCACTACCCAATTCAAATATATATACACTTTGTGATTCATAGCAACAAACCAAACGCCCCTTATAAATAAGTGGCGGAGCTACACATAGGTCAGAGCGTTCAACCGAACCCACTGAAACTTAATATTGTCACAGTATATGCTCCCTCACTTTTAGTGGGATTGTTATCTTAAACCCCCTGGTTTTAGTAGCATGAACCCCCTGTTGTCGTTCTTCCGCAATTCTGAATAAAGAGTATGCTCAATTTTTGTCTATGTTTGTGTTATTTTTATCACCAGTTCAATTTATTGCATCAGTTATTGCTAATGGTACAATTGATAAATTAGAGATCGATTAAGAGAGACATAAGTTATGCTTTGAGGATTGCGCAAGCTTCATATAAGTTGATAACCCTTACGGAATAGAATACATTTCGAAACCATTGATGTCGTGTTTTATTAGTATTAATGTAACTATATAAGTATGCATGTGTGCACATGATTTTAGTAGCTGTTCTTTGTATTGGGGTACTTGTTTTAGCTCGTGTAAGTGGGTTTAGTGGTCCTATGGCTTTTTATTTAATTAGGTATGAATATTGTCCAAGATGGCTTAGTATCGACATGAACGACCAAAATTCTGAATGCAGCATTACTGTATTTCATGCATGTTTGTAAAAAAAGAAAGAATTTGAACCCAGTGAGACTAGCATTTCCTATCTCTACCCCTGATCATTATTCTAATACTTTGCTTGCTCATTTTGTCATAGTCAATTTCATTCACATGTGAATGCTGTAATTGTCCGGAAGAAGGTTTCCCTGAATCCTTTCCTAATTTGAAGAAAATCAGGATGGTAATTGATTGCTTCTTAATGGATGTACTCATCCGCATTCTTAAATGTTCTCCAAATCTTGAGTTTCTCCATTTGATCATCACTGAGGTAGTATTTCTCATCTTGGATTGCAAATTATATTTTGTAGCATATTGTTGATATTTCACGGACCGCTTTTGTATTTTTTGTTATTCTTCAAATACGCATATAATAGGATACACAGGTTCATCTGAATGAAAGAAACTTGTGTACACAAGGTATACAACATCTGACATAAGCTATAGATATAAATCGCTCGCACTGTAGATGAAAGGCAGTTAGGATATTGGTTTAATTAGAACAACTAAAATCTTTGGATGTGCCATATTGGCCCGTGTTAGTCGTTTGACTAGATGTGGTAATTTGACTTGATTTGGGTTATGAATTGTATGTAATGGGTTAATTTGGTAAAAGAAAAAAATAGCTCCTAAATCATATTATCCCATAACACAGATTGGTATTGGAGTAATCTAAATCTGGTTATTGTAATTTTTATTTTACAAAATAATTATAAACTTCAGGCAAATTCTTTGGGCTTAATCCAACCAGACTCATCGTCTGAACTTTTAAAAAAGAATTAACAGTTTTTACCCCACCCATATTGCCCACATTTTTACCCTTCTCTTTTGCTAAGTTTCTAAATTTAATCTCTGTTAACCCTTTATGAATAAGTCATGCTAGGATACACATCTGCAAGCTTTTACCCTTCTCTTTTGCTAAGTTTCTAAATTTAATCTCTGTTAACCCTTTATGAATAAGTCATGCTAGGATACACATCTGCAAGCTTCAACAACTTCGTTTGGCATAAATAGATTAATAAAATAACTAAATAAGATTTCCATGAATTCCATAACATTATATAAGGATTTAGATCAAGGTGAAAAACTTATGATTTTGTTTAATGATCTAGTTTATTTCATCCGAAGCACTTGAAACATTCGTTGAGAAGTTAGATGAAGTTGAAACAAGGACAATCTTGACTCGTCACCTGAAAAAGCTAGAGTTTTTTAATTTTGTGGGAGAAAAGGAGACCCTAGCTATAGCACAATTCTTACTTGAGCATGGAACTGCATTGGAGGAACTGGTATTCAGTTGGAATAACAAAGACAATTACAGCAAGCATTCAGTGGAGGCTATGAATGAAGTGTCGAAATTCTACAAGGCTTCCTCATCTGTCAAAGTTATTACTCTTTTGGAGAACCAGTGATACAAGCTTTATGCTAAACTGCAAGTATTATGTATTCATGTTTAAGTTGACTGGATTTCTTGGTCTGTTCTAGGTGGTTTTTGGATCTGGATTTTGCATTACCCATCTTCATGTTACCTACAGTTTCAGTTGATATTTTCTTCTCTTATAAACTAATTTTAGGTTGGTCTGTTTTGTTAATTATCTATAGGTGCTGTAAAATGGGTGGGTTGAGTAATGGGTCAAAACTTCACAATGGTAATTGTTTGGTACGTGTAGGATTTGGTTGTCCCATAGCACTTTTATGTCCAAAGTTTACCGTCTTATTTTTAAATCACAAATAATGTTTTACTAAAATGATTTGTGAGTTTTTATGTACTAAAAATTTACATTTGGTATCTTCTTTTGACCCGTTGACCCGTTTCTTTTCACCCATTTATTTTCTTTTCCCATTTGTGAGGCTTTAACCCATTGATCCTTTTTTAATTCTAAATTTTTGTTGCCCAAAATTGGTACTGGTGGCTAAGTTGTCTATTGTGCATATTTAGTTGGTTTTATCAGTTGCTCATTAAAAATGTTCATGTGCTTCATTAGCTGTTCAAAATAAGAGTACATTATTAAACGCTGATTAACCTTAGCACTTTCCTACTAACATGAATTTTTGTTATTTGGTTAGAGAAATTTGAATTTTTGTCACACATGGTGCTGGTCATTTCCATCTTGACTCACTTTATGAGGCTATTGTTTGCCCCTTTATTTCCAGTTCTGTTCTTTTGGTATAATGTATTGCAACTGAGATTTATTACGAAACGATTTTTATAAACCTTCAAAATGTAAGAATCGATTTTTTTCGAAAAATTAAGTATTTGATCGCATATGCTAAGGAGGTGGCTGCAATACAATGGTTTAGAACAATTACTAGTTATAAACTTTTTCTCATAAGGAAGGTTTCCTGCAAAAAACTGGTTTTAAGGGTGTTTGAAAGATGGTTTAAAACAGAAGGCTAGTATCGTGGAGATGAAATCCTAAACCAGTTAGCTTTCCTTTCAATGTATGATGTGAGGTGAAGCTGCATTGTACTTAAGTTTATGCTTTTTGGTTTTGTGTCAGTTTTCTTCATAAGTTAGTTTCGTGTTTTGTGATATGGAATGATCTAAGATGGATGTTGGTAATGTAAATGTGAGATGTTCCATTATTTTGTGTTTAATGAAATTCTCATGAGGCTAGGAATAGTGGTGAGGTGCCAGCTTATGATTATGCCTTCTTGCTGCTTAAATTGATTACTTGTTTGTGAGGATGAAGCTGCAAATATGTAGTTAATTGAGGCAGTTTAGAGGGAAATGTAGTCATGAGTGGGAAGCTTTCATGAGATACTCTTTTCATCGAGTGATGCCAAATTAAGCTTCAGTATGTTTTATAGTCTCATGAGGAATGATACTGCAAGATTATATACATATGTGTTCTTAAAATGGGAATGTAGCTTGATGTGTTGAGCCTCATTAGAAGCCGGAGATTTATTTTGCTTTTGATAATGCCTTCATCTAATAACATCCATTTGGTCTTAGTGTGAGGTTGGATTCTGCATTATTGATCATTGGACAGTTGTTACAATTGAAGGAAATGTTTTCAAAGTTAAAGGTTTCTCCAAGGTGTTATTGATGATGCCTTCATGTACTGTTTGTTTTTGAATAAGCTGCTTTAAGTTGTTCTGGGCATGTCCAAACAGCTTATTTGTATGCTCTTTGTAAGTTGCTTATTGTTGTGATCTAATATATATTCACCTTTTACTTTAAAAAACAATGCAAGACTTTTGATATAAATTGTTTAATAATTTTATTTATTACTTTGTTTATATTTTATAAAGTGTGTAGATGATTTTAAAGGATATAAAATAAAAAATAAAAAAATCATAATTGAGTTTTGCAATAAATTCATATGACAAAATTGAGAAGAATATGAGTATTTGAAGTATTTGTTGGTTAAGGAGAGTAAATTATGTCAGGAAAGAGATAAAGTAACATATACTCCGTAGAAGTGTACTTGGAGAATATAAAAGTAGGAAAGAAAAAAACTTTGTCAGGGTAGAGGGGAAAATATTTATTAATTTCGTAATACTTTGTAATATGTCGCAATACTTCCCAATTGATTCATAATAAGTCAGTTTTTTGTTTTTTAAATACTTTCTAGAGTAAACTACACCAATGGTCCTTGTGGTTTGCGTTGACTGGCGGATTCAGTCCTTTGACCAAAAAACTTGCGCCGGTGGTCCTTAAGTCAGAAACGTTATGCACCGTTAGTCCCTCATTCCAAATGGCCCCACTAACATCCACTAACGCTGGTTAAGTGTGGATTTTAAAGGGGCAATTTTGTCATTTCGTCCTTTCACATTAAAGGGGCAATGTACTCTAAAAAAATAAACCTCAGATCTTAAGATCATCAACAATAAACCCAGATCTTGCAAACACATGTTACCAAATCTTTCTTAAAAGACAAAGACGAAGAATATAGTCATTCCCAGATCAACAATAAACCCAGGTCTTGCAAACACTTGTTACCAGATCTTGCAAAAACTTTTTTTTTAGTAACAATTTTCTTGAAAGAATTGTATTTTTGAACAAATACTTCAACTTCAAAGATTTCGTTTGAAGTTTCTGCCATAGATATGCCAAAAGTACAAGTTTCCAGAATCATATTTCACTCCTCCTGCCTTGCAAAAGTGAATCAAAACGATTCAAATCAGTTTTCAAGATTCAACAAAGAAAACAAAGTAGCAAACGGTTCACAGAAACGATCCCAGGTTTTACTGCTCATCCCATTCATCATTCTTGAAAGCAATCTGTCTCATAATAGCTTGAATCTCCCTAATGATTTCTTTATCACTCTTCTCCCTCGAAATTCCTTTTTCAACAACTTCCTTATCAGTCTCGATACTGAAATTCCACCTCTCAAGTACTTCATTCGTGGCCTTACTCATAATCACGAGAACAATCCTTTGTAACTTCCCAGCTTCCAACCATTCCTAAAGCTGCTTATCCAGATTCGCAATAAACGTCTTAACACCCTCATCTTGAGAAAGCAACAACGGAAGCCCATACTTCTTCACTCTTTCAAAACTACTATCCGGATACACACCACGATTGTACAAAATACTGTTTGCTGCATAACCGAAGAATTCGCTAACGATGGCGGTGGATCCACGGAGAGTGATGATGTCTTTGCTCGAGGTTTTGGAAGCCATTTTTTTATGGGGAATTTTGTCGAACAGTTGGTGTGCGTTTTATCTTGCAAACACTTGTCATCAACAATAGAGTCATTCCCTTCAATCAAGAGGCAAGTATCTTTCTTAAAAGACAAAGATGAAGAACTCATCAAAAACTCAATAATCGAATGCATTTTCTCCGAATTTTGTGAATTGGTTTGTGAGGACTAGGAAGCGCTCAAGTGCTCCAGAATTAACAAGAAGGTTGGTGAAATTTGGTTGTCCACCGGAAATATTTCCGGCGACGGCGGTGGTGCCAGCCGGCGGTGGTGAGGTGGCCGGTGAAGGGGAAGGGAAAGAGAGATAGAAATGGGAGTGTGTGCGCTATTAAGAGAGTGAGGGAGAGAGATATTAGAGTAAATGAAGAATGTGACTAAATTACACAGTGGTCCTTGTGTTGTAAAATGACAAAATTGCCCTTTTAAAATTCACACTTAACCAGCGTTAGTGGATGTTAGTGGGGCCATTTGGAATGAGGGACTAACGGTGCATAACGTTTCTGACTTAAGGACCACCGGCGCAAGTTTTTTGGTCAAAGGACTGAATCCGTCAGTCAACGCAAACCACAAGGACCATTGGTGTAGTTTACTCTACTTTAAATTAAAACTTTTAAAAGCGAAAATTCTTTCATTACGAATATATTACGATATTTTGCGAAACAATTATAAAATAGCCTTTAATGAAACATAACAAAATGGACATCAAATTAAAGAGTATCAAAGAATATGTTTAGTGGTGTAATTTGTTTGATGAAAACTTTATAATTTTGCATATACATGAGATTGAAAGATGATAGTTGTATAATTTGCATGAAAGAGTGTGCTTTTGCAGCCAATGCAACAAGTGATAATCTCATGTAAAATGAAGGACAAGTTCATTATTTCACATAAAACATCCTAGTTTTACCAAATCATTTATGTCACAAAGCTGAGTTATGTGGACATTACTGAAAACAAGAAACTTTGCGTTGTATCCAAACACCCAAAAACAGGCAACGGGGAGCAAAATGCGGCGACTATCTTCATCCCTAAGAGCCTGCATTTGAACTTATCGCACCTATCCTTTTCTATCTACCAATCTTTACACTGTTTTCCTTTCTTTAATTCAAATATTTTGTTTTTCTTTATTTCACTTCCATAATCACACGGTTCCACCATTGTCATGCGAGTCACCGTTGTTGCCATATATCGATCCAAATTCGAACCATCTCTATATATTTTTTTTTCATATAGATCCACAATCGCCATACAATCTAAAGCTTCTTTACTGAAAATTCGGTCACATCTCTCCTGAGAATGAGACTAAATCTGGTCAATACTAAAGATTAATAAGTCCATCTCTGGTTCGAATGTGTGATATTGTATTCCAAATTATAAGAAAACTCATAGGTTTCAAATATAATGGCTGTGGTGTGACCTGAGTAGTGACGGGTCACCTACTTCCTCCCTCGTTTCCGATCATATTTCACCCTCATTTTTCAGGCCACATTCTTTTGTTTATGTTAAGTTGTTAAAATTGTGGTTACGCATGAGAGGAAGTCGCTTCACTTTCTATTGAGTTGAAAAGGATTTGGGTAGCGGGGATAAGATTATTAGAGGATAATCGGCCCAAGCCGTTTGTGGGCTTAAGGTCCACTAAGGTTTACTCATACTCATATAATCTCTATATAATGTGTGCGGTTTACTCATATAATCTCTATATAATGGTGCATGAATAAAAATGTATCTAGGGGTTTAAGTCTATGGTTCAGGGTCTGTTAATAGGTTATTTGATCTATGAATCAATCTATCTGGTTTTTGTTGGTTATAATTCAATGTTTGTTTGAAGTAGTCAATTGTTGGGTTGTTGATTTGAAACTGGAAGGTACATAGTTGTATTCTGATTCCTTTGTGGTGCGATCGACCGTATGTTTGTGATTTGATTCTATGTGAGTTCGTTAAGATGGTTGGCTTTGCTATTGAGAAAAAAAGTTTGTTTCTTATATCTTAAAATGCGTACTTTTCAAGTTGGTTAGGATAAAAGTTACGCATTGTTTTGTTTGATGTAGTCAAGTTTCGTTTTTTGTTACAGTCGAAAAGTTGACGATTGGTCACCTAGTCCTTGAAAGTCGAGTGATTCTTTTGTTGGTGTCGACAAGCCGTACCGTTGGTTACTTTCGTCTATAATTCGATCTTGGTACGGTTGTTGTTACGTTAAAGTTTAGGGGCTTTTTTATTAAGTAAAAAATTTTTTTTTTATTTTTATTGATATTTTTTTGTGGTACATTAGTTTATCGAGTTCTTGTTTTATTTATCAATTGTTGTAGCTTTTGTTATCATAATTACCGTTGGTACCGGTCCTTAAAGTCGACCGTTAGTACGGTTTTGTTACGAGTCGACTTAGCCGACGTTGGTACCAGTCGGCTAAAGTCGACCGTTGGTACGGTTTTTGTTACGAGTCGACTAAAGTTATGCTTTTATTACGTTAATTTTTTTATTTTATTTTATTATTATTTTTTTTTTGGGTTTTGTTACGAGTCGAATAATAATTATAATAATAGAATATGATAGTCTAGGGGTTGTATCATATATTTCATCCGAACACCTTGAAACATTCGTTGAGAAGTTAGATGAAGTTGAAACAAGGACAATCTTGACTCGTCACCTGAAAAAGCTCGAGTTTTGAAGATGGTGGTATTAATTTTGTCGGAGAAAAGGAGACCCTAGCTGTAGCACGATTCTTACTTGAGCATGGAACTGCATTGGAGGAACTAGTTTTCAGTTGGAATAACAAAGACAATTGCAGCAAGCATTCAGGGGAGGCTATGAATGAAGTGTCGAAATTCTACAAGGCTTCCTCATCTGTCAAAGTGATTACTCTTTTGGAGAACCAGTGATACAAGCTTTATACTAAAACTGCAAGTATTATGTAATCATGTTTAAGGTTACTGGATTTCTTGGTCTGTTCTAGGTGGTTTTTGGATCTTTTGCATTACCCATCTTCATGCTACCTACAGTTTCAATTGATACTTTCTTCTCTTATAAACAAATTTTTGGGTTGGTATGTTTTGATGATGGGGCTGTTAAATGGGTGGGTTGAGTAATGGGTCAAAACTACAGAATGGTAATTGCTTGGTATGTGTAGGATTTGGTTGACCCATAAGTCCAAAGTTTACTATTTTAATACACGATTAGTGTGTCAAGCATAACTACCATTGTTTTTATATCTCAAATAATGTTTTACTTGCTAAAATGAGTTATGAGGTTTTATGTACTAAAAATGTACATTGGTATCTTCTTTTGACCCCTTTCTTTTCTTGACCCGTTTGTGAGGCTTTAACCCACTGAATCCATTTTAAATGCTATAGAAACTTTTGTTGCCCAAAATTGGTACTGGTGGCTTAATTGCTATTGCGCATATTTAGTTGGTTTTATCGGTTGCTGATTAAAACTGTTATATGTGCTGAATTAGCTATTCAAAATAAGAGTATACACATCTTTTTGGATATTGATTATATAGAGCTGACTAGTCTTAGCACTTTCCTATTAACATGATTTTTTGTTATTTCATTATCAGTATGATATTCGAACTACAATAATTGTAACAACTCACACAAAGTTTTTTAATTAGGAAAACCTCATTATACAAGAAATATATTTTTACATGTCAAAAGTGTGGTTCCAAACTTCTATTTATTTACACCTGGAGATGAAAGTTTGCAATTATGGCCACTGGGCTTTTAAGCCAAATTACATATTTTAGCCAGGACTTATATACATGCAGGTTTAGAGAATAAGTCCTTTAACGTTAGGCCCACTACTTGAGCCCACACAAACAATCTTATTTGAATACCCACATACGGCTTTGATTGTTTATCTGTGTACGTATTAATGGAATTTGTATGTGGCAATTTATGTCATGTTTAGTCAAATTCAAATTGTTTCAAGTGTTTTCCAGTGATAAAGATGGTCAAATGTGTTATAGAGTGTCAAATACACTTTTGAAATTTCAAATACTCAAATCTATTCATTCATATTCTTCATAATATTCCTTTGGACTAAAATAAAAATCAAGGAAATCTTAAAAAATGATTTTTTAGCCCATAACCTGATTTTGGCGATATTTTCTTTAAATAAAACTAGGCGTGTACATGTGGATAACAAAGAGATTTTATAGTGATAAATAGTTATACTTGATATGTTTTTTATTTTATTTTATTTTATTTGAGTAAAAGGTAATTACCTTGTGAAATATATTAAAAATGCAACCAAACGTTTATAGAATAAGAGTTATAAGAGAGTCTTATGACCGTATTTGGAAGTTAAACTCTCACAAAACAACCAGAAACCTAGAATCTCATAAATCAATACGTCAAGCCATATCAATCTTCCTAATCGTCTTCACGTAATCTTCCTTTGGCGATTTCTTGACTTCTTTTTGAAAAAACAATTATTCCTTTCTTGCCATATAAAATACGCCAAAACTCAACACAAGAGTTTCGCAACCAAAACTCTTAATAATTGTCCATGTGCTAACGGGCACCACTTCTAAGATATTTTATTATGAAATACCTCCTACAGGAAATTGAACCAGATTTAACACTTTCCTCCATACATGCGAAGAGAAATCACATTTGAAAAATAAATGCAAGTGAGAGTCTTGGGTAGTGTTGCACAAAGGACATTGAATATATTCCATTCTTATATTAGGCATGAGCTCCCATGTCTTAAGTTTGTCTTGCGTTTTGAGTCTTTCTCCCATAAGAAGCCATACTAAAATAGCATGTTGAGGAATACATTACGAGTACCAAACCATATTATACCAAAGAAAATGAACACTCTAGGTATAATAGATTGTCACACCACATGAATTGATAACTCATGTTGGTTCCCTTCGTCATCTTTCCAAACCAATATATCATGATTATCATTAATTTGCACATGATCAATGAAATTCAAGTACTTTTGAACCCATTCATTAGGCCATCTCCACATGCCACCAAACACCAAATCTTTTACCTAACCATTTATGTTAACATCGGCTCGATGTATGTCCCGATGCGTGATGATCGATGCCAAAGGGCCAATATCATTCCAATTATCAAACCAGGCAAACGTAATTTCACCATATCCCACCGTATGAAATATGAACCTTCGAACTACATCTCGCATTTGCTAAAATATTCTCCATCCGCAACTTGCATCACACATTATAGGAATATCCTGGAATTTTTGACCTTGTAAATCGTTGGAATTTAAATATGCGCGAATCCACTTAACCCATAAAGTTTACTTATTAATTACAATATTCCATATATGCTATGTAATAAGAGCCATATTACACGTCTTCAGTCTTTGAATACCTAAACTAAGCTTGTCCTTTGGAAGACAAACATCGTTCCATTTCACTTTTTCTTTACCTCATTTCGTTTCCCCATGACACCTCAAAAAGCCTCTCATTAAACACTCAATTTCATTTATTATCATTGCAGGAAGAATAAACATTGAAGACCAATAAACTTGCATGGATGTTAAGACAAACAATATAAGTTGGACTCTTCCCGCAAAAGATAAAAACTTGTTTTTCCAATCATCAATCTTATGCTTGACTCTTTCCATTAGAACTTAACATTCTTTATGCATAAGCCATGATGTAATAAGAGGAACACCAAGATATCGAACCACGAGCTGACCTTCCTCAAACGGTAATAATGTTAAAATCTGATTTTGGATACTTGTAGGGACATTAGCAAAAAAAAAGTTGTACTCTTAGGTAAACTTGGGACCAAACCTGAGCACCTCTTAAACTTAGCTTGAATGTGCGGCTAAAAACAAAATTTAATCATCAGCAAAATATAAATTTAGTATTTCCTGCCTTTCACATTTGGAGTGATACCGAAACTCCATAGTCTGCTGCATCGGACGCCTTAACATTAACGTCAACGCTTCCATTACAAGGGCAAATGGATAAGGAGAAACTGGGTCACCTTACCTTAAACCATGTTTTACTTTGAAATAACTATGCAGATAACCATTTACATTGATGAAAAAAGAAGTAGTCGAAACACAATTAATAATCCATTTGATCATGACACTATGATATCCAAATTGGCCCAATATAGTAAGTAAAAATATCTAATATACCGTATCATATGCCTTTTGAATATCAGCTTTAAAAGCATATAAAGGGACACCCCTCTCAAAATGCTAATTCTTCATTAACTTGAGCTAATAAAATATTATCAGTAATAATCCTACCCTGGATAAATGCAGATTGGTTTTCACCCATGATGTCATTCAAACTACCTTTATAAGGTCATATATAATCTTGCTAATGCATTTATACATTACATTACAACAAGATATATGGCGATAATCACTAACCTTGGTTGGAGTATGAACTTTTGGAAGAAGAGTAACAACCGTGTGGTTCAATTTAGTAAGTAACTTACCATTTCGAAAAAACTCATGAACAACTTTAGTACCCTTGACCCCTACAGTGTCCCAAGATTCCACGAAGAAAAGTGAAGTAAATCCATCTGGACCCAGATATTATTCTCACCAATACTAAACATAGCTTGTTTTACCTCTTCATCAATAACTTGTCTAATCATACGGTTTGCTTTCTCATGAGAATTCCTGCTTGTAAACATTGCGGTATGGCTAGCATTGTCATCAACATTTTCATCAATTTCTAAAAATTGCTCGTGATGTTATACAAAATGATTCTCAACATGACAACCCTATACATACCCACCATTAGCTCCCCTGACGACATGATTGTGACTTCTATTTGTTTTCCCTATTACAACTTTACGGAAATAGCTTAAATTTGAGTCACCTACCCAACCATTCTATCTTTGATTTTTTTAAGAAAGTACTCCTCCTCAAGTAATGCTTCGTTATAGGCTTTCAAATAGTGAAATTCTTCAATCCTTAACTCAATTGAGTGCGGGTTCCCATGTAAAGCAATTTGAGCTACTTCTAGATTCTCTCTCAAATTAACAACCCTTTTTATGTAGATTCCTATCCTTCCATGTTAACTTCCTTAACGGATTTTTCATCAGTCTCATCTTTTTTACCCCAGAGATGCGATCCCTTAAAAAGGGGATGCAAATTAAAAAGTCTAAAAAGTGTTTTCAACCACTCACAATGTGACAAGTGTCAACCAACCATTCCCTCCTTTTTTTCTTATTAAATTTGGTTAGGGGGCATTTTGGTCCTTTTAACCCCTTTTTTTATTCCACCTCAAAACTTTAAACGTAAATAACTTTCAAACGATAAACTTTTATGAAAAACCGATTTCACCATAATTTTTAAAAATATAATTCTCTTTAATTTGGTATGAATTATGATATATGAATCGCAACTTTTTTTTTTCTTCAACTTTTTAAGTAGGTGTTGATTTTCTTGAAATTTTATGCATTTTTAGCTCTAATTTTGCCTAGTTTAAAGGCCGAATTTTGCAAAACTTAAAACATGAAAGTTGTAGCTTTTTGGCCATTCTTTACCCATAAATTTGAATCACTCAAATCCGATATAATATGAGTGTGATATTGCACGTTAAATATTAACAATAACTGATGAACGTTATCAAAAATAACTGATGAACCAAAACACTTTGAAAAACAACCGAAGCTAACTGATGAACCTAAACACTTTGATAAACAACTGACGCTAACTGATGAACCTAAACACTTTGAAACACAACCGAAGCTAACTGATGAACCTAAACACTTTGAAACACAACCGAAGCTAACTGATGAACCAAAACACTTTGAAAAACAACCGACGCTAACTGATGAACCTAAACACTTTGAAACACAACCGAAGCTAACTGATGAACCAAAACACTTTGAAAAACAACCGACGATAACTGATGAACCGAAACACTTTGAAAAACAATCGACGCTAACTGATGAACCTATAACTGATGAACCAATAATTGATGAACCAAAAAAATAACATAACACATGACAATAATTGATGAACCAAAAACACAACACCAGGATAATAATTGATGAGCCAAAAAAATAACAGCACAATGACTGATGAACCAAAAAAACAACACAACACAATAACTGATGAACCTATAACTGATGAACCAATAATTGATGAACCTATAACTGATTAACCTATAACTGATGAACCTATAACGACACAATAACTGATGAACCAATAACTAATGAACCTATAACTTATGAACCAATAATTGATGAACCAAAAAGACATAACACCAGGATAATAATTGATGAACCAAAAAATAACAGCACAATAACTGATGAACCAAAAAAATAACACAACATAATAACTGATGAACCTATAACTGATGAACCAATAACTCATGAACCAATAACTGATGAACCTATAACTGATGAACCTATAACTGATGAACCTATAACAACACAATAACTGATGAACCAATAACTGATGAACCTATAACTGATGAACCAATAACTGATGAACCAATAACTGATGAACATATAACTGATGAACCTATAACTGATGAACCTATAACTGAAACTGATGAACCTATAACTGATGAACCTATAACTGATGAACCAATAACAACACAATAACTGATGAACCAATAACTGATGAACCTATAACTGATGAACCTATAACAACACAATAACTGATGAACCAATAACTGATGAACCTATAACTGATGAACCAATAACTGATGAACCTATAACTGATGAACCTGTAACTGATGAACCAATAACTGATGAACCAATAACTGATGAACCTATAACGACACAATAACTGATGAACCAATAACTGATGAACCTATAACTGATGAACCAATAACTGATGAACATATAACTGATGAACCTATAACTGATGAACCTATAACTGAAACTGATGAACCAATAACTGATGAACCTATAACAACACAATAACTGATGAACCAATAACTAATGAACCTATAACAACACAATAACTGATGAACCAATAACTGATGAACCTATAACTGATGAACCTATAACAACACAATAACTGATGAACCAATAACTGATGAACCAATAAACTGATGAACCTATAACTGATGAAACATATAAAATATAACTGATGAACTGATAAACATTATAACTGATGAACCTATAACAACACAATAACTGATGAACCAATAACTGATGAACCAATAAACTGATGAACCTATAACTGATGAACCATATAAAATATAACTGATGAACTGATAAACATTGTGTTTTTATTAGAAAATTGACGAACTGATGAACAATACTAAATCTCTACTAAATCAATCACTAATCGAACTACACAAATTATATAAAATTTAAATAATTTCACCTCATCATCAATCAAACTAAAACAAAATTATTTCAACTCATTATCAGTCAAACTAAAACAAAATAATTTCATAAACGCAACAATATGAACATCACTAAACCTCAACAACTCATAAAAGCAACAATATGAACAACACTATACATCTCCGGGAATTTTATAAACGTCATTTCATTAACTAAAACCTCAAAATCTGGTTGAAGCATTTTGTCGAGCAGTTGGTGTGCATCATTATACGCCTCTTCTTTCATCACATTATGACAATTTTTCTACCCATAAATCATATCCATTTTAATCGACATCATATCCATCTGTGTCGAAGAGGGGTCTTCTTTGTTTCCTCTCTTTCTTTTATCCATTTTCTAAGACTTTAATCTAGTTGACAATCAGATACAAAAGCATAAACATTTTGTTGCAAAAATACTCCTCTAAGAACATGCAAAAAAATAAACAACTCCGCACTAAAATCATATTGAAACCAAATTAATTTCGCATTCAACAACAACTCTGTTTAGCAATTTCATCAAAAAAAAAAAAAAAAAAGTTTACCGGTGAATTCGATTATAACCAGAGGCGGAGTAGAGTGCGACTGCAATATTTGCTAACTGATGATCAATGATCAATTATTATCTCCGTCACAAGCTCCGACTGTACAGCAAGGTGGTGCTAATGAAGGCGAGTTGTTGTTTGGTTTAATCGGATCGGAGAGTGTTTGCGGTGTTTATTCCATTTGAGATGAGGCATTGAGAAGTTGTGTAGTGTTTGTGATTTTAATGGTGCTGGTGACGGTGCAATGGTGGTGACTGTGATGAGATCACCGGAGATGGTCTTTTGTTTTTTTCTTTGAGATTGGGGAACTGATGGAGAAAGAAAGAGGGAATGGAGATAGAGAAATAAAGAAATAGAATGATGAGGATGCCCCTATATGTATATGTCTCTTTTTAATTTGATAAGATCTTGAATTATGATCTAATGGTTGTAAATACTTTTTAGACTGTGTAAAATAATAGCACTTTGTAAATGATCCACAACCCATCTTTTTAACCACACAAAACACCTTATGACCATCCACTTCTGTCATCCAACCCTCATTAACAATATCCTCTAAATCCTTTATTTTTAACAATATAATTACTAAATTGAAAAGGTCTCCGTTTAGCTATCACCACCCGAGGAATCTTAAGCACTGCAGGACAATGATATGAAATACGACATGGTTTAAAAATTGCATAGAAATTAGAGAATAAACTTACAAAAGCATCATTTGCCATGACACGGTCTATCTTCTTCAAAATACCAGTATCCACATTAGGTATTTGATTCCATGTAAAACACATTCTAGTTTGATTGACATCCATAACCTTACTCGTATCTACACATTCTTTAAAGTCACTCATGGCAATTGTTTCACTAGACGATCCACTAAAACTATCCTTGTTGCACAAAGATGAATTAAAATCGCCCATGATTGCCGCAAGGACGAATTACAACAAATTTATTGTAACTGATGTTGACAAGTCTTCATCATCATCTAAAATGACAACTACAACATACCAGTTCCAATTTAACAAATTAGGATTGACATATGAATTAGGATTTGTAGCTGGATTGGGATGAGTCTACAGAAAAAGAAGAAAAAAAGTAAATATTGAGTAATTTTAGAAACACCATTATGGGATAATAACCGAGTCAACCCATAAGGGCATAATAGTAATTCAACATTTTTTATTTTAGAAGTTTTTAAGCTAAAATATTTTGTCTTTATATGTAGTGGTTATAAGATCATCCTATAATAATACTCCTTGTGTACAACTTTTATTGTCCTCTAAAAAAAAAAAAAAAAGTTATGATAGGTGTATTTTAATGCGATGTTAAGAAAATGAAATACCTCTTTTGCCTTTTTATTCAAAGCTAGTTTGACTTTTCAATCAAAGGTTATAACTATATATAATTACTTCAGAGTATAATACAAAAAAATTTATTTGTAACCATTATTTAATGAAATGTGAAAAACTTTTTGAGAAAAATATAAATGAGTGTTGATAAACATGCCTAATAAACAGACCTAATTTATTCATTTCTAGACAAGTGTTATACATTTTTTTCTCTTTTATCCTTTTTCCCCAATCAACTTTTTAAATCTACCAATCACATCTTTAGGTTTAACTTTAGGTCTAATTTTTAGGCATGCAATTCATTTTCTAATATAAATATTAATAAAGACAATAAAATTTAAAGCGGAAGGAGCAATACTTAGCTAAATCTTTGATAATGGAAAAAAAGTAATTCAATTATTTCATACTTGACATATGTTTAACAAAGATAAATTTGATTATCGATCGTATATCTAAAATGCTTGAAACAAAGCTAACAAAAAAACAGAAGATGATCAATAACTTGTCTGATCATATGGTTTGCTTTCTCATGAGAAATCGTGCTTGTAAACATTGCGGTATGGCTAGCAATGTCATCAACATTTTCATCATTTTCTAAAAACCTCTCATAATGTTATACAAAACGATTCTCAACATGACAACCCTCTACATACTCACCATTAGCTCCCTTGACAACATGATTGTGACGTCTATTTGTTTTCCCTATTACAACTTTATGGAAATAGCTTAAATTTAAGTCACCTACCCACAACCATTCTATCTTTGATTTTTTTTAAGAAAGTACTTGTAACACCTCGATCTTCACTTGGAATGAACACCGAGAGCTTTCCTCTTTATCACACAACACACTAGAACAAGATGATACTTCACATATACATATTAATAACAAGAAAGAGTAGTATGGATCTTAGGTTAAATTTCAGTCAAAGGTTTATTAGCTTTTGGAGAAAGAAATAAACAATGACAAGGTTACACACACACACTCTCTTTCTTACAAATGAGGCACTTTGATAATGAGAGTGTGTGTGTGGTTTTATGCGTACAGCCAACATACAAATGGGTTTGTATGGGCTTTGACTTGGACATCATGTGGGCTTAGTCTAAGTATTACACTTGTGCACTTGGACAATAACAAAACTAATACAACTAGCCCACAATATTAACTACATATTACATGACACACTTAAGTCATACAAACTAATGACCATCACTTTTGCAATTAAGAAAAGTAATTGCTAACAATCTCCCCCTAAGGGATGGTCATTCAAATGATGATCCCGTGATTGTTCTTTAGTCTTCAATGACTTGAACTTTGTGTGTCAATGCAAAATAGTCTTCATTCAATGTTCCTCTATGCGCTGTGATCTTCAAAGAATCGTCTCTTGGTCGTTCTTGCCTTGATCTACTCCTTCATTCCAGATGCTTCGTCATTAGTAGATGATGATGGTGGATGGACTTCCGTCGGTACCTGCATAAGACAGTTAGCAATAAAACGTCCAGCGGCCATCATGTCGTGAGGCAAGATCCTTAGATCTCATTAAGACTCATACAACTTGTATCCTTTTGATGAACACAAGTGTATTGCATAGGAAGTGTTCCTAAGAGATCTTTTGATGAATCTCATGTCTCTAGACTCAATAATGTGCGTTTTGGTTTAAGTCGTCAGAGGCATGGAGCAGAGTGCCACCTTTTCAATATCAACACATCTCGGAGTGAGAGGTCGATAGATTATGTAGTGTTCTCCGTGAGAAATGAAACAAATATCTTTTGAGAGATATCTGAGTGGATAGGAGGGGTGGTGCAAATGCGTCACTAGGTCCATGACGTCTTATCTTCAATATCAGTATCACCTTAGTGAGTACCGATAGCAGATGTATTGACCCGGTTTCTGACCTAAGTTTTCATGGAGGGCTATTTCTTTTCACCCTTACAAAAACTTTTCTTTTTCATTCTTCAACCCTTTCTTTCTCCTTTCTCATTATACTCCTTTTTTCAATCTTTCCTAAGGACTTCTAATGCTAAGCTATTGGAATAGTCCTTGGGTAGATCCCTCCGGTTCTGGCGGATCATTGGACATAACCTAACCATAATCACCTTATTACTCCATGATTATCCTAGATTATTTGTCACATGCCATTAAACCTTGTGAAAATCTCTCAACGTGTTTATGAGAAAACACATTTTGTTAACACATCGAGAGTTTTACATTTTTGAAACACTCCCCCTTCACATGTGCTTATGCATTTTTGAAATAAATTGCACATGTTGGGTAGAGTTCGCACATTTGAAATGATCGAATTTCAATGAACACGACCTTCGCGAGACACACTTACATCACTAGTTAAACTAGCTTGAAATTATTACCCGTCCTGGTCATATTCAAAGATCATCTCTCGAATTGGTACATTCTACTCAGACAAGTCCTTTGCGAGACACGCTTGCATCACTGGTAAACCAGCTTGAAATTATTACCCGTCCAGGACATGTCTTTTCGAGAACGGACATTTAGTTTCGTCAATTCGAGGGTTCATGCTGAGTCTTTTTGAAGAACTCGTTTTGAGATTCAAACAATAAAACTTCTTTTAGATAACATTTTAATCACGTCCTCTCCCCCATATTTATAATAAACACCTAATCTCCCCCTCAAAAATAGCATGAAGTGGTATTTTTGAAAACAGTTGATTAAAATGAAACGTTTTGTGGAGAGACGGACTAATTTTAGCATGAAAAATGGAACATTTTTTCTTTTTATACTCCCCCTTAATCAGAGCATTTTATTTAAACAATTGAGTTTAAAAGCAGTTAAGGGTGTTAGAGGGAGTGATCTTGAGCACAAAATGCATTTTAAAGACTTTGAAAAAATCTCTTAGAAATCATTTTGATTAAGTGCTCAAGGTATTTGCTTTTCGCCATTAATATTGCGAGTCCTGATCGGAAATAATCAGAAGTCATTCAATGTAGCGCGGGTTTCGTACTGAAATGCACGAAAGCCGTTATGAAGAAAATTTGAGAAACGACATGTTTTAGAAAAACATAAAAAATAACTCTCGCTCAAGCATCTGTAAATACCCGTATCATTGTTGAATGACATTTCTAAGTACGTACAGAATATCGATTAGACGAGAGACATGTCGTGAGAAGAATATTTTTGGTTTTTGATGTTTTATATTTTTTATGGCTTTTTGAAATTTTCTGTATTTACAGTATTAATTTTGAACAAGTATATATTTACAAAAATATTTACATGCGAAGCTTTTTGATATAAATCAATAAGATTCGAGAATACTTTCTAACTCTTCGGGAGTTAGGCTTCGCATGCCAATTCGACGAACTAAGTTTTCAAACCGCTCTTTTGGGAGGGCCTTAGTAAATAGATCGGCGAGCTGGTATTCAGTCTTCACAAAAAACAATTCAACAGTACCCTCTTCAACGTGCTCTTTTATGAAGTGGTAGCGGACTCTAATATGCTTGGTCTTCGAGTGTTGCACTGGGTTGCACGAGATGGCTATGGCACTTTTTGAATCGCAATACAAAGGTATGCGGTTGAAAGAGAAACCATAATCCGTGAGTTGTGTTCTCATCCAAAGGACTTGAGCACAACACGCAGATAGAGACACATACTCGGCCTCTGCTGTTGATAAAGCAGTGCAATCTTGTTTTCTTGACGACCAGCCTACTAGCTTTTCTCCCAGAAATTGTGCTCCGCCTGATGTACTTTTCGCTGTAACTTGACATCCAGCATGATCGGCATCTGAAAATGAAATTAGTGTAAACTCCGAATCCTTTGGATACCACAGTCCCATGTTAATGGTTCTTCGTAGGTATCTAAAGATCCGTTTAACCTCTTGGAGGTGAAGTTCGGTAGGCCTTGCTTGAAACCGTGCAAGTAAGCAAACAGCAAAATGAATATCTGGTCGGCTTGCAGTTAGGTACATGAGAGAACCAATCATGCTCCGATATTTCTTCGGATCCATGGGTTTCCCATATAGGTCAGCGCCAATTTTTGGTGAAGTGACCATAGGAGTACCAACAGAGTCACAATTGTCCATTCCATGTTTTTTCAAAATCTCAATTGTGTATTTAGCCTGATTAAGAAAAATTCCACGTGGGGATTGATGAATTTGTAAGCCTAAAAAGAATTTTAATTCACCCATCATGGACATTTCGAATTTGCTTTTCATGAGATTTTCAAAGTGTTTTGAATGTGTCGGATTAGTGGACCCAAAAATTATGTCGTCCACATAAATCTGAACAATCAAAATGTCATTTTTGTATTTTCTTGTAAACAAGGTCGGATCAATTGTTCCTTTGGTGAAATTATTATGAAGTAGGAAAGATGATAACTCGTCATACCACGCCCGTGGGGCTTGTTTCAAACCATAGATTGCCTTCTTTAGCTTGTAGACGTATTCCGGATGATCTTTGTCAACGAAACCGTCTGGTTGACTCACGTACACTTCTTCTTTCAGAGTTTCATTCAAGAAAGCTGTCTTGATGTCCATCTGATAAACCGTGATGTTCTTGTGAGCGGCATAAGCTAAGAAAATCCTGACTGCTTCAAGCCTTGCAACTGGTGCGAATGACTCTTCAAAATCTATTCCTTCTTCTTGTCTGAATCCCTTTGCCACCAGACGAGCCTTGTTGCGAATCACAGTCATTTCTTCATCCTTTTTATTTTTCCATAACCACTTAAGATCAATGACTAGTTTGTCAATTGGTCTTGGAACTAAATCCCAGGTGTCATGGATTTGAAATTGAAGAAGTTCTTCCTGCATCGCTTCAATCCAGGCATTATCTGCCATTGCTTCCCGAATGTTCTTAGGTTCTATGAGACTGACTGAGCAGACATAGATGCACATGTCGCAATCGGTATGAAGTTGTTTTCTCGTCTGAATTGGTCTTGAGGGTTCACCAATAACCTGTTCAATCGGATGGTCTTTTGTCCACTGTAATGTTGAAGGGTACCTTGGACTGAAAGACTGCGTGTTAGACGGTTCATGTAATCTGGAAGATGATTCACCAAATTCCGTTCCAAACGGGTTTTCAAAGACTTCTTCGTCTAACACAGCATTATTTTGTTCTTGCTCATCAATTCTTGGTAGAACAATTTCAATGAATGGAGTTGCTGGAGTAAATGTAGATGTTGTGGACGTTGAGGGAGTTGGTGCGCCAACTTCGAATGTTGTGGATGCATCTGGATTTGGTGGAGGTGGTGGTGGTTGTTGAGTGGATGCAGCGGAATGTTGGTTAGATGCATTTTTCGAAGCGCCACCATAGTATTCATCGTACATGAACTCGAAGAAATTATCCAATTCTTGAGTTGTGGGTTGTTCGACATGAATTGATTGAGCTCCTTGAGGTGTGAGTCCCGAACTGATATGTCCGGAAGTCATCGGGTTAAGCGCGGGTTCTAGAGCGAGTCTCTCAGAAGCCATTTGTGAAATTTCATCAAACTTCACATTCATCGTCTCCATGATCTTTTTCGTTCTCCTGTTATACACCCTGAATGCCCTCGAGTTTTCAGAATACCCAATAAAGATTCCAATATCACCCTTAGCCTTCAACTTTCCCAGATCTTCCCTGTCATTTGTTGGATAGCATAAAGCGCCAAATACATGTAGGTAAGAAATATCCGGTTTTCTGTTGTTGACAAGTTCATATGGGGTTTTATTGAATCTTGGATGGATTAGGGATCAGTTTTGAGTAAAACAAGCAGTAGAAACAGCATCAGCCCATAAGAATAATGGAGCACTGGAATAAATCAGCATAGTACGAGCAGCTTCTAAAAGGGTTCTATTCCTTCTTTCAACTACCCCATTCTGCTGCGGAGTTCTAACAGCTGATGTCTGGTGAGTAATACCAGTTTCTTCAAAGAATGTTCTTAACTCCTGATTGACAAATTCCGTACCATTATCCGTTCTTACTATCCTGACTGGAGCTTGAAAAAGAACTTGAATCCGCTTCAGAAAGGCGATGATGGTGCTTGGTGCTTCATCCTTAGATCTCAAAAACTTTACCCATGTATATCTTCAATAGTCGTCAACAATTACAAGAATATACTTCTTCCCATTTATGCTTTGAACTCTCATCGGGCCACATAAGTCCATGTGCAACAGATGCAACCTATCAACCGAACTAGGTACGGGTTTAGGTTTGAATGTTGCTCTTTTGCTCTTGCCTTGTTCACAAGATGGACATAGGTGTTCTTTGGTGTACTTGAATTTTGGAAGACCGGAGATGATGTTGTCTTTGGCAAGCTTGTTGATCGTGTCAAAGTTCAGATGGGACAAACGTCTATGCCACAACCAGGATTTTGTTTCGCCTGCCCTGGTCATGAGACAAATAGGTGATGAAGAGGCCATTTGGTTTATGTCAATTGCATAAAGATTGGTGCCACGATCCCCAATCAAGAGATCATCCCCAACCAAATTCCTGACAAAGCAAGTGTTTCTCCTAAATGCAACCTCTAAATCTGCATCACAAAACTGCCCAACTGAAAACAAGTTGTGTCCCAACCCTTCGACATAGTAAACCCGAGTGATCAAGTAATTTCCAAACCGAAGATCACCATAACCCAGAATAGCTGCAACATGATCATTCCCAAACCTTACAGTCCCCATGAACTGCCACACAAAATTGATCAGCAGCTTCAGATTCCCGGTCATGTGCTTGGAGCAACCCGAGTCGACGATCCAAAGACAGATTTCAATGACCTGAGAAGAACAGAAGAATTTGTATATGGAAACCGTGTAACATTTGGTTCCAAGGGGTTAGATGTAACAGGTGAGTCACACTTAGATATGGTTTCCGGTGTTGCATTGGGAACTATGTCTAATGTGCCATTCTTAAGTGTGAACATTCTACCCGTTGGTTTCCATGCACAAAACTTAGAGTGATCCTTAGGCAATAGGCTGCTAGTGGTTTTCCTAGCTTTTGCAATAAGTCTTCGAATATATCTAGACTTAGCCTTAGTCACTAAAGGAACCTTTTTCTGTTCAGGCATATCATTCTTTTTCACATCATTAGAAACATTATCATCACAAGCATTTACAGACAAAGATTTCTTTTGCATTAAACAATCAAAATCATTACATGCATTAGAAACAGGAGTCTTATCATTACAACTAGATGATACATGTTTCTTCTTGGAAAGCGGTAAATTCCTAGGGTGTTCTTCTACTTTCTTGCTTGCACTCTCAGAAACAGGCGAGACACTAGGTTTCTTGTTATTGCTCCTAGACTGTCTTTTGCTCCTAGAGTTGCTTTCTATTCCTGTAGAAGGTAAAGCACACTCATTAGAATTTATGTTGTTGTCCTTAGATGTTGTATTAGCATTCCTAGACTCATTTGGAGTATCTTTCTTACTTTTGTCTATCGCCCTATATGTTTTAGATGTAGAGGCAGACGCAATAGTGGGACTAATCCTATAAAGGCCAGGTGCTATTACATTAGTGTTCTTGACAACAGCTTTCTCTTTTTGTTTCTCACTGGGTAAGGGGTTGTTGGTGCAATACCTGTAGATTCCTCACCCTGCCCTTTTTGACTTGCAAGTTGAGACTTCAAAAGATTGATTTGATCTTGCATATTTTTGTAAGAACGCTCATACGACAATTTGTCATACTTGCATTTCTTCCTTTTTGTATCAAGTTGTTTAAAATACGTGCAATTTTGTTTTTCAAGTTTCAAAAGCGCCTTTTCATATTTTTCAACAATTTGAGAAGTCTCAGCTCGAAGTGTCTCATCATCCTCAACAGAATATGTTTGGAAAATAATAGACATGATATCTGTCGATAGAGCTTCGAAAGAGAGAGAGTCATTTTGATGTTCCAAAACTTTTATGTGTTTCAAGTATTCATTTGCTTCCTTCACTAAGGATTTGTGGTCCTTAACAAATTCTGCTGACTCTTTCAAAAGATTATTTTCCACATTTTGAACAACCGCATAGATTGCAGAAATGTGTGGATTAATTTCCGATTCAAAAATCTCTTTAATTTCATCCTGAACACCTGAAAACCATTCAAATTTTTGACTGTTTGTTTTGGAAGCCACAATACTTTGAAGTGTTTCAATTCTCTGTTTAAGATCCACCAAATATAGTCTAGCTGCACTTGTATCATAAGTGTTTTTAGATGCCATTTGTTGAATGTTAGACAGATGAATTGAGACAGCTTTTTGTTTTGTGAAAACCACTGGTTTTTGAAAAAACAGAGGTGACTCCTTTTTAACAAGATGAACCCCAGATTCTGTGTTAAGCTTGTTATAATCAATTGGTTTAATTTCTGGGTTCATTTGTCTCATTTTGACACGTCTCTTTTCAGTACGCTCAATCGTTTCATCCGAATCATAAATCTCAATCGGATCATGATTATCATTTAGCACACTACCATTATATAACACATTCTGATTTTTCTGAGCTTTCTTGAGATAATAAGGGTTTTCACAACCGATAGCCGTTTTCTTTAGCGTATGTAAAATCGGGTTTTTATCGTTTATTAACAAATTAATTGTTTGTGCAGAATGTCCCGTTTTTACAAGTAAATCTTCCAACTTTGCAATGGTTTCCTTTTTGTCAGAAATCTCTTTAAGAAGATCCTTTTCACTTTTTGAAAACCTTTCATTCAACTCCTTCTTTTCTTTTTCAAGATTAGAATAAGTTGATTTTTGTTTTGAAAGTTAGTTGTTTAGTTCAGAAATTTCTGTGTTTAAGGATTTTATTTTGTTGTTCAAATTAACATCAAGAGTGTCAAATTTGATTTGCAAATGTTGTTCTCTTAAAACAGAATCTTTTAAACTATGTTCAAGTTCTGACTGTCGATCGTTATGAAAATCAAAAGCTTGTGCATTCACCTTATAACTCTCAAGCTCAGCGGTCAATTTTTCATTCGCGGACTTAACCTCGCGATTGACCATTTTAACTTTTTCAATTTCTACACTACAATTTTGCAATAATGATTCAAACATAGCACGTGTTTCCTCATCATTATCAGTATGCTGTGACTCGAATTCTTCATTAGGATCCATATCTGGAGTTACCAAACTAGTATTACTACAACTTGGTTCGTCCATGTATGTATCGAAAATGAGATTAGGAGTCTCAGGATGCTGTTCATTTTGAGGTGACATATCAAACATTTCATTATTGTGACATGTAGCATATGGTTGTACCTCAGAAACCGCATTAGTGTCAAAAGCAGGAGGTGCTTCTGAGTCTGTGTCGTACTTTGCCTCCTGGAGATTTGCCATAAAAATGCAGTTTGCATCGATGTCCTCTTGATCTTCTGAAGCATCCATAATAGCCATGAAGTCATTCTCTTCTGCACTCAACTGAAGCCCAACCGTTTCCTTGTTTGCCAACATTAATGCTTTCTGCAAATACGCTGGATCCCTCTTATTCGGCTTGTCTGGACAGTTCCTAGCCATGTGACCAATACCCTGACAGTTGAAGCACTTCATCATATTACCCTGATTCCTATTCCCAGCTCCCTGAGCAACATTCCCAAACTGATTCCCAGCATTTTGTACCCTTTGATTACCAACAGCTGTACCCATCTGATTCCCTGCATACTGACCCATCTGATTACCAACATACTGCCCTGCATTCTGATTACCCATCTGAAATCGTGGAGCATATCCCTGCTGATTCCCATATCCCCCAACCATCTGTCCTTGTTGTCCCATGTTGAAACTCGGCTGTGCAATCTGCTTGTTGCGAGTATTCGATGAGATTCGTTGATTGTTGTTGGTGGGTGTGGAGTAACGTCCTTGGAATGCTTTTGATAGGTAAGCAAAAGCTTGAGTCAAAGCAGCTGTTGACTCATCCTGATCGTCTTGATCTGGGTGTTGTGGGTATTGTTGTTGTGGGATTACATGTTGTTGTTGTGGGTAGAATGGTGATTGTGGAATATACTGTTGTTGCATGAATTGCTGAGTGGATGATGATGATGATGGTTGTGCACTGACTGTTGCAGGTGTAGGTGATTGGACTATGAGTGCAAGAGGATCTTGTTGTTTTGCTTGTTTCTCTTTTCTGACTTCATTTACCTCTGCTTGGTTTTGTTTGAGAAAGTCATAAAGTTGATTGTAGTTCACCTTATGAAGGTCTTGTGTTTGGTTGACAATAGTAACATATCGTCCCCATTCTTCTGGAAGGTTGTTGATGAACTTGATGTTTTGAACAATTTGTTTAGGTGACAAGTTGTGTCTGATCAACTCATTCATTAGAGTACAAAACCGTGTGTAGTAAGATTCAATCTGTTCAGCTGGTGTGGATGTGAACTTCTCCCATTCAGTCAGAAGCTTGTTTTCCATGTCTTGTTTACCGATATCTGTACCATAACAAAGCCGTATAACTCGATCCCACATTTCATGAGCAGTTTCACAACTATCTACAGCACAAAATATTTCTTGTGGTAAACCGAGTTGGATTAAATGCATTGCCATGTCATCAGCTTCAATTTGCTTCCAGTCATCTGGCGTATAATCCTTTTCTTCTTGGATTTTGTAAGTTGCTGCGACGGGAGGTTCTGAAGTTCGATCTTCAGCTGTTACTTGAACCCTACGAGGCTTGAATGGACCTTCATCTATGGATTTAATCAAGAGTCTACCTTGACCGTTAGGCTTGGTTTTCATGTATCTTCTCATACGACTCGTCCATGGAAGATAACCACCTTTTTCCAACATTGGAGGTCGGTTTTCTGAACCTGCGGCATGTATGTCCTGTTGTGTAGTCATCTTTAAAATATTGTGTATGATAAAGTGGATTTAGGATCTTTGCAACAAAGTAGGAGACGTTGTTGTTGACGGTTGACCTTGGTAGTTGTTGATGATCGTTGAAGTTGTAGGTTTAAATGAACGAAACAAATTTAAATAAAGTTACAAAATTTGATTAGAGTATAATTAAGACAAAGTCAAAAGTTTACAATTTCGACAAAGGTTATGTAAATTGTAATTTAGATAAACTGACAATTTCTATAGAAATTTCTATTTTGACCACAATTTATAAAAATTATGGCAAAATGTCAATTCAGATAGAAATATATCCAATTTATATAAATTGGCAATTTATATAAAATCTAACACTCTAATACAAGAGAGTAGATATCCGTTTGTCGAAGTATTTTACACTCTAATACAAGAGTTAAAATACCGAGTTCACTTTCGAGTTGACGAAATTACGTTCGAATCAAATCCTTAAAAGTTATTTAACTTTGAACTCAATTCACACAAGTACGAGGGCCAAATCTGCCAAATCTGGAAGTTCCCAAAGGATGCTAAAAAGTACAGGGACTGAAGTTGACAAGTCTGAAAATTGCTGAAAAGTCAGTGAACTGCGACAATCTGAACTGCGACAATCTGAACTGCGATAGTTGAACTGCGATAGTTGAACTGCGATAATTGAACTGCGATAATTGAACTGCGATAATTGAACTGCAGTAATTGAACTGCGACAATTATGAACTTGCAGTGTCCAATAGCAACAGAAACTGAAATGCCAATAGCGACATAAACTGAAATGCGACAGCAGTGGCTTTTTCCCACTTTTATTGACTTTTGAGTTCTTGCCCACGTGATACCTTACAACTTTTCCCACTTGATGATATTCCTGACACCTTTTCACTTCTTTAACCAATAATATCAAAGATATTACTAATATAATATTCAAAAACACATCCAAAGATTTCTCCTTAGATTATTTCGATCAAAACACCAAGAACATCACTTAGAATGCAGATATTTTTCAATATGAAAGTGAAAAATAATCACAAACTTGCAAGACCAAGAACCAACACAACCTTATACAAGATTGTTGCCATTCGATTTCCAAAAGACAAAACCCACTTCGTAGCCTTTTTAGCAACTAAACACCACGACAGATGGTCTTCATTAAACATAAACCGAACAATCTTACCTTCTACCTTGTTGATAGGCTCATGTATACCACTTGTACACCTCGATCTTCACTTGGAATGAACACCGAGCACTATCCTCTTTATCACACAACACACTAGAACAAGATGATGCTTCACATATACATATTAAGAACAAGAAAGAGTAGTATGGATCATAGGTTAAATTTCAGTCAAATGTTTATTAGCTTTTGGAGAAAGAAATAAACAGTGACAAGGTTACACACACACACACTCTCTTTCTTACAAATGAGGCACTTTGATAATGAGAGTGTGTGTGTGGTTTTATGCGTACAGCCAACATACAAATGGGTTTGTATGGGCTTTGACTTGGACATCATGTGAGCTTAGTCTAAGTATTACACTTGTGCACTTGGACAATAACAAAACTAATACAACTAGCCCACAATATTAACTACATATTACATGACACACTTAAGTCATACAAACTAATGACCATCACTTTTGCAATTATGAAAAGTAATTGCTAACAAAGTACTCCTCCTCAAGTAATGCTTCGTTATAGGCTTTCAAATAGTGAAATTCTTCAATCCTTAACTCAATTGAGTGCGGGTTCCCATGTAAAGCAATTTGAGCTACTTCTAGATTCTCTCTCAAATTAACAACCCTTTTATGTAGATTCCTATCCTTACATGTTAACTTCCTTAACGGATTTTTCATCCGTCTCATCTTTTATACCCCACACGAAACATCTTATGACCATCCACTTCTATCATCCAACCCTCATTAACAATATCCTCTAAATCCTTTATTTTTAACAATATAATTACTAAACTGAAAAGGTCTCCGTTTAGCTATCACCACCCGAGGAATCTTAAGCACTGCAGGACAATGATATGAAATACGACATGGTTTAAAAATTGCATAGAAATTAGAGAATAAACTTACAAAAGCATCATTTGCCATGACACAGTCTATCTTGTTCAAAATACCAGTATCCACATTAGGTATTTGATTCCATGTAAAACACATTCTAGTTTGATTGACATCCATAATAGTACTCGTATCTACACATTCTTTAAAGTCACACATGGCAATTGTTTCACTAGACGATCCACTAAAACTATCCTTGTTGCACAAAGATGAATTAAAATCGCCCATGATTGCCGCAAGGACGAATTACAACAAATTTATTGTAAACATGTCGACAAGTCTTCATCATCATCTAAAATGACAACTACAACATACCAGTTCCAATTCAACAAATTAAGATTGACATATGAATTAGGATTGGTAGCTGGATTGGGATGAGTCTACAAATAAAGAAGAAAAAAAATTAAATATTGAGTAATTTTAGAAACATCATTATGGGATAATAACCGAGTCAACCCATAAGGGCATAATAGTAATTCAACATTTTTTATTTTAGAAGTTTTTAAGCTAACATATTTTGTCTTTATATGTAGTGGATATAAGATCATCCTATAATAATACTTCTTGTGTACAACTTTTATTGTCCTCTAGCGCACACACACACAAAAAAAAAAAAAAAGAAAAAAAAAAAAAGGGTTATGATAGGTGTATTTAATGCGATGTTAAGGAAATGAAATACCTCTTTTGCCTTTTTATTCAAAGCTAGTTTGACTTTTCAATCATAGGTTCCATGAGTATAACTATATATAATTACTTGAGGGTATAATACAAAAAAACACTTATTTATTACTATTATTTGAGTATGACTATATATAATTACTTCAAGGGTATAATAGAAATTTTTTTATTTGTAACCATTATTTAATGAAATGTGAAAAACTTTTGAGACAAATATAAATGAGTGTTGATAAACATGCTTAATAAACAGACCTAACAATAGACCTAATTTATTCATTTTTCGACAAGTGTTATACATTTTTTTCTCTTTTATCATTTTTCGCCAATCAACTCTTTAAATCTACTAATCACATCTTTAGGTTTAACTTTAGGTCCAAGTTTTAGGCATACAATTCATTTTCTAATATAAATATTAATAAAGACAATAATACTTAGCTAAATCTTTGATAAAGGAAAAAAAGTAATTCAATTATTTCATACTTGACATATGTTTAACAAAGATAAATTTGATTATTGATCGTATATCTAAAATGCTTGAAACAAAGCTAACAAAAAAACATAAGATGATCATGACTAAATCAGAGTTGGTTATCTCAACTCTTAGGATCAATAACGAGTCCAAAAAGTTCAAAACAAATGATAGAAAATCGAAACTTCTAAAAATAAACATATGTTATTTTTCTGAACAAAGTGTATCATACCTAACATGAATATTTTTACTTCTAGCTTTTTCTGGTAGCCTAAATTTCTTGCTTGTTAAGACAGATAAAGTTTACTTTTAAACTTAAAAGACTTGAATTATCAAAAGGGATGCCTTCCTGCTACTTACAACAAGTTAATAAAGGTAAAAAAGATAGAAAAACACATGCTACACTCAAATGTAGAATCTGAAAGTTGCAAATAGACATATTATAACTCCATTCACATTATTTCTTAGGAATGTTTTCATTTAACATATTGTCTCTCAGAAATGATTAATAGCAATAATTCACGATAACGATATGATCCAGCTGACTGGTCAATCAGGTTTTTAGAGAAATAGATCATAGTTCAATCTCAACTTCTGGCTAAAGGGCTAAAGATGACTGAAACAAGTGATCATTGCCTAAAGCTTAGGTCCTTGAGTAAGGGTCGGTCGTCATGCTAAAGAGATGCACAAGGTTTACCATCAATTTAAACGTTTTGAAGAATATGAAATTGCAAATAGACATATTATAACCCAATTCACATCTTTTCTTAGGAATGTTTTTGTCTAACATAATGTCTCTCAAAAATGATTAGTGTGAGCAGTTCATGATAATGTCAGATTCAGCCAGAATAAGCAAACTACATTGTATAAATGAATTTTGCCGTTTACTCTGTAAAGGAATCCAAACTACAAAACACAAATCTCGTCTCTTACTAGAACAAAATTTACTGTAGTATGTAAGTGCATGAGTCCAAAGAGGAAAATAAAGAAAGGTGGTCATAACATGTTCTTGTATGCCTAAGTTATTACCTACTCTTGGACATTTAACATAAGCTTCACTTTACCACACCCCTAAGATTTATTCAACGGTCAAGATTATCTCTAGATATTCTTTGGTTCTTGTATAAATACCATGCAAACCCCAACTCTTACAAACAAAAGGAACTCACAAGTACTGCTAGAGAACAAATGGGTGGAAAAAAATCTCAAAAGAAATCCTACTTTTCGTTCTTCGCTATCTTCAGGTTCAAGAAGACTCGAAGAGGTGGCGATGAGTATTCGAATGACTCGATATATAAAGTGTATCCTAGTGATCAAGATAGCGAGGGACGATGGGCTGATCCTCGTATTGACAGAAAAGCTTCGGATTATATTCATGATAAGACAAACAAATGGAACAGTGTCGAGGTATTAAGCTGATGATTGATTCATGGTCGTCGTTAGAAAAAACTGATTGAATCTATTTAATTTCTACATTCGTTATGTAATATCCTAGTGTGTGACTTGCAGATATATCATAAATAAAATAGATTGTCTGTTCATATTTTTGGTCGTAACGAATCATCTCTTGTTTATAATACTCCTCATCTATGCATTATATATAGCTTTCTAGAATGATATAACCATATATATAGCACCCGTACTAATTGATGTAAACACTTCAAAATCGTATGATTGTTTTGGTCGTCACAGATTCAATCTACGTACACGAATGTTAGCAGGTTTTTATTTTATTTTATTTTATTTTAATAATTTCACTAAGAATGGTTTTTGCCACACTTCAAAATTGTAGAACCATGCACAACTGTACTATATTATTGTGGCTGGATTACTGTTCACTAGAACCATCTTTTTTGTTTTGATTAATTAAAAAGGTGACACAATTTGTCCACGAAGGATAGTTTTTAGGTCAAAGTCCGATAACAAGGACATGTATGTACTGTGAGTATTTTCCGTCACAATGATCTCTACAGATGTTACAAATCCAGTGTACGTCTATGGATCATTTGCCTAAGTTTGGCTTGAAAAGCCAGATAGCGTGCATTTGTATTTTCCATTAATCGAATCATCTGTAACTTACCCGAACTACAAACCTCTGAAAAACATTTCACCTTTTAATTCTCCAAGCTCCCACAATTCAATATATTACATATTTACATTGGAGTTCATCAGATTTTCAAGGAAACTTATTAATAATCCTTTTAAGTTTAAGATGAATTGATAACTACATGAATGTATGGAAATGTAGCTTTGATGATGAGCATTATACACTAAACTTCGATACGTTCAAATCATTATAGTACTAAACCTCAAATAATTAAGCCAGCAGATCTACAAATACTGCAATATAGTTTGATTTATTTTGTGTATGGTTTGTCTTCATGCTTATTTTTAGTTGAGGGCCGGGATGATTCTTGTAAATTTTGCATATTAATTCATTACATAGCACTAATTATTCAAAACCTTTTTCAGTAATTCATTAATAATTATAATATTCCAAGTTAATATAGTAAATGGTTTTTTCTGCAAAGAGTTGTTATTGATCAAACTATATCTCATTCCAGGTTTCGTCAAATTAGGGGAAAAAATGGCCATTTTGATGACATATTACTAGTTGTTAAGTTAAACCATCTGCACTTAAGGGGTGTTTATTCAGGCTTATTTTTTGGTTTCTAAACTTATTTGGTTCTTATATATTTCACATAATTAAATCCATTTTTTCTGACCCAGAATTAGGAATGTTAAACTTACTCAAGGTATTTACTCTTTTGTCCCCCATTGAATTAAAAAAATGATTATACATTGACGCCAATGGTTTATAACTCGAATATGATTTCCTAGTTGTTTATTAAGAATGTTGATGCACCATGCCTGCAGGCAAGTGGAATTTAAAATGGGAAATAGTTTAATCATATGCATATGGTAAGATGGTGGCATCCAAGAAAGAGCTTGTGCAATGCTCATTACTTTTGTTACACCAAACACACTTTTCCTTTATGTTTGATTCAAACGAACACTATATCCCTTTTTCGATCTCCACTTTCCGTAGTCTAACTTATTACTACCAAAATTATGTTGGCTTGAATGGGAAGATTCTCTAGTTATTATAATTTATTTGTCATGTCCACTAATGTTTGCATCTTTGAAAGCTAAATATCAAACCACAATGACTGATTAGTAACAAAAGAGAACAAGACAAGATGAAAAAGAACAAGATCCAGATTTTTACTGTTGAATTGAAAGTTGTGAAGTGTTTAATAATTATGCTTAGACCGGATGGCAAGGGATGGCGAAGCCATCAACTTTTGCCAAACTCACGCTTGAACTCCTTGCCTCCCACCTAAACACACGCGGCAAACACAAAAACCAAGACTAAACTTGGTGATCACCATACGAAATCCTTAATGTTTTATTATTTTTTATTTTGAGTGTGAGTGTGTATGGGGTATTTAGTGGGGTATATTTGTATAAAGTGAGTATTTTAATTAAAGGTGAAGATGGTGTTGCCTTGCCCACAAAAAGGTGAAGTGAGGTGAAGGGGAGTGAGAGGAGAGAGAAAGCTGACGTGTCGCTGATGTGTATGGTGAAGGAGTGGTGACCTTGCCATCCAGCCTTAGAGTTTAGATCTTTTGGCCACAAGTCGGATGTAAAGAACAAAATAATCGGATCTTACAACAGTGGCCAAAGTGGCACTGACCTATATACATTGAAGCATTCTTCGTAAATCATTGGGTAATAAATAAGGTTAATTGCATTCGCAAAGCAAGCCCAGCACCAACTAGTGTTTGTGTCTTTCGTGTCGATGAATTAAAATGTGACCGTCCAATTTGATTTCTTCATAAATGGTTCAACATCTTAATTTGGACCCTTTAAATCAAATCAACCTTTAGAAGTCCTTTTTCAGATATTCTCAAATGTGAGCTGTTCTGAACATTGTTTTGATTTTAGCCCTCTAGATCATTCCACCATTCTCAAACTACTATTTTGTTTTTTGTTTTTTCTGCAGCATCTACTACTTTATATGTTTAATTTTCTTCTTCTTTTACTGGCTGTGGATTGTTATATTCACTTTATTCTTACTCCTTGAACGAGGAAAAAACATGCTTTTTTTCTATAAATGGAAGTCCTAATATGCATGGGTCATTCTTTACAGCGAAACGGACCAAGGAGGCTAATAACAACTGTGAGTCAATGAACGTGATTAGATACAATAATCAAAATAGAGTTGTTTAGTAATCGTGTGGGACACCTCAGTCCCATAAAAAAAGTATCATTGAAAATTCGTTATTTTGATGATGCGGGTGGGGGACTAAAAACGTCGAACCTATAGTCGACAAAGACGAAGGTTGGTCCTGGAGGTGAATTAAGATAATATAATGACTAGTGAAGAATTTATAGCTTAAATAGAAGTCTTAAAGAATTTAAGCTTTTCTATTAATAGAAGTCTTTAAAAAAGCTAAGTTTACACATTTTCTATTTGTATAATAACTTATTGAAAATTTGTAACATATAATAATTTATAGGATTTACTAAACAATGCCCACTGAGCAATTCTTAAAGCAACAATTAATATAAATATAAAAGAAAACTTATAATTTGTTAAATTAAAAATAACATATATTTAAGTTAATTTTTATGTTCATTTATTGAACATTAAATATATAACTACTTTAAATATAAAAATAACAGATTATTTAATGTGCGTTAAACATAACCCGGTGAGCATTGTTTAGTAAATCCATAATTTAATGAGATTAACTCAATTTACTTAGGACAATTAACATCATATTGGTATTAAATGTAACTTATAGTTATGTAGTTAAACTTTAGCTTATATTATGACTTTTAAGACTTATAGTTTTTTGTTATTCCCTCCATAACCAACCACAACACCCCTTTGCAATTTTCATCAAATTAATCCACAAAAAGTAAAAAAAGAAAAATGTTTTTTATGAAATTATGTTTGCAGGAATTTATTAATGCCAAATGATGCTAATTTGTAAAGTTATAGTGTTAATTATATTATTTAAATACGCATACTTATCATTAATTTTAATTTTAATCTTTATTTTTATATCTATCTTAAAGCATTTAGGATTTGCTATGAATAGAAGTCTTAAATAAATTAAGTTTACACACTTTTGATTTGTATACTTTTGTTTTGAAATTTTGTAACATATAATAATTGAATGCAATAATTTGAATTTACTCATGACAATTAACATCATATTGTTATTAAATACTAGTTATAAGACCCGCGCATGCGTGGGTTTCATATTTTGTGTATTTTTATGGATTTATTTCTAATTTATACATAATGATTTATATGAGTTGCTGATATGCGTGCAATTCGTGTTAATTTGCATATCACAATAATTTGTGCTTTATTTTAAAATTTATAATCTCGTACATATATGGAGTTTAAAATTAAAAATAAGATTTAGTTTTAAGTCAAATTTTGTTAAAATATCATTAGTATGAAACATCGGTGTGTTAGAAAAGAGATGAATCATTTGGTCTTGTAGTATATTTGTTGCATCAAGCAAAAGGTTATGAGTTCAAATATAAATGTGACACACTTTTAGGTCTTTGTGAGATTGTAATTGTTATGAGTTCACATACAAAGGTGACACGTTTTAGGTCTTTGTGAGATTATATTTGTCTTAAGTGAGTAAATAACTTGTCGTTAGAAAAAAGGATGTTCCCATACAGTCTTGTTTTGTTTCGGGACCTTCGCCTCCCCGTCCCTTACCAATAATTATACTAATAATTATATTTTAACCATATTTGTTCGATGTGAAATTATAAGTTTTATTATTTTTAGATTCTGTTATTTCTTAAACATACATAATTATTTATGAAACATATATTTGAAGAGGGAAAGGAACATGCACAAAGGATTTAGATCGGAATCAAATTTAGCTTACAATTTTGGTTTGATATATGTGACATGACTAATAATAATTTTGCTGCTATTTAATTTTTTGGGATTATGTTTAAGGATTGGCAATATGCAAAAGTGGTGGTACATTAGAGCGGTTAGGGGTGCGGGTTTATCATCAAGGTACGAACAATTATTGAATGTCCTAATATCTTAACCATAACCCTTAAGATTATGGTTAGCAATTTCCTAAATTTTTAACCCGTGTACGCATGAGTTATTAAACGCATATAGTAAAAATAAATATTTTTCCGGATACCCTTACTTAAACTTTAAAGATAAATTACATAACTCGTTATTTTAACAATCTCGTGTATTGATTTGCAATCGCAGTAATCTGTGCTCTCATTTTGATATTCATAAAGAAATGAAGATGAAATTCCACGAGTTCTAACAAATATAAATCATACTATAGAATCAGCAAGTATTAAACAGAAAATGGCCAGAATTCTTCATTTACTCGCTATCAGAAGTATCGGAAGCTTTTTTCTTTTTTTAAATCAGCAACAGCTTGGTCAAAGGTGCCTCGTACATGGACACATCAGCGAAAGATCTTGACAAGAATCTTTCAATACTTCATTTGCAGGGTTACCTAGGAAATAAAAAGATATAGCATAGATTAACATTTCTAGCCAAACAAATCACAATGACAAATGCGGACATTTAACTTATGAACAGATTCATAAAAAAAGTAGCTAAAAAAAGAGAAGGATCATATCAAATATGTAGAAAGGTAACCTAAAGCGGTTTTTTATTAGAAACCTTGAGATTATTATTGTTGTCTTATTGTTCTTTAAGCATAATTAATGCATTTGTTATACAAAGAGCTTCAAGAAAGTACAAATATATGCTCGCAGATCATCCCAACCCAACCCAGCCCAAGTTGACCCATTGCTGAAATGCCTAAGAATAGCGGATACTCGTCGGAACATAAACTACTCGAATGAAACAATAAATAGCAACGGTAAAAGAAAGAACAGTACGACGCATGTATCAACCCCATTAATCATATATGTAGTTACGAAGCAGACAATAATACATCAATGACAAAAACAAAACTAAGTAAATAGAAATGAGATTATGCATATATTTACCAGTTGTCTAGACTCTTAGGTTTACTCGGGCCTCTGAAGGATGAGGAATTATGTACCCACAAACTGTAACCCTGGGACTGCAATAACATAATTACAGTGGCAAAGATTAAAAGCTAAAAAGGGTGAATTCAACATAATATTAACAACAACGCAATGTGGTTTTATATATATATATATATATATATATATATATATATATATATATATATATATATATATATATATATATATATATATATATATATATATATATATATATAAGTTAAATTAATAAAGCATAAAGCAGGTCTAAACTACTTGCTTTATGTTTGGAGGTAAAAGATGTTTTGGAATAAATTATAATACCAATTCTAAACATCATAAACTAAGGGTTACTTATTTACTGTAATATAGATATTTTCATTCAAGCAATCAACCCGTTTGATTTGTTGGTGAGCTAACCAAATTTTGTCCCAAACTGTTTGCTCAACATGCCTATTTCCATTTAATATAAACATACGATAGTTTGAAATTATCTACCTTTATACTATGCAAGTCGTCATGAGCACACAGTTTTTCAATTTTCTATTCATGAAACCAGTATTTACATGTCTTGTAAGAATCAAAAGGAATGTTTCAATTCACCAAAGAGGTGTTTGGCATTACGTTTTGGAGGTTATCATCTCATTGTTGTGTTTCAAGTCACAACTAACTAATCAAACCTAAGCTTACTAATTAGCTGACCTACACCTTAAGACAATCATCATTAGAATTGAATAGCTATATTCCTCTACATTCAGTCCCAATGTAACATAAATCTTTAGATATATATATATATATATATATATATATATATATATATATATATATATATTAAAAAAAATGCATATACCTTGAGATGAATATCGAGACTTAATTAATTTAAAGGCCAAATTGCATATATATCCTTCCCAAAATGAATAATTGCATATATATTCTTTGTACAAGTTTTTGATGCACATAATACAATGGTTTTTATGCATGCTTTGGATATATATGCAATTTTGCATTTTCGGAAGGATATATATGCAAAAGCCCATGAAAACTATCCCAACAAAACCTTATGTGCCTGATAACAATCTGCAAACAAACAAACATAATATTATAATCAATTTTAATTCTCCCATAATCAATCAACATAACTGAACACAAAATAAATTAAAAAAAGAAAAAGAAAAAACAATTGCAGTAACCTCATGAATAGTATACCACTTAAGCATAGCAATCTTCAAATCCCTTTTGAAGATCGTCAAATAATTGGCAGAAATCAAATATTTACATTATGTACCATTTATAGAAAGAGTAGTACTCTGTATTATATTTATGTTATTTATGTCGATTATTTGTTCGCACATCTTGGTTGCAACAAACTTTTTTTATCACAATATCTAATGTTTGGTTAAACAATAATAACTAATTATTAAGGTGTTATAATATCAATATCAGTCTAATTCAAAACTAACATAATAGATGGCGTAGATAAAAGTTTCGTTTGATAAAAACCAAGAAAGAACAATTAAGATGTGTTAAAGGACCGAAGCGTTTTACTCGAAAGCTAACATATGATTGACATAAACAGCTATTCACACATCAAGCTCTACTAAAATAATGAATCATTTTAGCCCGCGTCTCCATAGTATGCGTACATCCATTTTTACATCCACATGCAATAAAGAAACAAATATTTGACAATGGAACTTATTGGTCATGCATCTGCCTCATGCTAGAGTGTCGTCTTTAGCTCGTAAGTCGTAAACATTTTTACCCTCAACAAAATTACCTGGTTTACAATAGATAATGCACAAATCTAGATCGTTTTGAATTCATGTTCTTCTTGTTGTGTCTCCCAAGTCATCTGAATAGTGTTCCATCTGAGAAAGAAGGCATAAAAAAAACAAATATTAAATACCATACACTACAAATCAATGGAACTTAACCTTGGCTATTTTGTTTCAAATCAATAATGAACTAAATTTTAAAAATTAAAGTATGCCTTAAGTCGATCCAACCCGGTATAGTTCAAAAAATACAAAAAGTTGCCCGTGTTTACCCGCTACCTAATCCACCTTTTGTCATGGCTATTAAATTATCCTTTTGTAAACAATAACCTTGTTCTCAATGTCCATTGCAATAAACTAAAATTAGTTGTTCATGTATGCAACTATAAACTACAACAGTGTTTCTTAAGTAGTTGTCAAATGGGTTGTCCAGATGTTAGTGTTCAAAACTAACTTAAATGTTTATAATGGAAATAAAAGAAGATACTACTCATGAAACTATAAAATATAAATTCCCATAAATACACTAATGGATTGCATATTTAATTATTCAATGCTAATTTCTCCTGAATGATTTGGGTCATTGCTCATGTAGTTCCAAAAAAAAAAAAAAAAAAAAAAAAAAAAAAAAAACGAAACAAACAGGGCATTTATGATAAGGTTACAAAATGAGATACAGTAAAACATTACAAAGATTTTAGTACAAATAACTCACAGATATGGTGATCGTTCATGTTTTATCTTCAATAATTATATTGCCAATATTGTAAATCATTGTGGCAAAAAGCACTATTAGTATCAAAACTTATAAATCGAAATCGTCTTCTATGTTTTTTGGGTTTTTAATTTACGTTTGTAGATGTGAGTAAACTCAGAGTTCAAGATTTATCTTTTTAAAATTTTTAATTTAGTTCAAAACTATCAATAAAGTCCTGGCAAGTACATGTGTATTTGCAGTTTTTGCTGAATCTAAAGTAATCGTAACAATTTTTTAAAAATATTTGGTCAAATTAAGAAAGATTTAGATTTTTATTTATTAAAATATTTAAAAAAAATAAAATAATAATTCAGTTATTTCCTAATAAGGAATGATTTGATTTTTTTGAAATACAAAAGTCCCCACTTGAGGTTTTGTTTTATTATATAAAAAAGATAACTTCTAATTGTGTAATTAAACTTTAGCTTATATTACGACTTCTTAAACTTATAAGTTTTTGTTATTTCCTTCATAACCAATCACGACACCTCTTGAAAGTTCAACCAAATTAATCCACAAAAATAAAAATGAAAACCGTTTTCAAAAATAAAAGATCATATTTTGTGATTAGGAAGTGTAAATTTTTTTGCTTATAAAATGTTAAGTAATTTTATCAAACTGTTTATTAACTAATCGCGAATATAAGTCGTTACCAACCACTTTCACATTCAATCTTCATAATATTACACACCACCAACTATATATTGCCGCAATTCCGCACGGGTATAATATGAAATATTTCACCATTGCTTAAAGTTATGTTAACCTAAACTTTTTGTCATATGCAAAGTTATTGTTATAAAAAACGTATAATAAAAACCATTGGTCGCTAAATGTATTAATTACATGGTACCCGCCGCTGCAATGCACGGGTACCAGTCTCTATGATGACTATAGATTTTTGAAATTCGCAACAATATATAAGACATGATAAATGTGAGTAAATGCTCATTCCTAATAAAAGCTGGTCACCAACATGCACATTAACAGAAGTAATTCATGTGAGTTATTTCCTAGCGTGTAGTAGTTGAAAAAAGTAATTACCAATGTGTTGTTTTCCTTAAAGTATTTGTTGATACATGGTAATCACTTCAATCATTCGATCTTATTAATTATAAAGTAAATAATAACAAAGAACGTACATAATATGAAATCAGTTTGTGCTTGATAATAGAGATTTAGTATAGTTTACATTTACCTTTCAATCAATGTATCAGTTTATTTAAATGATTTAGTAGTGTATGTCGTTATTGGTGCGGGTTTATCATCAATCGGTTTGGTGAGGAAGTGGATTTTTGTATTTTAGTTTTCTTTGTTATTGATTTTGTTGGATATCAGTTAATGATCAGAGCGGTTCTTTTTTGCGATTTGAACTCGAGGTTGTTGCGTGCGCGGGTGTTTCACAAATGGTATTGAGTGGTCCTTTGAGGCTAGCTATGGAATGAACCTAAATTTATTTATATAATGAGTTTGTGTATGATTTTAAGTTCTTCATCATGGACTGCCATATAAAACTGTTTGTCCATTTATACATGAGTTTGTGTATAACTTTAAATTTGTGTAAAACTGTGAATAAAACATCAGTTTAGTTAATTAAAAAAGAAGAAATGGATTTTGGCATAACTTTTGTATTAAATTAAAATAGACAGGTACATTAGATTGGCAAATGGTTTTAGATTCACCGTATATTAGCAAATACTTTTTTCAAGTATCACTATCTAGGCAAAAACTCAATTCATGCTCTGAATTTCTCTTTAAGTCAAAGAAGCATATCCAAATCTTACTTGGCCGTGTAACTTCTAAATATAGTTAAAGCTCCTAGGTCACGATACAATACTGATTCATAACATTGAATATAACGTATAAAAGACCAAAATGTTACTTGACTATAGATAAAAGTTTGTACATGATACAAACTCGAAGTCTAGAATTTATAGAATGGTACCCAAGTATGGAATCTCTGTCTTGGCAATAATTTTTACTTAAAAGCTTACCAACATTAATTTGAAGCTGGAATTAAGAACTAATTTTGTGTTTACTTTTTTATCTTAAATATCCAGCTCATAAGAGCCATATTAGCACACAGATCATGGGAAAATACAATGACCTTCAAAACAATCCAACAACAATCCTAGTAGTCAACAACAAAAGAGAGGTTGTCATTACATGTTCTATGCCTAAGTTGTTACCTACTCATAGTCACATTAAAAACTTTAAATCACTAATGGAGTATCAAGATTCTTGTTTGCCTTGATTCCATTCCTTCCATAACAAAGCTGGCATCCCTCTATAAAATCTGTAGAAATCCTAACTCCTAGAAACCAAGAGACTCACTTGAAATAGCAGAAATAACTTAGAACCACAAGACTCTCAATCGTTCACTTGTGCTAATCAACAGAATGGGTGGACACAAATCTCAGAGGAAGTCTTCTTTTTCCTTCTTTGGCATCTTTAAGATTAAGAAGAGCCAAAGAGGAGGAGGGGGAGATACTTGGGAAGACTCAATGAAGGCTTATAAAGTGTATCCAAGTGATCAAGACAGAGCTGGCCATTGGGCTGATCCTCATATCGACAGCAAAGCTACTATTTTCATTAACAATGCTACAAACCACTGGAACCACGTCGAGGCAGCTGGTTGATAGTTTTGTGGTTTTGAAGATAACGATGAGGCAACCTGCTTGTACATTGTATATAGCATGGAATTAAGTTACTATCTGCTTAGCCAGTGTTTCAATCCCAACCATCCAATAAATTCTATTAATTTATATACTTTTATCTTGTTCATATAAATTTTTGTTCTACAGTTTCTCTTGTCATTTTTCAAGAATTCATGGAGTGATGGTTACCAAGATACATTTAGCATCTATATCTTTCTATCTATTTTAGGATACCAAATTACATATAGCATTCATATTCATCTATCTATCTACTGTATTTTATTTTGTATATCTTTCGTCATAAGTCTTTATGCTAAGCTTTTAGGCCAGTTTTATCGTACTCTGCATAAGCTTGTAACGAGATGTCATTAAAATAATCTGACATGAAACTCACACGTACACTGACTTGTCCGAGTTGAGAGACGTGAACCACCCCCTATCATTTAGCTTGTTAACGCCGTTAAAAACACCTCAAACTGCTTAAATAAAGCAAGGACATAAGTTCCTGATCAATCTTTATTGGTTGTTAGAGAAAATCGGAGAATTTTTGTACGGAAGTTTGTATCCGAGAGACTATATTCCGCTTTCACGTGCATACATAAATAATACTAGTAATTACATGTCATTAACAAAGCACTTTGTATTGTTACCAAACCAAAAGTTCTTTTTGTTGTTTAATCGCTTGATTAAACAATCAATTTCACAAAGTATAAAAGGCCATAGTTGAACTTTTGATGTTCATGCAACCGGAGAATAATTGATGGTTACTTTCATGGATATCTTTGAAAAAATATCATACTTGACACAAAACTAAGTTTCGCGTACCGAACAAAAAGAAAAAACAAAATTTCGAGCATTAAACTATTTTTTTTTGTCTTTATTAAGTACTAAAGACAAAAAAAAAAAAAAAAAAAAAAAATTATGTAATGACCATTTTACTTTTGAATTTTTGAAAATTTCACCCACCGTCTTTATGCTAAATAACATAAATGGTCCCTGTCCCTACGCTAAATTGCGTCCAACGTCCTTATTTTTTTTCGATTTTTTTTCCAATATTTTTTTCGAAATTTGTTTTTTCTCAAATGTTTTTTCGAAATTGTTTTTTCTCTAAAATTATTTTTTTTTAGAAATTTTTGTTTTCGTGAAATAATTTTTTTACAATTTTTTTTCTGAATTTTTTTTTTCCATTTTATTTTTTGAAATAATTTTTTTAGAAACTTTTTTCAAAATTTTTTTTTAAAAATTTTTTTTAGAAACAATTATTTTAGAAAAATAATTTTTTTTTCGAATTTTTTTTCCCATTTAATTTTTCTGAAATTATTTTTTTAGAAATTTTTTTCGGAAAAAAAAATTCGAAAAAAAAATTTTTTTCGGAAAAAAAAAATAAGGACGTTGAACGCAATTTAGCGTAGGGAAAGAGACCATTTATGTAATTTATCGTAAGGACGGTGGATGCAATTTTCGCAAACCCACAAGGACCGTTTATGTAACTTGGAAGGGTAAAATAGTCATAATACTTAAAAAGACAAAAAAAAAAAAAATAATAAAAATAAAAAAAAATTAGTTTAATACTCGAAAATTGGTTTTTTTTTTTTTGGTACGCGAAACTTAGTTTTGTGTCAAGTATGATGCTTTTTCAAAGATTTTGCCTTTAAAACTATTCGATTTTATACTCGCCCTTGTCATGTTCACTTTAGGTTGATTGCTACTCCTTTTTGATCTCCTTTTAGTTAATGAAGTAGCGTGAGGGGCTATTGGGGCTTGTCTTGTGGGATTGGTTTAAGGTGTGGTTCCTTGTAGTTGGCTCATCATGTAGGTGAGTCTGTGTTGTCAGATATCAACCTTTTGCAAGAAATTTTAGATATACTTTTTCTTAAAATAAAGATTACTACTCCTTTTCTTCTTTTGCACAGAAGTTTTTCCACTATTAACGACTAACTCAAGTGCCATTTTGCCTAACTATCGCTATCTTAAGTCGTCCAAACTTATTCAAAATAATCAAGGATATACAAATTCGAGACTTCGTGTACATATTACCCATTATATTATAATGATAATTGATCATTGCGATTGAAAGTCTTAATAACTTGAATAAGCTTATCGGTATTCTCTAAGAAACTTTATGCACCAAAAACCAAACAACTTGCAGGAAGAGCTTGGGCACTACTCATATATTAATATTGTTGCTATATGTTCGATTCAAAAGAACATTATATCGCTTTTCGGTCTGTACATGCTCTCCTAAGGCTACCTTTGTTAGATGTTGGCCTAAAAGCGAAGATTCTCGTGTTAAATATATTATTTATGATGTCCACTAATGTTTGCATATTTGAAAGTTAAATAACAAACCACAAAGACTGATTAATAACCAAAGTGAACAAGGCAATATGAACAAGATCCGCACTTCTAGTGTTGAATCAGAAGCTAGCTAGGAACTATATATCTAATGTTGCCCGATTAAACAGTCTCTACAATCTGTTCGATGAGCAACATAGAAGGTTACAGTGTGAAACGCGTTATCAAAGTTATAGATTATGTATCATCCTTTTTTAATGTTTTTTTGGCAAGTATGGATGTGGTATATATAATAGCATCGCTTCATCGTACTATCATAGTAAATCAGAAAGCGTGAGTTTGATCTTGTATATAATTCACCATTCGTAATTCGTTGGCTGATACAGTCCAATAACATATACTAATTAATGTACAATATGTCTTTAGCATGGCTGCATTAAAGTCTGATTATCTAGTTTGATGCAATTTATAAGTCTCATGCACGCACGAGGTTTACGCATGAATACAATTTATTTTAAAATTTTAGTTTAATATATGGACATATAAAAATTTGCCTGTATATAATAGTTTGTAATTGTGATATAAGTACAATTAATAATTATGCACATGTTTTTACGTAAACTTTTTCATTATATATTAATATCGATTACTCCCTCCATCTCATAAAATATGTACACCTTACTATTTATCTTTGTCTAAAAAATGTGTCCAATTTTTATTATGGACAATATTTATGACCGACCTTCCTATTTTGCTATTATAATAAAAAATTGCTTTAATTGCTAATTTCTAATTTCTATTAAAAATGTGAGGGTAAAAATGATTATTTATCAATCAAATTTTCACATTTTGCATTAATTACACATATCATAATTTGCCAATTTTTTGTTTGTGGACACTATTTTCAGGACGGAGTAGTAATATTTTGTAAAGATTTTTTTTGGATGAAAGATTTAGGTTTGTTTAATTGAAATGGGTGTTGAGGTTGAAGTTGTTATTTAAATTTAACTATTGATATTATGTTGTACATAATATGCGGATTTAATAACACATAATGACCGTTATTAAAGTTAAAATATTAAGTTATATATATATATATTTATATATATATATATATATATATATATATATATATATATTTTTCGGATATCCTTATATAAACTTGGAATTACATGAGTCGTTGTTATAAGTAAAATCGCACATATTTATTTTCATATTACAGTAACCCGTGCTTACATTTGATATTTATATTCCCATTAAGAATAATTTAGCCGTATTTAATTTTCAAACCCATGTACGCATGGGTTAATTAAACTTATAAAAAGAAATAACATGAGTCTTTATTGAACGCATATAGTAAATTTTTTTTAGATATATTTACTTAAACTCATAAATAGAAATAACATTAGCTGTTCGTATATGTACAACCTCATGTATTTATTTACATACACATTCGTGCTTTCATTTTGATATTTATAATCTCGTACATATACATGTTGTATTTTTAAAACAACATATATGTTGTATTTTTAAAATATAAAGTCTAAGGGGTATAAAATCTAAGGGTGTATTTGTTTATTTGTTAAAGTTATTAAAAAACATGTAACTCATAAGTTTACACTTAACTCTTACAATTTATTTAAAACTCAACCACCAAAGTTTTATTAATTACCCCATCTTTTTTTAAGTTTTGTTTTCACAGATTTGACATCTATCTTTTTATGTCTTTTTTTTTCTCCACCAAATTTATCAAAGTTTGACTATTATTTTTAAAAAAATTTGATTTTCAGTTGGCAAATAATAATGCTCAATTTTGTCATGTGTCAAAATAGATCAACATAATTGGCCAATTTTCCTCTCAATAAGATTGTTTTAGTAAAATAATTCCGAAATAATGTAATTCTTTTATTATATAAAAGATTTCTATATATAATTGAGCAATCTTAGACCCTTATATCATATCATAACACTTGTACATTCTTTTACAAAAATATTCTCATATATGAGCTGTCTTGAACATTTTAAGAGTTTTAGATCACCAAAATCCCCCACCCCTTCAACGATTTCAACACTACTATATTTTTGTGTGCAACATCTACAGCTTTTTGTATTTCGCTTCTTTCTTTGATTTCACATCATAAAGCTCTTGTAATTTCCTTAACACTGAAGGGTCACGTTGATCCCAGTTATACACTTGATCGAATCCCTTAACTTGTAAATGTTTAGTTATTTTCAATAAATTCAACACAACTAAGTATAGAAATTGTCTTTGAATTTATCAAATACAATGCGGAATCTTGTACTTGATTTTAAGAAGAACTTTGTAACAATATAACAGTAAACAAAAAACACAATTATATCAAACAAAACGCTTCAATATTATTGATTATAATACGAATACTCAACATTATTAGGATTTTACAACCTTGAAGCTATAACTCTATGACTCAATGAATACGTGTGAATCTCTATGCCCTAGGACATCCTTTTATAGACTAAGGAGTCCTTGTCGGCTTACAATAACTTTCTATGCAAGATAAATCTTTTCTATATTTATCTAAACGTGTTACACGGTATTACTATACTTATCTTACACATAAACCGACTTAATACTTTAGCAGCACTAATCAATACTCCAGCAGCACTAAACTTTAACTCCGGCAACATTAATACTTAAGCAGTAGTAAGTTAGTACTAGCAGCACTAACTTTTCTTCTAGCAGCACTAACATACTTAGTGTATTTCTATGAAGTTCAGCAACATTACCAGCAGTAGTAATATACACTAGCAGTCTTAATCATTGTACCAGCAATAGAAACATACTTAGAGTATTTTCATTTAAGTACCTGAGCAGTCTTAATCATGTGAGCAAACTTAACCATCTTGAGAAGCATTAACACCTTGGAAGCTTTAATACCCAACAAACCTCACCTAAACTTAATATTTTCTTCTAAAATCATCAAATTTCCTTCAAAGTGTAAACCATCACTAGGAGGATGCTTCCAAACATCTTACTACTTCTTCTCTTTTGGAGTAAGTATTCTCTCCATTGTCTTGAGCAACATATAGACCAATTCATCAAAAAATATCAATCTGAAGCTTGATTGTTCCATTTAGCATCTGATGGACTATAGCCTTACTTAAAGGATAATCTTTCTCAACTAACATGTAGATTTGAAGTCTTCTCATCATCACAGTATGAACTCCACAGGATTGAAAAAGCTTCCAAAGCACAACTTTATTTTGTTTCTGATCCTGCCATATCCTATCTTCATGATGCCATTCAAACATGACTTTCAAATCACCCCAGAGAACTCTATCCAAAATACCTTCTGGCCTTGTTAATCCATACTTATCTTTTACCAGCTTCCATAATGTTTCTAAGTCATCTCTATCAAATTTTCTGAGCATTTGTGCAAAAGTGACAAACCTTTGAGACTGTCCACCAACTCTTATTATTTTCCACCAAGCAGTCTTTCCATGATACCCAGTCTTCCAGTCAATAATAGTCACCTTGGTCTTCAAAGGAACAACATCAACAATTTCTTCATCATGATCACTTGCAAGTTCTGTCAATTGTTGTAGATTAGCTGTTGCTTGATGATCACCTTCTTGATCTTGCTCTGTCTGCTTAATCTCTTGCTCTTGCTCTGCTATTGGCACATCTGGCTTTTGTTTCTAAACAAACTTAGACTCTAACTCTACTCGAGTTCTTTTCAAAACTGTTTGTTTGCTTGTTTTTTATCACAAGTAGAACCCAAGAATGCACATAAAGCACTACAGGATCCAAGCTGGGTAGAGGCTATGCAGGATGAGCTTCTACAATTCAAGCTACAAGAAGTTTGGACTCTGGTAGATTTACCAAATTCAAAGTGTCCCTTTCTGTGACAGTTGTAGCATTCTATCTTTGACTTATCAAACCCCATGTTGTCATTCCCATTAACTTTGAGCTGTTTTCCTATACTCTTCAAGAATCTCTTTGACCTCATTGTCAACATAGCCATCTGCCACTTCAAGTCCATCCCTTCAAGATCATCTGGATGAATCTGTTCCAAGTTCTCATGTACAATTTGTGAACTATTAGATTGACCAGCCAAGAAACCATAGATAATAGCATAACTCAAGTTGTCAAAGTTTGTAGAACTAGCAACATTAACTTGAGTGCCAGCAGTAGTAACTCCATGAGTAGTTTTCACTGCTTCACTAGTACTGCTAGAACTGTTATTGGAGGAGGACACAAAAGCCAAGTTTTGTGAGCTTGAGGATGAGCTAGATGACCCTTTGACTTCAGGTTCATACACTTTAAATTGTTTTAAAGGTCATCCATACTCATTGTGGCTAGATCATCCTTATTTCTCCACACCACAGTATGTGTATGCCACTATGGTGACAAGCTTCTTAGTCTTAAGCTTCTGGATCACAAGCTCTGATACCACACCACAGTATGTGTATACCACTTGGATACTTAAACAGGTGCTAAGCCTAACTTAATGCTGCTTGGTTTCTGCTGCTAAGTTTGAGAGTGCAGGGTACTCTTTTAGAACTTTGAACGATTAAGGGTTTATATCCTTCAATCATTCACACAAGTGTTTTTATCCGATCAAAACCTCTCTCAAACTAGACCCTAACTTGTTTTTATTGTTTAATTTCAAAATCCAGCAAAACCCTACACGATTTTTGAAAATTACACAATGTCGACTTTCTCTTTTGTTGATCCCAGTTATGCACTTGATCGAATCCCTTTTCTTGTAAAGGTCTAGTTATCTTGAATAAATTGAACACAACTAAGTATAGAAACTGTCTTTGTGTTTATCCAATACAATGCGGAATCTTGTACTTGATCTTAAGAAGAACTTTGTAACAATGTAACAGTAAACAAAGAACACAATTATATAAAAAAAATGATTCAATATTATTGACTATAATACGAATACTCAACAGTATTAGGGTTTTACAACCTTGAAGCTATAACTCTATGACTCAATGAATACATGTGAATCTCTATGCCCTAGGACTTCCTTTTATAGACTAAGGAGTCCTAGTCAGCTTACAATAACTTTATATGCAAGATAAATCTTTTTTATATTTATCTAAACGTGTTACACGGTATTACAATACTTATCTTACACATAAATCGACTTAATACATTAGCAGCACTAATTAATACTCCAGCAACACTAAACTTTAACTCTGGCAGCATTAATACTTCAGCAGTAGTAAGTTATTAGTAGTAGCTCTAACTTTTCTTCTAGCAGCACTAACATACTTAGTGTATTTCTTTGAAGTTCAGCAACATATTTTTTTATTTATTATTTTTTATTTATTATTTTTTTATTATTATTTTTTATTGCAAAAGGTAACAGACTTAGAGTATTTTTATTTAAGTACCTGAGCAGTTTTAATCATGTGAGCTGTCTTAACCATCTTGAGCAGCATTAACACCTTGGAAGCTTTAATACCCAACAATCCTCCCCTAAACTTGATATTTTCTTCTAAAATCATCAAATTTCCTTCAAAGTGTAAACCATCACCAGGAGGATGCTTCCAAACATCTTACTACTTCTTCTCTTTTAGAGTAAGTATTCTCTCCATCTTCTTGAGCAGCTTATAGACCGTTTCATCAAAAACATCAATCTGAAGCTTGAGTGTTCCATTTAGCATCTGATGGAATGTAGCCTTACTTAAAGGATAATCTTTCTCAACTAACATGTAGATTTGAAGTCCTCTCATCATCACAGTATGAACTCCACAGGATTGAAAAAGCTTCCAAAGCATAACTTTATTTTGTTTCTGATCCTGCCATACCCTATCTTCATGATGCCATTCAAACATGACTTTCAAATCACCCATAGAACTCTATCCAAAATGTGTTCTGGCCTTGTTAATCCATACTTATCTTTTACTAGCTTCCATAATGTTTCTAAGTCATCTCTATCAAATTTTCTGAGCATTTGTGCCAAAGTGACAAACCTTTGAGATTGTCCACCAACTCTCATTATTTCCCACCAAGCAGTCTTTCCTTGATACCCAATCTTCCAGTCAATGATAGGCACCTTGGTCTTCAAAGGAACAACATCAACAATTTTTTCATCATGATCACTTGCAAGTTTTGTCAATTGTTGTAGATTAGCTGTTGCTTGATGATCACCTTTTTGCTCTTTCTCTGTCTGCTTAATCTCTTGCTCTTGCTCTGCTATTGGCACATCTGCCTTTTGTTTCTTTACAACATCAGACTCTAACTCTACTCCAGTTCTTTTCAATGAACTACCCACCACCTCTGTATCCATAGCAATGAATGTATTTACCCTTTTGAATACCTTGTCAGACTGATCTTTTATCTTCTCAAAACTAAGATTCTTCAACTAACTATGCTTCCAATTATCCATGTCTCTAAGATATGTACTCATTACTTTCCTTTGTTCAGCTTTGGTGGGTGGTTTATTCCTTTTGGCTTCAGCTTTCTTTCTTAGAAAATGTTTTCTTCTTTCTTCCAAGAGCTCTATAAATAACTTAGCCTTTTCTTCCATTGATAGCTCTTCTTGCTCTTCTTGTAACATTTTCTGAGCTAATAAACCATCTACCTCAATCTTGGCTTGAATATCATCCCATTCATCCCATTGTTGAATAAGACTCAGACTGGTTTCTTCTTCCTTTTGAGCTCTTTCTACTAAGATTCTTTGATGTTCAGCATCATACTCTTCTTGTTGCTTTTTAGCTATTTCTTCATCTAAGAGCATATGCTTTGACTTTGAAAGAGATTTCACCACAGGCTCTTCAATCATAATAGCTTTACCTTTGCCCTGTTGTGGTGGTTATGATTGTTTTGTAGTTGTTGTTGTTGTTGAAGATGGTTCTTTAATGATAACCCCTTTGACTGGTGATTTTGACTTCTTTAAATCTATCATAGCTTGACCCAAAATGGTTTCATCATCCATAAAAGTTGTTTCAGCAACACTAGCAGTTGTTTCTTGAGCAGCAGCACTAACTTTTGGTACAGCAGTACTAACTTGTTGCCCAACAACAGTAATTTTAGAACTGGCAGCACTAACTGATACATTAGCAACATTAACATCAGCAGTATCAACCATCAACTTAGCCACTTCAATCACCTTCTCTACAACTAACCCAGCAGTTTTATCAGACTTAGGAGCATCCTCCCTTGAAACCATGCTTTCATTATTCCCCCCCGTTTGGGAGCATCCTCATTTGTAGCCATGTTGAGAACATCATCAGAGTCAGAGGACTCTACCCTAGCAGCTGTACCCACTTTGAATAACCTCTTCAACTTGTGAGTTTTTGCCTTTCTTTGCCCTTCAAGTTGCTTGACCTTCTTTCTCAACTTTGTAATAGTGATTTGTTGAGAAGAAGTGATCTTCTTCAAGGAAGAAATTTCTTTTTGCTGAGTGGTGGTGAGTTCCTTTAGATCAAAGACATCTTTATGAAGTGTGGTACACATAGCTATCATTTCATTGGTTAGTTGCATACTACCCTCAGCACTTCCGAGTGTGTTACCTCTCCCGAGTGGTGCATCACTGGAAATGTTAGACTCAGCCTCAAACCTAGTTTGAGCTTCTGAGCCCCCATGGTTTCTTGGCGCTTGGGTTTCCATCACCTGAGTCAGTTCCATGGGAACTTGACCCATTAGATGTTGCCTTGGATTGGGTCTTAGCTATGTTACTACGGTCCTGCTCTTCATCTAAGCCAATAGCACTAGTAGCAGCCCTTTCCAAACTACCTTCCAACTCCTTATTGGTAGCCTCATCTGCATCCATACAAGCACTAGCCTGAGGAAGCTGAGTGCCCTTTTTTTGTGTGTGCCTACGGGTATAGGTCTTTTGTAGTTGAGATATGGATGGTAAAACAGTGGGTGTGTGATGGGTCTCAGTTGGGATTACTGAACCTTTACCCTGATTTAAAGATTGTTCCAACATTGTTGTAAACAATGGTGTTAAAACCCCTGAAAAGTCTTTTCCTTCCCTCTTCATATTAGCAAAAATCTTTTTAGAATGAGAGAGTGGAAGATAAGTTTTTGAATGAATTTTCTTTGTAGAAATTTTTTTGTCCATAAGTAATTGTAAAAACCTTGGATATAAGTAAAATTTGCTTGCAGATTTATCCAAGTTCTTAACCATACCACCAAAAATCATTTTTGAAAAATTATACTTTTGGTTTGTAGCCAAGTAAACTATGGCAGTAGCCACATTGCTGCTAAACTCATTCCAGCCAGTTGTCTTTGGACTAAGACACTGTAAGATGGTATGAATCAAGAATTTCCACTGAGGGGAGAAGGATCCTTTTGAAAATTTTAAAGAATCATTTTTCCTTACATACCCCATTAGTGAAAGGTTTTCAAAAAGTATAGAGTTTGAGAAACACTCAATTCCCTCAGTATCTACTAGGTGAAGAACTCTCCTAACAGATGCCTCAGTAATGAGTATTTCCTGCCCATCTACAAGGGCATGAATCTGTTCTTCCCCATTAATAGTTTTGACCTTTGTAGTAGAGCAAAACTATTTAATGTAGGAAATATATATAGTAGGGTTTACTTTTAATGCAAATATAATATGACTTGCATTTAAAAAATCAATGATTTTAGTAAACCCTTCTGACTCTTTGGGTTTTTGCAAAAATGCAACCATGTTGAGTTGGTCAGCAAAAGAGAAAGTCGACATTGTGTAATTTTGAAAAATCGTGTAGGGTTTTGCTGGATTTTGCAATTAAACAATAAAAACAAGTTAGGGTTTAGTTTGAGAGAGATTTTCATCGAATAAAAACACTTGTGTGAATGATTGAAGTATATAAACCCTTAATCGTTCAAAGTTCTAAAACAGTACCCTGCACTCTCAAACTTAGCAGCAGAAACCTAGCATAAAGATCATATAGCGCCACAATATATATATATATACGAACCTATAAGGAACACTTATCTCTTTCTCAGTGCTTTCTTTAGGCTCCTGGCTGCTCGTTGGTAGAGCACAACCCATATGATATTGAGCTTGAGCATTCGGGCTTCTTCTTCTTCTTCTTTTTTTATTTATTTATTTATTTATTTTTTTTTTTATTTATTTTTTATTTTTTTTTTTTTTTTTAAGAAATGCTTCTTTCTAATTCTAAGGTGGCAGGGCAGCTAGTTTGAGTGGGCAGTTAGGCTTAGCAGCACTAACTTATGCTCAGTAGCAGTAACTCAGCTTCCACTCCAAACAACTTAATTATCAGCACTCCAACATTTGTTTTTGCTTATCCTGCAAAAGATTAGTCCAAAAACACAAAACCACAAGCAATAACACAATGCACAATAATCATATCATCAATTATACTTAGCAATCTTAAGTATAACTAGTAACATTAACACAACAGTTCTAAGTATAACTAGCAACACTAAGTATACATAGCAACAGAAACAATTTATTGACTTAAATAACAGTAGTAATCCTTACAAAACTTTACAAAAACACAAAGAGATAAGAGATTTTAAAGATTTAACATTCCAATACTGGCAATCAAAAATTGAAATCTACCCACATCAAAAGCTTTTGTGAGCAAATCTGCAACATTATTGTCAGTATGAATTTTAACTATTTGAATTAACTTCTTTTCATAAGAATCTCTTATAAAATGATGTCTTATCTCTATATGCTTTGTTTTTGAGTGATAAACAGGATTTCTAATTATGCACATAGTACTGCTATTATCAATAAATATTTTGGTATGCATAAAATTCTTCCCATAATCTAGCAATTTATTCTGAATCCAGAGCACTTGTCCATATCAACTTGAAGCAGCCACATACTAAGCTTCTATTGTGGAATTAGCAACCACAGTTTGCTTCTTGCACTGCCATGAAATCAACCTACATCCTAGAAATTGACAACCTCCTGTTGTGGATTTCCTATCCAAGCTTGCTCCAGCATAATCACTATCAGTGTATGCTACCAAATCAAAAGGTGAATCTTTTGGATACCAAAGGCCCAATTTAGGTTGACATTTCAAGTATCTAAAAATTCTTTTCACCGCATTAAGATGTGAAACTTTTGGTGTAACTTGGTATCTTGCATATGCACACACTGCAAACATAATATCAGGTCTTGAAGCTATAAGATACATCAATGAACCAATCATTGATCTATATAAGTGTTCATCAACTTATTCACCATCTTCATCCTTGAGCAACGGTTTGGAAGTTTCCATTGTTTTCTTTGTAGGCTTCACATCAGTAAACCCAAACTTCTTCAAAATATCAGCCACATACTTATCTTGACTGATAAATATGCCATCCTCCTTTTGCTTGACTTGTAACCCTAAGAAGAATGTGAGTTCTCCCATAGAACTCATTTGAAACCTTTCATGCATCAATGTCTCAAACTCAATGCATAACACCTTGTTTGTGGATCCAAAGATAATATCATCAATATAAACTTGAACTAACAGAATATCATCTTTTTGTCTTCTGATAAACATGGTCTTGTCAATCTTCCCTCTACAAAAACCATTGTCCAACAGGTATGTTGACAATGTATCATACCAAGCTCTGGGAGCTTGATTTAAACCATAAAGTGCTTTTTCCACCTTTTATACCTTATCATAAAAGTCAGGATCTTCAAATCCAGGCGGTTGAGAGACATAAACTTCTTCTTCAATTGTCCCATAAAGAAAAACACTTTTCACATCCATCTGATACACCACAAAATCTTTGTATGAAGCATAAGCCAAGAACAACCTTATAGCTTCAATTCTTGCAACTGGGCAAAGACTTCATTATACTCAATCCCTTCTTCTTGAGTGTATCCTTGAGCTACTAATCTTGCCTTGTTTCTTATCACAATACCTCTTTCATCCTTTTTGCATCTGAAAACCCATTTAGTACCAATAGCTCTCTTCCCATTTGGTAAATCTACTAGAGTCCAAACTTCTTGTAACTTGAATTGTAGAAGCTCATCATGCATAGCTTCCACCCAGCTTGGATCCTGTAATGCTTTATGTGCATTCTTGGGTTCTACTTGTGATAGAAAACAAGCAAACAAATAGTTTTGAAGGTCTTTATGACTGTTTCTTTGATGAAGAGATCTAGCAAAGAAACCTTATTCCTTCAAATCTTTTGTCATTCTTCTTGTTTGAACAACTGACTTCACATCTCCAATGATTTGTTCTTGAGGACGATGCTTATGAATTCTGGTAGTTGGAATAGGACAGATAGGGATAGTATCATCCATGTTGTTTATGTTAGCCTCTGCACCACCAACTTCTTCATCATTAGTACCAACATAGATATTTTACAAAGGGGGCATGTTTGGATCAACTGGATATTCATCTTCATCAACAACAATGCCTTCTCTGTCAACAGTTTAACAGTTTTATCATTGTTAATGCTGTTAGTGCTATTACCATCATTAGCAGCATTAACATCATTAGAACTGCTAACATTATCATCCTGCACTTGTTCCTCAGTTTTGTTTCTTGGAGATTCATCATTCTGCGTCACTCCTTCACTTGAGATTTAACACCATCTTCTTTATCATCTTTTGGATCTTCATTTTGATCATCTTTTTGTGAATTCTTTGGATCCTGGGTTGAGATAAGTGGATCAGCAGTCCATATAGGTAACAAAATGTACTTTTGTGCAGATTCTGTCTCCTTTCTAACTTGTGTACCTGCATCAGTATTAGCTTTTGTACCTACAAACTCATTAGAATGTGTACCTACAGCAACTGCCTCATAATTCATTATTTTGGTTAGGGCATCAATATCAAACAGCCAGTCTGATCCACTACCTACAACATTAGGTGTACTCCCACTAAAATTAATGTGCAAGTTCTCTTCCACTTTCCTGGTTCTACTATTGAACACTCTAAAGGATTTGCTATTCAGAGAGTATCCAACAAAGAAACCTTCATCAGCCTTGCCATCAAACTTGCCTAAGTGATCTATGGTATTGAGGATAGTAACAGGACACCCAAATGGCCTTAAAAAGCTTAACATTGGTGTTCTACCATGTAAAAGTTCATAAGGGGTCTTGCTATGAGGCTTAACTACTAAACTTCTATTTTGCATATAGCAAGCAGTATTAACTGCTTCTGCCCAAAAGGTAGTAGGTAAACTTAGAATCAGCTAACATTATTCTAGCAGCCTCAATTAGTGTCCTATTTCTCCTCTCAGCAACACCATTCTGTTGAGGAGTCCTAACTACACTATACTGTCTCATAATACCCTTCATCTCACAAAAATGATTCATATCCCTATTCTTGAATTCAGTTCCATTGTCACATCTTATCACCTTAACCTTATGATTAACTAGGTTTTCTATCCTGGTTATGAAAGTCTTAAGAATGCCACTGGTTTCATCCTCAGTTGCTAAAAAGAAAACCCAAGTAAACCTGCTAAAATCATCTGTGACAACTAGGCAATACACCTTTTTCATTAAACTTTTCACAAATGTTGGTCCAAATAAATCCATGTGCAACATATGTAAAGGCTGATTTATTGAGTTCACTGCCTTGGTCTTACAAGAAGCTCTGTGTTGCTTTCCCTTCTAACAAGCAACACAGGTTTCATTACTTTCAAAAACTTTAGAAGGTAAACCTGTTGATCCCAGTTGAGCTATTGATCTTGTTAATTATCTTAGATGTTAATCTAAAACAATAGGTATAGAAACTGTTCTTGAACAAACTATTAAATACTATGCGGAATCTAGTATTTAATCTTAAGAAGAATTATTAATCGAACACAATCGAATTCTATCAACAAACATTTCAATATATTAATACGGTTACTCAAAAGTAACAGGGTTACAAAAACCTTGAAGTGATTCGACTTAGCAATAATACGTATGCTAAACTCTAACCCTAGATCCTCCTTTTATAGACTAAGGAGTCCTAGTCGGTTACAATAACTTTCTGTACAAGAATAATCTTTTCGTATCTATTCTATAATTATCCAAACATACTATACATAGTTATCTAATAAGCAGCAAAATCCTAACTCTAGCAGTAGAATCTTCGATGCCTAGCAGTAGTATCCACTTAGCTTATTTTCTTGATCTCATCGAATACTCCAGCAGTAGAATAAATACACCAGCAGTAGAATGATTTAACCTAGCAGCAAAATCATACTTAGTGTATTTTCCATTTAGATACAAGAGCAGTATTATCCAACCTTTAGCAGCAGCATCTCAAAACCCAACAATCCTCCCCTAACCTTGATATTTTACTCCAAAATCATCAAGTTTCCTTTAAGCATAGACAAACACCAGGAGGATGCTTCCAAACACATTCAATTCTTCAAGTAATACTCCTGAAATTTTCTGATTTGCTTGACAGTTGGAGGTTTGAGCATCTTTTTCTTCTGTCTCTCAGCAAGAAACCATTTCCTTCTTTTAGCAGTGAATTCCTTTAACCATTTATTTATTCCTTCTTCAGTGAAGGTTTCTTGTATTTCCTCCTTGACTTGCTTCAACAATTCCACATCAGCTTCACATCTTATTCTCTCCTCATCCCAAGCATCCAACACAGCTTTTGTTTTTGCCTCATCCTCAGCATGCTTCTTTTGTCTTTCAAGCTCTGCAAGATTTTCTTCCTCATACTGATCAGCCAACTTCTTTGCAGCTTCTTTATCATACCTTTCTTGAAGATCTTTTGGCCAGTACTCAAAAGGAACATCTTCAGGATAAGGTTCAGGCTCATCAACCATCTTACCTTTTCCTTTTCCAGTATATGTATGAGATTGAGTAGGCTTTTTGGATGGGATGGGTTCTCTAATTGAGACACCTTTAACTGGAACTCTTGGAGGTGGAGGTGTAGCAGCAGGTTGTGGTTGTGGTTGTTGTTCAGGTGTTGGCTTTGGTTTAGGTGATTTTGTTTTAGATGGTTGTGATTGTTTCAACTGGATTATTGCTTCTGTTAAGCTTATCTCATCATCCAATTCAGCAGTAGTTTCTTTAACACTAGCAGCAGAATGCTCTGATATAGCAGCAAAATCAACTTTAGCTATCTTTTCAACACTTTCACCAGCAGTAGAAACTTGCTCTGTCTCAGCAGCAGCTTCATTTTCACTAGCAATAGAAAGAGTTATACTACCAGCTTTATGAATTTCCTCAGCAGTAAACTCAATATGATCATCCTTTCCACTCTCACCAGCAACAGATTCAAGAACCACTTCATTACCTGATTTGTCTTTAACCACAAACTCATCTGCATTATTACCAGAATCCATATCCACATCAGCAATTCCTTCATCATGAACAACACTATCAACATTTGGTTCAACCTCCCCTGAAGTCTTTGTCTCTTTCCTCCCCTGTTTGGGAGCATCCTCCCCCAAACTTATGTCTTCAGAAGAGCTGATCCTTTGTGCTTGTCCAACCTTCTTCAATCTTTCAAATACCCTGGTTCTTGACCTCTGTTGACCTTCCAAATGCCTGATCCTTAGCTTCAAACCTTTGACTTCATGTTGTAGGTCAAGAACCTGAAACAAGTTTCATACTATCCTCACCACTTCGGCCTGTGTTACCTGGCCCGAGAGGTGGATCACTGGATTTGTCATTGTGTACATTTTGTGATGCCAACAATTCATCAGTTTCATTTCTAGCCTCATCACTTCGACCTGTGTGACCTGGTCCGAGAGGTGAATCATAGGCATTGTCATCTTGTACATTATAGTCCATCAAATCATTAGTTTCTTCTCTACCCTCATCACTTCGGGATGTGTTACCTTCCCTGAGAGGTGAATCAATGGGTCCAAACTCAGTATCAAACCTGGTTTGATCACCTGAGCCCCCCATGTTTGCCATTTGGTTGGGGTTACCATCCTCTGTTTCTGGTTCATGAGAACCTTCCACAGTAGATGTTGCCATGGTTGAGGTCTTACTTATGTTAACACTTTCCTGCCCAGCTACTAAGCCAGAAGCAGTAGTATTAGCCTCTTCCATCATGTCACCTACATCACATGTGACAGCCTCATCTGCATCCATCCTAACACTGGCCTGAGGTTGCTCAGTGTTCTTATTTAGTGAATTCCTAGGGGATTAGGTCTTTTGAGGTTGTTCAGATGATTGTTCAGAGGTGGGTGTGGGATGGGTAGCTGTTGTGATTTTAGCACCTTCACCCTGAGTGGCAGCCAATTGCAACATATGTGGGAACAATAGAGTAACATTCCCAGAGAAACCTTGACCATTCTTTTTCAAATAAGAAAATAATTTCTTTTTAAGCACAGGGTAGTCAAATGTATTTTTATGTACCTTAGGTTCTGAAAATTGATTATTCAAAATTAGTTGCAAAAACCTTGGGTAAATGTAATATTGTCCAGAAACATTCTTTTTCAGACCATCCATTATCATAGCCGAAAAATTAAATGGTTGTCCTTTGGCCAGACAAATCAAAGCAGATGCTTGAGTTGTACTGAATTCATTCCAACCAGTAGTTTTAGGACTCAGACAATGGAGAATGGTATGAAGTAAAAATTTCAATTGTGGACAGAGAAGACCTTTGTAAAACTTTAAAGCATTTTTTTTCTTCTCATATCCCACGGTTTCAAGTTCTTGAAAAATGATAGAATTTTCAAGGCAAGTTATTTTTTCATCATCTGAAAAGTGGAGAGCTTCTCTTACAGATGATTTAAAGATCACTATCCTTTGGCCATCTACCACAGCCTTCAAATATTCTTCCCCATTTCTAGTTTTGATCTTAACAGTAGAACAGAACTGTTTCATGTGGGAAATGTATATAGTTGTATTTGCTGTTAATGCATACCTTATGTGAGTAGCATTAAGAAAGTCTATTGCTTCAGCAAAACCATCAGCTTCTTGGGTCCTTTCAAGAAATGCAACCTGATTGTGGTTATCGGAGAATGTTCTTGCCGTCATAGTGAAATTAGGGTTTTGATTTTGGGGGTTTTGGAATTAGATGATAAAAAGTATGTTAGGGTTTGAATGAGAGTGAATTTTGGGCGCACAAAGTCAATTATGAGATTCAATTAGGTTTTTATACCGTTTGGATCTAATTAGGGTTTTATTGGCGCCAAATTTACAAAACCGACCCTACACTTTCAAACCAAGCAGCAGAATCCCAAAAGTTTCCAAGCGAGCAGCAGAACCCTAGCAGTAGGAAGTTTTGCCTAGCAGCAGAAACTTTGTAGCTAGCAGTAGAATGTCTGCTGATCTTTCCAAACACCTTTTTCTCATCCAATAAGCAATCCCCTTTGACTTATCCTGCAAGAGATTAGTCCAAAACCACAAAAAACACAGGAAAGAATATACAACAATAATCACAATCCATAGTTATACTTAGCAGTTGAATTAACAACTAGCAGCAGGCTAAATATAACTAACAGCAGAACCAACCATACATTATAGCAAGCAGTAGAAACAACATATTTGATTAATAACAGTACAAACCCTTACAAAACATTACAAAAACAAAAAGAGATAAGAATTTTCAAAGATTGATCATTCCAATACTAGCAATTAAAAATTGAAATCTACCCACATCAAAACCTTTTGTGAGCAAATCTGCAACATTATTGTCAGTATGGATTTTAACAATTTGAATTAATTCCTTTTCAAAAGAATCTCTTATAAAGTGATGTCTTATCTCAATATGTTTTGTTTTTGAATGAAAAACAGGATTTTTAATAATACACATTGTACTGTTATTATCAATGTAAATTTTGGTGGTCATAAAGTTGTACCCATAATCCAGCAATTGATTCTGAATCCAGAGCACTTGTCCACAACAACTTAAAGCAGCCACATACTCAGCTTCAGTTGTTGAATTAGCCACCACAGTCTGTTTCTTGCATTGCCAAGAGATCAACCTATGTCCAAGAAATTGGAAACCTCCACTAGTTGATTTTCTGTCCAAACTTGCTCCAGCATAATCACTATCTGAGTATGCCGCCAGATCAAAAGGTGAATCTTTAGGATACCAAAGGCCCAACCTAGGTTGACTTCTTAAGTACCTAAAAATCCTCTTCACAACATTCAAGTGAGATACTTTAGGGGTCACTTGAAATCTAGCACAAGCACACACATCAAACATAATGTCTGGCCTTGAAGCAGTTAGATACATCAAAGATCCAATCATGGATCTGTACAAATGCACATCAACCTCTTCCCCATCTTCATCCTTGATCAGAGGCTTGTTGGACTCCATGGTTGTCTTTGCTGGTTTTACATCAGAGAAGCCAAATTTCTTCAAAATATCAGCCACATACTTGTCTTGGCTGATGAAAATCCCATTTGCTTTTTGCTTAACTTGAAGCCCCAGAAAGAAAGTGAGTTCCCCCATAGAACTCATCTGAAATCTACTATGCATGAGCTTCTCAAATTCCTCACATAACACCTTGTTTGTAGACCCAAAAATGATATCATCCACATATATTTGTACTAATAAGATATCCTTTTTGTCTTTCTTGATGAACAAAGTCTTGTCAATGGTTCCCCTGCTAAAACCATTGGTTAACAAATACTTTGATAAGGTGTCATACCAAGCTCTAGGAGCTTGATGTAAGCCATACAATGCTTTCTTCACCTTGTAAACCCTATCAGGATAATTAGGGTCTTCAAAACCAGGTGGTTGGGTAACATATACTTCCTCATCAATTGTCCCATATAAGAAAGTACTCTTCACATCCATTTGATACACAGTGAAGTTCTTGAATGAAGAAAATGCCAAGAATAGTCTGATAGCCTCTACTCTTGCTACTGGTGCAAATACTTCATCATAATCAATTCCCTCTTCCTGAGTGTATCCTTGAGCCACCAATTGTAACACCCCCAATTTCGTGATACGCAGCGGAATTCAAACTGGGTGTTACTCGATGGCACAACAGTCATAATAATAGAAAACGAACTCTAATGGAGTCGTTTTAAAAGATTTATCATTCGAATTATATATCAGAGTTTACAAAATGATGTCCCTGTAGTTTTACGGTTTACAAATTACATTAAAAGAGTTTTCGAATGATAATAAAATTTATAGCCTTCTTGAGTATCCGTGCTCCTCTGTGCCAGCCTCGTTCATTATGGACCTGAGATAAACATGCTAAAGTGTCAACACAAAGGTTGGTGAGTTCATAGAGTTTGTAGGAAATAATGTGAAAACCTTATACAAATCATCGATACTAGTATAAATAAATACTAAATGAAGGTTTCTAGGAGTCCAAGTGTATGACTATTGTACTAAATACAATATCACATGTAGGTATTGTTTCTGTTACTCTTAATTGGACCAAGTCCTGTTTGAATACGTTGTTGGACCAAGTCCTGTTTGAATTGTACGGCTCCCCAAGTAATTGATACTTGGGTTCGCAATGAGTTCTGTACGGCTGCCCATGCATATGGCTACATGGCCCCGTAATGAGTTCTGTACGGCTGCCCATGCATATGGCTACATGGCCCCGCAATGAGTTCTGTACGGCTGCCCATGCATATGGCTACATGGCCCCGTAATGAGTTCTATATATGGGTTACGTTGTTATACACCCAAAGCGTTGAACATTGTTTTGTTTGCCCTACCTGGGTCAATACAAAGGATGGTGCATTTGTTTGCTCTAACTGAGTCAACTTAGTGGTTAAACTAGTCCCAATAGATTTAATCATAGTATTCGTGTTCACTACGCATAGTGCTTAATGGTCTATGATAAAGAAACTCTAAGTATGGCAATCACTGTTACATAGTGTGAATAAACATTCAGTTCAGATAAACATATAGTTGCAAATAATTGTGATTGAAATTAAAAGTAGTTGAGCATGTATCTCACCCAAAGAGTTTATAAAACGATTAATTAGTGGAAAGTGGGGCTAAGAACTCACAGTAATATGTAAAAGTTAAGATTACTTGTGAAAGTAAAAGCAAGTAGTTGAGCATGTATCTCCCCCAAAGAGTTTAAAACAAGTATTAAAAGAGTAGGGTCTATGACTCACCTCAGAGTAAATGATGTTAAGGATATAATGAAATCGCTGGATAAGCCAGGAGAATCTCTACGAGCAACCTAGAAATATGATATCATGTCTTAGGTTCTAAAACAACGAAGTGAATATTTAAACATGCCATATATAGTTATATATCTCGTACTACTGTTCAGGCCATCATAATCCAGAGGTCATGCAGTAAACGTTCGAGGAGCTAGGACACTTTAATTCGTAAATCCTGCAACTCGTCGATACGTTCACCCCAATGAAACCCCTCACATGAAGCTCCCTACTAACATAGTATTTATATGTGAAACATATATTTTGCTTACTTGATTATATGACATATTAAGAGTTTATAAATACAATAAATAAACTAACAAAGTTTATAAGTATTTAAATAATTTTGAGTCTTATAATTACTTACCTTTATTTAGAATGCTTGAGTATTATAGAAAAAGGGAATATAAGCGGAGCTTCGACGTGAAATTTGTAATCTTCGTAAACCCGTGGCTACTTGAAGATTATAACAACGCTTTCTTGAAAACCCGAAGCTATTTGAAGATAATAACAAAGTCTTTTTGGAGACTTGAAGTTATTTGAAGATTATAACGACTCTTTCTTGAAAACTCGGAGAAAACAAGATCAAATGCTAGCTTTTCTCAAGAACACATGAACTTTCTTACAAAATATAAGAGAAGTGACTTTGGTTTGAGGACTTTAAGGTTATAAGAAGGTGTGGTGCAAGTTTTTCTATGTGTTTAGCTTGGTATTTATAGGCTAGAAAATCTAGTTAACTATATATCAGGTTAAAAACTAACCATGGTTAAGTTTATACTTGTAAACATCTAAAGAATGAATGGTCAAGATCAAGCCACCATACATGATGACTCCTCAAAAATGCCACATATGGCTAAAATGAGGAGGTTAAGAGTTTTGAGTTTTTATCTTGCCTTTACGGAGTGAGTTTTGGTCCCGTTAATCGCTAACTTTAAGTATTTAAATCACGAAACGTAAAACCGGGTATCGTAAAAATACGAAACTTGTAGGAATGATTTAACTTATCATTATACTCCATAATAAAATATAAAATGAGTGGTAAGTTCCATCGGGTTGCTTAAACGCTGATAACGCTGGAAACGCGGGTCTAAAACGCGTAATACGTAAAAGGTACGAAAGTTGCGTAAAACTGAGAAAAGTAAAATGTAACTTTTCTAATATGATTATAATGAATTTAATAGACTTAAAATGTCTAGGCTAGGCTTAGTCTAGTGTCGGTTGGTGTTAAACGTTCTTTAGACCTAAAACCGTAAGTGTTAAAAATCAAGGAATGATTTATATAATCAAGGAATGATTTTATGGTCAAAGGAAGAGGAAAAATATGTTGAATTTTCCAAAAATGTGAAAGCTTCTAAACGTCTTAGAAAATATGGTGCATGTATAGGCTAAGGTTGCGGATAAGTAAAAGTGCTTAAAACACAAGTTTAGTTCTGTAAGACACAAGGTCTATTTGGTAACATTTTGACTTAATATCAAAAATTCCCTAATTGATTGTGAGTGTACTAAGAATTAATCTGATGCGAGGAAAAATGTCGCAGTTAGTTTTCGTTAAGCGCAGGATATTTAAACGACGTTTAAACCAAACGTATAGTTTCTTATTAACTTTTACGAAAATGATCCGATGAGCGTCAAACTTTCACTTTATCATGGAAATAATTTAACTTACGAGAATATGAAATAAAAATTTCGGGAATGAATAGTGCAAGTGAATAGTAAAAATGAATAGTGAAATGAATAGTAAAATTTCGGGAAATAGGAATTAACCTGAAAATGCGAATTGTTACAGTCTCCACCCCTTAAGAGAGCTCCGTCCCGGAGATCAATCTGTGTTAAGAGTAGAAGCATTGTTGGTAAAAAGATGTGGGTATTTCTAACGTATCTGGTCCTCTTGGTTACTGATTATATCCTCATAAGGTTCTTCCTCATTGTCATAATCAAGTGTTTCAAGATAGGCATCATTGAGTTCGAGAAGAAATGGTATGTGAGCGGGCATAGCGGGAATGTGATGGGGTGATGGAGGTACATACATGATGTCTAATAAGGATATAAGTGAAAAGTTTGTTTTTCATAAAACATACAAGTGGCTGCTCCGAACATAACATGATCCCTCCCTAATTAGACATAGGTAGCTATGCTATGTATAATTAAGGACCGATAATGTGATGTTCGGTTTAGTCAAGTAGTTTTATGATCCTTGGTGTTTAAAGTAGTTGGTGAGTACATGGTTTGAGAATAGGGGAGACGATTGTGAAACTCACAATGTCTGGGAGTAAATGAGACCGCTGTTTTATTTACAGTGTCTATGGATGTAATCGAGACCACTGTATCACTCACAGTGTTTGAGGATGTAACAGAGACCACTGTAGGACTTACAGTGTCTGAGAAATAGGAAAGTCTAATGTAATTAGTTACAATGTCTTGGAGGAAGTTTCGTAATCCTAAAATGCACGAGTAGATACATGATTTGGAAAATATGATTGTGCCGTAAGGCTTTAGAATAGGCATACGTGGATATGTTTAGTTCATCATTTAAATAAAATGATTGAAAGTATATCGAGTGTGTATATATAAATATACTAGTATGTTTATGTAGCATAAAATGTCTAAAAGTCCCATAATCGTCTGGAGGATGGAAGGCACGGAGAGCGAAAGGCTATAAAACATTTTTGTGGAAAAGCAGTTATAGTTTAGGTCTCAATTAGACCCGTTTCTCTATAACTATAACTCTGATACCAATCTGTAACACCCCCAATTTCGTGATACGCAACGGAATTCAAACTGGGTGTTACTCGACGGCACAACATTCATAATAATAGAAAAAGAACTCTAATGGAGTCGTTTTAAAAGATTTATCATTCGAATTATATATCAGAGTTTACAAAATGATGTCCCAGTAGTTTCACGGTTTACAAATTACATTAAAAGAGTTTTCGAATGATAATAAAATTTATAGCCTTCTTGAGTATCCGTGCTCCTCCGTGCCAGCCTCGTTCATTATGGACCTGAGATAAACATGCTAAAGTGTCAACACAAAGGTTGGTGAGTTCATAGAGTTTGTAGGAAATAATGTGAAAACCTTATACAAATCATCGATACTAGTATAAATAAATACTAAATGAAGGTTTCTAGGATTCCAAGTGTATGACTATTGTACTAAATACAATATCACATGTAGGTAGTGTTTCTGTTACTCTTAATTGGATCAAGTCCTGTTTGAATACGTTGTTGGACCAAGTCCTGTTTGAATTGTACGGCTGCCCAAGTAATTGATACTTGGGTCCGCAATGAGTTCTGTACGGCTGCCCATGCATATGGCTACATGGCCCCGTAATGAGTTCTGTACGGCTGCCCATGAATGGCTACATGGCCCCGCAATGAGTTCTGTACGGCTGCCTATGCATATGGCTACATGGCCCCGTAATGAGTTCTGTATATGGGTTACGTTGTTATACACCCAAAGCGTTGAACATTGTTTTGTTTGCCCTACCCGGGTCAATACAAAGGATGGTGCGTTTGTTTGCTCTAACTGAGTCAACTTAGTGGTTACACTAGTCCCAATAGATTTAATCATAGTATTCGTGTTCACTACGCATAGTGCTTAATGGTCTATGATAAAGAAACTCTAAGTATGGCAATCACTGTTACATAGTGTGAATAAACATTCAGTTCAGATAAACATATAGTTGCAAATAATCGTGATTGAAATGAAAAGTAGTTGAGCATGTATCACCCCCAAAGAGTTTGTAAAACAATTAAGTAATGGAAAGTGGGGCTAAGAACTCACAGTAATATGTAAAAGTTAAGAGTACTTGTGAAAGTAAAAGCAAGTAGTTGAGCATGTATCTCCCCCAAAGAGTTTAAAACAAGTATTAAAAGAGTAGGGGCTATGACTCACCTTAGAGTAAATGATGTTAAGGATATAATGAAATCGCTGGATAAGCCGGGAGAATCTCTACGAGCAACCTAGAAATATGATATCGTGTCTTAGGTTCTAAAATAACGAAGTGAATATTTAAACATGCCATATATAGTTTATATATCTCGTACTACTGTTCAGGCCATCATAATCCAGAGGTCATGCAGTAAACGTTCGAGGAGCTAGGACACTTTAATTCGTAAATCCAGCAACTCGTCGATACGTTCACCCAAATGAAATCCCTCACATGAAGCTCCCTACTTACATAGTATATATATTTCAAACATATATTTTGCTTACTTGATTATATGACATATTAAGAGTTTATAAACACAATAAATAAACTAACAAAGTTTATAAGTATTTAAATAATTTTGAGTCTTATAATTACTTACCTTTATTTAGAATGCTTGAGTGTTATAGAAAAAGGGAATATAAGTAGAGCTTCGACGTGAAATTTGTAATATTCGTAAACACGAGGCTACTTGAAGATTATAACAACGACTTCTTGAAAACCTATAGCTATTTGAAGATAATAACAAAGTCTTTATGGAGACTTGAAGTTATTTGAAGATTATAGCGACTCTTTCTTGAAAACACGGAGAAAATAAGATCAAATGCTAGCTTTTCTCATGAACACATGAACTTTCTTACAAAATATAAGAGAAGTGCCTTTGGTTTGAGGACTTTAAGGTTATAAGAAGGTGTGGTGCAACTTTTTCTATGTGTTTAGCTTGGTATTTATAGGCTAGAAAATCTAGTTAACTATATATCGGGTTAAAAACTAACCATGGTTAAGTTTACACTTGTAAACATCTAAAGAATGAATGGTCAAGATCAAGCCACCATACATGATGACTCCTCAAAAATGCCACATATGGCTAAAATGAGGAGGTTAAGAGTTTTGAGTTTTTATCTTGCCTTTACGGAGTGAGTTTTGGTCCCGTTAATCGCTAACTTTAAGTATTTAAATCACGAAACGTAAAACCGGGTATCGTAAAAATACGAAACTTGTAGGAATGATTTAACTTATCATTATACTCCATAATAAAATATAAAATGAGTGGTAAGTTCCATCGGGTTGCTTAAACGCTGATAACGCTGGAAACGCGGGTCTAAAACGCGTAATACGTAAAACGTACGAAAGTTGCGTAAAACTGAGAAAAGTAAAATGTAACTTTTCTAATATGATTATAATGAATTTAATAGACTTAAAATGTCTAGGCTAGGCTTAGTCTAGTGTCGGTTGGTGTTAAACGTTCTTTAGACCTAAAACCGTAAGTGTTAAAAATCAAGGAATGATTTATATAATCAAGGAATGATTTTATGGTCAAAGGAGGAGGGAAAAATATGTTGAATTTTACAAAAATGTGAAATCTTCTAAACATCTTAGAAAATATGGTGCAGGTATAGGCTAAGGTTGCGGATAAGTAAAAGTGCTTAAAACGCAAGTTTAGTTCTGTAAGACACAGGGTCTATTTGGTAACATTTTGACTTAATATCAAAAATTCCCTAATTGATTGTGAGTGTACTAAGAATTAATCTGATGCGAGGAAAATTGTCGCAGTTAGTTTTCGTTATGCGCAGGATGTTTAAACGACGTTTAAACCAAATGTATAGTTTCTTATTAACTTTTGCGAAAATGACCCGATGAGCGTCAAACTTTTACTTTATCATGGAAATAATTTAACTTACGAGAATATGAAATAAAAATTTCAGGAATGAATAGTGCAAGTGAATAGTAAAAATGAATAGTAAAAATTCAGGAAATAGGAATTAACCTGAAAATGCAAATTGTTACACCAATCTTGCTTTGTTTCTGATCACTATTCCTCTTTCATCTCTTTTGCATCTAAACACCCATTTAGTACCAATTGCCCTTTTTCCAGAAGGCAAATCAACCAATGTCCAGACCTCTTGAAGCTTGAACTGCAACAACTCCTCTTGCATAGCTTCTACCAAACTTTCATCTTGCAATGCTTTGTAGGCATTCTTGGGTTCCATTTGTGACAAAAAACAAGCAAACATAGAATTCTGTAAATCCTTCTGGCTATTTCTCTGATGAAGAGTTTGAGCAAATAACCCTTGATCAAACAAATCTCTGAAACCTTTTGTTTTACTCCTTGTTTGAAGAGCAGAATGAACATCACCAATAATTTGCTCCTTTGGATGATCCTTGTGGATTCTGGTGGTTGGAATAGGACTGACTGGAATTTCATTTTTCATGTTGTTTAAATCAGCCTCTGCACCAAACCCATCCAGAACTTCATCATCAGTATCTTGATAAATGTGAACTAAACCAAGTATATCAGGGTCACTTGGATAGTTAACATCATTAGAGGATCTTCCAACTTCATCAGCAGTAGAAACTTGGGGTGTAGCAGTAGAATGAAAAGGCTTAGTAGTAGTTTCTTTTTGCTTAGCAGTAGGATCAAAGTTACTACTGCTATTCTTGTTCTGCACTCCAACACTTTGTGGTTCTTCATTAACCACCTTTTTACCATCAGAAGGTTTATCCCCACCTTCTACATCTTTGTGAACAGCATCATCTTGTGAACTCTTGCCCTCTTTCTCTTTGGGTGTGAAAATTTGATCAAGCTTCCACTTCTCAATTAAGACAAACTCCTTAGCAGATTCATTCTCCTTGGCTTGTGTACCTGCATTGAAATTATCTTGTGTACCTGCAGACTTGTTAGTTGTACCTGCATTCACTGTATATATTGTCTGTTCTAGGGACTCTAAGTAGCACAAATTTATCATCAGGAAACTTATAGTCAGGAGATAAGACAAGACACTCAGTGTGTGTAAAAAGAACAAAATTCTTTTTGTCACACATTTGTGAGACACTAAAAAGATTCAACTTTAGCCAATTTACCAAGTACACTTTTTCAATGTCCAAATTGCCTGTTCTAATAGTACCTTTACCAACTATCTTTCCACCTTTAGGGTCATCACCAAAAGCAACATAGCCACCATCCATGGCTTCAAAATCTTCAAGGTTGCCTTGGTCTCCAGTCATATGTCCAGAGCATCCACTATCATAAATGCATTTATCCTTTAGCTCCACTTGTAGATTGCCCTGCACATAAAGTAAGAGAATTAGTTTCTCTTGGGGACCCAAGCCATCACTGACTTGGATCTGCCTTGTGCATCAACATAATCAAATTTCTTCAAGTCCATTGATGCACTACTATGTCTAAGAACATGATCTAAAACCTTGATTTGTGGTTCCCAGACCCAGCAAGCTGAGGCCTTAACAGCATAAAAGTGATTGCCCACAACAGTATCTATTATTACTTTAGGCTTAGCAGTAGAAACTACTTTTGCCTTAGCAGTAGAAACATCTGTTTTCATTTGATTAGGCCTTTTTGGTGCAGCAGTAGTAATTGTTCTAGTAGCACCATTTCTCAGTAACACTTGCCTAGGAACCATGTTTCTATTAGGATGAGGGTGAGTCTTTTTAGCAAAATTCTTATGGTTCACCCTAGTGTGTTGGTTCCATACAGGTTTTTGGTAGTAGTAGCAATCTTCCTGAAGAAGCTCAAAACTACCACAACTATAACATGCCTTCTTAACCAATTTAAAATCACTACCTAACTTGTGTGAAATTAGGCTGTTCCAATTTCTTTGGTTTCCTCTAGGCCAGTTATTAGTTTTCCTAGGATATTCTCTAGGTTTCTCATCATATTCAGCCATTTTCCTAGATATCCTACTCCCTAACACAGGTTTCACAAACTCAATATTTTTAGCTTTAGTTTCAACTGTTTTAGAAATTTCTCCTTTTTTAGCCTTAGGTGTTGATTCAACCTGTTCATCCTCACTATCTGACTCCCAATTGTAACCACCGGTAAATTTCCACTATATTAATCTAATACTTATCCATTTTCTATGACTAAATTTTTTTAAAAGATTAAATGTTACTAGTTTATCTGATCACAACCACAAACTAATTTGACGTAACTCACATTCCTAATAAAAATACTTTATATTTATTTCAAGTGAACATTCTTCAACTTTTATTTACCACTTTACGTTAATTCGTTAAACTACGATTATTAAACATTTAAACTAAACGTTTGCTATTTATTAAAGTTTTCATGAAACTCTGATTTAATATAGATATGATTTTACACAACTAACTTATAAATGCTAAAGTACAACATTTTATACCTAGAGTACAAGTCTTTAAAGCACAAAACCTTAACTTTTTTTTATTTAAATTTTACAACTCTAAAGTACAATATTTAAAGTCTTTAATGCATTAATTTTAAGATATATTTATTTCTATTATGAATCTTGCGACCAAGTAACCAAATACGGATTTCACCCCAGTTCTATTTTTAAATATTGAATTATTATTACGTTTTTATTAAATTATATTACTTTTAGTAACGATCACAAAAGTTTAATCGTATGACTTTTACTCACGACCAACACAAGATTAGGATGAGTCTATATATTTTATATGAACTATTGCCACTTTGTTATTTTTATTTTTGTTTTACATTATACTCTTTACGTAATACGAATACTCAAACCTATTAGATTTTATTTACGTATACGCTCTCCGTTAAACTTATCACACGTCTAATATAATTAGTTGGAATATATTAATAAACTTTAATATTTTTATAAACACTATATTTTTACGCTACCCGGTTTTAAGTTTCATGACTTAAGGACTTAACATTAGTAATTACCGGGATCAAACTATATCTTAAACTATTAGAATGTGTCTTAAAATAATGCCACATAAACCATTTCTCATGCAAAGTATACTTAATTTACCATGAACATGCAATATAGGAACGTGTATGGTCTTGTTACCATGACATGCAAAACTAAACTAAGTATATAGCGTATATCAATATTAGCCATAGAATACCACAACAACCAAAATAAGAACGTGTAAGTATATTCTCCATAGACTATATATGAACGTGGAAGTAGTATTTTACAATGAGACGTGTACTATTTAATTACAATAGCAAACTAATACCTATTATACACATGTACGTGTATTAGCAACTTTCCATAAGAATTCATTTCGGCTCTTATATAAAACCGAATGGCATGCATCTTTGGTTCTCATCCACTCCTAGCATTCACAACACATTATACTTGTTCTATAATCATTTTACCAAGATCACAGAAGACCAGAAGCTCTCATTTGATCGGGTGCCAAGTTTTTAAGTCAAAGGGATATAAATAGTATTCGGTTTTGGTTCTAGCACGTTTTCTTTGTTTCCTGTCCATTCCAAGCGTTTAATATCACTTAATAAGCATTGTAAGCTTCCCTAAAATCATTCTACATTCTTCATAATGTTTCTTTAATAGCCATGCATGATTTCCATTTTATTTCTCGCTCGTATTTCATTTCAATATACATACATTTGTGTTTTTCATTTCTAGTTTGTTGATTCCTATCATGGTAGGTTAGGGACTCATAATCATCACTATATTACGTGTTCTAATTTCATATAAGTCAATACGAGACCAAAAACTGAGTATTTGTCAAACCAGGTAAAAAGCTACAAAATCTAACTAAGTATATATAGTCACTTAAATGTCTCGACTGACCCTCTAAAAAAGTTTGTTATTTTTGAATCCGTGTACGCGATCCCTCATTTTTATTGTACATCTCAATTCTATGCTTGTTAAACCAAATATTTCATGCTTAAAGTTCCTCCCCATAAGCTCGAATAAGCCCTTAAATATTCTGAATCTAAACACTAGTCGCTATATTTCAAAACCATTTCATAAATTTGACGTGGGCCGTTAGCCCATTAAGGATTTTTTAGCTTATTCTGATAAGCTATCCAAACCAGCCCTTTTTGCAACGTTTTTCTAATCCTAAACTAAGCACAATCGAAAGCCCACATATTGAAAAATCTTAACGGGCCAAGTTTTAATCTTTTAAGGCCCAATTATTCAAAAATAAGCTAATCGAGTAAAAAGCAGTTTTTAAGCAGTTCATTAAGCTTTAATAAACCTACAAAAGTCTCGAAAATCTTTTCCTTTTCTTCTTGTACAAAAAGGACCATTTTTGCAAACACTTTCAAACTCAGGGACCAAACCTGTCAATATCAGAAAATAGGATAAAAACAGTATTTTCAGTAACTTGGGGATATGTATTGTTAAAATAATAACTTTATGGTTTAAAATGACATTTTTGAGAACTTTAGGACCAAATATATATTTTAAGGACTAACGGTGCAAATATTACACTGTTAGGGTTAAAAGTGTAAATTTTGTTTAACTTCAAGGACCAATAGTAACTTTACTATATTTTCATTTTCATTTTACATTCTACATCTTCCATTCATTTCACGTGCATTTCATTTCATTTCGATCAGTAATTATTATATAACATTTATATTTTTATATATAACGATTTTTAACGTTTTACTTAACGTTTTATTTAAACCGTTTGCGAGAAAACGATATTTATGATTTAAATAACATAAGAATAAGATAATATTATATATAATATTATTTTTGAACTTCAACCATTTTAAGCATATAATTCATTCTCATCACTAACCACTTCGTCATCCGATACCATTTCATCCATTATTTGTATTAGGCCAAAACCGTCAAATTCTCAGACTTCCTTATTCATATTCACCTAGGTTCGTGTCGGAGCATTTTATTCGCTATATTTGATTTGTTTTCCATCCAGACTGCTCAGGTGAGTCATAGCCCCTCTTTCTTATTTTGAACTCTTTGGGGGAGATATATGCTAGTTTTATTTACAAATCTTACTCGTTTTACTCGATTGATGAAATATTATTAAAACTTATTACATGCTGAGCACAAGTAAACTTACTGTATGTTATCCTGGTTATTATTGCCTAAGTTAGCTGTTGCCATTAAAAGACCTCCCATCATGGACCATTAATCACTTACGGGTGAGCGCGAATATAATGAATAGATCTATTGGGTGTGACGACCCCTTTGTGTTACAGTAACGTGACCAAATGCATTTTATTTGAGATCAATAAAGAGATTTGGCAATCTCCTACTCGGGGCATAATTACTACATTTAATTATGTAGTGATTTACATCATTAGCTTATAACTATGATGATCCACAGTTAACGTTTTGCGTGTCATGAGACTTAGTGCAATAATTATTACTTACCCATAATTGTATTCGTTGCAATTATTTTCTTAAACTTGAAACTTGTGTTAAACTGATTTGCTTACAAACATTATGGATTCACTTAACTTTTGACTACTGAAATCAACTGTTTTACTTATAAACTCTATGAACTCACCAACCATTGTGTTGACATTTTTAGCATGTTTATCTCAGGTCTATAAGGAGCGAGGATGGTACAGACAGGCATGGATACCGATAGAAGGCTAATTATCATTCGAAACTTATTTAATAAGCTGTAAACCTACTGGGACCTCATTTTGTAAACTCTGATATTTATAAAATTCAAATGATAAATCTTTTAAAATGACTCCATTAGAGATCGTTTTCTATTACTATAACTGTTGTACTGTCGAGTAACACCCAGCTTGAATTCCGCTGCGTATCGCGAAATTGGGGGTGTTACACCAATCTTCAATAATGGGTGCATCAGACAACTTCTCAACCTTAGGTGTTTCTATTTTTGATTAACTTGTTTCACCTACAGGTTTTGCATCTATCTCAGTTATGAAAGACAATTCCTTCCTAGGAGGTGCAAAGGCACTCATAGCAGGAGGTGCAACTTTATTGTACCCTAAGCCACTCCTTTTCTCATTAATTGACTTTCTATAGCCTTATTCACAAGATTTGATGCAAATTTGTTGATCCCAGTTGAGCTAACGATCTTGTTAATTATCCTAGATGTAGATCTAAGACAATAGGTATAGAGACTGTTCTTGAATGATCTATTAAATACTATGCGGAAACTAGTACTTAATCTTAAGAAGAATTAAGAATCGAACACACAATAATTCTCTCAACTATCACCTCAATATATTGAATACGGTTACTCAAAAGTAACAGGGTTACAAAGAACCTTGAAGTGAATACAAAACAATAATACGTATTACGTGTATCTAACCCTAACCCTAGATCCTCCTTTTATAGACTTAAGGAGTCCTAGTCGGTTACAAAGACTTTCTATACAAGATAATATCTATTCGTATCATTACCATAATTATCTAACAAACTATACACGTTTATCTAATAAGCAGCAGAATGATTACTCTAGCAGCAGAATCTTCGTAGGCTAGCAGTAGAATCACACTTAGCTTATTTCTTCAATCTTCTCAGAAATCCAGCAGTAGAATAAATATACTAGCAGCAGAATCATTTAGCCCAGCAGCAGAATGATACTTAGTATATTTTCCTTTAGAACCATGAGCAGTATAATCAAACCTTAAGCAGCAGCATCTTCAAACCCAACAATCCTCCCCTAAACTTGATATTTTCTCCCAAAATATGCAAGTTTCTTCTAAGCACAGATCAACACCAAGAGGATGCTTCCAAACACTTAGCTCTGCTTTGAAGACTTTGACTTAAGCACTTTTTCATACTTCTTCAAAAGTTTATAGGCTTGATCATATGAAAAGAACCCTTTCTGTAACTTTAACATACCAGGTTTTAACATCTGAGTGATAATTGCTGTATCCAAAGGATAATCTTTTTCCACAAGCATGTAAAGCATCACACCTTGACCAACCAGTTCATGTACTCCACAAGATTGATACAAATACCATCTATGAATTTTGGTATTTAACAATTCCTTCCATTCAAGATCACTACCTTGTGGCTCAAACATGTTCTTCAGAAAATAATAGTTTATCCTCTCATATATCACATCTGGTCTTTTATCATCATAGTTTCCCTTATACAGGTTCCAGAGTTGTACCACATCATCTCTATCCATATAATGTAACATCTGAGAAAATCTAACAAATCCATAATATAAGCCATTTGATCTTTTGAATTCCCAATATGCTTCACTTCCATCTCTGACTGTGTGTGAATAAGAGATGATTGGATATTTGATTGTTAAGGGAACTGCATTAGATATCTCAGGTTCCTTTTGTGGTGCTAGAACTGTGAGAGACATTACTCTTGCTCTATCCTCCTCAGTTTTCTCTTCAGTTTCATGCTCATCAACACATGGTTCTTTCTCAACTTTAGAACTGCTCTCTGAATCACTCATCACCACTGGCTTAGTTCTTTTCTTCTTCCTGGCCCTCATTTTCAATCTTCTCCCAGGCCTCTTTACACCAATGGTAGATTCAGTCTTTACCTCTTTCTCCTCATTTTTCTCATCATTCATTACTGCCTTCTTACTATCCACCTTTTCTTTGACACTTTCAGATACTTCCTTAGGCTTTGCAACATTAGATTCTGGATTCATATAAGCCTTAGGTGTCTTTTGTCTTGTAAGTTTTGCAATATCAGCATCTGACATGGGTTCAATAGGTCTGTTTATCCTTGCATAAGCCTCAAAATATGCTCTCTCAATAGCTGCATGAGTCGTCCCTTTGAAAGAGCTAGCTTTCCAGTAGGCTTGATACTTCAGATAATTCTTCATATAGTTTTTCTGTTCAGCTCTTGTATGCTTCTTCCTCTTAGAAACCTTTTTTTGACTTTGTTTCTTTCTAAACTCTCCCAACAGATCATCTATAGCACATTGTTGCTCTTTAGGAGTATATCTCTCTCTCTTTCTTCTTTTTGAGTCTTCATAGCTATTTCCCAATCAGCTTGTTCTTGCTTTCTCCTTGCATCTTCTTCTTCTGCATCAAGTTGTGCTTGAACCTGTCTAGCAACTTCTTCATCTGTTTGACTTTGTTGTTCTTGTTGACTTGGTGATTGAAACTTGAACTTCTTCTTGGGTTCTTCAACAAGAATTCCTTTGCCTTTGTCTGTTGATGAAATAGTTGGTTGTGCAGGTTTTGGTATTGGTGCAGGCTCTCTAATAACAACTCCTTTAACTGGTTTTCTTGAAGGTTTTGTGAGTGGTTTTGTTTTAGTTGATTGTGGTTTTGGTTCAGACTGTTTTGTTGGTGTGGAGACTTTATTCTTCAGATTAAGCATAACTTGAGCCAAACTAATAGTATCATCATCTGACTCTTCATCTTCTTGCTCAGCAACAGAATGTTCTACACCAGCAACAAACACAACTTCCTTGGCCAATTTCTCAGCATCAGTAAATCTTGCTCTGGCTCAGCAGCAGAATGAGCAACACTAGAAGTAGGATGCCCTGAGCCAGCAGCAGAATCTTCATCTTGTACACTAGCAACATTTTACAAAACCACTTCATTACCTGACTTATCTTTAACCACAAGCTCCTCAACATGTTCACCACTATCAGCATCCACATCCATATCAACATTTTCATCCAATTTAGTCTCAACCTCCCCTTGACCCTTGTTCTCCTCCCCTGAATCCTGGTCTTCATTCCTCCCCTGTTTGGGAGCATCCTCCCCCAAACCAGGTTTGGAAGTCTTTGATTCTGAAGCCCTTGATCTCTTTAACCCCTCAAGATTTCTAAACCTTTTCTTTAGCTTTCTGATTTCTGCTCCCTGAGTAGATTTGACCATCACCAATTGCTTCTTGAGACCAAGCACTTCCTTTGACAATTTTGTACATCTGACCATCAATTTTTTATAAGTTTCAGACTATCTTCACCACTTCGGTCTGTGTTACCTGACCCGAGAGGTGGATCATCAGATTTGGCATTTTGTACATTTGGGACCGTCAATTCATCAGTATTAGTTTCAAGTCTAGCCTCCTCACTTCGACCTGTGTGACCTGGTCCGAGAGGTGATTTATTGGCATTGTCATTGTGTACCAAGGTATCCATCAATTCATGTGTTTCATTTCTGTCCTCATCACTTCGGGATGTATTACCTTCCCTGAGAGGTGAATCAATGGACTGAAACTTAGTATCAACCCTAGGCTGATCATCTGAGCCCCCTTTTTTAGGCAAATGACTGGGGTTACCATCACTTGCTTCAAGTTCAAAAGAATCCTCAACATTAGTTGTTATCATGTTTGAGGTCTTACTTATGTTCGCACTGTCCTGTCCAGCTACTAAGCTAGGAACAGTAGTGCTAGCCTCTCCCATCATGCTACCTACATCCCCTGTGGCAGCCTCATCTGCTTCCTTACTAACATTGGCCTGAGGGTGCATAATGTCCTCATTTTGTGAAGTCCTAGGGGATTCGGTCTTTTGGGTTGATTCATGGGATTGTTCAGGAGTGGGTGTGTGATGGGAAGCTGTTGGGATTTCAGCTTCTTCACCCTGAGTGGCAGCCAATTGCAAAATATGTTGGGACAAAGGAGTTATTGTACCAGAAAAACCAGTCCCATTTTTCCTCAAATATGTAAACATTTTGCTTATAAGTTCAGGACTGCCATGGGTCCCTTGATGTTCCAAAGGTTCTTTTAATAGTTTATTGATGATTAGTTTCAAAAACCTTGGATAAACATAAATTTTTCCAGAAATATGCTTTTTCAACCCTTCAAAAATCATAGCCGAAAAATTAAATGGTTGGTCTGTGGCCAGACAAATCAAGGCAGATGCTTGAGTTGTACCGAACTCATTCCACCCAGTAGTTTTAGGGCTAAGACAATGTAAAAGGGTGTGAAGAAGAAATTTCCATTGTGGGCAGAGAAGACCTTTGAAAAACTTTAAACCATTGTTTTTCCTCTCATACCCAATATTTTCAAGTTCATGAAAAATGGTAGCATTATCAAGGCAAATTATTGCTTCATTAGTTGTAAAATGAAGTACTTCTCTTACAACTTTTTCAGTAATAATTATCCTTTGATTGTCTACCTTAGCCTTCAAATATTCTCCCCCATTTTCATTAGTTTTGACCCTGACAGTGGACCAAAACTGTTTCATGTGGGATTTATATATTGTGGGATTTACTGTTAACGCATACCTTATATGGGAAGTTAAGAAAGTCAATGACCTCAGTAAAACCCTCAGCTTCTGGGACCTTCTGAAGAAATGCCACTTGATTGTGATTAGCGGAGTATTCTCTTTTCGTCATTGTGAATTTAGGGTTTTAATTTTGGGGGTTTTTGATCGGATGATAAGAAGATGTGTTAGGGTTTGAATTGGGTTTAATTTTGGGCGCACAAAGTTAATTTTGAGATCGAATTGGGTTTTTAAGCCGTTTGGATCTCATTAGGGTTTAATTCGCGCCAATTTGCAAAATAGTCCCTTTACTTTCAAACCAAGCAGCAGAATCCCAATAGTTTCAAGTTGAACAGCAGAACCTTCAGCAGTAGAACGTTTTGCCTAGCAGCAGAAACTTTTGGAACCAGCAGCAGAATGTTCACTGAGCATTCCAAACATCTTTTTCTCATCAAATCAGCAATCATCATTGACTTATCCTGCAAAAGGTTAGTCCAAAACCACAAAAACACAAGCAAGTATATTCTACAATAATCACAAGCAATTTTTATACTTAGCAACAGAATAACCAACTAGCAGCAGACAACATACAAACAGAGCAAAGCAATAGAAACAACTTATTTGATTAATAACAGTACAAATCCTTACAAAACATTACAAAAACATATAGAGATAAGGTTTTTCAAAGATTAATCATTCCAATAAGGTTTTATCTTCCCCTATTTGATGATGACAAAACAAACAAAGTCGTGTACGAACTTCCCTAGACGAAGTAGAGAAGTTGAGATGTAATCATCTCCCTGAATGAAACAAACTTGTCATCCCATGCCACTCCAACATCTCTTCCCTTTTTTGTTATCAACAAATAGAGAACGTATGCAAACAATGATCTTGACCACCACGAACCAATATCACAAACTTCCAATCCAAGTCTTCCAATGTTTCAAATTGCCCTCCATGACGCTCAAATACAAATAATGAATCCAAAACAATAGAAACTCCAACTGGCAGTAGTAATAATGATCAACAGTAGTAAAAATCAAAAACTTCCCCTCGAGTGGTGCATGAACATCAAATGATTCTTCAAATCTATAGGCTTTATATATTGTTGAAGAAAACTAATCATTACCAATTTGATGCTGAAGTAGAAGAAACCAACCTTGTGTCTTATGCCTTGTACTAAATACGACTTCGAATGTATACTCCTCAAGTATAGGGAGACCGCAATCTCTTGAAAATAATCATTGAGCACAATAACGTAACTCCTTCAAGTGTTTTGTCAATCCGTAGTCAACTTGATGAACAAACAAGTTACCTCCTGTAGAAAGGTAAGATAAGACACAACCTTGAAAAATTCCACCGCATCATCAAATAAGCAACAAAAACTCCTCTTCGCCAATAAGAAAATTTATTCTATCCTTTAAAAATGTTTAAGAACAAAAACCAAATTCCTTCGTGTGTGTCTCTTCCCCTGTGTGTGTGAAACCATCCAATCAAACATATATACTTCCCCTTATTGCTCGTAACTCAAGCATGTATAGCTAACAAAACACTACTAGCAGCAGTATCAACGAAGCGCAGCAGCAGAAACTTAATGCTAGCAGCAGAAAATAAACATGCCAGCAGTAGAAAAATATGTCGAGCAGTAGGAACTTAGAACCGCAGCAGTAGTATAATTTACGAGAGCGGCAGTACAAAAATTTTCAATTTGATCAGTCTGCAACCCATGTGCTATGTTGAATAACTCTACCGTCATACTCAATAGTAAACCTCCAATCAGTAGTAGCATGGACCCACGATTTAATGAACCGACAGATAAGCAAAGTACCATGTGCAAACAGAGATTAAGAATTCTTTATCAACCCACTATCACCAAATCAGTACGAATGAGAATTAATCATCGTCCACATAAATGCAAAAGGATTTCAGCTGTATAATATTAGGGTAAGTTTATCCACACCCTCCCATAGGGAGGGTATCCAATCGTTGGATGCATCACTGGCTTGTACGGTGTGCATCGCGAGTTGTACGGTTTGACTAAACCCTCCCTGATGTGACAACATAGGGAGGGTATGTATAACACATCCCATAATAATATTGCTCCACTGACTCATCATTAAAGATTCGACCAATTAAATAAGCAGTACGAGGTTTTGATTCAGAGCAACAGTAAACGACAAACTTCAATGCATCAAACCCTTTGTTGTTTAGTAAAGCAATTTACGAATAGATCAAATAAAGAATATTAAGTAAACACAGCTAGCACCGACGCATTTAATACAAGTAACCTTCACCGTATAATCTTTGCAAAAGACGACAAACACTCAATTAATAGGTACAAGGTTACTTAATTTATCTCAGCCAATCAGATCTGCTCTTTAAATTAATATACAATAAAGAAACACTAAATTTTTCCGTGTTTTACCTTTGTCTCGAAGCTCAATAAATCGATCAGTAAAACTTCTTCAAATCTGCTCTTCTGTTGTCAAATAAACTTTTTCATCAGATCTGCTTCTCATCAACAAATAGACCTTGTGAATCCTAGATATCACGAGCAACCTTGCTCTGATACCACCTGTTGAATCGTTTAAAGCTCGAGGTTGTTTAGACCTCATATTATCTAGGACACATAATATTGATACGCAGCGGAATAACAATAAGAACATCAATATTTTCAACAAGGTTTTTCATTAAACACGTTTCGGAATCCAAAGATTCTTGTAGTGACCAACAACTAACTCTAGTCTAGGCGTTTACAAGACAATACGCCCTAGACACACACACATACACACACCTTTAGACGTCTACATTGTGTCTAGACTTAATGAAAACTAATTCCCTTGATCTCTTTATATAATAGAGATACTAGGGTTACAAATGATATATACTAAAAATATAAAAGAGATCGTAGAATCTTTTCTTTCTTTGAAGTTTCATCCTTTGTTACTTTAAGCCCTTTTGTTTCATTCTTCTATTTACTTTGTCTCATCAAATCCAGAATCCCAACAAAATTGTTGTTTTTCTACCCTAACAACACTTTTATCTTTATCAGCTAAAGTTACATCTCTAGCTTTTTCAGCATCCTCAAGCTTTTTATTTAGCACATTAATCTTACAATTTTGCATAAAAAGCTGACCATCTAGAATGTGGATCTTTTCAGCATACTCTAACTCATTTTGCCTAAGAAATACAAGTCTATCTTCTACTGATTTTAGGCCATATTTATAACCTAAATTATCAAGTTTTAGCTTTTCTACTTCATCCCTTAAACTCTCATTCCTAGACTTTAGTTCTTCCACAGTATCTAAGCATGATTTAAATGAACAAGATGACTCATTAGATACCTCAGAGTCTGATCCAGAAGAAGAAGAAGCATAAGCCATCAATGCAAAGTTTGGTCCTTCCTCAGCTTGGTCACTCCAATCATACTCTCCCAACCCATCACAAGACAACAGAGCAGTTGTAGGCTTGACCTCTTCAATAGGAACCTTCCTTACATTCTCTCTGTTCTTCTTTGGTGCTCTGCATTCCCTAGCAAAATGGCCCTTTCTCTGGCAATTGTAGCACTCAACCTTTGACTTGTCAAACCCCACATTGGTTTGTCCTATGTACTTGAGTTCCCTACCAGTCTTCTTCAGAAACCTCCTAGCCCTCATGGTTAGCATAGCCATCTACCATTTTAAATCAATCTCCTCAAGATCATCAGGATCTATTTGTTCCAAGTCCTGATCAGTAACATAAGTACTTGTGGCGAGATCAGCAAAAAAGGCACAAATAGCAGCATAACTGATGTTGTCACTATTTGAGCTAGCAGCAGAACCAACAGCAGAAACTACATGCCCAGCAGCAGAATAGTTTTCTTGAGAGCTTCCAGAACCCTTGTTGTTTGAGGACATAAAGGCTAGGTTTTGTCCACTAGAAGATGAACTGGATGTTCCCTTAACTTCAGATTCGTACACCTTTAAATTGTTGTACAAATCATCCAAGCTCATTGTTTCAAAGTCCTCCTTGTTTCTCCAGACCACATAATGCATGCTCCACTCAGATGAAAACCTTCTAAGAAACTTGTGATTAATGTCTTCTTGAGCCACAGGAACCTGCATGAGAGCCAACTGACTAACCAACCTTTGAAGTTTATCATAAGTGGCATCAATGTTTTCCAAATTTGAGTCCACAAAGGTCTCAAATTGATGCTTCAAAAAGTTCTTCTTGGACTTCTTTGTAGCAGCATTACCACCAAATCTGAGTTCAATGGCTTCCATCAAGGACTTAGCATCCCGTATGTTACTGAAACTCACTTGATATTCATTCGGTATCCCCATCAAAAGAATATTGTGAGTCTTTATCTCCAATCTTCTCTGAGCTTTGTCCTCATTAGTTCTAATGGGCAAAAGTGTCCCATCAGTACCCTTAGCAGGTAAAGTATCCCCATTCTGAATGACTTCCCACATGGAGTAGTTAAGCATCTGTATGTACTATTGAATCCTCATCTTCCAGAGCTCATACTCACCAGGTTTGAAAATTGGTACCTTAGAAGCAGTCACCATATGAGTAGTTTCGGATTCCATTACTTCAGTGAATGATGAACAGATCTTAATCAATAAAAATTCTTCTTGATTGCAGTCTCTAGATCACAAGCTCTGATACCACTTGTTGATCCCAGTTGAGCTATTGATCTTGTTAATTATCTTAGATGTTAATCTAAAACAATAGGTATAGAAACTGTTCTTGAACAAACTATTAAATACTATGCGGAATCTAGTATTTAATCTTAAGAAGAATTATTAATCGAACACAATCGAATTCTATCAACAAACACTTCAATATATTAATACGGTTACTCAAAAGTAACAGGGTTACAAAAATCTTGAAGTGAACAATTACGCGTACTAAACTATAACCCTAGATGCTCCTTTTATAGACTAAGGAGTCCTATTCGGTTACAATAACTTTCTATACAAGAATAATCTTTTCGTATCTATTCTATAGTTATCCAAACATACTATATATAGTTATCTAATAAGCATCAGAATCCTAAGTCTAGCAGTAGAATCTTCAATGCCTAGCAGTAGTATCCACTTGGCTTATTTACTCGATTACTCCAGTAGTAGAATAAATACACCAGCAGTAGAATGATTTAGCCTAGCAGCAGAATCATACTTAGTGTATTTTCCATTTAGATCCAAGAGCAGTATTATCCCGCCTTTAGCAGCAGCATCTCAAAACCCAACAAAACCTCTAACAAGGTTTCCCTTAACCAATTTATTAATTGTTTTGAAATTTAATTGTCCAATCCTTCTATGCCAAAGCTTAGATTCATCAGATGTGGCCTTTGCAAAGAGACAAGTCAAACCTCTTTTGGGAACCATGTTCTTTAAATCAACACTGTATATATTGTCTTTTGTAGGAACCTTAAGCAAAACATGACTTTCATCAGTTAACTTAAAGTCAGGAGACAAGACAAAACATTCAGTGTCAGTAAAAAGAACACTGTTCTTTTTGCCACACATTTGCAAGACACTAAAGAGATTAAACTTAAGTTCTTTTACAATTTACACATTATCAAAATTTAATTTACCAGTTTTGATTGTACCTTTGCCAGTGATTTACCCTCCTTTGGGATTACTCCCAAAGGCAACATATCCTTCATCAATTGCTACAAAATCTGTGAGATAGGACATGTTTCCTATCATGTACCTTGAGCATCCACTGTAAACAACTCCTTGATCCTGTAACTCCACTTGTGGATTGCACTGCACATAAAGTAAGAAAATCAGTTTCTCTTGGGGACCCAGGCCATTATTGACTTGGATCTGCCTTGTGCATCAACATAATTATATTTCTTTAAAACTATTGAAGCACTGATGTGTCTGAAAACATGATCTAAAACTTTAACTTTTGGTTTCCAAACCCAACAAGCTGAGGCCTTAACAGCATAAAAATGATCACCCCAAACAGTATCAATCACTGCTTTTGGCTTAGCAGTATTAACTACTGCTTTTGCCTTAGCAGCATTAACAACTGTATTCCTTTGAATGAGCTTCTTTTCAGTTGAATGTGCTCTTTTTGAAAACTGTGACATTGACTTAGCACCATTCACTGTTCTTTTTGTGGAAGCAGTACTAACTGATCTAGCAGTATTAATCAATACTGCTGGTTTAGAAACATTTTGCTTGGCAGTATTAACTAATACTAAACCAGACCTAATTTGTACTGCTCTTGGAACTATGTTTCTTTTAGCAAAGGGGTGAGATTTTTGAGCAAAACTTTGGTGATTCACCCTCTGAGCATAGTTCCACACAGGTTTTTGATAGTAATAACAATTATCCTGCAAATGTTCAAAACTACCACAAACATAACAAGCTTTATTAAACATCTCAAAGTTACTTCTTAACCTATGAGACATCATATTATTCCAATTCCTTTGGTTCCCTCTAGACCTGTTAGTGTGTATCCTAGGTTGCTCAACAGTTCTCCAAGCATTTTGTTCATGTGAATTAGGTTTAGCAAAATTGGTCTTTTCAACACTAGGCCTGACTGTTTTTCTTTCAACCTTAGGTGTAGACTCAAACTGATCCTCATCATCAGATACCCAATCTTCAATAATTGGTGCATCAGTATACTTCTTTTCAACTTTAGGCGTTTCCTCATTAAACTTAGCATTACTACTCTCACCTACAGACCTATCAGCAGACTCATTTAAACAAGATAATTCTTGCAAAGGAGGTGCAAATTTTCCTGTAATAAGAGGAGGAACCTCATTATAGCCTATGCCACTACCTTTCCTCATAAGTTGGCATTCTATTATCTTGTTAACACCTTCAGATGCATGTTCAAGCTTATTCACTTTAATTTTAATTCCTTCTTTTTCTTGTTGAACAACATCCTTTTCTTTTTGAGTCTGTTCTAGTCTCTTAGTAAGGTCTTTAATAACGTTTTCTTTGACATAAAGTTTACTTCCTAAAACATTAACCTTCTCTACATACTCAGTCTCATTCTACTTAAAGAATTCAAGTCTTTGTTCAGCAGACTTTAAACCTACTTTATAGCCTAAATTTTCTAAATCAGACTTCTTTAAATCTTTAATTAATTTTTCATTCCTAGCCTTAAGCAACTCAACAGTATCTAAACAAGATTTAAAAGAACAACCAGAATCATTTAATACCTTAGATTCAGAACTTGATGAAGAAGAATAAGCCATGAGTGCAAAGTTTGGTCCTTCTGCTGCTTGGTCACTCTAATCATATCCACCCAAACCATCACAAGACACTAAAGTTGTGGAATTTATAGGTTCCACAGAAACAATTTTCCTTGCTCTTTCTCCATTCTTGTAGTCTTTGCTCCTTGGTGCCCTGCATTCTCTTGCAAAGTGTCATTTTCTATGACAGTTGTAGCATTCTACCTTTGACTTATCAAACCCCATGTTGTCATTCCCATTAACTTTGAGCTGCCTTCCTGTACCCTTCAAGAATCTCCTTGCCCTCATTGTCAACATAGCCATCTGCCACTTCAAGTCCACCTCTTCAAGATCATCTGGATGAATCTGTTCCAAGTCCTCATGTATAATCTGAGAACTATTAGATTGACCAGCCTAGAAAGCATAGATAACAGCATCACTCAAGTTGTCAAAGTTTGTAAAACTAGTAGTATTAACTTGAGTGCCAGTAGTAGTAACTCCATGAGCAGTTTTAACTGCTTCACTAGTAATGCCATAACTGTTATTGGAGGAGGACATAAAAGCCAAGTTTTGTGAGCTTGAGGATGAGCTAGGTGACCCTTTGACTTCAGGTTCATACAATTTAAGATTTTTGTAAAGGTCATCCATACTCATTGTGTCTAGATCATCCTTATTTCTCCACACCACAGTATGTGTATGCCACTCTAGTGACAAGCTTCTTAGAAACTTCTAATTTATATCTTCTTGGGGAATTGTTTCTCCTAAAAGTGAAAATTGACTGACAAGCTTCTGAAGTCTGTCAAAGGTCTGATCAAGATTTTCAGAACTTGAAGCAGCAAAGTTCTCATATTGTTACTTCAAAAGATTCTTCCTTGTCTTCTTAGTAGCAGAATTCCCTCCAAATCTCTTCTCAATAGCTGCTAACAAAGACTTAGCATCCTTGATAGAATTAAAAGTCAACTGATGTTCATTAGGAATGCCCATCATGAGAGTGCTTCTAGCCTTAACCTCCAATCTTCTTTGTGCCTTTTCTTCAGCAGTTTTAATAGGCACAACAGTCACAACACCAGCAGCAGATGTTTTAGTTTTTGGTAAGGTATCACCAATCTCTATGACCTCCCACAGAGAGTAGTCAATCATTTGAATATACTGCTCGATTCTCATTCTCCAAAGCTAATACTCACCAGGCTTGAGCATTGGTACCTTTGATGCAACAATCATATGTGTAGACTTTGAATCCATGTCTTTAGTAAGGTATAAACAATCTTGAGTTTAAACAGGTTCTTCTTGATCACAGCTTCTAGATCACAAGCTCTGATACCACTTGTTGATCCCAGTTATGCACTTGATCGAATCCCTTAGCTTGTAAAGGTTTAGTTATCTTGAATAAATTCAACACAACTAAGTATAGAAACTGTCTTTGAGTTTATCAAATACAATGCGGAATCTTGTACTTGATCTTAAGAAGAACTTTGTAACAATGTAACAGTAAACAAAGAACATAATTATATCAAACAAAACGCTTCAATATTATTGACTATAATACAAATACTCAATAGTATTAGGGTTTTACAACCTTGAAACTATAACTCTATGACTTAATGAATACGTGTGAATCTCTATGCCCTAGGACCTCCTTTTATAGACTAAGGAGTCCTAGTCAGCTTACAATAACTTTCTATGCAAAATAAATCTGTTCTCTATTTATCTAAACGTGTTACACGGTATTACTATACTTATCTTACACATAAACCGACTTAATACATTAGCAGCACTAATCAATACTCCAGCAGCAGTAAACTTTAACTCTGGCAGCATTAATACTTCAGCAGTAGTAAGTTAGTACTAGCAACACTAACTTTTCTTCTTGCATCACTAACATACTTAGTGTATTTCTTTGAAGTTCAGTAACATTACCAACAGTAGTAATATACACTAGCAGTCTTAATCTTTGTACCAGCAGTAAAAACATACTTAGAGTATTTTCATTTAAGTACCTGAGCAGTCTTAACCATCTTGAGGAGCATTAACACCTTGGAAGCTTTAATACCCAACAGGTCGAGCGAGGTATAAATGAAGTAATAAAAGGGTGTTAAAAAACCTTTGTTACACTTCTCATTTATTGGCTAAGGGATGTGTAATGTGAAATATTCAAATTCGGAAGTTTAAGCCATTTATGTCTACCCTTTTTTCTAGTTTAACTTCACTTTAATTTATTCTTAGTCTTTGAAGTAAAAAAGTATGCTATCTTTTATAAGTGGAAAACACAAATTATTGTAGGACATTCTTTACACATGATACAACAACAACAACATCCAATCCCGTCTAAACGAGGTATGGGAGAGGTGGAATGCAGATATATCATACTCCTACCTATGGTAAAACCAAAAGTAGGGAGAGAAGAAGAACTCCGGCAAGTGAATTTTTTAAGGAGGATAAACTAATGAATTAACAAAGAGGTTATTAACAATCATTTATGCATAAAATTATCTACAATTATATAGATGCAAAATAGTAGGGGCGATCTCACAACCACAAAGAGTATCATTGCAATATTTTAAATATGATATATGCTAAACTTTACTCCCAATAGCTTCAGTGAGAAGGAACAATACTTTTGCATAAGGCATTATATATAGTATTACATTATGTAATAGAAAGGGTAGGGAAAGTTTGATATCTTGCTTTTTGACTTTTAATGAATGATATGTTGGACCTGATATTCTCTAAGTTTAGTTCAACTGTGTTGAGTCAATTCAGTGCCCAATTGTCTTTTACTATATTTAAACATAAATTAGACTAAGTATAAGAAGACTCGTTGATAAGAAAATTAGCGTGCAAGCTCAGCAAAGTTCTAGTCAAAGACATCATCAAAGAATCGAAGATAAATTGAAGACATACTTTCTAGTTGATGCGGAGTTAGCTAGTATATATAAGGAACTAGAAGCTAAAGGATGAAGGTTCATCAGGGATCGAAAATGCTCTGATGAACCTATCAGATCTCTAATTCATCCAACAGATCTTAGCTTGAAATATCTCTTAGATATTTAGGCAGGAATTTTCGAGAATGAAAAAGAGCGGGATAAAGCGCATTTTGAGAAAGTCAAGACAAATACGAGTTGGTAAATGGGCGGTGAACAATTGGCATCACTGTTAGCTTAAGTAAGGTTGTTATGTTTCCAAGAATAGAAACAATTAATGGAAGATGTACTTCACTATTAAATGTTTGACACGTGTTAGCAACTCTCACGTGACATCCTCGCTTGTCTCTTATATAAAGATAATGTTGGTTGGAGTAAATGTCATCTCTTCCACATTTATTGTATCATTTAAGAAAAGCATGTACTCTCGTTTAAAATCGTCTTAGTCATTGATCCAATCAGTGACCTCAGAGTTCACTTGTAAACTCTAACCTTTGTTTGAGTTTGCTTTTTAAAAGAGCTAAACCTATTGTCATTCAATTAAACATTTGATAAGGTGCAAAATGATATTGATTTTAGGGGTCATTTACCCGATTATTTCATACATTTTATGTTATTTTACCATTGTTACTGATTAAAATCCTTCATATTTGGTTTTTAGGCCTTGGACTATCTATTTATTGGAAATGTATAAGCTTTGGGCTCATTCAGACTAAGTTTGGGAGAAAATGAACAAAGTTTCAAAGTGTGATAAGCAAGCTTGACACCTTCACTAAAAGTGCCTAGAAAGTGAAGTTTTGCAATTTTTTGTGACCAGTCAATGTGGAAACGGGCATGGCAATGATGTCACAACCTAAAGGTGATGTCGTCATGGTTTATAACTGACGTTATCACATGAATTTGGTGGAGGAAACCAAAAGTTGATGACGACAAGGCGACGGTTTTAGGGTATTGGTAGTCACCCGCATGACTTATAAAACATGGAACGAAAAATAAACACATAAAGGTCATAAATACCAAACACCTAATGAAAAATCTCCTAATCAGTTATATAACTTAAACCTAACACGTATAAAGGGTGTTCATAATATTACTTACTTAATCATGCAGTAATATAAGCTTCTAGACCTTCACAGTTTGCACGAAAACACCTTCTTCTTGGTTGATGCTTCACACGAACAAATTAGGGTTTATATGGAGAATCACCATGTAGGTTGCGTTAGGTATCCACCGGTACTGCCCATATAGAACTAGGGCTACGAGTCTATGCAAGTTAGGAGAGTACGGAAACGGGTAACAAGTCGACTTGATAATCGACTAGTAAAGTCGATTGATAGACTTTAAGGGTTTCGAAACCCTTTGAGAATTCACTCGACCGAATGCCTAGGGAGAAGGGGAGAATTTTAGGGCTATGAGGAATGTTATGAATCTCTTAGAAAGCCTTTGGTATTTATTGGATACCTACGAATATTCTAGAACAACTAGGAATCTGTTATAATTATCCTTTAGTGAATACAAGTTTGACAAAGAGTCAAACTCACTCCCTTTAGGATTTTGGCCAAATACCATAAACCTTAGGGTTTGTGGTTGTGACTTTTATTCACTTATATATTTATCCAAGATAAATATATATACCCTGAATAATTACCGTTTTACCCTTCTATGAGTATATTAGCGTATTCTCATATCCTCTTCATTTCCATTTCATTCCGTCACTCTTTTTATTATTTTTTCTTGCGTGTTCTTTTTAGTATGCACTGGTGTGATCCTTCGGCATTTCTATGAACATGAGTTATGAGAGATGTTGTTCTTTGCCCCCTAATCCTTTCATACTCCCACTTGTGCAAAGCAACAACATGAGAACCACTCTCACAGTAGCAAATGGTTACTAGCAAAACATTGAAGTACCCTATTCACATAAACTGATTCAATACATACGTAGTGATTTACAAAATTTTTAGCCACATCTAAAATCAGTTTAGGTATGTGATTGTATCCCTTTGCACTTTGTGATATTTTAGAAAGTACGAGACATGGATATGTTAATCTCGCAATACTTTCGTCCTTTCTTGTTATCGCGAATGAGTTCCTCTTCCATAGGGTTCTTAAACACTTGTCTCACGGTCGTGCACTCATGAATCATCTCACCACATGGGCCTGGAAAAATATCATCTCCAATCTATTTCAACTAGAAGTTGTAAATTGCCACCTCGGTCATTGAATCATTTTGCCTTACCTCATCCCACTCAATCCAGCATTAGCACACAACATTACGCTTTCACGTAGTAACTGGAAACTAAGCCAAAACCCAATGAAAGACAAATCTAAATATACAAGAGCAGTTAGGACTGCTGAAGGAAGAATAGTTAGGACTGCTTAAGAGATCAAGGTGAAACCGTGTGAAGATAAATATAGAAAAGATATGGTATATATCTTATTTGTATAGAATGATACGGTTAGATGTTTAACTTGTATAGGACTCTTTGCATTATAAAAAGAGATCCTTAGATTAGGGTTTAGATATATCGAATACATCTAATACCTAATATCCTTCATACGAATTATCAAGTGTTCTTCACGTTCATATTGTAATCGTTTGATATATTGAAGTGACAATTTGGTTGATATCGTTTGTTCTTATTGTTTTACTTGATCAATCACCAAACATAAACTTATATTCTTCTAAGTACTTGGTAGTAAATTCCGCATGCTATCAAGTATATACTCAAAGTATCCCCAACACAACGTGTGTGTTTAGATCCGGTCAAGTGGTATCAGAGACAGGTTTCTGATACTTTGAGTCTAGAAGAACCAGAAGTATTTACTCACTAGCAATCCAAGAAGATGGACATGGAGACACCTCAAACCTCAATCCTTGCTAAACTCCCCATGCTGAAACAGAATGAATACGATTTATGGCGGCTCAGAATAGAGCAATATTTCATGGTGCAAGACTATGCATTATGGGATATTATTATCAATGGTAATTCCTTCAAACCAGTTGCTGTTGAAGAAACACGTGCTGATGGTTCCAAGATCACAAAGCTTAACACTGAGCCAGTTACAAACAAGGAGAGAATCAAAAAGAAGAATGATCAGAAGGCTAGGAATTTGTTACTAATGGCAATTCCAAATGATCAAGTGCTGAACTTTAGCCATTACGAGTCGGCTAAAACTCTTTTTGAAGCAGTGGTGGAAAGATTTGGTGGCAATGAAGCTACCAAGAAGGCACAGAAAACCCTACTCAAGCAAAGTTATGAAAACTTCACTGCATCAAGCAATGAAACTTTGGATCATATCTTTAATAGGCTTCAAAAGATCATCCGTCAACTTACTGTGTTGAAGATTGTGATACCTCAAGAAGACCTCAACATGAAGTTTCTAAATAGTTTACCTGCTGAATGGAACACTTATGTTGTGGTTTGGAGCAATAAACCAGAGCTGGAGAAAATGAAAATGAATGAGCTTTACAATAATCTCAAAATTGTTGAGCAAAAGGTCAAGAAGAGTGGTAGCACCAGTTCCAGTTCAGGGAATATGGCTTTTGTATCTTCTTCAAACAGTTCTAATCATGAAGATGAAGAAGCAGTTGGTACTGCTATACCAACAGTTAGCACTGCTAGTGTAAAAACTAGTACTGCTGGCTTGACTGAAGAGACCATATATGCATTTGTGTCAGAACAGTCTGGTGGGTCAAAGATCTTTAATGAAGATCTTCTTCAAATCGCTGAAGATGATTTGGAAGCTATGGATTTGAAGTGGCAGTTGGCTTTGATAAGCATCAGGGCTAAGAAGTATTACCAAAGGACTGGGAATAAGATTACTTTCAATGGAAGAGATGTTGCTGGGTATGATAAGTCTAAGGTGGAATGCTTTAATTGTCACAAGATGGGGCACTTTGCCAGGGAATGTAGAGGTCCAAGACAACAAAGCAACCAGGGTCAAGGGTTTAAGAATCAGCAAGGGTCAAGGAGAACAGTTAATGTTGAAGAGCCTTCTTCCAAGGCTATGGTAGCTGTAGATGGAGCTGGATTTGATTGGAGCTTCATGGAGGAAGAAGAGGAATCAACTAACTTGGGTTTGATGGCTTTCTCAGACACTGAGGAACATCCCTCAAATGACAAAGAAGATAGAGGATTTTCAGACAGTGGATGTTCAAGGCACATGACAGGCAACAAGTCATATCTTTCAGACTTTATTGCTCTGGATGGAGGACCAGTTGTCTTTGGTGGTGGTGTTAGAGGAAGGATTACTGGTAAAGGGGTAATTAAAACTGGTAATCTTGATTTTGAAAATGTGTATTATGTACCAGAACTTAAGTACAATCTTTTTGGTGTATCACAAATTTGTGATAAACAGAACAAAGTTTTATTTACTGATACTGATTGTCTTATACTTTCCCCTGATTTCAAACTACCTGATGAAAGTCAAGTATTGCTTAAAATCCCTAGAAAGGATAATACATACAGTGTTGAGATGAATAAACTAGTTCCTAAGGTTGGACTGACTTGTCTTGTTGCAAAAGCCACATTGGAAGAATCAATGTTGTGGCACAGGAGGCTTGGTCATGTTAATTTTAAAACCATTAACAATATTGCTAAACATGGGTTGGTAAGAGGTTTACCAAGCAAAACTTTTCTCAATGACCAAACTTGTGTTTCTTGCCTTAAGGGTAAGCAACACAGAGCCTCATGTAAGCCAAAGACCCAAAACTCTATTTCTCAAGCTTTATATATGTTGCATATGGACTTGTTTGGTCCTACTTCTGTGAATAGCTTGAACTTTAAGAGATACTGCCTTGTTGTCACTGATGATTATAGTAGGTTTTCTTGGGTATTCTTTATGAAAACTAAGGATGAGACAAGTGAAATCCTTAAGACCTTCATTGTTGAAGTAGAAAACCTAGTTGATAAGAAAGTTAAAATAATCAGATGTGACAATGGGACTGAATTTAAGAATAGGGTGATGGATGACTTTTGCAGAGAAAAAGGTATTAAGAGGGAGTTTAGTGTAGCTAGAACCCCACAGCAAAATGGTGTAGCTGAGAGAAAGAATAGGACTCTTATAGAGGCTGCTAGGACAATGTTAGCTGACTCTAAGCTACCAGTTTCATTTTGGGCTGAAGCAGTTAGCACTGCTTGTTATGAGCTTATTAGAGGTAGAACCCCTGCTTTAAGCTTCATGAGACCTTTTGGTTGTCATGTTACTATCCTTAATACCAAAGACCAACTAGGAAAGTTTGATGGGAAATCTGAGGAAGGTTTCTTTGTTGGTTATTCTCTGCACAGTAAGGCTTTTAGGGTGTACAATACAAGCACCAAGCATGTAGAAGAAAATCTGCACATAGAATTTTTGGAGAATAAACCAAATGTTGCAGGTGTAGGTCCAGATTGGATCTTTGATATTGACAGTCTTTCAGATTCCATGAATTATGTGCCTGTTACAGGTACAAATACTAACCATGATGCAGGTTCAGAAGAAGAAGATGATGATTGCATTTTCATACCTGTCGTGGAAGAAAGTCCTGTAAATGAGTCTTCTACAAAGAAAGATGATATTCCTTCATCAAGTGGTGTAGACAAAGAGAAAGATGCTGCTGAAACAAGTGGTCAGAATGGTAAAGAAGCTCAAATTCCAACGAGCAGTTCCAATGGAGTTAGTACTGCTCAACCACAAGTTACAACTGCTGAGCAAAATATTGATACTGCTGAACCAAGTCAACCTCATCCTGATTCACCAGTTGATACTGCTTCTCAAGCTGATGAGTTTGATTTCTTTGGAGATGGTCTGCAAAACATGCCTACCAGCTATGCAGCTCCTTCTACTCCCCATACTTTTGTACATAGGAATCATCCACTTACCAATATCATAGGAGATGTACAATCTGGAGTCAAGACCAGAAGGCAAATTCAAGACCCAGATCATCATGGATTTCTCAGTGTGGTTTATGAAGAAAAACATCATGAAGATGAGCATGAGTGTATGTTTGTATGTTTTCTATCTCAGGTTGAACCCAATAATGTGTTAAAGGCTTTAGAATCATCAAGTTGGGTTGAAGCTATGCAAGAAGAGCTACTTCAATTCAAGATTCAAAATGTATGGGTTCTGGTTGATCTACCAAAGAAAATGAGAGTGATTGGTACAAAGTGGGTATTCAGGAACAAAAAGGATGAGAGGGGCACTGTGATAAAGAACAAAGCAAGATTGGTTGCTCAAGGCTATACTCAGGAGGAGGGTATAGATTATGAGGAAGTTTTTGCTCCAGTTTCCAGGATTGAAGCAATAAGATTATTTCTTGCTTATGCTTCATTTATGGGGTTTATGGTCTATTAAATGGATGTGAAAAGTGCATTTCTGTATGGTACTATTGATGAAGAGGATTATGTTTCACAACCTCCAGGTTTTATAGACCAAGAACATCCTGACAAGGTTTATAAGGTGGTGAAAGCTCTATATTGATTGCATCAGGCTCCAAGAGCTTGGTATGAAACTCTTGCTAAATATCTTCTAAAGAATGGGTTTCATAGAGGGAAAATTGATCAAACTCTTTTTATTAAAAAGAACAAGGGTGATATTCTACTGGTCCAAGTTTATGTAGATGACATCATTTTTGGTTCTACTAAGAAACAGATGTGTAAGGAGTTTGAAAAGCTGATGAAAGACCAATTTCAGATGAGTTATATGGGAGAGCTTACCTTCTTTTTAGGTCTTCAAGTACAGCAAAAGTCAGATGGTATATTTATCTCTCAGGATAAATATGTTGGTGAAATTTTAAGGAAATTTCAATTCACAGATGCCAAGGTTGCTAGTACACCAATTGACAAGGAGACACATTTGTTATTAAAGGATCACAGTGGTGAAGATGTGGATGTGCACATGTATAGATCTATGATTGGGTCTCTGATGTATATTACCTCATCTAGGCCTGACATTATGTTTGCTATTTGTGCCTGTGCAAGATTCCAAGTGACTCCTAAGGTGTCTCATCTCACAGTAGTAAAAAGAATCTTCAGATACCTTAAGGGTCAGCCTAACTTGGGGCTATGGTATCCTAAAGAGTCTGCATTTGATCTTGTTGCATTCTCTGATTCTGATTATGCTGGTGCTAGCATGGATAGAAAGTCTACAACAGGTGGTTGTCAATTCTTAGGTCAAAGATTAATCTCTTAGCAGTGTAAGAAGTAGACTATGGTGGCCATATCTACTACTAAAGCAGAATATGTGGCAGCTGCAAGTTGTTGTGCTCAAGTTCTATGGATTCAAAGCCAGATGCTTGATTATGGGTACAATTTCTTAAACACAATTATCCATATAGACAATAACAGTACAATGTGTATCATTAAGAATCTAGTTCAACATTCAAAAACTAAACATATTGAAATTAGACATCATTTTACAAGAGACTGTGCTGAAAAGAAGTTAATACAAGTTGTTAAAATACACACTGATGACAACTTTGCTGATCTCTTAACAAAAGGTTTTGATGTAAGCAGATTTCAGTACTTGGTAACAGGTATTGGAATGCTTAATCCTTCAAAAGATTAATGTCTAAATGTTTTTGGATTTTGTACTGTTAGTTGTGCTATTTGTATAGTTGAGACTGCTTGAATATTTTTAGTACTACTTGTGATTTTATTAGTCAATTGTGATAACTGTTAAAAAAAAATATTGTGTATTGTGTTTTCTTTTGTTTTGGACTAACATTTCAGGTTAAAAAAGCTTTCTACTTTACATTGTGCTTTGAAAAGTATGGTGGTTTGGATTGTCAAGTGTGAATGCTTGTCACACAACAAATGGTAATTGATTCACCATGTCTAATCAACATAAGAATCAACTAGTCCAGATCAAACGGTTTCTGGTAAAGACTACTCAAATCCGTTTATGGTTGACAGTTTACCAAAAACTGGTTGGTTATCAAATCACCAAATCTAAGTGTGAAGAGTTGGCTAGTCCATAGCAAACGGCTATTGGTAAAGACAAGTCAAATCCGTTCATAGCTGATAGTTTGCTAAAAACTATAAGTGGACAAAAATGTTTTCGAATCCACATTAACATTAAAAATTGATTTTATCTCTGAAATTTTTTTGCTAACAGTTAGTACTGCTGGGGTTAACAGTCTGAACTGGTGGCTTCACCAGTTTGTACTGATTGTTCCAAACTTGGTTCCTACTGAGTTTATGCTCTGTGATACACCTCTCTCAGAAGGTAATACATCTGGAAGTGTTGAGAGCAGTTTGAAACTACACAACTGAATTGATAGTAACTTGTACAAATAGTCATATTGGATGCTGAGCTTGGATAACTTATGTTCTAGTTCATCTGATGGTGAGGATTCTTCCAAACAGGGGAGGATTAAAGTTTGTTCTAGTTGCTGTTAAAGATGATTGATGATTATGAAATTCAGGGGAGGAATTAAGAAGTCAGAGATGAATTATAAAGAAGTGCTTAAAGTCTATTCATTAAAGATGATTCATTACATACGTGCTTCACAGGTGAAAAACCAACAAAATCTACCAACAAAACAACCTACACAACACAAACACAACACAACTACTCAAGTTTTCCTTTTCCTTTTCCAAGGATATCCGGCATGGTTTTGCTGCGGGCTCCTCTGCTACCCATGACGTCAGACACCTTCTTGCAAGGAAGTGCCAGTACAACTTTTCTTGGAGATGGAACTTGCTTCTTCACAGGCTTATTCTTCTCTTGCTTCTTCTTTGGAACAGGGATCTTCACTGATGATGCAGCTTTTTCAAATTCTTTTGTTAGTAAGTCTGATAGTTTTTGAAAATCATCATCGTCAGACGAAGAGGAGGATGAAAGATCCACATAAGGAGGACGTTCATCTGTTGAAGGTTCATCGGATGAGGATATTTCAGTCTTTTTCTTTGAAAGATTAACTCTTGAAGTTGAAGAATAGTTTGGTGGAAAATAGTTTTTCCAACCTGAACTTTCAGAATCTGAAGAAGAGTCAGATGAGATTTCTATAATGTTTGGTGGAGAAGAGTTCATTGTGATTGAAGAGTTAAAGATTTGTGTTAAAGATTTTGTGTGGATATGTGAGTTTTTATAGAGTTAATGAAGGTTTAATGACATTCAATGCGTGGTTGATATGAAGAATTAACTCTTAGGTTGGTATAAGGAATTAATTCCTTGATGGAATTAAATCAATTTTTGGTAATTTTTGAAGAGTTGACCAAAAGAGTGTGATATGTGAAGATAATTTCCAAAGTGTTTCGTGATTAAAGACAAGTGTTTGAAAGAATCCACCCCATCAACAAAATCAGAAGTTTAATTCAAGAAACTTATTGATTTGCATCGAAATCATAAGTTTAGGGGAGGATTGTTGGGAATTAAACTTAAGCAGTTAGTACGGTTGAAGTATACAAGAGCAGTTAGGACTGCTGAAGGAAGAACAGTTAGGACTGCTTAAGAGATCAAGGTGAAACCGTGTGAAGATAAATAAAGAAAAGATATGGTATATATCTTATTTGTATAGAATGATACGGTTAGATGTTTAACTTGTATAGGACTCTTTGCATTATAAAAAGAGATCCTTAGATTAGGGTTTAGATATATCGAATACATCTAATACCTAATATCCTTCATACGAATTATCAAGTGTTCTTCACGTTCATATTGTAATCGTTTGATATATTGAAGTGATAGTTTGGTTGATATCGTTTGTTCTTATTGTTTTACTTGATCAATCACCAAACACAAACTCATATTCTTCTAAGTACTTGGTAGTAAATTCCGCGTGCTATCAAGTATATACTCAAAGTATCCCCAACACAATGTGTGTGTTTAGATCCGGTCATCGCAATATCAAAGCTTTCACAATAGTTGTTCAACTTATCTTGGTATCCATCCATGATAAGCAGCTATGGACCCTTTTAGAATGAAATGTCTTTCATTCACTAATTCAAAATATGCTAAATAGCATCTCATAGTAACTTCTCCTCCAATTTGTATGAGTCTATGACATTACTTTTGATTCCTCGCGATTGGTTAAGTTCGTATCAGAAGGTTTTGGGAGTTATCACTACTTTAATTTTTCTAGATAATTGATGTGTGTTTCGTTGTAGGTATTTTTATATTCAAGTTTTAAATTTATAATTGTCGGACTTATACCTTAAAGACACTCTTTCACGGTCAGTGTACTCGATCAGATGTAGTCAGTGGGGTAAGTACAAGGTCGATCTCAGGAATAGTACGCCTAGGTTTGGTCTAGTGAGTTTTACAAGTTTAAAAGGGGGTTTTGATTGATTTGATTAATTAACTACTAAAAGCATAAAAGTAAACTAAACTAATTTATATTGCGGTTGTGATCAATTAAGAGAAGGAAGTGCTAGCCATGTTATTCCTATTCCATTCTAGTTATCCATTTTTTAGTGCAATGATCAAATTGTAAAGTACTGGTCACATCAGGATATGTGGGGAGTATTTCCTTGGTCAAGACAATACCCCTACACTCCTATCTAACGTAAACTAGACCACTTGGTCCATGCATATAGCCACTACACATGTAATCTCCTAGGCCATTTGGTCCATACACCTATCGGACTACAAGCATGCATTAAGTCGTGTCAACTAATCTATGTGATTTATCTATGGTACCCACCTGGTCCATGCGATACCTACCATTCCCCACTTGGTCCATGCAAGAAGAGCACTATGCTAACTTAAGTGTTCTCATAATATACATGTAATACCCACTTGGTCCATGCGAAATAGACTTAAACTACTCAAACATATAAACGAGAACATATTGAACGATAAACACATAAACTAAGCAATACTAAACATTAGACTAAATGAACGAAAATAACTATCATAGAATATTCATAAACATGGCTAACACCTAAGGGTGTTAGCCCTTAATGTATGAAAAAGTACAAAGATATAATTCAAACGATACACAAATGGAAATCATAATGAGATTGATATGAAAATCGAATGATTAAACCTAATGTGATGATACGAGACCTTCTCTCCTTGTTATCCTAGCTCTTGGGACTGATCTTGGGGCCTTGGAGTGGTGACATTTGGCCGTGGTTGAGAGTGGTGAGTGAAAGATATTGAAAACTCCCGTATAGGGTTTGTATTTATAGTCTTCTGTCAGGGATGGATTACGGCATAATCTAAAGGTTATATGGCGTAATCTAGAATTCTTAATTGCTGATGAAGAAAGCATATTCCAAGCATATTCTGCGTATCTTCAAAAATACGACGTAATCTTGAGATGAGTTACGCCGTAACCTTCAAATCATTGATATACTTGGATGGAGGATAAGATCTTCATTATGACGGATGGCCAGAGTTTCACACGCTGTAATCCTTCAATGGTTAACTTGGGCTTTGACTGCAGAGCTTCCAATTACGGCCCATTTCCAGAGTAAAATGCGTCGTATTCTTCAATATTCACCAAGACTTAGTGAATTCTTCCAGGTACCAATATGGCGTAAGGCCAGAGTTTCTTATGATGTATGCACTTTTACAGCTTGCATACAAAATAATCATAAATAGCTCCAAATCATGTCTTCTTTCCGTGTCTTTGACAATATTGCTCCATAATTACTGAAATGGGAAAACTAAGCCTATTAAGTATCAATTCAGATATAAATATGCATAATATGAGCAAATAACATGTGATAAGTATTCAACAATATAGGACTTATCACTAATCCTTGCCGTGAGCCTCACTTCTCAATTTAATTATTATTGTCTTCCCGTCAATCTAAGTGATTCGGGACCAGTGATTTAGTCATACTGGATTATTTATAGACTTAGCAAAATCACGACATACTTAAACTTAGTTTTCAACGATGCACTTCATTTTACACTTAAGTAAAATGGAAATATCTATGAGCCAAATTGCTTCTACGTTGTTCAAAGTTGCTTAAAGATGAAAAACCCTAAAACTCTCTCTTGTTTGGTGTTCATGACGACTCACCCCTCTTCTTCAATTCTAATTGATTAATTCCTTCTCTTCTTGATTCGAACATCCTATAACGTCTTGTTACTGTTGGCTTATCTGTCTATTCGTCCTCTTTAACAATTCTTTATTGGATCATAGGTCTTTTAGAGTCAGGGTTTAGGTTTTTAATTATTAGGGTTTTGTTTTGTTTCGCTAGTTTTGGTTTCGATTTTATAGTCCTATCAGTTTAATTAGGAGTGTTGGTTAGGCATTATTTCGATAGGAGTAAACCCCTTATGGGGTTTTCTTGGTTTTTGATTGCTTAATCTGTGTTTGCTGCTGCTACTTGTGGGTGGTGTGGTTGTTTGGCTGTGTAGGTTGTTTCTTAGGGTTTCGTTTTTTCTTCATTATATTTTGTTCTTTTTTAAGCATGCAAGGTGAACGGGATTCTGGTTGTTTGGGATCCAACACTAGGGATAGGAATATGACCAGTAACGTTTCACTTGGTAACCTAGAACATCGAGGTGAGGAGAGTATTAAGTCGATCTTAAAAAAATTTCCGAATACAATGGATATGATGGGTGGCAAGGTTAATGTTGCTGCGAGTAAGGAGGCTACTAAGTCTTCTAATAAGGGAACACAACCAGTGTCTTTTGCATCCATGTTCAAGGAGAGTACTCCTAAGAAGGTGGTAAAGATTTCTGAGATGAGAAATACGGAATGCATGGTGGGTGCAAATGTAACTATCCCGATGGAAGTGGTGGACGAGGTTAGTAATCGGTTTGCCAACACTCTCTATGGTTATTTCATTGGTAAGCGACTTGCCTTTCCGATTGTAGAAAATTATGTTCATAACACTTGGGCGAAATTTGGATTGCAAAGGATAATTCTTAGTGGTTTTTTTCTATTTCAATTTGCATCTAAAGAGGGTATGGAAAGGATGTTGGAAGAAGGTCCATGGTTGATACGATTTGTTCCCATATTTTTAAATATTTGGATTCCTAACTCCAAATTAACAAAAGACGAAATCACATAAGCCCCGGTATGGGTTAAAATCCATAATGTTCCGTTAGTTGCATATTCTAAAGTTGGACTTAGTCTAATTACAACGCAACTACATCGTCCCATTATGCTTGATGCATATACTAGTTCGATGTATCTTAAGTCGTGGGGTCGTAATGCATATGCTCGTGCCCTTGTGGAAGTTTTGGCTAGTACACCATTGATGGATTCTCTTGTTGTTGCGATTCCATATCCTAATAGAGCTGGTCATTCTTTGGAAACGTTAAATATTGAATACGAATGGAAGCCGCCAAGGTGTAAAACTTGTAAATTTTTTATCATAACAATGAGAGCTGTCCTAAGAAAGTTAGACCAGTTGAAAAACCGTTGGTTACTGATGACGGGTTCATTGAAGCTAATAAGAAGAAAGGTAAAGGTAAGCAACATGCTAATAATCATCAGATTGATGGGCTATGATTTCAAAAGCCTAAGGTTTCGTATTACTATAGGCCGGTTACAAAGCCTTCGGTCAGTAAGCCTTCCAAGAATGACAAGGCATCTACATCGCAGCCTAAGAGTAATTTGGAATCACGTGTTAATGCAGGTTATACTTCTTGTAATGAACCTACTACTGGTCCTACTAGTAGTACGACTCCTTCACGAGATGTACAAGGTAAGAATAATAATGGGGTTGATGATATCAACCTTTTTGATTTGAAGAACAGTTTTGATGTGCTTAAGGTGCAGGATTCGGTTTTGGAACATGTGATTGGCACCACATATGTTAGGACTTAAATATGAGTTGATATTGACAAAAGCTAAAAGATGGAGGAGATTTATGAAGACAAAGATAAAGGACCATAATTGTCATATTTAGAGTCTTTGTAACCCTAATCCTCTATTATATAAAGAGGATGAGGCGTAGGTTTTATTAACAGGTCTTCCAATTTAGTCGACTAAAAGGTATGTGTGTGTTCTAGGTGTCGAGTCCTCTAATGGACACCTAGGGTTAGGGTTTGTAATCATTCGACAAACCTTGATTAATAATAATGAAGCTTATGTTTATTTCGCTATACATTGTTCTTATTCATTATTATTGGTGTAATCCTAGATATGAGGTCTAACAAGCCTCGAGCAAACGATCTCCACAAGTGGTATCAGAGACAGGTTGCTCTTGATATCTAGGATGTTACAAGGTTTTCTGTCGAAGTGAAGCTGTCTTGATAAAGGTACGAATTAACAGATTTATTCTTTTGTTTTGGTATCGATCTGTTAAATTGATGAGGCGACAAGATAAAATGTGGTCTGCTCTTTAATTACTTTGTCGCTTGTGATTCGTTAAATATCATTAACCTCGTACTCAATTCATGGTGAACATGCTCTATTGTCGGTTTGTGAGGGCTTGTTAATTAAATGCAACCTCGTACTGATTGAAGGTTTTAATTGGTCGGATACAATAAATGGGTTTGCTGAAATTTGTCGTTTACTGTTGCTGTTAATTAAATTCAACCTCGTACTGCATTGATTGATTGAATTTGTAAATGAAGTGGATCAGTGGAGCTATGGATTGGGTATAACTGTTCCTATTGTTTATTTATTCTTTTCGATACATGGTCCAATGAATTCAATTGGTCAGAAGTAATCACGTAGGTCAGTAGCAGCAGATCAGAGTTGGAGATTATTTTCGTACTGTTGTTTTACATAATAGTTTCTACTGCTCGCCTAACAAATTCGTACTGCTCTTGATTCATACGTAGCAGTTGGTACTGCTGTGACTAACAGTTAGTACTGCTCAACAATAGTTAGTACTGTTCATTGGTTTATATGTAGCAGTTTGTACTGCTGGATTCACCAGTTAGTACTGCTTGGTCTTCGGAATTAGTACTGTTCGTTGAACAGTTTGTACTGCTAGCTTTGGAGGATGAACAGTTTATACTGCTGGTTTATACTGCTAGAGCATGGGCTTCTCAAAGTGAGGGGAAGCATTGGTTATTAATTTGGAACTGGTGATTCCAAAACACACACACCCAAGGGAAGAAACACACACACAGTTTTGGATCTCGGACAGAACTGAATTTATTTCAGTTTATTCTTATTGTTTTATGGCTCGTTGTGAAGATATTTGGTGCAATGGCTTTTTAATCAATTATGTGACAAGCGTATCCTTGGTGTTCGTAGATCGCCAAAGTGAGGCAACGAAACAGATGAGGAATACGAGTAGATCGCCGGCTGAGGCAACAGTTACATAAGAGAGGATGATGTTATTGCACTTAGATGTTTTTCACGGATTATTTGAAGAATTGATTACGAAGAAGGTTGAATATTATTTATTTGATGTTGTAGTTGAGTTTCACAGGTGCGTGTTCTTATCATATCTTAAACGGCCTGCAACGTTTAAAGATAACTTGTTTGGGCGTTAATGCGGTGACAATGACTTGTCAAATCTAGTTTTCATAGGTCAAGGGGTGGATGGACGAAGACCTAGTTAACTATCACTTAAAGGAGTTACATTGTAGTGCTCAGTGTCTCATATAATTAAGGATTTTGTCAAGAGATTTCGGTCTAGTCTCATATAAGTTTGGAGTCACGTGGATAGTGCAAGATATAAGACGCAAGTTTGGGAAATTCAACTTCTTCATCAAGTTTGTTATACTCGGTTTTCTTCATCAGTAATCAGTTCATAAGGCCTATGGAGTTCGTGATTCAAGAGATGGTAAACATGCTTAGTTTCAGGGGAAGCTTATTTAATTGTTTAACCATCTACATGCATCACTTAAGGGGAAGCATTTGATTCAAGTTGCATTGAAGACCCCTATTTGATGATGACAAAAAGGGGAAGAAGGTTTATTTTCAGCTTGAAGATCATCTTTCATATGCTTAGTTTTGTCATATCAACTAGGGGAAGATTGTTAGGAATTAAATATGAGTTGATATTGACAAAAGATGAAAGATGGAGGAGATTTATGAAGACAAAGATAAAGGACCATAATTGTCATATTTAGAGTCTTTGTAACCCTAATCCTTTATTATATAAAGAGGATGAGGCGTAGGTTTTATTAACCGGTCTTCCAATGTAGTCGACTAAAAGGTGTGTGTGTGTTCTAGGTGTCGAGTCCTCTAATGGACACCTAGGGTTAGGGTTTCTAATCATTCGACAAACCTTGATTAATAATAATGAAGCTTATGTTTATTTCGCTGTACATTGTTCTTATTCATTATTATTGGTGTAATCCTAGATATGAGGTCTAACAAGCCTCGAGCAAATGATCTCCACAAGTGGTATCAGAGACAGGTTGCTCTTGATATCTAGGATGTTACAAGGTTTTCTGTCGAAGTGAAGCTGTCTTGATAAAGGTACGAATTAACAGATTTATTCTTTTGTTTTGGTATCGATCTGTTAAATTGATGAGGCGACAAGATAAAATTTGGTCTGCTCTTTAATTACTTTGTCGCTTGTGATTCGTTGAATATCATTAACCTCGTACTCAATTCATGGTGAACATGCTCTATTTTCAGTTTGTGAGGGCTTGTTAATTAAATGCAACCTCGTACTGATTGAAGGTTATAATTGGTCGGATACAATAAATGGGTTTGCTGAAATTTGTCGTTTACTGTTGCTGTTAATTAAATTCAACCTCGTACTGCATTGATTGATTGAATTTGTAAAAGAAGTGGATCAGTAGAGCTATGGATTGGGTATAACTGTTCCTATTGTTTATTTATTCTTTTCGATACATGGTCCAATGAATTCAATTGGTCAGAAGTAATCACGTAGGTCAGTAGCAGCAGATCAGAGTTGGAGATTATTTTCGTACTGTTGTTTTACATAACAGTTTCTACTGCTCGCCTAACAAATTCGTACTGCTCTTGATTCATATGTAGCAGTTGGTACTGCTGTGACTAACAGTTAGTACTGCTAAAAAACAGTTAGTACTGTTCATTGGTTTATATGTAGCAGTTTGTACTGCTGGATTCACCAGTTAGTACTGCTTGGTCTTCGGAATTAATACTGTTCGTTGAACAGTTTGTACTGCTAGCTTTGGAGGATGAACAGTTTATACTGCTGGTTTATACTGCTAGAGCATGGGCTTCTCAAAGTGAGGGGAAGCATTGGTTATTAATTTGGAACTGGTGATTCCAAAACACACACACCCAAGGGAAGAAACACATACACAGTTTTGGATCTCGGACAGAACTGAATTTATTTCAGTTTATTCTTATTGTTTTATGGCTCGTTGTGGAGATATTTGGTGCAATGGCTATTTAATCAATTATGTGACAAGCGTATCCTTGGTGTTCGTAGATCGCCAAAGTGAGGCAACGAAACAGATGAGGAATACGAGTAGATCGCCGGCTGAGGCAACAGTTACATAAGAGAGGATGATGTTATTGCACTTAGATGTTTTTCACGAATTATTTGAAGAATTGATTACGAAGAAGGTTGAATATTATTTATTTGATGTTGTAGTTGAGTTTCACAGGTGCGTGTTCTTATCATATCTTAAACGGCCTGCAATGTTTAGAGGTAACTTGTTTGGGCGTTAATGCGGTGACAATGACTTGTCAAATCTAGTTTTCATAGGTCAAGGGGTGGATGGACGAAGACCTAGTTAACTATCACTTAAAGGAGTTACATTGTAGTGCTCAGTGTCTAATATAATTGAGGATTTTGTCAAGAGATTTCGGTCTAGTCTCATATAAGTTTGGAGTCACGTGGATAGTGCAAGATATAAGATGCAAGTTTGGGAAATTCAACTTCTTCATCAAGTTTGTTATACTCGGTTTTCTTCATCAGTAATCAGTTCATAAGGCTTACGGAGTTTGTGATTCAAGAGATGGTAAACATGCTTAGTTTCAGGGGAAGCTTATTTAATTGTTTAACCATCTACATGCATCACTTAAGGGGAAGCGTTTGATTCAAGTTGCATTGAAGACCCCTATTTGATGATGACAAAAAGGGGAAGAAGGTTTATTTTCAGCTTGAAGATCATCTTTCATATGCTTAGTTTTGTCATATCAACTAGGGGAAGATTGTTAGGAATTAAATATGAGTTGATATTAACAAAAGATGAAAGATGGAGGAGATTTATGAAGACAAAGATAAATGACCATAATTTATTTAGAGTCTTTGTAACCCTAATCCTCTATTATATAAAGAGGATGAGGCGTAGGTTTTATTAACAGGTCTTCCAATGTAGTCGACTAAAAGGTGTGTGTGTGTTCTAGGTGTCGAGTCCTCTAATGGACACCTAGGGTTAGGGTTTGTAATCATTCGACAAACCTTGATTAATAATAATGAAGCTTATGTTTATTCCGCTGTACATTGTTCTTATTCATTATTATTGGTGTAATCCTAGATATGAGGTCTAACAAGCCTCGAGCAAACGATCTCCACAACATATACTCCAGAAGATATCCCTAGTTCTTCCAAACCTCCTTCTCCATTGACTATGAAGAGCACTCCAAATCCGGTGGTTGATGGTAAAAGGAAGGGCAACCCATTTTTTAAGGTGGGTGAAGTGGTTGATTCTGATAGTGATGATGAGGAGATGTTTGAGCCAAATGATCCTATGGAAAGTTACTTTTCATCAGTAGGTGGAGGTAACGAGCGTGAAAACTATCTCTCTGATGATTATGTGGCTCAGGTTTATGACTTACCAAGACAATTGGATGAGTTCTGCGATTAGATTGATATCAAGTTGCAAGGCCGTGCTAGGAAGTAATATTTTATTTTGTTAGTTCATAAGATTGGCATGTCATCTTATGTTGTTTTCTGGTTGTTCTAGTGTTTGTAGCTAGTTGTTCATTTATGGCCTATCATAAATGATCTAGTGGTAGTTTAAGCGGCTGCTTGAGGTTAATGTGGTACTTCAGCCACATTCCATTGTTCTTTAAATGGTTTTTTGGAGTAATATATTTTACTAGGGTGAAAAATCCCTTTTTCCCAAAAAAAAAAAAAAAGGAATTATCTAAAAAATAAGAAGTAGCACATTTTCTGATTTGAAATCCCAGACTTCAAATCTTTTAACTCACATGGATCCTTATTTTTTTACAACAACTCAAGATATACATGTTTCACGTGCCGAACTATCTTGCCCTTAGGGCAATGCATGTTTGTCTCATATCTTGATACCTCCCATTTGACCTTCCATTACTAGGAATTCTCCTTCCCATAGATCACTCTAGATCTATACTTTTTGTCATGTTTTGTACTCAAATGGTTCAAATTAACTTCCCATACTTTCCTTTTTGTTGCTCAACACTGAGCTCCTCTGGTTAGGTCTTGTTAAGGACTTTCGGCTTAAGCACATTAATTTGATCTTTATTTAACAAGTGTTAACCCACAGTTAATTGTTCCTCTCGTAAAGTATCTTTCAACTTTACCTGAAAATTTCAAAGCAGCGCGAGATTTACTCATGATCTACAAACTCATTCTTTTTCTAGTTTGACTTATAGATCTAAAATGCTAACCCTCGTAGCATATGGGCTTACTCAATCTATAGATTTTTTTGGAAATACCATCGCTTGAGTGTTTCATTTTCACAAGAAATCTTTAATAACAAATATCCATAACATTTGATTGCACTGCATATGGGGTATACACCTTGGTTCCATCAAGACTCGAGACAAACAAAATCTTCAAGTATTAAGAACTCTGCACATTTGGATTCTAGTAGAAACGTTTTCAGTCACTCCATGAAATTATTTTCTTTGACTCATCTTTCACAGATAGATTTTTTATGGCAGAAATGTTTTCAGTCACTCCATGACTTTATTTTCTTTGATTTATGTTTCTCTGATAGATCTTTTAATCAAAGATTTTTGTTACTTTAAACTTCCATCTCAGATGGATTTCATCCAAGTTTATCATTATCTTTGAACTTCTATCTCAGATAGATTGCATCAAAGTCTATCATATCAAGCTTTGAAGCTCATGTAAACAATTTTTTTACTTCACCAGTTCTTATAGAACCCATAAAGTATGATAATCCTTTACCCAGACCAGTTAAATTGTTATCACATTTCACAAACATATATTTAGGATTACTCTAAGTTTTACAAAAACTTCTTATCATAGATTTTAGAAAAAAAAACATGCTAGACATATTAAATTTCAAATTAAAATAAATAAGTTTAAAACAAGCCCTAAAATAGGCAGCAATAAGTTTTAAAATAAAGACAGAAATTTTAAATAGTTTTAAAAGCTTAAATCCAAAAAAGATGCACGATCCCAGCCGCCATCTTCTGTAAACTCTTTCCGCACTCCTCATCAGCTGCTGAAATAACTTCTTGTAAGTGCAAACGGTCCTTTCGTTGTTTCCCTACACACATCTCTACTCATCCAATTCAACATAATCCTAAATTAAACCACTATCTTCAAATATGAAGTCTCCTATCTTCCTTCTCATTTTACATCATCTTTGCCAATCTTGGCTTAAAACCCTCTTTCTTCATTTCCGTTCATCCTCTCCCACTTCTCCACTTTAAAGAGTCATCTTCATTCTCATCTAGGAGCATATCATCTTCACTCTATATCACCTAGACATTAGACACTTATCTTGGAAGAAGTTAGAGAATGGTGTGTTAATATATAATCAATAATTATATATGTTCAGTTTTAATTCCTTTCGTGCCATACTTTAGAATACTCATATTTGAGTCATGCATGTATTAATCTCTAATAATATCTTACTATATATAACTCTGTTTTGTAGCATTCCTCCATCGCTTAATTCTTTGGTAGCCCAAACAAGGGGGAGCATACACCAGGGTGGGGGGGGGGCATTTGCAAATGTCAAACTCGTTTGCAAATCGTTGACGCATCTACACATTCCTTGCTATGTGTAGTCTACCTCTATAATGCTACTCATATCCTTTTACATACTTTGTTGCTTGAAACTAACCCTTGATGTAGGTTAAGCATTTGCAACATATTTGATTCATGGATACGCTAAAGTCAATGGGGATGCAATGAGCTAGGGGGAGCTCGGAAGTAGTTGGGTACATGGTTCGGAGTTGGTTAAACCATGGCGACAGGAACAAGGATTCACTAGGATGATGCAACCTCACTTCTTTGAATGATGGGATTCAGGATCGTCTAATACATTCGAGGATCATCCTTCAACCTATATACTCTAGTCTTCTTCTCAAATATTCCTCTCAAGTTATCTTCTCAAGTCTTCCTCTCAAGTTATCCTCTCAAGTCTTCTTCTCATGTTGTCCTCTCAAGTATTCCTCAAATACAAGCAAAGACATCTCTTCTTCTCAAGTCTTCCTCTCAAGTTATCTTCTTAAGTCATCTTCGTCTACATGCTCAATTCTTCTTCATCTTCTCAAGTCTTTCTCTCAGGTCATCTTCTTAAGTCTCTCCAATTTTCGCCGATCTTCTTTCTATCTCGACATTGGCGACACCTTTTTGCTTCGACAAAAGGGGGAGAAAGAGTGTAAACAAGTAACTTCTACACTTTACTATGAGTTACAGTTTACATATTTTGTCATCATCAAAAAGGGGGAGATTGTTAGTGCAAACGTTATGAAGTTTAATCTATACAGTGTCTTCATGTTTTAATGATGACAAACATGTAACTTGTAATACATAACGTAAAGTGCACAAGTTACTCGTTTACACAAATCATCAATGCATGCACACATCAACATCTCTCGATGGCTAAAGTCTGAATCACTTCAGGTATGAACAAACACTATACAAACTTTGTTAAGTGATCAAAGAAAATATTTTTGTCCTTAAACCTCACATTTTTATAAATGTAACAAAACATTTTTACAAAAATAAATTAGACAAATTACTTTTGTATTTATAAAGAAATGTTTTAAAGAAAAATAAATTTGAATTTCAAATCCCCAACAACTATTTTCCCCACCCAAATCAGTTAAATCACCAGATAACATTTCAACACTAAAGGACAAAAACTGCTAGGAAGGTCCCTTAAATAAGGTGATGGTCCCTTATATATAAGGGACCATCCAATGTTTAAGGGACCGTCCCCCACTCCTCCTGGTGCCTATGAATACTGCAATGTTTTATAAAAAAAATCAGACTCTTTATTTGCACAAAAGTATTCTATTCTTTCTTCCTCCTTCTTTGATCACTATAACTCTTTGGTATGTATTTATAAGTGATCCCATCATCCTTTATCTCAAGTGCAAGAGAAGAACACTCGAGCTCGTAAAAAATCGAAGTGTTATAAAGTAGTCCACACACACATGTAACTTGTGTTACAATTCTCTTCTTCCTCCAAACTGTCTTATTTGTACATTAGTGTATCCGACTTGTGTGTGAGTCGTGATTAGGTGTGTAAGTGTAAATCCGGACAAAGTGCAAGTCCGTGGGTGATTGTATAGATTAGGACGGTATGTACGTCCGTAGGTGATTGTGTGTAGATTAGAACGGTGTGTATATCCCTGGGTGTCCATTTGTAGATTAGGACTTGGTGTGAGTCCGTGTGTGAAGACTTGGACTTGGTGTGAGTCCATGTGTGAAGACTTGGACTTGGTGTAAGTCTGTGAGTGAAGACTAGGACCGGGTGAAGGTCCGTGAAGACTTGGATTGGGTGAAGATTCAAGTGGACGAGGTGTACGTCCGTGTAGCCACGTGGGCTTTTGCGTAGATTGGTTCTAGATAGGATTAGGACTCGACATTTCGCTTAGTGTCGTTAATTGGTGTAAGCGTTGGTGTACGGTTTGTTCCGCCTAAAGGGAGCTTGTTAACTAGTGAAGTAACTCTCGAGTTGGGTACTCGGGGAGTGGAGTAGGGCGAAGAGGTGCTTCGTGCCGAACCACTATAAATCATCATGTCCGGTTTGCGTTTTCTCTACTCATTTCTTTACTTTTTATTCTTGCATTTATCGTTTTGTAGTTACACTTGCATTAAGTTTATGTTTGTGTGGCTTATCGCTTATATTGTGAATGTGAGTGTGACATAAACTGAGATAACTTAAAATATGCAAATACATAAGCCATAACCTGTCTAAAATACGCCACTGTCGGCGGTCCTTTAAACAGACAGACGGTCCCAAACATATATGGGACCGTCCGTATATATATGGGACCATCCACAGAGTCTAACTAAACTAGCTCTAATTTCTCTTACTTATTCTGTGTGTCTATTGTTGTAAGTTGGATATAAATACACATAGTTGTTATAGATGTCATAACCACTATTCATATTTAGCTACGCTTGATCAGAAATTTGATACGAATGTTTTAAGATTTTAAACAGGAACGTATTTCCCCCCTTCTACGTTTCTACACTTCTGTCCAGTGCTCCTGTTTACTTCCCATCTACTGCATATTTCGACAAGTTAGATCTTTATTACATATGTAACAAAGTGAGAGTCAAAAATTTAGTTATGTACTAACCTGAGGTCTTAGCAGTATTCTCTTTGTCCTCGTTCAGTAGACCATTTGGACAATTTCTCATCCAGTGACTCTTGTTACCACAACTGAAACAAGCAGTTCCATTTCTTGACTTTTTTTAATTGAATACTTGATTAGTAGTTTTATTCTTTCAGTTTCCTTTTACTCATCTTCCTTTCCACTTTCCTTTGTTCTTGCCATTTTTCCCATTAGTAATCATCAGCACATCCTTTGGCTTCTACTCCATGCTACTTTATGTTATTGTCAACATGTTGTGGAGCTCGGCTACAGTACCACCCTCAACATTATTCATTTTGTAGTTGAGTATAAACTGCTTATACTCCTTGCTAAGAAAACTCAAAATGAAATCGATAGCAAGTTCAGGTGCAATGGTGTGACCTAACCTTTCAAGTCGGTTGATGTGCCCCATCATTTTGATTATATACGCACTTACTGATGAATCTTAACCATTGTAACACCCCACCCTGAAAGGGGTCAAATGTCACATTATGGTGTCAATAAGAACATATAAATGCAAGCAGAAGATTTTATTAAATAAAATACTAAGTCAAGAAACAAAATGACTTCCGAAGTACAATCCAACAAGTCTAAACAGAAATGAAATCCAAATGATAAAAGTCTTAAACATAAATCCAAATAATGGGGAAACTAAATCATGGGTAGGTCTTCTAAGCTCCTACTCTCATCACTCAAGCCTAGCTTCACGCTTATTACCTGCCGCAGAGAAAAGAAAATGCGGCTGAGCAAACGCTCAGTGAACAGATATAAATAAAGAAAGGTAATAAGCATAAACGAATAAGCGAAGCGAAACTAAGAGAACCTTTTGAACAAGATATCATAAGACGCAATAATCAAATGAATAATAAATCTAAGAATAACAAGGAATGCCCATGAGCTCAGATACGTCTAAACATGATACATGAATAGACCCAAAACAAACAAACAAACATATATATAATATAGCAGCATAATAAGATGTACATAGGATATGCATCTCTTGATATACCAAATGTGATATGGGGTGTATGGCACACACACAAACCATTTACTTATATCAAAACACAACTAAGTACCTAGGATGCATCCATACGCTCCCTACAAAATAACGTCATACCGATATACACAAGTACAATGACGAGTATATACATATGGAAATAATAATAATAATCAAATGCTAGCAAACAAAAGGGAACGCCGTGGACTAATCACACCTCCATAGATAGTGTCATGCCATTGGTGCCTCAATGACATGGTCATGGTACCTCCATGACTAGTTCAAATAGCTCGGGCAAAGAATAAAGCAATGATATAAATAAAGCATAAGGGATAATTACTAATTATCCAACTAAGGTCATGCTTAACTGAAATGAATCTAATATCAGACTGAATAGCAAATGCATAACAAATCAGAATATGGATCATAAATCAGAATAACAGAAATTAGGAATCATGTCATGAGGAAACCCTTACTGATAAAGGGTAGAATATCTGTACCTTAAACAACAAAATAAATGGAATGGATGAAAGGAACACAAGAAAACAGAAGTCACTCCCTCTTCAAAGAATCTACATGAATTTATAATCATGTATTATTTATAAGTCCATTTATAGTTCATTGAATGTCATAACTGATTCTTAAATACTTATAGTTATTCATTAATGGGATTAGGGTTTCATTACTGAAATTAGGTTAATCTTATGTTTAAGAGTACCCGTATTAATGTTTCAAATGTAATTTAGGTCAAAACACATTAAATGGGGTAAGGTTAAACCAAAACCCTAACTTATGTTATATTTCAGGTTTTATCTCATTCTGGTCCCTTTACTTATGAATTTTATACCATAGTTAAATGTTTACTGAGGAGCTCAAATATTTATCATAGATACTTGTACATGTTAGGTTCTTACTGAAATTTTTCCAGGTTTTATTTCAAAGTGATATTATATCATTAAAATTCATTAATCCAGACTAATCAGAATTATGATCTGATTGAATAACCAGAAAGTTTTCAATTATTAAACATACTTTTACTCCTCAGAAAAAGCTACAAAAATTCCAGTAACTAATAGACATATTAACTATTCCCCTTCCAAATTTGGGCCTCTTAGACCTTATATTTTGCGAATTAAAAATCATAGAAACTGACTGATTTTCAAACTCCAAAATACAGATTTGACACCCAATTTTCTAAAAATAAAAAGACTACCTTCCCGACCTCCAATGACAAAGAAACTTAGATATTCAGAAAGTAGGCTTCAAGAACTTATTTTTAGACTCAAGAATCATATAAAAACACGTTGGTATCATCAAATTAGACCCCCTTGAACCTGACTCAATTTCTGGACAACATGCTCACATAAAATCACAACAAAACCCTAAACCATTTTAAACCCTCATCGATCCCCATTAAATTCTTAGGGTTTCCAGGTTTTAGTTAGCCATAATTAATGATCAATTAATGTTTAGATAACGGTTTAATGACAAAAACTTAGGGCTTAAACGATTAGGTCAACAAAGAAGAATAAACTAGAGTCGACATGCAGTTTTACACAAGTTTATTATAATTGTGTGGCGTATACTTTTATATGTATTCATATTACACGAGACATAAATTAGAATAGCATAGTTACTAATGAAAGTATTACATGTGCATGGTTAGGTTTTAGTCGTATACAGTTTTGTGTGTGACATGAAGAGGTCATGTGAGTGCCTTGGGCTGGTAACGAGAGAAAAACAAAGGGAACAGGAACACCACAACCACAATCGATATACACCCAAGCTGCAACCCTTAATCACCAACGAAACCAATCACCAAATCTTAACCACTTTCAACCCTTTAACCTTGGAATGGAGAGAAAAATAAATGCCTGGACTTTGCTAAGTTTTCTGATTTCTAAATATCGTATAATGGGAGTAAAAGGATAAGGAGGACCGAATGATATAGGAGTGTTTTTAATAAAGGAAACCGTGTAAGTATTTATAGCATGTCGTGTGATAAGGCTTGGGAAGATAGATAAAGAAAATCTTTTATTTTGTTAGGATTATACACAAATATCTTTTAGTTCTTATCAAGTGATTTTCGGTTTATATTTTGTAAAAGAAAATGTGTACATGAGTTATCACAAAAGAAATATGTTGACTAGTGTTTTAGGATTAGATTAGGGAACAAAAATGATTAAGGTTAATTTAGTTAGCTTAGTTTAGAATAAGGGTAAATAACTTGTATTATATTTCATGTTGATCCCAGTTGAACACTTGATCGAATTCCCTTAGCTTGTAAAGGTTAAGTAATATTGAATAAATCCAATACAACTTATGTAGAAACTGTCTTGGAATATATTAAAGTTTATGCGGAATCTAAACTTTAATTTTAAGAAGAACTTAATATTAATCAGTAATATCAAACAAAACACTTCAATATTATTAATAATACGAATACTCAAAAGTATTATGGTTTACAACATTGAAGTTTTCTAAAGAATCACATATATTCGTATCTATCTCTATGCCCTAGGACCTCCTTTTATAGACTAAGGAGTCCTAGTCGGCTTACAATTACTTGCTATACAAGATAAATCTTAAAAGAATCTTTTCTATATTTATCTAACCGACTATACAAGTTTATCTCATAAGCAGTACTAACTAAACACTCTAGCAGTTGTATCTTTAACTCTAGCAGCTTTAACTCTTCAGCAGTAGTAAGTTAATACTAGCAGTACTAACTTTTCTTCTAGCAGCACTAACTACTTAGAATATTTTCCTTCAAGTTCAGTAGCAGTTGTAACTCTGAACTGGCAGCAGTAACATTTACTCTAGCAGTAGTAACCACTTTGTGTATTTTCTTGAACATCTTCAGCAATACAAGCAGTAGTAAAATACACAAGCAGTTGTAATCTTTATAGCTAGTAGCAGTAATAACTTAGAGCATTTTCCATTAGCAGTCTTAACCATGCAAGCAACAATAACTCTAAAACCCAACAATCCTCCCCTAAACTTGATATTTTCTCCTAAAATTATCAAGTTTCTATCATAGCTTAAACAAACACTAAGAGGATGCTTTCAAACAATTAAGTCTGTTTCTTGTCCTTGGGTGCTAGAATCTTTTCCATCTTCTTGAGCAACTGATAAGCTGTTTCATCATAAACATATTGAAGTTGGAGTCTTCTTTTTCCATATAGCATCTGATGTACAACAGCCTTCTGATTTTATAAAGGGTAATTCTTTTCAACAAGTATGTAGATTGTCATAGCATGTACATCCAAAACATGAACTCCACAAGATTGAAAAATCTTCCATTGCAAAATTGTGTTGTGCTTTAGACTTCTTCACTTCTCATCCTCATGATGTGGTTCAAACATCACTTTCAAATATTTCTAGATGACTCTATCATAAATTTGTTCTGACCTATCATAACCAAACTTTTCTTTATACAGCGTCCATAGAGTCACCATATCTTCTTTATCAAAATGATGAAAATTTTGTAGAAAGCTAACAAACCTCACAGATGTTCCATCAGCTCTCTTGGTATCCCAATATGCTGTCTTACCATGTAATCCTGAAGTAAAAGCAACAATTGGTTGTTTAACACTGAGAGGAACTGCATCCATGACTTCTTTTTCATTGACCAATGCAAGCTCTGTATGAGCTTTCATCTTTTCTACATCATCATCAACTTCAGCTTGCTCACTCTGCTCTTGCTATTCACTCTTCTCTTGCTCTGCCTTATGCACAGATTTCTGCTTTTTACTGCTTTGCTTGACCAACTCTTCTCCTTTTCTTTTAGAACTAGGGCTTTCTTCTTTCTTTTCAACACTACCCTCCACCACTTCAGCATCCATAGGCATAAAGCTGCTTATCTCTCTTTTTGCAGATTCATAGAGCTCTTGAATCTTTATATCATCAAATTGTGATAGAACATTGAGCTTCCAACCGTATTAATATATTGAAGTGTTTGTAACCCTGTTACTTTTGAGTAACCCTGTTACTTTTGAGTAACCGTATTAATATATTGAAGTGTTTATGAAGAGTATTCAATTGTGTTCGATTAATAATTCTTCTTAAGATTAAATACTAGATTCCACATAGTATTTAATAGTTTGTTCAAGAACAGTTTCTATATCTATTGTTTTAGATTAACATCTAAGATAATTAACAAGATCAATAGCTCATCTGGGATCAATAAGTGGTATCAGAGCTTGTGATCTAGAGACTGCAATTGACAAGAATTTTTGTTGATTAAGATCTGTTCATCAATAACTGAAGTAATGGAATCTGAAACTACTCATATGGTGACTGCTTCAAAGGTACCAATGCTCAAACCTGGTGAGTATGAACTATGGAAGATGAGGATTCAACAGTACATAAAGATGCTTGACTACTCCATGTGGGAAGTCATTCAGAATTGAGATACTTTACCTGCTAAGGTTGCTAATGGGACAATTTTGCCCATTAGAACTAATGAGGACAAAGCTCAGAGAAGATTGGAGATAAAGACTCACAATATTCTTTTGATGGGGATACCGAATGAATATCAAGTGAGTTTTAGTAACATACAGGATGCTAAGTCCTTGATGGAAGCCATTGAACTCAGATTTGGTGGTAATGCTGCTACAAAGAAGTCTAGGAAGAACTTGTTGAAGTATCAATTTGAGACCTTTGTGGCCTCAAGTTCTGAAAACATTGATGCCACTTATGATAGACTTCAAAGGTTGGTTATTCAGTTGGCTCCCATGAAGGTTCTTGTGGCTCAAGAAGACATCAATCACGAGTTTCTTAGAAGCTTGTCATCTGAGTGGAGCATGCATTCTGTGGTCTGAAGGAACAAGGAGGACTTTGAGACAATGAGCTTGGATGATTTGTACAACAATTTAAAGGTGTATGAATCTGAAGTCAAGGGAACATCCAGTTCATCTTCTAGTGGAAAAAACCTAGCATTTATGTCCTCAAAAAACAAGGGTTCTGGAAGCTCTCAAGAAAACTATTCTGCTGCTGGGCATGTAGTTTCTGCTGTTGGTTCTGCTGCTAGCTTAAATAGTGACAACATCAGTGATGCTGCTATTTGTGCATTTTTGGCTGATCTCACCACAAGTACTTCTGTTACTGATCAGGACTTGGAACAAATAGATCCTGATGATCTGGAGGAGATTGACCTAAAGTGGCAGATGGCTATGCTAACTGTGAGGGCTAGGAGATTTCTGAAGAAGACTGGTAGGGAACTCAAGTACAGAGGACAAACCAATGTGGGGTTTGACAAGTCAAAGGTTGAGTGCTACAATTTCTAGAGAAAGGGCCATTTTGCTAGGGAATGCAGAGCACCAAAGAAGAACAGAGAGAATGTAAGGAAGGTTCCTATTGAAGAGGTCAAGCCTACAACTGCTCTGGTGTCTTGTGATGGCTTGGGAGAGTATGATTGGAGTGACCAAGCTGAGGAAGGACCAAACTTTGCATTGATGGCTTATGCTTCTTCTTCTTCTGGATCAGACTCTGAGGTATCTAATGAGTCATCTTGTTCATTTAAATCATGCTTAGATACTGTGGAAGAACTAAAGTCTAGGAATGAGAGTTTAAGAGATGAAGTAGAAAAGCTAAAACTTGATAATTTAGGTTATAAATATGGCCTAAAATCAGTAGAAGATAAACTTGAATTTCTTAGGCAAAATGAGTTAGAGTATGCTGAAAAGATCCACATTCTAGAAGGTCAGCTTTTTATGAAAAATTGTGAGATTAATGTGCTAAATAAAAAGCTTGAGGATGCTGAAAAAGCTAGAGATGTAGCTTTAGCTGATAAAGATAAACATGTTGTTAGGGTAGAAAAACAACAATTTGCATCAAATCTTGTGAATAAGGCTATAGAAAGTCAGTTAATGAGAAAAGGGAGTGGCTTAGGGTACAATGAAGTTGCACCTCCTGCTAAGAGTGCCTTTGCACCTCCTAGGAAGGAATTGTCTTTCATAACTGAGATAGATGCAAAACCTGTAGGTGAAACAAGTGAATCAAAAATAGAAACACCTAAGGTTGAGAATTTGTCTGATGCACCCATCATTGAAGATTGGGAGTCAGATAGTGAGGATGAACAGGTTGAATCAACACCTAAGGCTAAAAAGGTAGAAATTGCTAAAATAGTTGAAACTAAAGCTAAAAATGTTGAGTTTGTAAAACCTGTGTTAGGGAGTAGGATATCTAGGAAAATGGCTGAATTTGATGAGAAACCTAGAGAATATCCTAGGAAAACTAATAACTGGCCTAGAGGAAACCAAAGAAATTGGAACAGCCTAATTTCACACAAGTTAGGTAGTGATTTTAAATTGGTTAAGAAGGCATGTTATAGTTGTGGTAGTTTTGAGCATCTTCCGGAAGATTGCTACTACTACCAAAAACCTGTATGGAACCAACACACTCGGGTGAACCATAAGAATTTTGCTAAAAAGACTCACCCTGATCCTAATAGAAACATGGTTCCTAGGCAAGTGTTACTAAGAACTGGTACTACAAGGACATTTACTACTGCTGCACCAATAAGGCCCAATCAAATGAAAAAAGAGGTTTCTACTACTAAGGCAAAAGTAGTTTCTACTGCTAAGCCTAAAGTAATAACATATACTGTTGTGGGCAATCACTTTTATGCTGTTAAGGCCTCAGCTTGCTGGGTCTGGGAACCTAAAATCAAGGTTTTAGATCATGTTCTTAAACACAGTAGTGCATCAATGGACTTGAAGAAATTTGATTATGTTGATGCACAAGGCAGATCCAAGTCAGTGATGGCTTGGGTCCCCAAGAGAAACTAATTCTCTTACTTTATGTGCAGGGCAATCTACAAGTGGAGCTAAAGGATAAATGCATTTTTGATAGTGGATGCTCTGGACATATGACTGGAGACCAAGGCAACCTTTAAGATTTTGAAGCCATGGATGGTGGCTATAATGCTTTTGGTAATGACCTTAAAGGTGGAAAGATAGTTGGTAAAGGTACTATTAGAACAGGCAATTTGGATTTTGAAAAAGTGTACTTGGTAAATGGACTAAAGTTCAATCTTTTTAGTGTCTCGCAAATGTGTGACAAAAAGAATTTTTTTCTTTTTACAGACACTGAGTGTCTTGTCTGATCTCCTTACTATAAGTTGCCTGATGATAAATTAGTGCTACTTAGAGTCCCTTGAACAGACAATATATACAGTGTGGATATAAAGAATATCATTCCTAAAAGAGATTTAACTTGTCTATTTGCTAAGGCCACAATTGATGAATCCAAACTTTGGCATAGAAGGCTTGGCCATCTAAATTTCAAAACAATAAACAAATTGGTTAAGGCAAACCTTGTGAGAGGTTTACCTTCAAAAGTTTTTGAAAATCCTGAAACCTGTGTTGCTTGTCAGATGGGAAAGCAACACATAGCTTCTTGTAAGTCCAAAGTAGTGAACTCTATTTCTGAGCCCTTATACATGTTACATATAGATCTGTTTGGGCCAACTTATGTGAAAAGTTTGAATAAGAAAATGTATTGCCTAGTTGTCACTGATGACTATAGTAGATTTACTTGGGTTTTCTTTCTAGCAACCAAGGATGAGACTTCTGGTATCCTTAAGGCTTTCATAACAAGAGTAGAAAACCTAGTTAATCACGAAGTTAAGGTAATCATATGTGACAATGGAACTGAGTTTAAGAATAGTGTGATGAATCAATTCTGTGTTGAAAAAGGTATTTTAAGACAATTTAGTGTGGCTAGAACTCCTCAACAAAATGGTGTTGCTGAGAGGAGGAATAGGACATTAATTGAGGTTGCTAGGACTATGTTGTCTGAGTCAAAGTTACCCACTACTTTTTGGGCGGAAGCAGTTAACACTGCTTGTTTTGTGCAAAATAGGAGTAAGGTAGTTAAGCCTCATAACAAGACCCCTTATGAATTGTTGCATGGTAGGAAACCTATGATAGATTTCTTGAAACTATTTGGGTGTCCTGTTATTAACTTAAATACCATTGATAACCTAGGAAAGTTTGATGAAAAGGCAGACCAAGGTTTCTTTGTTGGATACTCTACCAATAGTAAGGCTTTTAGGGTATTTAACAAAATAACTAGGCATGTAGAAGAAAACCTGCATGTTAGGTTTAGTGAAACTACATCTAATGTTGCAGGAAGTGGACCTGAATGGCTGTTTGACATTGATTCATTAACCAAAAATATGAATTATGAGCCAGTGATTGCAGGTACTGATAACAAGTCTGCAGGTACACAAGATAATTCCAATGCTGGTACACAAGCCAAGGAAAATGAATCTGCTAAGGAGTTTGTCTTGACTGAGAAATGGAAGCTTGATCAAATTTTCACACCTAAAGAGAAAGAGGGCAAGAGTTCACAAGATGATGTTGTTCACAAAGATGTAGAAGGTGGGGATAAACCTTTTGATGGTAAAAAGGTGGTTAATGAAGAACCACAAAGTGTTGGAGTTTAGAACAAGACTAGCAGTAGTAACTTTGATCCTACTACTAAGTAAAAAGAAACTATTGCTAAGCCTTTTCATTCTACTGCTGCACCCCAAGTTTCTACTGCTGATGAAGATGGAAGATCCTTTGATGATGTTAACTATCCAAGTGATCCTGATATACCTGGTTTAGTTAATGTTTATGAAGATACTGATGATGAAGTTCTGGATGGGTTTGGTGCAGAGGCTGATTTAAACAACATGGATAATGAAATTCCAGTCAGTCCTATTCCAACCACCAGAATCCACAAGGATTATCCAAAGGAGCAAATTATTGGTGATGTTCATTCTGCTGTTCAAACAAGGAGTAAAACAAAAGGTTTTAGAGATTTGTTTGATCAAGGGTTATTTGCTCAAACTCTTCATCAGAGAAATAGCCACAAGGATTTACAGAATTGTATGTTTGCTTGTTTCTTGTCACAAATGGAACCCAAGAATGCCTACAAAGAATTGCAAGATGAAAGTTGGATAGAAGCTATGCAAGAAGAGTTGTTGCAGTTCAAGCTTTAAGAGGTCTGGACATTTGTTGATTTGCCTTCTGGAAAAAGGGCAATTGGTACTGAATGGGTGTTCAGATGCAAAAGAGATAAAAGAGGAATAGTGATAAGAAACAAAACAAAATTGGTGGCTCAAGGATACACTCAGGAAGAGGGAATTAGTTATGATGAAGTATTTGCACCTGTAGCAAGAGTAGAGGCTATCAGACTATTCTTTGCATTTGCTTCATTCAAGAACTTCACTGTGTATCAAATGGATGTGAAAAGTGCTTTCTTATATGGGACAATTGATGAGGAAGTATATGTCACCCAACCACCTAGTTTTGAAGACCCTAATTATCCTAATAGGGTTTACAAGGTGGAGAAAGCATTGTATGGTTTACATCAAGCTCCTAGAGCTTGGTATGACACCTTATCAAAGTATTTGTTAACCAATGGTTTTAGCAGGGGAACCATTGACAAACTTTGTTCATCAAGAAAGACAAAAAGGATATCTTATTAGTACAAGTATATGTGGATGATATCATTTTTGGGTCTACAAACAAGGTGTTATGTGAGGAATTTGAGAAGCTCATGCATAGCAAATTTCAGATGAGTTCTATGGGGGAACTCACTTTCTTTCAGGGGCTTCAAGTTAAGCAGAAGGCAGATGGGATATTCATCAGCCAACACAAGTATGTGGCTGATATTTTGAAGAAATTTGGCTTTTCTGATGTGAAACCAGCAAAGACAACCATGGAGTCCAACAAGCCTCTGATCAAGGATGAAGATGGGGAAGAGGTTGATGTGCATTTGTACAGATCCATGATTGGATCTTTGATGTATCTAACTGCTTCAAGGCCAGACATTATGTTTGCTGTGTGTGCTTGTGCCAGATTTCAAGTGACCCCTAAAGTTTCTCACTTGAATGCTGTGAAGAGGATTTTTAGGTACTTAAGGAGTCAACCTAGGTTGGGCCTTTGGTATCCTAAAGATTCACCTTTTGATCTGGTGGCATACTTAGATAGTGATTATGCTGGAGCAAGTTTGGACAGAAAATCAACTACTGGAGGTTGCCAATTTCTTGGACATAGGTTGATCTCTTGGCAATGCAAGAAACAGACTGTGGTGGCTAATTCAACAACTGAAGCTGAGTATGTGGCTGCTTCTAGTTGCTGTGGACAAGTGCTCTGGATTCAGAATCAATTACTGGATTATGGGTACAACTTTATGAACACCAAAATTTACATTGATAATAACAGTACAATGTCTATTATTAAAAATCTTGTTTTTCATTCAAAAACAAAATATATTGAGATAAGACATCACTTTATAAGAGATTCTTTTGAAAAGAAATTAATTCAAATTGTTAAAATCCATATTGACAATAATGTTGCAGATTTGCTCACAAAAGGTTTTGATGTGGGTAGATTTCAATTTTTAATTGCTAGTATTGGAATGATCAATCTTTGAAAATTCTTATCTCTTTGTGTTTTTGTAATGTTTTGTAAGGGTTTGTACTGTTATTAATCAAATATGTTGTTTCTACTGCTTGCTATAATGTATGGTTGGTTCTGCTGTTAGTTATATTTAGCCTGCTGCTAGTTGTTAATTCAACTGCTAAGTATAACTATGGATTGTGATTATTGTGGTATATTCTTTCCTGTGTTTTTGTGGTTTTGGACTAATCTCTTGCAGGATAAGTCAAAGGGGATTGCTTATTGGATGAGCAAAAGGTGTTTGGAAAGATCAGCAGACATTCTACTGCTAGCTACAAAGTTTCTGCTGCTAAGCAAAACTTCCTACTGCTGGGGTTCTGCTGCTCGCTTGGAAACTTTTGGGATTCTGCTGCTTGGTTTGAAAGTGTAGGGTCGGTTTTGTAAATTTGGCGCCAATAAAACCCTAATTAGATCCAAACGGTATAAAAACCTAATTGAATCTCATAATTGACTTTGTGCGCCCAAAATTCACTCTCATTCAAACCCTAACATACTTTTTATCATCTAATTCCAAAACCCCCAAAATCAAAACCCTAATTTCACTATGACGGCAAGAACATTCTCCGATAACCACAATCAGGTTGCGTTTCTTGAAAAGACCCAAGAAGCTGATGGTTTTGCTGAAGCAATAGACTTTCTTAATGCTACTCACATAAGGTATGCATTAACAGCAAATACAACTATATACATTTCCCACATGAAACAGTTCTGGTCTACTGTTAAGATCAAAACTAAAAATGGAGGAGAATATTTAAGGGCTGAGGTAGATGGCCAAAGGATAGTTATTTCTGAATCATCTGTAAGAGAACCTCTTCACTTGTCAGATGATAAGGAAATCACTTGCCTTGAAAATTCTATCATTTTTCAAAATCTTGAAACCATGGGATATGAGAAGAAAAATGATGGCTTAAAATTTTACAAAGGTCTTCTCTGTCCTCAATGGAAATTTTTACTTCACACCATTCTCCATTGTCTGAGTCCTAAAACTACTGGTTGGAATGAATTCAGTACAACTCAAGCATCTGCTTTGATTTGTCTGGCCAAAGAACAACCCTTTAATTTTTCGGCTATGATAATGGATGGTTTGAAAAAGAATGTTTCTGGAAAATACTATATTTACCCAAGGTTTTTGCAATTAATTTTGAATAATCAATTTTCAGAACCTAAGGTACATAAAAATGTGCATCCTTACCCATCACACACCCAACTCTAAACAATCATCTGAACAAACTCAAAAGACCCAATCCCCTAGGATTTCACCAAATAAGAACACTGAGCAACCTCAGGCCAGTGTTAGGATGGAAGCAGATGAGGCTGTCACAGGTGTGGGTGGTGACATGATGGGAGAGGCTAACACTACTGCTTCTGGCTTAGTAGCTGGGCAGGAAAGTGTTAACATAAGTAAGACCTCAACCATGGCAACATCTACTGTTGAAGGTTCTCATGAACCAGAAACAGAGGATGGTAACCCCAGCCAAATGGCAAACATGGGGGGCTCAGGTGATCAAACCAGGTTTGATACTGAGTTTGGACCCATTGATTCACCTCTCAGGGAAGGAAACACATCCCGAAGTGATGAGGGTAGAGAAGAAACTAATGATTTGATGGACCATAATGTACAAGATGACAATGCCTATGATTCACCTTTCGGACCAGGTCACACAAGTCGAAGTGATGAGGCTAGAATTGAAACTGATGAATTGTTGGCATCACAAAATGTACACAATGACAAATCTAGTGATCCACCTCTCGGGCCAGGTAACACAGGCTGAAGTGGTGAGGATAATATGAAACTTGTTAAGGAATTGATGGAAAAATGTACCAAGTTAGAATCTCAGGTTCTTGACCTACAACATGAAGTCAAAGGTTTGAAGCTAAAGATCAGGCATTTGGAAGGTTAACAGAGGTCAAGAACCAGGGTATTCAAAAGATTGAAGAAGGTTGGACAAGCACAAAGGATCAGCTCTTCTGAAGACATAAGTTTGGGGAGGATGCTCCCAAAAGGGGAGGAAAAAGACAAAGAATTCAGGGGAGGTTGAACCAAATGTTGATAGTGCTGTTCATGATGAAGGAATTGCGGATGTGGATATGGATTCTGGTAATAATGCAGATGAGTTTGTGGTTAAAGACAAATCAGGTAATGAAGTGGTTCTTGAATCTGTTGCTGGTGAGAGTGGAAAGGATGATCATGTTGAGTTTACTGCTGAGGAAATTCATAAAGCTGGTAGTATAACTCTTTCTATTTCTAGTGAAAATGAAGCTGCTGCTGAGACAGAGCAAATTTCTACTGCTGGTGAAAGTGTTGAAAAGATAGCTAAAGTTGATTCTGCTGCTATATCAGAGCATTCTGCTGCTAGTGCTAAAGAAACTACTGCTGAATTGGATGATGAGATAAGCTTAGCAGAAGCAATAATCCAATTGAAACAATCACAACCATCCAAAACAAAATCACCTAAACCAAAACCAACACCTGAACAACAACCACAACCTGCTGCTACACCACCACCTCCAAGAGTTCCTGTGAAAGGAGTTACTATTAGAGAACCTATTCCAAGCAAGAATCCTACTCAAACACATAACTATTCTGGGAAAGGCAAAGGTAAGATGGTTGATGAGCCTGAACCTTATCCTACTGATGTTCCTTTTGAGTTTTGGCCAAAAGATCTTCAAGAAAGGTATAATGAAGAAGCTGCAAGAAAATATCAAGCTGAGTATGAGGAGGAAAATCTTGCAGAGCTTGAAAGACAAAAGAAGCATGCTGAGGATGAGGCAAAAACAAAAGCTGTGTTGGATGCTTGGGATGAGGAGAGAATAAGATGTGAAGCTGATGTGGAATTGTTGAAGCAAGTCAAGGAGGAAATACAAGAAACCTTCACTGAAGAAGGAATAAATAAATGGTTAAAGGAATTCACTGCTAAAAGAAGGAAATGGTTTCTTGCTGAGAGACAGAAGAAAAAGATGCTCAAACCTCCAACTGTCAAGCAAATCAGAAAATTTCAGGAGTATTACTTGAAGAATTGAATGTGTTTGGAAGCATCCTCCTGGTGTTTGTCTATGCTTAAAGGAAACTTGATGATTTTGGAGTAAAATATCAATGTTAGGGGAGGATTGTTGGGTTTTGAGATGCTGCTGCTAAAGGTTGGATAATACTGCTCTTGTATCTAAATGGAAAATACACTAAGTATGATTTTGCTGCTAGGTTAAATCATTCTACTGCTGGTGTATTTATTCTACTCCTGGAGTATTCGATGAGATCAAGAAAATAAGCTAAGTGGATACTACTGCTAGGCTTCGAAGATTCTACTGCTAGAGTTAGTATTCTGCTGCTTATTAGATAACTATGTATAGTATGTTTGGATAATTATAGAATAGATACGAAAAGATATTTCTTGTATAGAAAGCTAATGTAACCGACTAGGACTACTTAGTCTATAAAAGGAGGATCTAGGGTTAGAGTTTAGCATACGTATTATTGCTAAGTCGAATCACTTCAAGGTTTTTGTAACCTTGTTACTTTTGAGTAACCGTATTAATATATTGAAGTGTTTGTGAAGAGAATTCAATTGTGTTCGATTAATAATTCTTCTTAAGATTAAATACTAGATTCCGCATAGTATTTAATAGTTTGTTCAAGAACAATTTCTATACCTATTGTTTTAGATTAACATCTAAGATAATTAACAAGATCAATAGCTCAACTGGGATCAACAAGTGGTATCAGAGCAAATTAGAAAATTTCTGGAGTATTACTTGAAGAATATGAAGGGTTGGAAGCTTGTGCAGTTAAAGAAATACTCAGATGAAGAAATTCAAAAGAAGTATGAAAGTGCTAAAAGTGAAATTGAGAGTTTTATCCCAATGGGATCTGAGTTGGAAAAAGAAATTTTTAAAAAGAGATTTAAGAAAGCTGAGACTGAGGTTGAAGTTGAGAAAGAAAAAAGATAATGTGCAAAAAGAAAATGTGAAAGAAAAAGTTGTGAAGGAAGAGGAGAAGGAGACTTCTGGTATTGGTAAAAAGAGAACTGGTAGAGTGTTGAAAATGAAAGCAAGGAAAAAGAGTAAAGCTGATAAGTCAAAAGCAGTTGAGAAGAGCAGTTCTGAGTCTGAGAGTGAAAGTAAAGAAAAAGCTGATGATGGGGAGGAATCTGAAGATGATATGGAAAGAATAATGGCTCTCACAGTTCTATCAAAACAAAAAGAACCTGAGGTCATTAATGCAGTTCCACTGACAACAAAACATCCAATTATCTCATATACTAGTGGAATTCATGATGGGAGTGAAGCCTTTTGGGAAATTAAAAGAACAAATGGTTTGTATTATAGGTTTGTTAGGTTTTCACAGATGTTACATTACATGGATAGAGAGGATGTGGTTACCCTCTGGAAGCTATACAAGGGAAAATATGGTGATACAAGGCTAGAGGAGGTATATGAGAGGGTGATCTATTACTATTTGAAAATCATGTTTGAGCCACATGACAATGACATTGAATGGAGAACAATAAAATAAAACACAGTTCAGAAATGGTATTTGTATCAGTCCTGTGGTGTACATGAATTGTGTGTTCATGGAGTGGTTATCTATATGTTAGTAGAAAAGGACTATCATGCTCTGAATTTCAACAAAGAAATTCTTTCTTAGATGTTGAAGCCTGGAATGTTGCAGTTACAGAGAGGGTTTTTAACAGATGATCAAGTTAATCAACTTTTAAAAAAGTATGAAAGAGTGCTAAAACCTAAGTCTTAAAAATAGAATTGAATGTGTTTGGAAGTATCCTCCTGGTGTTTGGCTATGCTTAAAGGAAACTTGATGATTTTGGAGTAAAATATCAAGTTTAGGGGAGGATTGTTGGGTTTTGAGATGCTGCTGCTGCTAAAGGTTGGATAATACTGCTCTTGGATCTAAATGGAAAATAAACTAAGTATGATTCTTTTGCTAGGCTAAATCATTCTACTGCTGGTGTATTTATTCTACTGCTGTAGTATTCGATGAGATCAAGAAAATAAGCTAAGTGGATACTACTGCTAGGCATCGAAGATTCTACTGCTAGAGTTAGTATTCTGCTGCTTATTAGATAACTATGTATAATATGTTTGGATAATTATAGAATAGATACGAAAAGATATTTCTTGTATAGAAAGCTATTGTAACCGACTAGGACTCCTTAGTCTATAAAAGGAGGATCTAGGGTTAGAGTTTAGCATACGTATTATTGCTAAGTCGAATCACTTCAAGGTTTTTGTAACCCTGTTACTTTTGAGTAACCGTATTAATATATTGAAGTGTTTGTGAAGAGTATTCAATTGTGTTCGATTAATAATTCTTCTTAAGATTAAATACTGGATTCTGCATAGTATTTAATAGTTTGTTCAAGAACAGTTTCTATACCTATTGTTTTAGATTAACATCTAAGATAATTAACAAGATCAATAGCTCATCTGGCATCAACACTCCCATAAACTTGTGATTTACCCTAAGTTATCAAGTTTCTTTGAATTAAATGAGGACTCTTCCAAACACTACATAGTCAACCTTAGTCTTCTGGCTTTCTTCTCTTCTGCTAACTGATATGTTTTCCTTATCAATTCTCTAGCCATTTCTGAATCTTCATCAACCTTGAGTCTGGATTCTAGCATGATTGTTAGTACTCCTATTCTTATAGGATAATCCTTTTCCACTAACATGTAGATCTCCACTCCTGCTTTACTTGATACCTTGTGCACTCCACAGTTGTCAAACAATCCCCATGTGATAGCCAAATGATGAGCTTGAAATCTCCATATAGCTTCACCTGTGTAAGGATCATTTATTCTCTTCAGTTCTGCCCAAAGCTCTTTGTATTTATCATCTGTTGGTTTAGTAGATTTGAACCTCTCTTGAACTAAGCTCCAAAGCTTATCCAATTCCTCTCTGTCAAATGCTTTTATCATATCTTCAATGAACTTGTAGACTTTAGATTGACCTCCTACCATGATGATTTTCCAGCCTTTAATAGCTCCATCTGAATACACCTTCCAATCAATGATGGGATGTTTGGCTTGAATTGGATATATATTCAGTGATTCTGGAACCATCACCATCATGTCATGGATTTGTTCTTCTGAAAATGTTTCCTCTTCCTTTTCAAGAACTGTTTCATCATGCTTTTCTTCTTCCATCTTCTTTTTCTTGGATTCTCTTGATTCCAATTGTTCTGCTGCTTTTTTCTCACCTCTTCCTTCACTCTAGATCACCTCGCAGAAACATCTGCATTCTACTATGAGTATCAATGTAGATCCTTTCAATCTCTTCATAAGATCTTCCCTTGAAATGATGTTCTTTCCAGGTGTCTTGATGCTTCATATATGTCTTCATATAGCTTAACTGCTTTTTTCTGGTAGGGGGCTTCTTCTGAGCAGCTTTCTTTTTTACTTTGACTCTTTTTGATCTCCTGCAATATGTCATCAATGGCTTGTTCTTGTTACTCCCTTGTAAATTATGACCTTTCTTCTTCTTGTAATTTTGAAGCTAACTCATTATCAGCTAGAACCTAAGCAGCTCTTTCTTCTTCTTCATTTTGAAATTTGTGTTCAACCATGAATCTTGCCAATCTTTCTTCTTCTTCTGCCATTGCTAATTCCTCTTCATGAAACCTCTGAGCTAATTCTTCATCAAGAGCAATCTGAGCTTGGCTCTTCTTGGTTGTTTTTTGAGAAGTTTCTTGTTCTACCATTATCCCCTTACCCTTGCCTAACTTTGCCCTCTTTGGCCTTCTTATGTATACTGCTCCAGCAGTACCTTGAGAGCCACCAGTACCTTCTTCTAGAATACCAGCAGTACCATGAAATGCATTACCAGTACCTTCTGTAAAACCACCAGTACCTTCTGTAAAACCACCAGTACCTTGATCCAATTGCTGTTCTTGCCTCCCCTGAGTATCAAACTCCTCTTGAACCAAAGAAACCTGAGGATCTTCATCTAATTGGGCAATCTTCCTCCCTTGTTTGAAAGATTCTTCACCTTTATCTGCTCCCTGATCATCTGAGGAACTTGAAGAAGATGATTCAGTTGATTCCACCATTTAGGCTGACCTCTTTTTCTGAAGTGTCTTTACCTTCTGCTCTAGCTTTTTGACCTTCAAAACAAGTTTAGTATAGACCTTTCCAAAAATCTTCTTGTGAGTGGTGAGCTCAGCTTCCAAATGGTTGACTTTCTCAGACAAATGGGTACATAAATCCGTCAATTCTTTCAGTGTCTTACTGCCCTCAGCACTTCCTGATGTGTTACCTTCAGGGAGAGGTGCATCATGGGGCATAGACTCAGATTCCATCACATGGTGAGTCTCTGAGCCACCCAAAATTTCTATTTGGCTTGGGATTCCACTAATAGTACTGGGTTCAAAGGAACTTGGTACTGTTGGTGTTGCCATAGGTTGGGTCTTATTTATGTTACTTCTGTCCTGCCTAGCTTCTAGGCCTGAGACAGTAGAAGCAGCCCTTCCTACACTAACATAGTCAGCCTCATCTGCTACATGGGGAGGGGTAGGGTCTCTGTGCTGAGGAAAAACAGAGCCCTCTCTGGATGAATACCTATCTGGTGATGAAGTTGGTTGTGAAGGTGAATCTTCTGATGTTGTGGGTGTGTGTTGGGAGTCAACTGGGTTTGTTGATCATTCACCCTGTACCTGTAACATAGAATCAAATAATGGAACTTCTTCCCCACTATACCTTTTTGAGGCCATCCTCATATTACTAAAAAGTTTTTGGGTAAGTTTGGGTGTTGGATAAACATGTTTATGAGGAAGAAGTTGATGTTTCCTCATGTTCAAAATAGTTTGGATGAACCTGGGATACATTAAAAACTTTGATTTACTGTCAACATTTTTAACCATTCCTTCAAAGATGAGTTTTGAAAAATTGGAAGTTCTGTCAGTAGCTATGCAGATGAGAGTAGTTGCAATATTGCTACTGAACTGTTCCCATGTGGTTTTCTTAGGACTGAGACAATGAAGGATGGTGTGTATTAAAAATCTCCATTGTGGGGCAAAATAACCTTTTTGAAAAGTTAGAGATTGTGATTGGATGTTGTACCCCATCCTGGTTAAAGTTTCAAAGATTTCAGTGTATGGCATAGCACTAATACCATTGTCATCATTCAGATGGAGATGGCTCTTGAGTGATGATTCAGTAATAGTGATAGATTTACCATCAACTGTTGCATTTAACTCTTTGTCACCATTGTCAAATGTTTTGACAGTAGCAGTCTGCCAAAACTCTTTGATGTGGGAGACATAGATAGTGGGATTTAATGTTAAAGAATACCTTATATGGGAACCATTTAAAAAGTCCACTATCTGATGGAATTGAGTATCATCCTTTGCCTTTTCCAAAAACACGACCATATTGTGCTTGTCAATAAAGGATAAAGAAGCCATTATTTTTTCAGTAAAAGTGTGATTTGACTGCTATGAATAGTATAATTTTAGGTTAGAAAGTAGATAAAGAAAGTAAATTGAGATATTATGAAAGACTTATTAGGGTTTCTATTGGACCGACTTTAATTAAAAGATAACTTTTGATTGAAGATAAGGTTAATAAAATAGATTAAAAGTAAAAATATCCAAAAAGGAAACCCTTAAAATAAGGAATTGATCAGTAAAAATCTCAACTAACTCTTAACGGCTATTTTCAAAAAGCTGTTATTTCGCACCAGTACTAACGTCTATCCAGCAGTACAAACTTAAGCCTACCAGTACTAACTTTCTGCCTGGCAGTACAAACTTTTTGGAAAAATTTGACTCCAACAACCATTTTGAAGGGATTAAGTGTAAAGATAGACACTTAATCATAATTTCAGTTTAATGTAACCTCTGGCTGTGTGAGAACCAATGATTTCAGTTATAAATAACTGCCTGTGATCAGATAAACTCATTCAAAGAGCTTTCTTGACAGGGTTTCCAGCTCGTGGCAGTTGTTGCCTCTAACACAATTGTGTTAGATTCACGTTTGCTTGTTGTTCTCTCTACCAGATGTCCTTAGACTAACACATTATACAAAAGTATAAAATGGTAGAGAGTGAGTTATTTCAGTTACTATCTGACTAACTAAGCCATCAATTCCAATACAAAACATCATAATAAGATTTCAAGAAAGAAGTTTTAAAGAATCAGTTAACTTAGGTATAAAGCCTTTGTTAATGGATCCCCAAACTCTGTCCATCATCAACCTATTTTGTCAGCAACTAAGCCACCAAATGCTGCTCACACAATGCACTAGTAATTCCTTTGTGCTTAAACAATCCATACCTGCAATTGTTAGTCCAAAACCAAGAAAACAAATTGCAAATCACTTGCTTCATAATAGTATAAACACATGACTAACAGTTCTAACAAACATTTCAAAATTGTATTGGCAGTACAAACTATACATAACAGTACCAATTGACAAGCCTAGCAGTACAAATCCAATTTAATGTAAAAACACACATATTAAAAACTTTAAGGATTAAGCATTCCAATACTTGCTACCAAGTATTGAAACCTTCCTACATCAAAGGCTTTTGTGAGAAGATCTGCAAAGTTTTGATCAGTATCAATTTTAACAACTTGAACTAATTTTTTCTCATTGCAGTCTCTAATAAAATGTTGCCTAATTTCTATATGTTTTGTTTCTGAATGTTGCACTGGATTTTTAATAATGCATATTGTACTGCTATTGTCAATATATAGCATGGTGTTCATAAAATTATACCCATAGTCAAGCAGTTGATTTTGAATCCAAAGCACTTGACCACAGCAACTTACAGCAGCTACATACTCAGCTTCAGTTGTAGAAGTTGCCACAATTGTCTACTTCTTACATTGCCATGATATAAGTCTGCAACCAAGGAACTGACATCCACCAGTTGTTGATTTCCTGTGCAGACTTGCACCAGCATAATCACTATCTGAATATGCCACCAAGTCAAAAGGTGATTCCCTAGGATACCAAAGACCCAACCTAGGTTGAACCTTAAGGTATCTAAAGATCCTCTTCACAGCAGTTAAATAAGAAGCCTTGGGAGTGACTTGAAACCTTGCACAGGCACACACAACAAACATGATATCTGGTCTTGATGAAGTTAGGTACATCAAGGACCCTATCATTGATCTGTAGGTGTGTACATCAACACATTCTCCATCAGCATCTTTAACTAAAGGTTTCTTTGGATCAACTGGTGTGCTTGCCACTTTAGCTTCAGTAAACTAAAACTTCCTTAGTATCTTTGCCACATATTTATCCTGACTGATAAATATGCCTTCAGTTGATTGCTTTACTTGCAACCACAAAAAGAAGGTAAGTTCCCCCATGGAACTCATCTAAAACTTATCATGCATAAGTTTCTCAAATTCCAAACACATTTCCTTCCTTGTGGATCCAAAAATAATATCATCCACATAAACCTGTACCAGCAAGATATCCTTCTTGTTTTTCTTGATGAATAGAGTCTGATCAATTTGCCCTTTTGAAATCCATTCTCTAGCAAATAAGAAGCCAAAGTCTCATAACATGCCCTTGGAGCTTGATATAGTCCATAAAGAGCTTTTACAACCTTGTATACCTTGTCAGGATGTTCTGGATAAAAAAAAATTGGAGGTTGTGAGACATACACCTCCTCTTCAATAGTACCATATAGAAAAGCACTCTTAACATCCATCTGGTAAACAGTAAAGCCCATGAAAGAAGCATAACCTAAGAACAGTCTGATTGCTTCAGTTCTAGCTACTGGTGTAAAAACTTCTTCATTGTCTATTCCCTCTTCTTGTGTATACCCCTGGGCTACAAGCCTAGCCTTGTTTCTGATCACAATTCCCCTCTCATCTCTCTTGTTTCTGAAAATCCATTGGGTGCCAATCATTCTCATACCCTTGGGTAAATCCACTAGTACCCAAACCTTTTAAATTTTGAATTGGAGAAGCCCCTCTTGCATTGCTTCTACCCAGCTTGAGTCTTCTAAGGCTTTGAGAACATTTTTGGGTTTAGATTGTGAGAGGAAACACACAAACAAACATGTGTTCGCATCTTCAAGCTTTTTTTCTTCATAAACAACACTAAGAAACCCTTGTTAGTCTGAAGACATAGTCTATCTTCTTGTCTTCACACCAGACTGTATGTCCCCAATCACATTATCTAGGGAGTGATCTCTGTGTATCCTTATGTGTGGTGTAGAGAGAACTAGATAGGTAGGAGATAGATTGTTGATATCCACCTCATCTTTTGAGAAATCAACAGCATTAGTATCTGATGGGCCAGCAGTATGAATATTTTGCCCAGTAGTACTAACTTAGGGCTCAACAGTACAATCTTCATTAGTACTATTTTCTTGATTCTCTGGTTCTTCAACTTCATCTTCATTGTTTCCATTTTCAAAACCTTCCTTGTTAGTATCATTAGAAGGTTCAGAGCCAAGGGAGCTTGTGATCTGATCCTTTGAAGATGAATCCACACTGTTCCATATTGGCATCAGTAAATGATCTTGATCTTTCTCCTTTCCCAAGCCTGCTTCATTTGTTGCAACATTAGCTTCTAAACCTGCAAAATTATTAGAAAAGGTTCCTGCAACAACTGGTACATAGTTCATTGATTGGCTTAGAGTATCAAGGTCAAATAGCCATTTTAGACCTTCACCTACAACATTAGATTTATTTTCAAGAAACTGAACATGGAAGTTATCCTCTACATTGCTTGTTCTTGTGTTGTATACTCTAAAGGCCTTGCTATTAAGTAAGTACCCAACCAAGAATCCTTCATCTGATTTTCCATCAAATTTGCCTAGATGGTTGAAGGTATTTAGAATCGTTACATGACACCCAAAAGGTCTTAGAAATCCTAACGTAGGAGTTCTACCCCGAAACAGCTCATATGGTGTCTTGTTGTGAGGTTTAACTACCAAAACCTTGTTCTGCACATAGCAAGCAGTATTAACTGCTTCAACCCAAAAAGTGATGGGCAGCTTAGAGTCAGCTAACATGGTTCTAGCAGCTTCTATCAATGTTTTATTTCTCCTTTAAACAACCCCATTCTGCTGAGGAGTTCTAGCAGCACTAAACTCTCTTATAATACCTTTTTCTTTACATAACTCATCCATAACTCTATTCTTGAACTCTGTCCCATTGTCACACCTAATGAATTTTACTTTCTTATCCACTAAGTTTTCTATCTCAGTTATAAATGTCTTAATAATGCTAGGTGTCTCATCCTTAGAACCTAAAAAGAAAACCCATGTGATTCTACTATAGTCATCAGTAACTACAAGACAATACCATTTATGCATAATACTACTCACAGATGTAGGGCCAAAGAAATCCATATGTAGCATAAACAAAGGTTGATTAATAGAGTTGTGGGTCTTGGGCTTACAAGAAGCCTTGTGTTGTTTGCCTTTGAGACAGGCAACACAAGTCTGGTCATTTTCAAATCGTTATTGAGGCAAGCCTCTTACCAAACCATCTTTAACAATTTTATTTATGGTTTTAAAATTTATATGACCAAGTCTTCTATGCCATAACATGGACTCATCCAATGTGGCCTTTGCAACAAGACAAGTAAGAACCTCTTTAGGAACAATCTTCTTCATATCAACACTGTACATGTTGCCCTTTCTTGAAACTTTAAGTAGAACCTAACTTTCATCAGGCAGCTTAAAGTCTGGGGAAACCACAAGACATTCAGTGTCAGTAAAAAAAAACCTTGTTCTTTTTGTCACACATTTGTGAGACACTAAACAGGTTATACTTAAGCTCTTGCACAAAGTACACATCTTTGAAGTCTAATTTACCAGTTTTCAAGGTGCCTTTACCAGTAATTCTTCCTCTTATTCCTCCCCAAAAGGTAACATATCCTCCATCCATTGGTTGAAAGTCTGAAGGATAGGACATGTTGCCTGTCATGTGCCTGGAACATCCACTGTCTGCATAACCTTGATCTTCCTCATCATCCTGTGAATGTCCCTGCACATAAAATAAGGAAATTAGTTTCCTTGGGGTACCCGAGCCGTCACTAACTTGGGTTTGCCTCGTGCATCAATATAGTCAAATCTTTTTAATACAAATGATGCATCATTGGGTTTGATTGGTCTCCATACCCAACATGCTGAGGCCTTCACAGCATTAGCTCTTTTATCCCTAGCAGTGTTTTTAGAGTTACCAGTACTAACTGCTTGGCTAGCAGTACTAACTGCTGGCCTTGCAGTTTTAGCCTTTGGTTTCCAAATTTTTTTTTGAACCGCTTCTTTCTTGTGAAAAGGCCTTTTAACAGTTTGTTGGGCATGTTTGAAAGTTGATTTTTGCACTTGAAACTGCTGGTCTAGGGTAAATAGTTTTAAAAGGTCTGGCAGTACTAACTCCTGGTAGAGCAGTACTAATTGGTTTTAGGCCAGACTTTAATAAAAGTGCTTTGGAAGTCCTTCTATTAGCACTAGGGTGAGTTTGAGACCTATTTGAGTTCACCCTATGACTTGAGTTCCCAATTACCCTATTGTTCCCAGTAACCATCTTTCTCCCCTGATGGTTATAACAAAAAGCCTCTAGGTGGTCAAAGCTACCACAAGTGAGACAAGCCTTTTTGTACATGACAAATTCACTTCCTAGTTGTTGAGACTTGAGGTTATTGTCGTTCCTCTAGTTACCTCTTGGCTTGTCTGTGGACCTATACATCTCACTATATCTAACTATTTTCCTAGCTGGTTTTACATTTGTTGTAGGCTTAACAGTTTCATTACTAACTACCTTAGGAACATTGGTTTCATCTAACTTTACCACATCAAGTTTAACTACAAACTGATCTTCCTTATCAGATTCCTAATCCACAATGATGGGAGCATCTGAGTTCCTATCAGTTGACACCTTGTCCTCAGTAAGTGAGGTGTCACTTGCACTCTCAAAAGGCTCACTAGTTTCTACAGGTTTATTAGCAGTTGAAATTTCTTTTGACTTACAACCATACTCTAACTTAGGTTGTTAAAACTCAGTCAAACCTATATGCTCTAAGTCAATTCCTGGGGGTGTTGGAATTCCTCTGTAAGGAGGTGGACATGTTTTATACCCCAACCCAGACTTAGCCTTATTAACTATTTGACACTCTATAATTTTGTTTACTCCTTTTGATACATACTCCAAAGTGTGTACAGTTAATTGTATATTGTATTTTGCCTTAGTTATTCTATCTAATTCAGCTTTTAGCAAATTAATCTCAGTATTCTTAAGTGACAAATCTCTCTTAAGAACAGCTATATCCTCAGTAAAAGTAGACTCATTGTTCTTATAATGTACTATTTGTTCTTCTAGGACTGCTAAACCTCTTTTGTGATTAGACAAATTATAATTTGTTTGGTTTAATTCAATCATCTGCTCATTATAGTGTTTCTTTAAAGATTCATGTTCCTTAAGAGCAGTACATGTTTTAGAACAACTTTTAGTAGATAGTTCCTCGGAGTCAGAGAAGGCCATAAGTGCCATCTCAGTAGGTGCTTCCTCATCATCTGCCATGAAACTCCAGTCATAGCCTATGCCATCAATATCTACCATAGCCTTTGAAGAAGTTTCAGGCTCTTCCACTGCCTTGGGCTTGGTTCCATATCTCTTGTTCCTGTTATCCTGTTGACTGGGTCTTCTACATTCCCTTCAAAAATGCCCCAACTTGTGACAGTTGTAGCATTCTACCTTGGACTTGTCCAAACCAGCAGTATCATTGCTGCTGATGTTGATCTTCTTGCCAGTTCTTTGATTGAATTTTTTAGCCCTCATGCTAAGAAGTGAAATCTTCCACTTGAGATCCATCTCTTCCAAGTCATCATCATTAATCTCCTAGAGATTTTCATGTGTCAGCATTGACCCATCATTCTGGCTGGTCAGGAATGCACAATAGGTAGTATCATTCAGGATACCAGTGGTACTGCTTGATGAGCTAGCAGTACTAACACTAGGGTTAGCAGTACTAACTCCTACAACAACTTTCACTTCATCTGGACTTGAATTACTAGGAGATGACACAAAAGCCATGTTCCTAGTGCTTGAACTAGTACCTCCAGCTTTCTTCACATCCTGTTCAACAATCTTGAAATTGTTGTATAAGTCATTGAGGCTCATAGTATCTATGTCTGGCTTATTCTTCCAAACCACCACATGCATAGCCGATTCAGCAGGTAAACTCCTCAAGAACTTGGAGTTCAGATCTTCCTGAGGTATGTCAGCACCAAGCACAGCCAGTTAGCTGACAATCTTTTGCAACCTGTTAAACATGTGATCTAAAGACTCATTATTGGTTGCACTAAAGTTTTCAAAGTTCTGCTTCAGTAGAGTCTTTTGGGTCTTCTTGGTGGCTTCATTACCACCATACCTAGTAGTGATTGCTTGAAACAAAGACTTTGCATCCTTGTATTTGCTGAAGGTTAAGAGTTGATCATTGGGAATGGTCATCATCAGCAAACTCCTAGCCTTGACATTGTTTTTCTTTTGCAGCTTCTCTTCTGTAGTCACTGGAGAGGGTTGCACAACAGTCTCTTCTTTACCATTAACTGTTGATACAAATGTGGTAGGTTTAAAGGAGTTTCCTTCTTCAATGATCTCCCAAAGTGCATAGTCTTGCACCTGGAAGTACTGTTCGATTCGCAGCCTCCACATCTCAAAGTCGTTTTGCTTCAACATAGGCAGTTTAGCAGCCATGTTAGTCTGTGTAGTCTCCATGTCCATTATCTTCAAAAAGAGTTCTTCTAAAATCAAAGTATCAGCCTGGCTCTGATACCACTTGACAGGATCAAACACTTAGAATGTTACTCCTTTATGATGTGTTTAAGATACTTTGAGGTTATACTGTTAAGTATGCGGAATCTACTTAATAATACTTAGAAGGTTTTGTTTGAAGTAACAGTAATGCAATATGAACAATGAACACATTGTTTAACTCCAAACGATTCAATATTATTCAAGAATAATACGAGTGATCTCAATATCACTAGGGTTACAACGACCTTGAATCTTAACAAAACTTGTATGACTCGTACATAAACAGCTAACCTAGGTTCTCCTTTTATAGACATAAGGAGTCCTTTACAAGATAAGTATCTACCCGTATCTTTCTAACTATTTGTGATATACGTACAATCTATACCATACTTATCCTTGATACGTCCTTATCATAGCAGCAGTACCTTCTGTTATATACTAGCAGTACTAACTTCATAGTTTGTACTGTTAGTTATCCTTCAGCAGTCTTCACTTATACACTAGCAGTTTGTATTGTTAGTATATTCTTCCAGCAGTACTAAGTCAGAAAAATTTAATTCTCAATAGTTGAGCATCTGAACTCCCCATTTTATCCATGTGATTGGGTCCTTCACCTGAATCAGGTCCATGGGAACCAGACTCATTAGAAGTTGTCTTAGTTTGGGTCTTATTAATGCTACCACTGGCCTGTGCTACTTCTAAGCTAGACACAGTAGTGGCATCCCTTACCAGCATGTCATGCTCCACATCAATGACATCCTCATTTGCAACATTGTGAGTAGAACCACTAGCCTGAGGTAGCTCAGTGTTCTTTGAGTGAGTTCTACGTTTGTATGTCTTTTTAGGTTATTATGAGGATGATGCCAAAAGTGTGGGTGTGTGATGGGTAACAGCTGTGATTGTTGAACCTTCACCCTGAGTTTGTCTAGCAAGTTCCAACTTTGTAAGAAACAATGGTGTAATTGTGCCTAAAATATCTTTGCCATCACTCCTCATATTAGTAAAAACCTTTTTAGTAAGAGAGGGAGTGGGATAAAATCTTTTATGACTTTTCTTATTAACAAACTGATTGTCCAAAAAGAGTTGTAAAAACCTTGGATAGGTAAAATATTTACTTGAAGAACTATCCAAGTACTTAACCATGCTATCAAAAATTAATTTAGAAAAATTAAATACTTGATCATTTTCAGCCAAACGAATTATAGCAGATGCCAAATTACTACTAAATTCATTCCAACCAGTGGTCTTTGGACTAAGACACACTAAGACAGTATGGACTAAGAATTTCCACTGATGAGAGAAGTTTCTTTTGTAAAATTTTAAAGCATCAGTTTTCCTCTCATAGCCCATCAGTGATAGTTTTTCAAAAATTGTAGTATTTGGAAGATTCTCAATTCCATTAGCATCTCATGGAAGAAGATATCTTCTAATAGATGCCTCAGTAATGAGTATCTTCTGCCCATCTACAAGGGCATGTATTTGTACTTCCCCATTATGAGTTTCGACCTTAGCAGACGACCAAAACTATATAATGTTGGAAATATATATAGTAGGTTTTACTGTTAAAGCAAATCTTATATAACTTGCATTAAGAAAATCAATGATTTTAGTAAAATCTACAAACTCGTTAGACTTTTCTAAAGATGCAACATTATTATGTGGTTCAGTAAAAGTTAAGTGCGACATGATGATTTGATTTGGGGGTTTTTTGATTTGATGATAAAAACTGAATTAGGGCTTAGATGAGAGTGAATTATGTGCGCGTGAAACTGATTATGTGAATCAATTGGGGATTTATACCCTTTAAGTGAAAAGTTACATAACCATACCCTGTACTCTAAAACCTAGCAGCAGAAACCTAGTAGCACTAAGTTAGACTTAGTAGCACTAAGTTTATGCTTAGCAGCACTAACTTTTTACAAAAACAATTTCTCAGTAGTATTTTCCCAATATCTTTAAAAACAATACTGCACCCAGATATTTTGAAGAAATTAGGTGTAAAGGAAGACACTTAGTCTTTTTCGGTTGCATTTAACCTCTGGTTGTGTGAGAACCATTGATGTCAGTATAAATACTGCCTGTGATAAGATAGACTCATCAAAAGACCCTTCTTGACAGGGTTTCCAGCTCGTGGCAGGTGTTGCCTCTAACACAAATGCATTAGATTCACTTTTGCTCATTGTTCTCAATAACAGATGTCCTTAGACTAGCTCATTATACTAATGAAAGTATAAAATGGTAAAGAGTGAGTTAGTTCAGTTACTATCTGACTAACTATGCCATCAATTCATGTTCAAAATAGATTGATTTCAAGAAAAGACTTTAAAGAACTTCCTAACACAGGTGTAAACCTTTTTCAAGAGATTCCTAAATCCATTCTATCATTAATCAGATGCACCAAAACAAATAAATCACCACTTTGCTTCTCACACAACATCAACATCAATCATATTGCTTGCTTAACCTACAAATGTTAGTCCAAAACCAAGAAAAATACAAGCAATAACATTTTACACCATCTAATTATACTCAGCAGTTGTTCAGAAAAACTAGCAGTATTAACTAGCAGTTCCAAGTATAACTAGCAATTCTAAGTATAATTAGTAGCATTAACACAACAGTTTTAAGTAGACTTAGCAACACTAAGTATACTTAGCAGCAGAAACAATTTATTGACCTAATAACAGTACTAAACCTTTCAAAACTTTACAAAAACACAAAGAGATAAGAATTTTCAAAGATTTATCATTCCAATACTGACAACTAAAAATTGAAATCTACCCACATCAAAAGCTTTTGTGAGCAAATCTGCAACATTATTATCAGTATGGATTTTAACAATTTGAATTAACTTCTTTTCATAACAATCTCTTATAAAATGATGTTTGATCTCAATATGTTTTGTTTTTGAGTGATAAACATGATTTCTTATAATGCACATAGTACTGCTATTATCAATATATATTCTAGTATGCATAAAATTGTACTCATAATCCAGCAATTGATTCTGAATCTAGAGCACTTGTCCACAACAACTTGAAGTAGCCACATACTCAGCTTCTGTTGTGGAATTAGCAACCACAGTTTGTTTATTGAACTGCCATAAAATCAACCTACATCCCAAAAACTAACATCCTCCTGTTGTTGATTTTCTATCCCAGCTAGCTCCAGCATAGTCACTATCAGTGTATGCAACCAAGTCAAAAGGTGAATCTTTTGGATACCAAAGGCCAAATTTGGGTTGACCTTTCAAATATCTAAAAATTCTTTTCACAGCATTAAGATGTGAAACTTTTGGTGTGACTTGATATCTTGCACAAGCACACACTGCAAACATAATTTAAGGTCTTGAAGCTGTAAGATACATCAATGAGCCAATCATTGATCTATATAAATGAACATCAACTTTTTCACCATCTTCATCTTTGAGCAGGGGCTTGGAAGTTTCCATAGTTGTCTTTGCAGGCTTCACATCAGTAAAACCAAACTTCTTCAAAATTTCAGCTACATACTTATCTTGACTGATAAATATGCCATCCTCCTTTTGCTTAACTTGTAACCCTAAGAAAAATGTAAGTTCACCCATTGAACTCATTTGAAATCATTCATGCATTAGCTTTTCAAATTCAACACATAAAACCTTGTTTGTTGATCCAAAGATAATATCATCAACATAAACTTGAACTAACAAGATATCATCTTTTTGCCTTCTGATAAATATAGTTTTATCAATCTTCCCTCTACTAAAACCATTATTCAACAAGTATGTGGACAATGTGTCATACCAAGCTCTGGGAGCTTGATGTAAGCCATATAGTGCCTTCTCCACCTTGTAAACCTTGTCAGGAAAATTAGGATCTTCAAAACCAGGTGGTTGTGAGACATAAACTTCTTCTTCAATAGTCCCATATAGAAAAAGCACTTTTCACATCCATTTGATACACTACAAAGTCTTTGTATGAAGCATAAGCCAAGAATAATCTTATAGATTCTATTCTTGCAACTGGAGCAAATACTTCATCATAATCAATACCTTCTTCTTGAGTGTATCCTTGAGCTACTAACCTTGCCTTTTTTCTAATCACAATGCCTCTTTCATCCTTTTTGCATCTGAAAACCCACTTAGTAACAATTACCCTCTTCCCATTAGGCAAATCTACCAGAGTCCAAACTTCTTGAAGCTTGAATTGTAGAAGCTCTTCTTGCATAGCTTCCACCCAGCTTGGATCCTGTAATGCTTTATGAGCATTCTTGGGTTCTATTTGTGATAGAAAACAAGTAAACAAATAGTTTTGAAGGTCTTTGTAACTGTTTCTTTGATGAAGGGATCTAGCAAAGAAACCTTGTTCCTTCATATCCTTTATCATTTTTCTTGTTTGAACGGCAGATTTTGGCTCTCCAATTATTTGTTCCTTAGGATGATTCTTGTGAATTTTTGTAGTTGGAATAGGACTGACAGAAACTACATCTTCCATATTGGTTAAGTTAGCCTATGCACCAAGTACATCATCATCAGTATCAAGATATATTTCTTCCAATGCAGGTATGTTTGGATCATCTGGATAGTCATCATCATCAAAAGATAAGCCTTTCTTATCAACAACATTAACACTTGGCTTAGCAATATTAACAGAGTTAGTACTGCTAGTGTTAATTTTTTCATTGGCAGCATTAACACTTGGCTTAGCAGTATTAACAGAGTTAGTACTGCTAGTGTTAACATTATCATCCTTTTCTTGTTCATCATTCTGCTTTTCTTTATTAACCACTTTATCATTATCAGAAGATTTTACACCATCTTCTTTATCATCTTTTGGATCTTCAGCAAGATCATCTTCTTGTGAACTTTTTGACTCTTGGGTTGAGAAAGGTGGATCAGCAGTCCAAATAGGTAGCAAAATATAATCATTGCCAGGTCTTGTCTCCTAAACAGCTTGACCTGCATCATTACTTGCTTTGGTACCTGCATAATTGTTAGACTCTGTACCTGCAAAAACTGGCTCATAATTCATAGTCTTGGTTAGTGAATCAATATCAAATAGCCAGTTTGGTCCACTCCCTGCAACATTAGGTGTACTCTCACTAAACCTAACATGCAATTTCTCTTCCACTTTCCTGGTCCTACTATTGAACACTCTAAAAGTTTTGCTATTCATTGAGTTTCCAACAAAGAATCCTTCATCATCCTTGCCATCAAACTTGCCTAAGTGATCTATGGTATTCAAGATAGTAACAGGACACCCAAATGGTCTTAAGAAATCTAGCAATGGTTTTCTACCATGTAAAAGTTCATAAGGGGTCTTGTTGTGAGGCTTAACTACTTTACTTCTATTCTACACATAGCAAGCAGTATTAACTGCTTCAGCCTAAAAAGTAGTAGGTAATTTAGAATCAGCTAACATTGTTCTAGCAGCCTCAATAGGTGTCCTATTCCTCCTCTCAGCAACTCCATTTTTTTGAGGAGTTCTAGCTACACTATACTGTCTCTCAATGCCTTTCATCTCACAAAACTGGTTCATATCCCTATTCTTAAACTCAATTCCATTGTCACATCTTATCACTTTAACCTTATGATTTACTAGATTTTCTACCCTGGTTATAAAAGCCTTAAGGATTCCACTGGTTTCATCCTTAGATGCTAAAAAGAAAACCCAAGTAAACCTACTATAATCATCTGTGACAACTAGGCAATACATCTTTTTCATTAAACTTTTTACAAATGTTGGTCCAAATAAATCCATGTGCAACATATGTAAAGGCTGATTTATAGAGTTCACTACTTTGGTCTTACAAGAAGCTCTGTGTTGTTTTCCCTTCTGACAAGCAACACAGATTTCAGAATTTTCAAAAACATTTGAAGGTTTCCCTTAACCAATTTATTCATTGTTTTGAAATTTAAATGTCCAAGCCTTCTATGCCAAAGCTTAGATTCATCAGATGTGGCCTTTGCAAAGAGACAAGTCAAACCTCCTTTGGGAACCATATTCTTTAAATCAACACTGTATATGTTGTCTGTTCTAGGAACTTTAAGCAAAACATGACTTTCATCAGTCAACTTAAAGTCAGAAGATAAGACAAAACATTCAGTGTCAGTAAAAAGAACACTATTCTTTTTGTCACACATTTGTGAGACACTAAAGAGATTAAACTTAAGCTCTTTTACAAAGTACACATTATCAAAATCTAATTTACTAGTTTTTATTGTACCTTTGCCAGTGATTTTCCCACCTTTGGGATTACTCCCAAAAGCAACATATCCTCCATCAATTGCTTCAAAATCTTCAAGATAGGACATGTTTCCAGTCATGTGCCTTGAGCATACACTATCAAATACTCCTTTATCTTCTAATTCCACCTATGGATTGCCCTGCACATAAAGTAAGAAAAAAAGTTTATTTTGGGGACCCAAGCCATTACTGACTTGGATCTGCCTTGTGCATCAACATAATCATACCTCTTTAAAACTATGGATGCACTGCTGTTTCTGGAAACAAGATTTAAAAATTTAATTTTTTGGTTTCCAGACCCAACTAGCTGAGGCCTTAACAGCATAATAATGATTTCCCAAAATAGTATCAGTTATTGCTTTAGGCTTAGCAGTAAAAACTACTGCTTTTGCCTTAGCAGCACTAATTGTTGTATTCTTTTGAATGGGCCTTTTTACAGTTGAATGTGCTTTATTTGAAAACTTTGACAATTTTTTTGCACCATTCACTGTTCTTTTTGATTTTGTAGTACTAACTGATCTAGCAGTATTAGTTACTACTGCTGTGTTTAGAAACATTTTACTTGGCAGTATTAACTTATGGAAATCTCGAAGGGGGTTGAATAGTTTTTACCATTTTAAATTTAATTTGCTTTGAGACTTATCGTGATTTCAAGTTAATGCATACACACAATCCATATAAGTAATGTAAGTAAGGAAAAGAACAATCAAACCACAACACGGAGATTTATAGTGGTTCGGCTACAAGGACTCTTTTCCTAGCCCTACTCCACTCCTCGAGCCTCTAACTCGAGAGTTTTTCTTCACTAAGAAACAAGCTCCCTTCTTGGCGGAGAAAACCTTTACACACGTCGCTTACACCTTTTTCCAGTGCTAAGCTAAATACTGGGTTCTAGTTAAAGTTAGAACCAACCTGACGTCACCTATACAATTTCTGACACTAAGCTAGATGTCGAGTTCTTTACAAGGGTTCAACTACTCCCTACACTCTATGTGTTTTGAGGACTAAAACACTAACCGATCACTACTGAATGAATGGTATAACAATGATGTGTGAACAACTAACAAATCACACAGTAACTATTCTAACAGGATTGCAACAGTTTTTTGATCCTTGATGCTTGATCTCTTTGCTACAAAAGGAAGATCACTAGAATGAAATGAATGAATGGATTAGTAATGTATAAATGAGTGGATATGTACTTTATGCTATGTAAGTGATGATTATGCTTGAATGATCAGCTTGCTATTTATAGGCAAAACTGAGCAGACAAGTGGCGGATCTGGCGGACCCAAATTATGGGTTCCGCCCATATATTGGTTTGGTTCCGCCGGGACATGCCAGCTAAGAGTTTACAATATCTTTCCATATTTTGTCTAGTCTTGTCAAGATCTTACAAAGTCAACTCTTTAGCTTCAAGATCTTTCCAAAATATATTGTAAAGTCAACTAAGATTTCCTAATGAAGTATGCCATGATGTCATGTGTATTTCCATTTTTAAGAAATAAAAATAAACATGTAAATGTATATATGTATGCAATGTATAATTCCTAGTGATCATGTGATATGTAAATGTGTTTTAAAAAGCTTGTTACTAAAATGTAAAAGACTTTAACATATACTTATGCTTTGCTAAAGATAAACCTTATAATTGTCATTAACAAAATAAAGCAAAGATCGTAAAATATGAATAATGTTTTTAGGACGATATTTGTATTAACAATCTCCCCCTTTTGTTGATGACAAAACATAATATTTATTTTTAGGAAATGAAGTAAGTTAAGTGAAAGTCTTTTAAAAATATAGATTAAGTTAGTTTTATGCAAGTTGTGAAAACTATTTTAAGCATAAAAGCATGTACTGTGATGTTAACAGTGAGGTATGAACTTAATCCTATCTCCCCCTTTTTGTCGAAACAAAAAGAAGAAATGCATAGCGGAATGTGGTGAACGATTCTTGGTTAAAACTCCCCCTAATTTAGAGTACCAAGAATGTTTCAATGATTTTGAGAACTTAAACCTCCCCCTTGGATAATACTCCCCCTAATTGGAGTGCCAAGGTTATGTTGTATGAAACTACAAAACAAATGGTTAGTATATGATATGCTCCCCCTTGATGTATACTCCCCCTTGCTAGGGTATCAACGTATACAATTTGAGGATGAGAAATGCTGCATGATATACTCCCCCTCTATATATACTCCCCGTTGCTAGGGTACCAACGTATAAGATTCAAGGTTGAGAAAAGCTACAAAACAAAGGTTAGTTGTGAATCAATCCAACCAAGTAGCATAATGAATATGTAAAGGTTCAACCAAACATGTAGTTCAACCCATTTGACTTAAAAAAGTCAACTAAGAAAAAATGTCCAAACCACTTACAAAGGCCAAACAAAGATACTTTAACCAACCATATATATAATCAACCAAAATATTATGCCAAATAGTGATCACCCATAAGCATAAATGTAACATCCTTCCATTAGAAAATTGTTTATGGTCAAAGTCATAAACCGAGGTGTTTACAAAATGAGAGTATTCTAGAAAGTCCTAAGAAGTCCTATAAAAGGAGACAAAGGAGAGGTTCCTAGCATCTATTGTGGAGGGTTGGTTGGATTTGATGAAGATATGATGGAGGCAAGCCATATAGATTCTAAATCCTTAGTGTTATGTAAGTGAGAATCCATCATGTTTGAAGAGGCGTAGAGAGGATCAAGTTCCTCATTGCCTTGAGTGTTTGGTTGGTTGAGCCACATTGATTCATCAATGGCTTGGAGTGTGGCAAATATATCATTGGGTTGAAGTTTGGGTGAATGATGAGGTGATGGTGATCTTGGTTGAGATGGAGTAGGTGATGGTGATCTTGGTTGGGATGAAGTAGGTGATGGTATGTTAACCACTGGAGTTATGATTGGTGTTGTAGTAGTAGTGGATATGGTAGGGAAGTTTACATTAGGAGTGGGATTTATTAACCAGTATGGTCTGACACTTATTCGTGTTGTCCTTCTGTGTGGTCTGGACATGTAGGAGTTGTTTGATTTATGCATTGTGAGAGGGTTGTTTAGGAATGCAGAATTAATGCTTAGAGATGTTGGTGAAGGTATGTGATGTGACTATCTAAAGTTTCTAATTTATAGTCTCTAAGATTTATGGAAATTGGTGTTTGGATTTGATGTTTAAAGAGATGTTGGTTCCCAATGACTTGGAACAAGATAAAGTGGCTTGTCATTTTATCAAAGTCAATCCATAGAAATGGAGTTGACATGAAGATATGCAGGTTCATGCAGAGGGTGAATAAAAAGCTAATAATGTGATTGATTCACGGATTCCAAGGAACCAAGTAGAGGGGTCCTTGGGTGTTGCAGAAAGGTAACTCGGATGAGAATTATAATATTCAAATTTTGGTGGGAAATGGGTGTCTTATGGTTCTAAGTGTTCCTAAATCATCTTAATGTGCCTAATGATCAGTAGGATAATACTAAGAACTAGAATCAATAATCTAAGGATTGATGTTAGTTGGGAAATTTGAAAAAGTTACTCTTGGAGTGGCGGCACTAATCGATAACAAAGGCGGACCCATGTTTTTGGTGCCACAGAATCTGCAAGGTGATTAATGGCGGAGCTAAAGAACACAACAGGTGGAACCCAAAATTTGGTTTCGCCATTTCGGCCGAATGGATTTTCTTAACATAGGGCTTGTAAAACTACCCGATACTCGATGAAATCACGAAAATTTTCTTAAATCATATGTAATTAATTAGTTGTGATTGACTAAAAGCAAAAACACAGGCTCTAACATATGAGAACATATAGATCAAACTGATGAAATTGAACTTATCATAAAAGGATGTTAAGCCAAAAAGTGGCTTAAACACGAAAATTGATAACAACACATGTTATCTTCCTGAAAAGTTATGTTAGTTCACAAAAATGTATCACATTAACATAATATTCTAAGAATCACAAGAGTTTAACACATCATTGTTTTGAGATTGTCTTATACCAAACATCCCTAACCCTAACTTCTTGTCGAGCTTCTTGTCAAGCTTCATGATCCAACGTCCAATATTCTTCATCATCCCTCGTGTTTGTCGAAACTCCTCGGATTGGTTGTCGATGGAAGGGAGTTGACTCATGTATTCGGGTGGAGGGATCCTAGAATTTGGCAAACCATCATCCTCGCTAACCGATGATGATGATGATGAAGATGATGATGAGGTGGGAGGATGAGCTCATTTTCCTCTTGCTATGGTGACCCTATGATCACTGAGAGGTACAAAGGTGTGTTTGATTTCGTTGTAGTTGGGTAAGAAACCACTAGCATTTGGAGGAATGGGTGCAAAAGCTCGATAGAGACGGGTAATAAGCATCCCGTAAGGCATGGCAGTGGTTCCTAAAACTAGAATATCGGCCATTCTTTTGGCGATATAGTAAGCTAGGTTGAATTGTTGGTGAGTAGACACACAATATAGCATGTGACAAAGGCTTGCATTGACATGATCCCTATTCCCTATGGTACTTATGACGTTAGCCCTAAGAACCTCTTCTAATTTTTTAAATTGAGGCATAAGCTCGTTTAGCTTCATGCCAAATAGATCTCGATCTACTTCTTTACCTCTACTTGTCTTAGTGTGGGTAGACCTAGGGACAAAAGGATGCTCACGGATGGTTTCTTTTGGAGTTAGGGGTGTGTCATATGGATGCATACGATCAAGTTTGGAGTCGAGGATGGACAATGACCATTTGTCCGAATAGAAGCAAGTTCCTTGATTCAGAACTCCTAATATTTTCGCGAAATGGTTCAAAGGAACGGTGAATTCATGGTGGTTAGCTTTGAAATGGATGCTCATGAGACCATAATCGTTTGAACTAAGAACAACGCTAGCATAGAATTCTAGTATGAATGTAGGAATTATTGGTTCATCTATGTCTAGGAGACAATCAAACTGGATAGCGGCTAGTTGTTCCCGGATGTTGGTGCCTTCTAAGAATAAGGGGTCTACGGTTCTACCCTCGTGAACATAACGTTTTTCTAAAGCCTTAAAGATTTTGACTTGGTTGCTAGAGAGTCCTTTGGTTTTATGGTGTTGAGGTAGGTATTTGCGGGTATCTTTGTGATCATAGTATGTCGCGGGAGGCATGATTATCCTAGACACGAAAATTACATAGTTTAGTTAAAAATATTGAAAATACGTATAATAATTTCTAGTGTGTGCTTATATGGGGACAAGGTGGAGGTGTGGTTATCTCGACTCTTTTTTATTCATGAAAATTTTGTTTATGCAAGTTTTATAGCAAAATTAAAGATAACCCAAATGCTCCTACTTCAATGTATCTACGATTGAATGTACCTGAAAATACATATTGATTATGTATTCCCTTTAGCATTCAAGAGATATTATGCAAGTGATGTTTAAAAACATAACGTTTTTGTATTTGTATGAACAATGTTCAAAAACCATTTCTCCTAGTCGTGAGAAGATTTTGAAAAGAAAATTCATGGGGTTTTTGATGAATTATGATAACGCCATATGATATGAAATTTTTAATCAAGAAAAATATGATTTGTTATGTAATTTTGTATATATGCTTCATGATTTTACTAAAAATATGCATAAACCCCAAGTTTTGATTTTGTGCATGAAATAGAAATCCTAGACTCAGATCAGGAATGTAGATGTGATTAGGATACTTACAGAGATGATTAGAGCACAAATTGGTGGAAGGAGATGACCTAAATTGTGATTTTGGTTGATTTTGTGCCGAGTTCCAGTAGGTGGTATGTTTTTGGGAGTTGTGATATACAATACAGGGTGTTTGTTTAATAAACTAGAAAAATTAGCCTGGAGACTCACGAATTTGGCGGAACCAAAACAAGGGATCCGTCCTTGTTGTCGTTTGGTTCCGCAGGATCAGACTCAATTTTTGGTTATTGTTGTGTTTGGTTAATCTAAGGTTCAAGCTAAGGTTTTATCTACTCACTAGGTTCCATTAGTCCTAAACCAAGTCTAAGAAAGTTAAAGGGTGCTCTCTTAAGAGGTTGAGTGAGAATTTTTGGGTATCGGCAATGTTGTCCTCTGAGGAAACTTTCTCGATTGAGATGTTTCCCTTCTGAACATTGTCGCGAAGGAAATGATGACATATTTCTATGTGTTTGGTTCTAGCGTGTTGGACTGGATTTTTGTTAAGGTCGATAGCTCCTTTGTCGCAAAGAATAGGAATTTCGTTGAGTTCAATTCCATAGTCGACGAGAGCTTGTTTCATCCACAGTGCTTGTTGACACGCCTTTCCTGCAGACACGTACTCGGCTTCAGTTGTTGATATTACTAGGGCCGTTTGTTTCTTGGCAAACCATGAGGTGAGACAATGCCCAACAAAAGTACAAATACCACTTGTACTTTTTCTATCGACATAGTCTCTGGCATGGTCTGAGTCGGCATACGCTATGGTTTCCATTCCCGTTCCTTTGGGATACCATAATCCTAAATGTGTAGTACCTTTAATATATCTAAAGATTCGTTTAACGGCTTCAAAATGGGATGTTTTGCGATCTTCTTGAAAGCGTGCACATAGAAAAACACTAAACATAATGTCCAGTCTACTAGCCGTGAGGTAGAGTAAACTACCAATCATTCCTCTAAATTTAGTGCTATCTACGGATTCACTTTCGTCATCCTTGGTGAGGTTGGTTTTGGAAGACATTGGTGTTTTCATAGGTTTGGAGTCTTCAAGACCAAATTTCTTAAGCATATCCCTTATATACTTAGATTGGTTGAAGAATATCCCATTTTCTAATTGTTTTATTTGGAGACCTAAGAAAAAGTTTAGTTCCCCCATCATACTCATTTCAAACTCATCATGCATGATTTTCGAAAATTCATCGCATAACTCTTGACAAGTTGAACCGAATATAATGTCATCCACATATATCTGGACTATGATAATATGTGATCCCTTTTTCTTGGTGAAAAGAGTGTTGTCTACTAGGCCCATGGTATACTTATGGTCAACTAGGAAAGTCTTAAGTCGATCATACCAAGCTTTTGGTGCTTGCTTAAGTCCGTATAGAGCTTTCTTAAGCTTGTAGACATGATTAGGTTTTTCAAAATCGGCAAAGCCAGGAGGTTGTGCAACGTACACTTCCTCATTAATAAAACCATTTAGAAAAGCACTTTTAACATCAATTTGGAATAGTTTAAAGTCGTGTGCACATGCATATGCAAGTAATATTCTAATTGACTCAAGCCTAGCGACGGGTGCAAATGTCTCGTCGTAATCTATACCTTCTTGTTGATTGTAGCCTTGAGCTACTAGCCTAGCTTTGTTTCTAGACACTACTCCATTTTCATCCATTTTGTTCCTAAAAACCCATTTAATTCCAATCATGGTTTGATTTTTAGGTTGAGGGACCAATGTCCAAACGTCATTCCTAACAAACTGATTTAATTCTTCTTGCACTGCTACGACCCAAGATTCATCTTTTATGGCCTTATTTATATTTTTAGGCTCAATAGTTGAAACAAAACAAAAGAAATTACTTTGGTTTTGGACTTTTGATCTTAATGTTCTTTCATTAATTTCACCTATGATGTTATCTAATGGATGACTTCTAGATTCTTTTATATTGACTATTTCTCTTTTTACCGGTTCATCTTCTTTGTCATTTTCTATGTTTTCTTGGTTTTCAACCATTTGACTTTCAACTAAGTCATCATCTACCAAAGGTGATGTCTTAGAGGGAGGTGGACTTTCCTCGAATGTTACGTTCAATGATTCCTCGACTTTTGAGGTTTCTTTGTTCAAAACTATGTAGGCTTTACTATTTTGCGAATACCCAAGAAATACACCTTCATACGACTTTGGGTCGAACTTGGTGAGATAGTCCTTAGTGTTTAAAATGAAGCACTTGCTTCCAAAAACTCTAAAATATCTTAAAGTAGGCTTTTTGCCTCTATATAACTCATATGGAGTCTTTTTCAAAAATGGTCTAATTAATAATCTATTTAAGATGTATGTGGATGTATCTACGGTGTGACACCAAAACTTTTGTTGTATGTTTTGTTCATTTAACATTGTTCTACTCATTTCTTGAATTGTTCTATTTTTGCGTTCTACTACACCATTAGATTGAGGAGTTCGAGGAGCCGAGAAATTATGTGTTATGCCATTAGCATCATAAAAAGCTCCAAATTGGGTTTCATTATCAAATTCACGACCGAGGTCGCTTCTAATAGACACAATGTTATTTCCTATTTGATTTTGAATTTTCTTACTTAGAATTTCAAATTTATCAAATGCCTCGTTTTTAGTTTTCAAAAACTTAGTCCAAGTATACCTAGAGTAATCATCTACTATTACCAAAGTATAGAAGTTTCCCCCGTAACTTTGTATAGCGGATGGACCAAACAAATCCATATGCAACAATTCTAGACACCTAGATGTAGACACCATGTTTTTAGCCTTATGGCTATTATGAACTTGTTTCCCAATTTTGAAAGCATCACAAAAGTGTTGGTCGTATTTCAACTTGGGTAGGTTCCGAACGAGTTCCTTAGATGATAAGGATTTGATTAGCCTCATATTGGCGTGACCTAAGCGTCTATGCCATAGAGTTGAGTTTTCGTCCAGAGAGGTGAGACAAAGTTTGTCTTTAGGTGTTTTGTCTAATTTCATAACGTAAACGTTATTCTTCAAAACACCTTTTCCTACGGTTATGCCATCTTTAAGTATTTTACTTCCATTTTCACTGAAAAGGACGTTATACTTTTTGCGGCATAATTGACTAATACTAAGCAAGTTAAATCCTAAGTTATATACATGAGCAACATCATCAATAGTGAGAGAGTCATGAGAGATCGTACCTTTTCCGATGATTTTACTTTTAAGCTTACTACCGAATGTGACATTACCTCCGTCATACACTTGGTAGGTTGAGAAAAGGCTTTTGTTTCCCGTCATGTGTCTTGAACACCCACTATCCTTGATCCACTCGTCCGGTTCTAACCCGAATTTCAAGCACACCTAAGTTAAAGAAAAACTCAAGCGTTTGGTCCCCAATATCTCATGGGTCCATTTGGGTTAAACATTACATTATTATGGTTCATGTATGGAAATGGTGGATAACTGTTCCATGGCATGTAGTTGGGACCTCTATAGTTCCTAGAAATGTTTTGGTTCCAACTATCTTGATGATGATGCTGTGAGTTAAAGTTACTCTTTGGAAAGGGGTGTTTGGGAAAACTAGTTTTAGGTCTCTGTTGAACCGTTTTAGTCCTAAACTCATTATTAACTTGACCTTTTCCTATAGTGTGGAAAACTAGAAGGGGGGAGGGGTTGAATAGTTTTACCGGTTTTTAAGTTCTTTTAATTCTTGTAAGACTTCTTAAAAACTTTACTATTGAAAACTTTTGATTCGATTCTTATGTGCAATCAATCAACACCAATATGAACTACACACTCAACTAACTAATAATAAGTAATGAAAGTAAAGAGTAGAGATGGAAAGATCAAACCGGGACAAAGGATTTATAGTGGTTCGGCTACAAAGCTCTTATTCCCCCTACTCCACTCCTCGAGTACCACACTTGAGAGTTTCAAACACTATGTCAACAACCTCCCTTTAGGCAGAGAAAACCGTATACGTTGCTTATCCTATTTCCGACACTAAGTTAGATGTCGAGTGCTACTCTTAGCTAGCACCAATCTACCACGATCCACTTTATCCTTTACTACTTCACACAAGACTCGATCTACCCGATCTACCTATGATCCACTTGATCAATCACACAAGCCCAATGGCTTCAAGAGATCTCCAAGATCTCGACACGATCACAATGATCAACTCTCACTTCACTCAACCTATCCTATCTACCTTTGATCAACTTGATCAATCACACTAGCCCAATGGCTTCAAGAGATAATCAATATCTCTTCTAAGACCACAATGATCTTCACTTACTCTCTCACAAAAGAAAAATGATCTTGATGTATGCTATGATACAACAAGTGTGTAACAAATGTTACAAGACCCCTAACTAAAACTACAACTCTTGTATCTTCTTGGATACCTTGAGTTCTTCTCTTGCACTTGAAGAGGAATGACAACACTTTGTATCTACTTGGATACTTTGTGTTCTTCTCTTTCTATTGAAGAGGAATGAAGAGGATCACTTGATAGGATGAAAGGATCATTCTTGAACAAAAGAAAATCTAACTAAATGATCAAAAAGAAAAGATGTAAAGAGAGTATCAAACTCAGAAAGTTTTGTGTGAAAAAGGATGCCCAAGAACTGTGAACAGGGCTGGTATTTATAGGCAGAAAAAATCTGGCCGTTATGGAGGGACGGCTTCACTAAATCACCCACGGCTCCACTAAATTTAGTGGAACCGTGGAGCCGTGTTAGACAAAGACGCTCCATTTTTTGTCTTTTCTGGTTAAAACTTATTTGGGGAAGTTTGGAGCTGATTTTTTTGGGGGGGGGGGGGAAATAGCTGTTATGTATTTTAAACTTACTTTTCCATTAAAACATTTATTAATTATTCAAAAACAATTTGTAAAGTATATTTTTGAAAGAAATGTTTTGTCACATAAAAATGTAATGTCTAAAACTCAAATTCACTTCTTTGATCATTAGTTAAGTTGTAACTTTGTTTTAGAATGATTTGTGTAGAAACGGGATCTTCCGATTAAAAACTTGTTTACGTTAATTTTAACGTAACGTGATTTCACATTTTGTCATCCTCAAAACGTGAAGTTATCGAAAGATAGAAATAACGTTTTTAGAACATTATTTGCATCAACAATCTCTCCTTTTTTGATGATGACAAAACATAAACTCATGTTAAGGTAAAATTAGTTTTAACAAGTTTTTAATGAGTTTACTCCCATTTCTCCCCCTTTTTGTCGAAGCAAAAAGGTTGCTAAGGCTCCCCCTTGATGTATACTCCCCTCGTTTGGAGGACACCAAGGAATCGAGCAATGATTCGTGCTACAAAACAAGGTTAGATAACACATATACAAAATCTAACATGTAGCACTTATGACAAATATCCAAACTCAAAAAGAATGACTAAGTAGCCAAGCATAAAAATAAGAATGAAACAACCACATGAAAGCCCATTCATAAAAAGAAAAAAAATGTCATGCATATGTATGACTACATCATGGAAGCAAAACAAACAAAAAGAAAACACATAAACATCCTTAGTGATATGAGACTTCAAGATTTGCTTCAAATGCCAAAAGGGTCCTAAGCTTTTATTGGAGAAACTAAACATAACCATGTTTAGTTGGTTGGGCTATGTGGTGGTGGAGGGGGTAGTATGATGGGTCCTTGTGGTGGTGTGAGGAGGTGCTCAAGGTAGGAGAATTGAAGGCTCAATTCATCTCTAAGGCACATGATGAGGTGTTGGTTATGGTGACAACAAGGACAACTTAGGGTATGTGGTTGTAGGGGATAAAGAATGGGATGACCCATTAGTGGTTGTGGTGATGGTGAGAGTGATGAGGATGATGTGTTAGTGCCAAGTTCAAAGGGAGTTGATGGTGATAAGGTGAGTGTTAAGGCTAGTGGATGAATAGGACTTGGTTGAGACAAGGGTGTGGTGATTCTTGTGGTGGAGGTGGATGATGATGTTGGCCTTGTTGAGTTGGCCTTTGATGGAGCTTGGGGTGTAGAGATTGAGGAGGTTGATTTGGTTGAGGTTTGTGGTGTGTGGGCTTCTTCATCATCATCCAAAGTTAGATCAATGAGAATTATTTCATTGGTTGGTTTGAGGTTAAATCTTGGCTTTTTAGCTTTGTGTGAAGTGGTAGCCATGGTTGAAGACATGATAATTGTATGGTGAATGTGAAGTGGTGAGGATGAGCAATGTATGATGTTAGCTTATATAGCCAAATCAAAACATGCAAGGTTGGATAGGATGGTGAATTTGGGGATTTGGGTGTATTGGAATCAGGTTGTGTTTGCAGATTTCCAGGAAAAGAGAGTCAAAAAGTGGAAGAGAACAGTTAAATTCGACTTCCCAGGGCACGGTACCACTAAAGGTACCACGGCACCACTAAATTTAGTGGAGCCGTGCCCTATTTAGTGGAGCCGTGGCCTGCAGTTGACTCTTTTTCCAGTTCTGTAGGTTTTAGGCTGCCTAAAATGGGTAATTCTGGGTGGACTATTTTGCAGCAAATCCCAAAGCCTCAATCCACTAAAGAATGATCACATATATTTCCTAACACTAGTCTCAACTAGCAACTAAAATTATCATGTGATCATCTAAGTTTAGGCAACTATTAAGCATGCATCATTATAGGCAATTTTATCATCTAGTGCATGCAATAAAATAAAGGAAAAATTATGAACTAGACAAAGCTCATAATAAAACATGAAGATTGATTAACTAATTAAAAGTAACAAATGTCAAGTAAAAATTGTTAAGACAATTTAAACTTGTTAATGTTAGATGGACATTGCCATGACCCCATTAATAATAGCTTAATAATACTTAAGTTAGTGACACTACTTAAGTTAGTAATCTCTAATCTCTTCTCTTCCGCACACCTTCATTCATCATCACTTGATGAAACATCATAGCACGATACCGAACCATCATCATGATTCTCTCGAGATGATGTACATTCCCAATATAGAGATGTGTAGGTGTTTTGGGTTAAAGGAGCCATGGTGGGATTGACAAAGAGATATCGATTGTTTTGGAGGTGAGGGAAAGAGGTTATGACAAAGAGTTTATGACAAACCGATATAGACGAGTCAACTACACCGACAATTCTCCTTGCTACGAAGTAAGCGAGATTGTAGGGTTGCTCGGTGACTAGACAATACAACATATGAGCACAACACGCCGGAAGTTGCTCACGGTTGTGAGGAAGACAAAAGACATTTTCACGGATGACTTCTATCCATCTACGTAGATGTGGGTGAATTTCATCAACATAGATTTTGAGTGGATCTAAGTCATACTCATGAGACTCACGAAACTCAATGTCACCGTTCTCTTTAAGAGAACCATGAACTTTTTGAGGAAGACGAATATGAGCTTTTATCTCACATGGACTGGGAATTTGGGTATGGTAAGGACCAGACTCATTTTTGTGACTCGTAAGGGTTTTGAGGGACCAGCCTTCCGTGTAGGAGCATTATCCATGGTTCGGAAGTCCAATAATATTGGCAAATTGGTCAAGAGTAATTGAGATATCTTGGTTTTGGATCATAAATTGGATGGACAAAGTTTGATCCTTGTTATGTAAGAGTTTAACTTGTCGGTAGAATTTGAGAACGAATCGAGGACAAATTTGATCATTGATCCGAAACAAGCAATCGAATCCGATTTCTTGAAACATGATTTGGATGTGATCATGGTTAAGAAAGGATGATTCGAAAATTCGTCCTTCATGAAAGAGATGAGACTCTAGGTGTTGGAAACTTTGTTTGTGAGAAAGTGGGGTGTCAGGTTCAGTTGATGGTTTGGGAATGTAATCATCTGTTAGTTCATGATCATAATCAAACATGTGATATCTCTTGTTACCTATGGAAAATTTATCACAGATTAAAATTGAAATTATTTTATTTCAAAGGCATGTGCCTAGTGTGTGCCTATATGCAAACTGTGTGGAGGTGCGGTAATCTCGACTCTAAAATAAAACTAATGGGATTACCCAAACGCTCCTAACTTCAATTTTTCTCAAGCAAATATGTCAAAGAATACATATTAGTTATGTAATTCGATCGATATTTGTGAGATCATGTATGCATGCAAAAACGTTTTTAGTTTCCATCAACAATGCATGGAAAAAGGTTTCATGATCCTAGATACGTGAACTTTTTCGAAAACGATGGAATTGGGGTGTTTGGCAAATGCCTCAACTTGGCGCCAAAAATCTTAAGATTGAAAAGCCTCAATGTTAATCATTCCTAATTCAATTTTAATCAACCTAGACATGATTCTACTACAAATAACTAATCTTGATCCGATTTAAATGAGAAAATTCGGACTAGATAGTCCAATATTAGTGGGTTTATGAAAATCCTAGGTTTAGGGAATCATGCAAGTACTACATTGTCTAATCTTAGTCTTAATTGCATTAAAATTTAACTAAAATTGAAAAACCCCAATTCAATTTTATGCATAAGAACAAACCCTAGACTCAAGATTAAAGAAAAATAGAGTAAAAAGACTTACAAGTCATGTTGAAAAGGTGAGATTAGTTGGTAATCTTGAGAATCAATGTCTTAAGTATGATCTTGAAAGGGTGTAATTGAAGTTTTGGTTGTGAGGTTTGGTTTTGACAGTAGTTGCAGGAGTTGGGAAGATTTGAAATGAATGGGTGTGCAGAGGGAAAGGAAGGAAAAATGGGTTTCCTCAGATCCACGGTACCGCTAAACATTAGTGGTGTCGTGCCACTTTAGTGGAGCCGTGTGTCTGTGAGACCCATTTTTGTTCTGTTTCGACTCTTGACTGATTAATCTTACTTATTTAGTAAGACTTTTTGACGCGAGGAAAAAGTTTATACCTAATAAACTCTTTGACGAAAGCGATTAGGCGAAATGACAAGGAATGACCTTAGTATGCCTAAGTTGTCATTGAAGGAGAATGAGGATTGACTTTTAATATTTCCCGTGAAATAAGTAGAAGTCATGAGTCGAGGTTTGGAGGATGACTACAATATTTCCAATGAAATATTTAATTAGTCATGAGCGGAATGAGACGAATAACTCATAGAGTTATGGAGCAAGACGAGAAACATGACTTAGTATTTCCAGTGAAATACCTGAGAAGTCATGAGACGGATTAAGAGGGATCACTTGTAAAGTCATGAGGCAATACGTGATGAATGACTTCAATATTTCCAGTGAAATATTGAGCAAGTCGCGCGATAGGAGGCAAGGGATGACTTTAATATTTCCAGTGAAATATTGAAATAGTCATGAGTGGGATGAGAAGGATGACTTAAGAAGTCATAAGGCGAGACACAAGAGATGACTTCATTATTTCCAATGAAATATTTAGAAATTCATGAGACGAGATATGAGAGATGACTTAACTATTTCCAAAGAAAAATTAAAATAGTCATGAGAGGGATGTGAAGGACGTATTGGTTATGATATCGACGATGTTGTTTTTTGAGAGAAACTTTTCCAAGAAAAGGATTTATCTTTGAACATTATCGCGACGAAGGAGGTGACGTACTTCGACGAGCTTCGTACATGAGCAAATCACGGGGTTCTTGGTTAAGTCTATTTGCACTTTGGTTGCTGAATTTCATGGGGAAATGTCTCATTCATAGTGCTTGTTGTCATGCCTTTCCGGCGCTTGCGTATTCGGCTTCGGTCGTGAAGATAGCAAGAATGGTTTGTTTCTTGGAGAACCAAGAAGTTTGACAACAACCTATGACGGTACAAACATCATTCTCTCTTTATCAATCCACATTATTTCCCGTGTCCTCAGAGTTGATATAGACAACAGTTTCTACACCAATCTCCTTGAGATATCAAAATCTCAAGTGTATAGTGCCATTAATACATCGGAAGATATATTAAACGCTTTATGTTAAGAAGTTTTGAGATCCTTCTTACAAGCGGGCACAAAGCCAGACACTAGACACGATGTCGGGCCTACTTGCCGTTAGGTAAATTAAATTACCTGTCATGCCCCTAACCTAGTAATATCTGTGCACTCACCTTCATTGTCTCTTGTGAGATTCATTTTCGTTGAAATGGGCGTTAGTATCAATTAAGATCTTTCTAGGCTACGTATCTTATACATATATAGAATACTTAGGTTTATGAGGATACTTTCTTCAATTAATATTATATACGGGCAAGGGAAGAAACTTGATTCACTCACCATTGCTCATCTCAAACTTGTCACGCATGATCTTTGAGCGATCATTGTACATTTCTGTACATGTTGAGTTTGTCACAATAGTCTGTGACAAATATTTGAGAAATGAAGAAATGTGAATTTTGTTTCTTATTGATAGTGCCTACTATGTTAGATTCTAACGACACTATATGTTTAGCATTTCTACCAACAAAAGGTGTTTCAAGAAGGCGTACCTGTGTCTGAGGTGTTGCCCTTAAAAGTTGACGACTAGACCACCTTTGTTGAAGGCTAAAAATATGAGACACGACTTGACTTTGCATCATCAGATTAATGCAATCACTAATCACACTCCATTTGTTGGACTTCAAGTTTATTTACAAAAATGTTTATCTAGCAAAACAGGAGTTCGAACATCTGGTCCCCAATATCTCATGGGTCCAAAGTTGTTAGTGGCAAACATCTTACACATTTGTTTCATTAGTTTAGGAAGTGAGAATGGAGGACACATTTCCCATGGTAAGTAACTTTGTGATTGACGGTTATTCCAAGTTACGGGGAAGTTACTTGGATAACTTTGTCTTCTAAAGTTACTTCTCGGTAGAGGAGTTCTTGACCGAGGTTTGGGAGAATTTGTTTTTCTAGGTAAAGGAGTCTTCAACTTAGTGTCGGGTTTTACAAATCCAAGTTCGGGAGTTGACAAGGGTTTGTAAAATCTGTTGACTTCCTCTACGCTAGCAATAGGTAATTTAGTACCATTTACAACTGTGTGACTTGGTTTAGGACTTAAGTTATTTTTCAAAATTGACCCTGATCTGACTTCAGCACCAGACGGTACCACGATACCATTAAATTTAATGGTACCGTCCGTACCTTTAGTGGTACCGTCTCCTTCAGACTAAGACACTTCAGGCTTTACAAATTTTACTTGTTTAGTACTACTTGTTGAAGCCTGATTTGGGTCAAATCCTAAACCCTCACAGTCATGTTCACAAAACCTAATATTTTCAAGCATCTCATTAAGTGCCTTAGTTCCTTCTTCGAACTTAATGATTCACAAAGCATTTTCTTTGAGTTTCTCATTTTCTACTTGAAGATTTATGCATGACCCACATCCTAAGTCTACTTCCTTATTTTTCTCAAGTCTTTTGACATGATCCTTTAGTTCTAGAATTATCATTTCAAGTTCTTGCAATTTTAATTTTAGTTTTCTGTTTCTACCTAAAATTTTAGAACTAACCTCGCATAATTTATTGTATTCGTCATGCAATCTATTTTCATCTATTGACGAATTATCATCACTATAATAAGAAGATTTGGAATGTACCTCATTAGAAGCTTGAGCCATTAGGCATGTTTCATCGTTGAGCTTCTTCTCTTCTTCTTCACCGCTATCACTCCAAGAGCCTCCTATAAAAGCTCGTTGGTTGTTGGTTTTCGGTGGTTTGGGACATTCTCTTATGAGGTGATTAGGATATCCGCATCTAAAGCATTTCCTATCACTTGTCCCTTTCCTATCATCTTGGTTCTTTTGGAATGACCTCTTTTCATCGCGAGGTTGTCTAGGAAATCTACCTTTCCTCCTAAAGAACTTTCTAAAGTTTCTAACCGCTAGTTCATACTCTTCATCTTTACTATCATAACTCAAACATTCCTCATCACTAGACTCCTTCTTGGCTCTCAGTGCTAGAGATCTAACTCTCTCGCTTTTGCCTTTGACTATATCGGAGTCCTTCTTGATTATCATCTCATGAACTTTCAAGTTTCCTATTAGCTCATCGAGTGACAATGTCGCCAAGTCCTTTGACTCTTCAATGGCGGTGACCTTTGCTCTACATTTAGGATGTAGAGCCCTAAGAAACTTCCTAACATAATTCTTGCTAGAGTAACCTTCATCAAGAGCTTTAAGACTAGTGATAATAGTATTAAATCTAGCAAAAGCATTATCTATTGACTCATCTTCCGAAATGGAAAATTGTTCATATTGTTGAACAAGAAGATCTATCTTGTTCTCTTTAACTTGGTTATTACCTTGGTGAGTGACTAACAAAGTTTTCCAAATATCTTTTGCCGTATTACACACGAAAATTCTTTCAAATTCCTTTTTAGGCAAAGCATTGTAAATCATCATCTTAGCCTCATTATTTTTGGCTAGTTTTCTTTTAAGTTCATCACTTTGTTTATCATAAGAAACTATTTCATCCTTTTTAGTTTCCGGATTCATTTGAATCGGTTGAAAGTCACCCTCGATAATAATATGCCAAAGATCAATGTCTTTTGATTTCACATATGTTTCGTATCTTTTTTTCCAATAGCTAAAGCAATCGGTTTCAAAAAGTGGTAGTCTTTGCATATATTGCCCTTCTAGATATTTGTCGAAATCCATTGATCGATTCAAGTTTTAAAATACAATATACTTTAAAAGCTTGACTGACGTGGCTTCTGATACCAATTGTGGAAAATTAGAAGAGGGGGTTGAATAGTTTTACCAGTTTTTAAGTTCTTTTAATTCTTTTAAGACTTCTTAAAAACTTTACTATTGGAAACCTTTGATTCTATTCTTATGTGCAATCAATCAACACCAATATGAAGTACACACTCAACTAACTAATAATAAGTAATGAAAGTAAAGAGTAGAGATGGAAAGATCAAACCGGGACAAAGGATTTATAGTGGTTCGGATACGAAGCTCTTTTTTGCCCTACTCCACTCCTTGAGTACCACACTCGAGAGTTTCAAGCACTATGTCAACAACCTCCCTTTAGGCGGAGAAAACCGTACGCGTCGCTTATCCTATTTCCGACACTAAGCTAGATGTCGGGTGCTAATCTTAGCTAGCACCAATCTACCATGATCCACTTGATCCTTTACTACTTCACACAAGACTCGATCTACCCGATCTACCTATGATCCACTTGATCAATCACACAAGCCCAATGGCTTCAAGAGATCTCCAAGATCTCGACACGATCACAATGATCAACTCTCACTTCACTCAACCTATCCTATCTACCTTTGATCAACTTGATCAATCACACTAGCCCAATGGCTTCAAGAGATAATCAATATCTCTTCTAAGATCACAATGATCTTCACTCACTCTCTCACAAAAGAAAAATGATCTTGATGTATGCTATGATACAACAAGTGTGTAACAAATGTTACAAGACCCCTAACTAAAACTACAACTCTTGTATCTTCTTGGATACCTTGAGTTCTTCTCTTGCAATTGAAGAGGAATGAAGAGGATCACTTGATAGGATGAAAGGATCACTCTTGAACAAAAGAAAACCTAACTAAATGATCAAAAAGAAAAGATGTGAAGAGAGTATCAAACTCAGAAAGTTTTGTGTGAAAAAGGATGCCCAAGAACTGTGAACAGGGCTGGTATTTATAGGCAGAAAAAATCTGACCGTTATAGAGGGACGACTCCACTAAATCACCCACGGCTCCACTAAATTTAGTGGAACCGTGGAGCCGTGTCAGACAAAGACGCTCCATTTTTTGTCTTTTCTGGTGAAAACTTATTTGGGGAAGTTTGGAGCTGATTTTGGGGGGGAAAATAGCTGTTATGTATTTTAAACTTATTTTTCCATTAAAACATTTCTTAATTATTCAAAAACAATTTGTAAAGTAAATTTTTGAAAGAAATGTTTTGTCACATAAAAATATAATGTCTAAAACTCAAATTCACTTCTTCGATCATTAGTTAAGTTGTAACTTTGTTCTAGAGTGATTTGTGTAGAAACAGGATCTTCTGATTAAAAACTTTTTTACGTTAATTTTAATGTAACGTGATTTCACATTTTGTCATCCTTAAAACGTAAAGTTATCGAAAGATAGAAATAACGTTTTTAGAACATTATTTGCATCAACATATAGTAATTGCTGGTTTTTGTTTGTTAACAGTTGTACTAGTGCTAGGTTTTCTTGTGACCTTAACGAACTCAGTTTGATTCGAAGTACAAATCTTCTGTTCAGCAACAGTACCCGCGGACCCTTTGGTCACTACTATCGGAACCAAATTTTTGGGTTCGCCAGATCTGTGGGTGTCTGACCTTGTTGGAATAGTTTCTTGTACTTTGACAGTTTGTTTCTCAAAGTTATCTAGTTTCATAAAATCTATCTTGGCCTTATCAAGATCCAACTTTTGAGCTTTCATTATATCATCCATACAACTAATGTGTTTATCAAACCTTTTAAATTTAGAATTTAGTTTGATAAGTTTTTCCTGTGTGGATTTAAGTGTTTCTACTTCTAGTTTATGTTCCTGACATTAGACACATGTTTCCTTAACATCTTTGCTCTTTTCTAATCTTAAAGCTTTTTCTTTTAAACAATATACTTCGTTTTCCAAAAACTCCTTTTTAGTTTTTAAGAACTTGTTTTTGTTTATGATTTTAAGGGTGATTTCACACAGTTTGTTATATTCTATTTCTACTGTGTCATCATCAATAGAGGAGTAGGATAGTCAGATAGTACCTCGTTAGAGTCATTAGCCATAAGAGCAACTTCGTCATTCTTAGGCTCGTCATCATCACCTTCACTGTCACTCCAAGCTCCACTAACAAATGCTCTTTGAGACTTGTTCTTTGGAGGCTTTGGACATTCTCCTATTAATTGACCGGAATCCCCGCACCTAAAACACTTCCTATCTACTTTTCCTTTCCTATCATCACGGTCTTTCCAGAAGAGTTTCTTTTCTTCACGAGGTTGTCTTACGAACTTTCCTCGTCTCCTGAAGAACTTCTTGAAATCTCTAACGGCCATGGCATACTCTTCGTCTTCGCTATCCAAACTAGACTCTTCATCATCACTTGACTCTACCCTAGCTTTTAAGGCAATGGACTTCATTTTCTCCTTTTTGCCTTTAACTATTTCTGAGTCTTTTTCCATCACCATTTTGTGAACTTTGAGATTTCCGATGAGCTCGTCAAGTGTCATGCTTGAAAGATCCTTGGATTCTTCAATAGCCGTCACCTTTGCTCTCCACTTCGGATGAAGTGCTCTAAGAAATTTCCTGACAAAGTTCTTACTAGAAAAAGATTCGTCAAGTGCTTTAAGAGATGTAATAATAGTATTGAACCTAGAAAAAGCACTATCAATGGTCTCATCTTCAGAGATAACAAATTGTTCATATTATTGAACAAGAAGATCAATTTTGTTATCTTTGATTTGTGAGTTCCCTTGATGAGTGATAATCAATGATTGCCAAATATCCTTAGTTGTTTTACACATAAAGACTCTTTCATATTCTTTCTTAGGTAAAGCGTTGTAAAGCATCATTTTAGCTTCATTATTTTTGGCAATCAACTTCTTTTGCTCATCACCATGATGAGTAAGAGAAGTACCCTCATCCCGACCTCCTGATATATTTAATATAGGTTTACAATCACCTTCTACAATAATATACCATAAATCTATATCCTTTGACTTCACATAAGTTTCAAAGCGGTTTTTCCAATAAATAAAACTATTTGGTTCAAATAGTGGTGGTCTTTGCATAGATTTCCCTTCTTTGAAGTTTTCAAAATCCATTGATCGTTTCAAGTTTTAAAATACAATATATTTTGAAAATCTTGAGTAACGTAGCTCTGATGCCAATTATGGAAAACTAGAAGGGGGGGGGGGGGGTTGAATAGTTTTTACCGTTTTAAATTTAATTTGCTTTGAGACTTATCGTGATTTCAAGTTAATGCATACACAAAATCAATATAAGTAATGTAAGTAAGGAAAAGAACAATCAAACCACAACACTGAGATTTATAGTGGTTCGGCTACAATGACTCTTTTCCTTGCCCTACTCCACTCCTCGAGCCTCTAACTCGAGAGTTTTTCTTCACTAAGAAACAAGCTCCCTTCTTGGCAGAGAAATCCTTTACACACGTCGCTTACACCTTTTTCCAGTGCTAAGCTAAATACTGGGTTCTAGTTAAAGTTAGAACCAACCTGACGTCGCCTATACAATTTTCGACACTAAGCTAGATGTCGAGTTCTTTACAAGGGTTCAACTACTCTCGACACTCTATGTGTTTTGAGGACTAAAACACTAACCGATCACTACTGAATGAATGGTATAACAATGATGTGTGAACAACTAATATATCACACAGTAACTATTCTAACAGGATTGCAACAGTTTGTTGATCCTTGATGCTTGATGTCTTTGCTACAAAAGGAAGATCGCTAAGAATGAAATGAATGAATGGGTTAGTAATGTATAAATGAGTGGATATGTACTTTATGCTATGTAAGTGATTATTATGCTTGAATGATCAGCTTGCTATTTATAGGCAAAACTGAGCAGACAAGTGGCGGATTCGGCGGACCCAAATTATGGGTTCCGCCCATATATTGGTTTGGTTCCGCCGGGACATGCCAGCTAAGAGTTTACAATATCTTTTCATATTTTTTCTAGTCTTTTAAAGATCTTACAAAGTTAACTCTTTAGCTTCAAGATCTTTCCAAAAATATATTGTAAAGTCAACTAAGATTTTCTAATGAGGTATTGCATGATGTCATGTGCATTTCCATTTTTAAGAGATAAAAATAAACATGTAAATGTATATATGTATGAAATGTATAATTCCTAGTGATCATGTGATATGTAAATGTGTTTTAAAAAGCTTGTTACTAAAATGTAAATGACTTTAACATATACTTATGTTTTGCTAAAGATAAACATTATAATTGTCATTAACAAAATAAAGAAAAGATCGTTAAATATGAATAAAGTTTTTAGGACGGTATTTGTATTAACATAATTGATACTAAACCAGATCTCATTTGTACTGCTGTTGGAACCATGTTTCTTTTAGCATGTGGGTGAGTATTTTTTAGAAAAACTTTAATGATTCACCCTCCTAGCATAGTTCCAAACAGGTTTTTGATAGTAAAAATAATTATCCTGTAAATGTTCAAAACTACCACAATGATAACAAGCCTTGTTGATCATCTCAAAGTCACTGCCTAATTTTTGTGACATCATTCCATTCAAATTCCTCTGTTTACCTCTAGGCCTGTTAGTGTACACCCTAGGTTGCTCAGTGAAATCAACAATTTTCCTAGACACCTTATCACCAAAACTAGGTTTGACAAATTTAATCTGTTCAACACTAGGTTTAACTATTATACTTTCAACCTTGGGTGTAGTCTTCACCTGTTCCTCATCATCATCAGACACCCAATCTTCAATGATAGGTCCATCAGAATATGTCTTTTCAACCTTAGGTTTTTCCTCATTAGACTTACTAGTTTCTCCTAAAGGTTTAGCGTTAGACTCAACTAAACAAGACAATTCAGGTATAGGTGGTACATACTTTCTTGTAATTGAGGGAGGAACTTCATTATAACCTATACCACTACCTCTCCTCATAAGTTGACACTCTATTTTCTTATTTACACTTTCAGATGCAAATTCAAGCTTATTTACATTAACTTGATGTTTTTATTTTTCTTGATAAGCTGCATCTTTTTCCTTTTGATCCTTTTCTTACCTTTTAGTAAGTCCTTTAATTTCATGCTCTTTAACATAAAGCTTTCCTTCAAGAACATTAACTTTCTCTACATACTCTGACTCATTTTGTTTAAAAATTCAAGTCTTTCCTCAACAAATTTTAAGCCTACTTTATAGCCTAAATTATCTAACTTTAACATCTTTACCTCTTCTATTAGCTTTTCATTCCTAGCCTTAAGTTCCTCAATAGTATCTAAACAAGATTTATATGAACAACTAGAATCATTAGATACCTCAGAATCAGAACTTGACGAAGAAGAGTAAGCCATAAGTGCAAAGTTAGGTCCTTCAGCTGCTTGGTCACTCCAATCATAGCCACCAAGACCATCACATTAAGATACTAAAGTTGTAGAATTTGTAGTTTCCACAGGCACAGTTCTCCTTGAAACTTCATTACTCTTGTTGTCTTGGTTCCTTGGTGCCCTACACTCTCTAGCAAAGTGACCCTTCCTGTGACAGTTGTAGCATTCAATCTTGGATTTATCAAAACCCAAGCTATCCTGCCCATTGACCTTGAGGTTTCTTCCAGTCTTCTTCAAAAATCTTCTTGCCCTCATTGTCAACATTGCCATCTGCCACTTCAAGTCCATCTCTTCAAGATCATCGGGATGAATCTGTTCCAAATCTTCATGCATAATCTGAGGACTAGTAGATTGACCAGCTAAGAAGGCATAGATAACAACATCACTCAAGTTATCAAGGGTTGTAGACCCACCAGCATTAACTTGTGCGCCAGCAGTACTAACTCCATGAGCAGTATTAACTGCTTCATTAGTACTGCTAGAACTGTTATTGGAGGAGGACACAAAAGCTAATTTTTATGTGCTTGAGGATGAGATAGATGACCCTTTGACTTCAGGTTCATAAACTTTAAGATTGCTATACAAATCATCTAAACTCATTGTATCAAGATCAGTCTTGTTTCTAAACACTATAGTATGTGTATTCCACTCTGGTGACAAGCTTCTCAGAAACTTTTGATTTATATCTTCTTGAGGAATTGAGACTTCCATAAGTGCTAGTTGACTAATAAGTTTCTGAAGTCTGTCAAAAGTCTGATCAAGATTCTTAGAACTTGGAGCAGCAAAATTCTCATATTGTTGCTTCAAAAGGTTCTTCCTAGTCTTCTTGGTAGCAGCATTCCCTCCAAACCTTTTCTCAATAGCTTCTAACAACAACTTAGCATCCTTGATGTGATTGAAAGTCAACTGATGGTCATTCGGAATGCCCATCATAAAAGTGCTTCCTGCCTTTACTTCTAGTCTTCTTTGTGCCTTTTCTTCAGCAGTTTTAATAGGCAAGATAACTTGTTCACCATCAGTATTAGTTTTTGTTTTAGGTAAAGAATTTCCAATCTCTATGACCTCCCACATAGAATAATCAACCATCTGAATATACTGTTCTATTCTCATTCTCAATAGCTCATACTCTCCAGACTTGAGCATTAGCAATTAGATGCAGTAATCATGTGTGTAGCAACTGACTCCATGTCTTCAGTAAGATGAGTTTAAACAGGTTCTTCTTGATTTACAGCTTCTAGATCACAAGTTCTGATACCACTTGTTGATCCCAGTTGAACACTTGATCGAATTCCCTTAGCTTATAAAGGTTATGTAATATTGAATAAATCCAATACAACTTATGTAGAAACTGTCTTGGAATATATTAAAGTTTATGCGGAATCTAAACTTTAATCTTAAGAAGAACTTAATATTAATCAGTAATATCAAACAAAACACTTGAGTATTATTAATAACACGAATACTCAAAAGTATTAGGGTTTACAACCTTGAAATTTCCTAAAGAATCACGTATATTCGTATCTATCTCTATGCCCTAGGACCTCTTTTTATAGACTAAGGAGTCCTAGTCGGCTTACAATTACTTGCTATACAAGATAAATCTTAAAAGAATCTTTTCTATATTTATCTAACCGACTATACAAGTTTATCTCATAAGCAGTACTAACTAAACACTCTAGCAGTTGTATCTTTAACTCTAGCAGCTTTAACTCTTCAGCAGTAGTAAGTTAATACTAGCAGTACTAACTTTTCTTCTAGCAGCAATAACTACTTAGAATATTTTCCTTCAAGTTCAGTAGCAGTTGTAACTCTGAAAGCAGTTGTAACTCTGAACTGGCAGCAGTAACATTTACTCTAGCAGTAGTAACCACTTAGTGTATTTTCTTGAACATCTTCAGCAACACAAGCAGCAGTAAAATACGCAAGTAGTTGTAATCTTTGTAGCTAGCAGCAGTAATGACTTAGAGCATTTCCCATTTGCTGTCTTAACCATGCAAGCAGTAGTAACTCTAAAACGCAACATTTCATAGCATAATGTATTATATATATATATATATATATATATATATATATATATATATATATATATATATATATATATATTATATATATATATGTATATATATATATGTATATATACACATATATATGTATATATACATATATATATGTATATATACATATATATATGTATATATACATATATATATATGTATATATACATATATATATGTATATATATATATATATAATGTGTGTGTGTGTGTGTGTGTGTGTGTGTGTGTGTATATCATTTCATATTATATAGTTCTAATATTACTTCTTCAATAAATAAACATAGGGTAATTTCAAATAATAATTAATATGTTATTTCATATTTTAAGGTATTAAAACCATCTTGCAGTTACTTAGGTTGAAAATTGCACCGAACCTTTCGGTTCGAGTATGTGTCTGGAAAGTATCACTCAGTTGGTTGACTAGTTTAAATGCTCCAATATCCATGTAGTTAACTTAGAGCTCAAGGTCCATGGTAGCTAGCATTAGACATCCTACATCTAATAGGTCATTGACATGCCTTTAATAAGCATTCCTGGCCACTATTGTAGTGATAGTCGCTGGTGCTTGGCCGATGGGGTTCTCTAGGACATACCACTTTCGTTCATGTTGGCGTAAAATATGGAGATTCCTCTCTTAATCATGAAAGTTAGGCCCAGTAAGTTTTTCGTTCTCAAGAACAGATCAAAATGATAAAGAATTATTGTTAATGTTATTGTTTGTCGTCTACAGGTTTAACAAAGATAATTAGTGTCTCAATCATTATATCTTAATAGCTAATAAACCCTATCATTTCGCCTATTACACTGGAATCCGACATTATACCATCATAAAATGCTATTCTGTCGCGCACTTTCACATTGTAATAGTTTTTAGGTAAGTGTTTACCACTCAAATTGCCTCCCACGGGAAACTATAAGGGTCGATATCGACATTAATTAGGCATATTTAGTCTCTTCATGCATCTTGGGTCCGCTGGGGCGGAATACCAATAGACTACACCATAATGCCAGTGGTCTTGCAAAATTCATTGGTTTCTGATGTGGAACATGACCGATAAATTCTAATGTCCACCTCATCCCGCGTCAGCCATTGATGCGGTGGTTGTAAGACCTCACAAGAAGTTTTACAATCCTCCTATGCAGTGTACCTAACCGTTTTAGTGTAATATAGGTAAGACATGGGGGATTGATCGTTCTCTAGGGGAATATTGTTGTGAACGTCGAAGTGTATGTCGAGATAGGTCTAAAGGTGAGGGATGATTCTTTTTGTGTTTTTATATTTTTTAGAAAGCAAATTAAAATCTCGGGGTTTGGAAGAGTGGGCGGTTTAACTACTACTTAATTAAACCAAAACTAATAATTAAACTAAATTAAACTAATAAACAAGAAAAGTAAAGTGGTAACTCTTATGATAGGAAGATGTGTTCACTTAGATATCCTTACTCCCTAGTTATCTCATATTGATTAGTCGAATTGTCATGTCCTTGTTTTAATTAAAGCATTGTATTCCTTAATATTGGTCGTGGGGAGGTGCCGAAGTCCCCAACTCTATGAACGTATAAGTCTCCCCTAAAAACCTTAAAGTGCACTCTATGGTTGCGTTTAGTAAGACGTTCAAGCTAACACATATAAGAAAATAGCCAGTTTTCCTACTCCTAACACGAGGCAATCAATTAAACAAGAGACGACAAATCAATAATCAATAACTAGGTTTCATTAGATCTAAGCAAACACTAAGTAATTTAGCCTAGAATGTTAAACTGAAGAGAAGTGTTGGGTTTTAAGATGATGCTGCTTAGAATGGATTCTACTTCTTATTGTGCTAAATGAAAAATATACTAAGTATGATTCTGTTGCTAGGCTAAATTATTCTACTGCTCGTATATTTTATTCTACTGCTGGAGTATTCGATAAGATCAAGAAAATAAGCTAAGTGGATACTACTGCTAGGCTTCGAAGATTCTACTGCTAGAGATAGTATACTGTTGCATATTGGATAATTATGTATAGTATGTTAGATAATTATGGAATTGATACGAATAGATGTTATTCTTGTGTAGAAAGTCATTGTAACCAACTAGGACTCCTTAGTCTATAAAAGGAGGATCTAGGGTTAGGTTTAGCATACGTATTATTAATCAGTCGATTCACTTCAAGGTTATTGTAACCCTGTTACTTTTGAGTAACCGTATATTAATATATTGAGGTGATTGTTGAGAGAATTTATTGTATGTTAATTCTTCTTAAGATTAAGTACTAGATTCCGCATAGTATTTAATAGTTTGTTCAAGAAAAGTTTCTATACCTATTGTCTTGGATCTATATCTAAGATAATTAACAAGATCGTTAGCTAAACTGGGATCAACAAGTTGTATCAGAGCTTGTGATCTAGAAACTGCTACCAAGAAGAATTGTGTTATTACTCAGATCTGTTCATCATCTACATAAGCAATGGAATCCGAATCTACTCATATGGTAGCTGCTTCAAAGGTGCCCATGCTCAAGGTGGGTGAGTATGAGCTGTGGAAGATGAGAATTGAGCAGTACATGAAAATGCTTGACTACTCCATGTGGGAAGTCATTCAGAATGGAGATACACTACCTGCTAAAGCTGCTGATGGGACTTTACTACCCATCAAAACTAATGAGGAGAAGGCTCAAAGGAGATTGGAAATAAAGACTCACAGTATGCTAATGATGGGAGTACCCAATGAATATCAACTGAGCTTCAATCACATTCAGACTGCTAAGGAATTGATGAAAGCTATTGAACTCAGATTTGGTAGGAATGAGGCCACCAAAAAGTCAAGGAAGAATCTGCTCAAGCATCAATTTGAAACATCTACTGCCTTAAGTTCAGAAAACATTGATGCTACTTATGATAGGCTTCAGAAGTTGGTAAGTCAATTACAACTTCTGAAGGTCTCAGTGTCCTAAGAAGACATCAATCACAAGTTTCTCAGAAGCTTGTCACCTGAATGGAGCATACATACTGTGGTCTGGAGGAACAAGGAAGATTTTGAGACATTGAGTTTGGATGACTTGTACAATAATCTGAAGGTGTATGAGTCTGAAGTCAAGGGATCATCCAGTTCATCTTCTAGTGCAAACAACCTAGCCTTTGTGTCCTCAAACAACAAAGGTTCTAGTAGCTCTCAAGAAAACTATTCTGCTGCTGGGCATGTGGTTTCTGCTGTTGGTTTTGCTGCTAGTACAAATAGTGACAACATCAGTGATGCTGCTATTTGTGTATTCTTGGCTGATCTTACCACAAGTACAACTGTTACTGATCAGGATTTGGAACAGATAGATCCTGATGATCTTGAGGAGATTGACTTGAAGTGGCAGATGGCCATGCTTATAATGAGAGCTAGGAGATTTCTGAAGAAGACTGGAAGGGCACTCAAGTACAGACAAACCAATGTGGGGTTTGATAAGTCAAAGGTTGAATGCTACAATTGTCAGAGAAAGGTGCATTTTGCTAGGGAGTGCAGAGCACCAAAGAAGAACAAAGAGAATGTAAGGAAGGTTCAAATTGAAGAGGTCAAGCCTACAACTGCTATGGTGTCTTATGATGGCTTGGGAGAGTATGAATAGAGTGACCAAGCAAAGGAAGGACCAAACGCTGCTTTCATGGCTGAAGAAGTACAAAAGGGACAAAAATTTTCTTTGATGGCTTATGCTTCTTCATCCTCTGGTTCAGACTCTTAAGTATCTAATGAATCTGCTTGTTCATTTAAATCATGCTTAGATACTGTTGAGGAACTCAAGTTTAGGAATGAGAGTTTAAGAATGGAAGTAGAAAAGTTAAAACTTGATAATTTAGGTTATGTATATGGCCTAAAATCAGTAGAAGAAAAACTTGACTTTCTTAGACAGAATGAAGTAGAGTATGTTGATAAGATTAATGGACTAGTGATGAACTCAAATAAGTACATTTTATTACTATCATTTATCCTATTAATTTGACTTGTTTTACTATATTATGTATGAGGATTGATACTTAATCGTTTACTTTTGTAATTCTCAGGTAAAAACAAGCATTTGGTGAAACTTAGCGATTTTGGACTGATTATGGAGCAAAACATACAAGAAGTTAAGAGTCTACTGAAATGAAGAAGATCAAGACTAATCTGCTCCAGATGCGCCGCATCTCACTCATGACATGCGCCGCATCTCTATCAAGATATCACCAGATACGATCCAAGATACAAGAGGACATGCGCCGCATCTAATCGTGGAGTTACGCCGCATCTTCTGGCGGTGTACGAATATTCCTGAATATTATAATCTTGGACCCCACGCGAAGTTAAGTACATGCGCCGCATCTACTTACAAGATGTGCCGCATCTTCCCTCAGACAGAAACTATAAATACCCCAAGACCAGACGAATTCAAAAGCTTTTGTCAGACATATATCAGAACCGAAGAGCAGAACCCTAGGACGAATTCAGTCAAGGAGGCAGCACAAGACACACCAAACGAAGATACAAGAGCTGTAAGAAGGTGCTACATGTGTTTAATTCATTAAGTAGTTTTGTTTTATTATGTTAGCAAACTTTAATTCATCAGGATTGGTGGCTTGTGTAATGTGACAACGAAAGATTGCACTCCCTTTAATACTTGCTTTCCCATCAATTAAAGTTTATATGTTGATGTCTTTGGTTACTACTTATTAGTGCATTGATAACCTCTGTGTTTATTAGTGGCTTGCGGGCATTTGACTGCGGAAAATAATGTGGCTCCCACGGTTATTACTAAATTGATCACTTAGGAATAACTTTTAGACATAAGTAATCATTAAGGGTTTACTCGCCGATAAGATTAGGACCAACGAGAAAGGGTTAACTACATACACTTCATATAAAGCTATCAATAAAACAAGTGACAATCTACTTAATTATAAGGACAGCCCTCTTATTGTCTCGAGTATTTATCTGTGTACGTGTGTGCTACTTGCTGATTCGTGCCTATTGGTTTATTTTATTATTTAATTGCAAACAAAATCGTGCCAGTCTCTCAGGCTGAAACCCCCTTGCGTTAGGATATTAAAATACTGATTAGAATAACGAGATAATACGTTCCACTCTTAGTGATCGACACTCTACTTACCATTATATTCATACTGACCGGGTACACTGCTCGTTAAGTGTGTGTGTTATTGATAAGTCGGCTAAATATAAATTTAAAACTTGAGTAGGCATTAAAACTGCCAAAACTTTACTCCAACGCACGCCCATCAACTAGAATGTGAAATTATTAAGAAAAATTGTGAAATTAATGTTCTTAATAAAAGAGTAGAAGAAGCTGAAAAAGCTAGAGATGTAGCTTTATCTGAGAAAGAAAAACATGTTGTTAGGGTAGATAAACAACAATTTGCATCAGACCTAGTCAACAAGTCAATTGAAAGTCAATTAATGAGAAGAGGGAGTGGCTTAGGATACAATGAAGTAGCTCCTCCTTTCAAAAGTGCCGTTGCACCTCCTAGGAAGGAATTGTCTTTCATTACTGAGATAGATGCAAAACCTATAGGTGAAAACAGTAAATCAAATACAGAGACACCTAAGGTAGAGAAGAAGTTGTCTGATACTTTGATCATTGAAGATTGGGTGTCAGATAGTGAGGATGAAGAGACTGAGTCAACACCTAAGGCTAATAAGGAAGAAATTCCTAAAATTGTTGATAATAAAGTCACTCAGGTTAAAACAGTTGAATCTAAAGCTAAACATGTTGAGTTTGAAAAACCTGTGTTAGGAAGTAGGATTTCTAAGAAAATGGCTGAATTTGATGAGAAACCTAGAGAAAATCCTAGGAAACTTAATAACTTGCCTAGAGGAAACCAAAGAAATTGGAACAGCCTAATTTCACACAAGTTAGGTAGTGATTTTCAATTGCATAAGAAGGCTTGTTATAGTTGTGGTAGTTTTGAGCACTTAGAGGAAGATTGTTACTGCTACCAAAAACCTGTTAGAACTTATGCTGAAAAACCTGTATGGAACCAACACACTAGGGTGAACCATAAGAATTTTGCTAAAAAGACTCACCCTCATCCTAATAGAAACATGGTTCCTAGGGAAATTTTGTTGAGAAATGGTGCTACTAGAATAATTACTACTGCTGCACCAAAAAGGCCCATTCAAAAGAAAACAGAGGTTTCTACTGCTAAGGCAAAAGCAGTTTCTACTGCTGAGCCAAAAGTAGTAACAGACACTGTTGTGGGCAATCGCTTTTATGCTGTTAAGGCCTCAGCTTGCTGGGTCTGGAAACCTAAAATCAAGGTTTTAGATCATGTTCTCAGACATAGCAGTGAATCAAAGGACTTGAAGAAATTTGATTATGTTGATGCACAAGGCAGGTCCAAGTCAGTAATGGCTTGGGTCCCAAAGAGAAACTAACTCTCTTACTTTATGTGCAGGGCAATCTACAAGATGAGCTAAAGGATAAATGCATTTTTGATAGTGGATGCTCTGGACATATGACTGGAGACCAAGGCAACCTTGAAGATTTTGAAGCCATGGATGGTGGCTATATTGCTTTTGGTAATGACCCTAAAGGTGGAAAGATTGTTGGTAAAGGTACTAGTAAAACAGGAAACCTGGATTTTGAAAAAGTGTATTTGGTAAATGGACTTAAGTTCAATCTTTTTAGTGTCTCACAAATGTGTGACAAAAAGAATTTTGTTCTTTTTACAGACACTGAGTGTCTTGTCTTATCTCCTGACTATAAGTTGCCTGATGATAAATTAGTGCTACTTAGAGTCCCTAGAACAGACAATATATACAGTATGGACATAAAGAATATAATTCCCAAAAGAGATTTAACTTGCCTGTTTGCCAAGGCCACAATTGATGAATCCAAACTTTGGCATAGAAGACTTGGCCATTTGAATTTCAAAACTATAAATAAATTGGTTAAGGGAAACCTTGTACGAGGTCTACCTTCAAAAGTTTTTGAAAATCCTGAAACATGTGTTGCTTGTCAGATGGGAAAGCAATACAGAGCTTCTTGTAAGTCCAAAGTGGTGAACTCTATTTCTAAGCCCTTATATATATGTTGCATATGGATCTTTTTGGGCCAACTTATGTGAAAAGTTTGAATAAGAAAATGTATTGCCTAGTTTTTACAGATGACTATAATAGATTTACTTGGGTTTTCTTCTTAGCAACTAAGGATGAGACTTCTGGCATTCTTAAGGCTTTCATAACAAGAGTAGAAAACCTAGTTAATCACAAAGTTAAGATAATCAGATGTGACAATGGAACTGAATTTAAGTATAATGTGATGAATCAGTTATGTGTTGAAAAAGGTATCTTAAGACAGTTTAGTGTGGCTAGAACTCCTCAACAAAATGGTGTTGCTGAGAGGAGGAATAGGACATTAATTGAGGCTTCTAGGACAATGTTGTCTGAGTCAAAATTACCCACTACTTTTTGGGCTGAAGCAGTTAATACTGCTTGCTTTGTGCAAAATAGGAGTAAGGTAGTTAAGCCTCATAACAAGACCCCTTATGAATTATTGCATGGTAGGAAACCTATGATAGATTTCTTGAAACCATTTGGGTGTCCTATTACTATCTTAAATACAATTGATAACCTAGGCAAATTTGATGAGAAGGCAGACCAGGGATTCTTTGTTGGATACTCCACAAATAGTAAAGCTTTTAGGGTATTCAATAAAAGAACTAGGCATGTGGAAGAAAACTTACATGTTAGGTTTAGTGAATCCACACCTAGTGTTGCTGGAAGTGGACCTGAATGGCTGTTTGACATTGATTCATTAACCAAAAGTATGAATTATGAGCCAGTTATTGCAGGTACAACGAACAAGTCTGCAGGTACACAAGCTAATTCCAATGCAGGTACACAAGCTCATGAAAATGAATCTGCAAAGGAGTTTGTCTTGTTAAAAAAGTGGAAGCTTAATCAAACTTTCAAGGCCAAAGAGAAGGAGGGCAAGAGTTTACAAGGTGATGTTGTTCATAAAGATGTAGAAGGTGGGGATGAACCTTCTAATGCTGAAAAGGTGGTTACTGAAGGACCCCAAGTTGCTGATGATGTGCAGAACGAGACTAGCAGTAGTAACTCTGATTCTACTGCTAAGCCTATTAATTCTACTACTGCACCACAAGTTTCTACTGCTGATGAAGATGGAAGATCCTTTGATGATGTTAACTATCCAAATGATCCTAATATACCTGGATTAGTTAATGTCTATGCAGACACTAATGATGAAGTTGTGGAAGGGTTTGGTGCAGAGGCTGACTTCAACAATATGGAGAATGAAATTTCAGTCAGTCCTATTCCAACCACAAGAATACACAAGAATCATCCAAAGGAGCAAATTATTGGAGATGTTCATTCTGCTGTTCAAACAAGAAGTAAAACTAAAGGTTTCAGAAACTTGGTTGATCAAGGGTTATTTGCTCAATCTCTTCATCAGAGAAATAGCCATAAGGATTTACAGAATTGTATGTTTGCTTGTTTTCTATCACAAGTGGAACCTAAGAATGCCTACCAAGCATTAAAGGATGAAAGTTGGGTTGAAGCTATGCAAGAGGAGTTATTGCAGTTCAAGCTTCAAGAAGTCTGGACATTGGTGGATCTGCCTTCAGGGAAAAAGGCAATTGGTACTAAATGGGTGTTCAGATGAAAAAGAGATGAAAGAGGAATAGTGATCAGAAACAAGGCAAGATTGGTGGCTCAAGGATACACTCAGGAAGAGGGCATTGATTATGATGAAGTATTTGCACCTAGTAGCAAGAGTAGAGGCTATCAGACTATTCTTGGCATTTGCTTCATTCAAAAACTTCACTATGTATCAGATGGATGTGAAAAGTGCTTTCTTGTATGGAAAGATTGATGAAGAAGTTTATGTGATGCAACCACCCGGATTTGATGACCCTGATTATCCTGATAGGGTTTACAAGGTGGAGAAAGCACTCTATGGACTACATCAAGCTCCTAGAGCTTGGTATGACACCTTATCCAAGTTCTTGTTAAACAATGGTTTCAGCAGGGGAACCATTGACAAGACTCTGTTCATCAAGAAAGACAAAAAGGATATCTTATTAGTACAAGTATATGTAGATGATATCATTTTTGGGTCTACAAATAAGGTGTTATGTGAGGAATTTGAGAAGCTCATGCATAGCAGATTTCAGATGAGTTCTATGGGAGAACTCACTTTCTTTTTGGGGCTTCAAGTTAAGCAGAAGACAGATGGGATTTTCATCAGCCAAGACAAGTATGTGGCTGATATTTTGAAGAAATTTGGTTTTTCTGATGTGAAACCAGCAAAGACAACCATGGAGACCAACAAACCTCTGATCAAGGATGAAGATGGGGAAGAAGTTGATGTACATCTCTACAGATCAATGATTGGTTCATTGATGTATCTAACTGCTTCAAGGCCAGACATTATGTTTGCTGTGTGTGCTTGTGCCAGATTTCAAGTGACCCCTAAAGTTTCTCACTTGAATGCTATGAAGAGGATTTTTAGGTACTTAAGGAGTCAACCTAGGTTGGGCCTTTGGTATCCTAAGGATTCACCTTTTGATCGTGTAGCATACTCAGATAGTGATTATACTGGAGCAAGTTTGGATAGGAAGTCAACTTCCGGAGGCTGTCAATTTCTTGGACATAGGTTGATCTCTTGGCAATGCAAGAAACAGACTGTGGTGGCTAATTCAAAAACTGAAGCTGAGTATGTGACTGCTTCTAGTTGCTTTGGACAAGTGCTTTAGATTCAGAATCAACTGCTGGATTATGGGTACAACTTTATGAACACCAAAATTTACAATGATAATAACAGTACAATGTGTATTATTAAAAATCCTGTTTTTCATTCAAAAACAAAACATATTGAGATAAGACATCACTTTATAAGAGATTCTTTTGAAAAGAAATTAATTCAAATTGTTAAAATCCATACTGACAATAATGTTGCAAATTTGCTTACAAAAGGTTTTGATGTGGGTAGATTTCAATTTTTAATTGCTAGTATTGGAATGATCAATCTTTGAAAATTTCTTATCTCTTTGTGTTTTTGTAATGTTTTGTAAGGATTTGTACTATTATTAGTCAATAAGTTGTTTCTACTGCTTGCTATAATGTATGGCTGGTTTTGTTGTTAGTTATATTTAGCCTGCTGCTAGTTGTTAATTCAACTGCAATGTATAACTATGGATTGTGATTATAGTGGTATATGCTTTCTTGTGTTTTTGTGGTTTTGGACTAACCTTTTGAAGGAAAAGTCAAAGGGGAAAGCTTATTTGATGAGAAAAAGATGTTTGAAAAGATCAGCAGACATTCTACTGCTAAGCAAAACTTTCTGCTGCTGGAGTTCTGCTGCTCGCTTTGGAACTTTTGGGATTCTACTGCTTGGTTTCTAAGTTAAGGGTTAATTGTGTAAATTTGACGCGAATAAAACCTAAATCGATCCAAAGGGCTTCAAAACCTAATTGGATCTCACAATTAAATTTGTGCACCCAAAATTAACTTTCTTTCAAACCCTCACACACTTTTTATCATCTGATCATAAAACCCCCAAAATAAAAACCTTAATTTCACAATGGTGGCAAGAGATTTCTCCGATAACCTCAATCAAGTTGCATTTCTTCAAAAGGTTCCAGAAGCTGAGGGTTTTGCTGAAGTTATTGACTTTCTTAATGCTACTCATCTAAGGTATGCATTAACAACAAATCCCACTATATACATTTCCCACATGAAACAGTTCTGGTCTACTGTTAAGATCAAAACTCAAAATGGGGAAGAATATTTGAGAGTTGTGGTAGATGAACAAAGGATAGTTATCTCTGAGTTATCTGTAAGAGAAGCACTTCATCTTTCAGATGATGAAGAAATAATTTGCCTTTCGAATTCTCTCATTTTTCAAGAACTTGAAAATATGGGCTATGAGAAGAAGAATGAAAGTTTAAAATTTTACAAAGAACTTCTCTGCCCTCAATGGAAGTTTCTTCTTCACACCCTTCTCCATTGTCTAAGTCCTAAAACTACAGGGTGGAATGAGTTCAGCACAACTCAAGCATCTGCTTTTATTTGTCTCGCCACAGGACAACCCTTTAATTTTTCGGCTATGATACTGGATGGGTTGAAAAAGAATATTTCTCGAAAAATTTATGTTTACCCAAGGTTTTTACAATTAATTTTGAATAAACAATTATCAAAACCTAAGGTGCATAAAAATGAACATAAATGTCCTGAGCTTAAAAGGAAATTATTTTCTTATTTGAAAAAGAATGGAACTGGTTTTTCTGGGACAATTACTCCATTGTTCCCACATATGTTACAATTGGCTGTTACTCAGGGTGAAGGTACTGAAATCCCCACAGATACCTATCCCAGACCCACCATGGCTACTTCATCACAACCAATTGAAAAGACCCAAACACCTAGGACATCACAAACAAAGAACACTGAGTTACCTCATACCAGTGTTAGGATGGATGCAGATGAGGCTGTCATAGGTGATGTAGGTGACATGATGGAAGGGGCTAACACTACTGCTTCTGGTTTAGTAACTGGGCAGGACAGTGTTAACATAACTAAGACCCCAACCATGGAAACATCTACTGTGGAAGGTTCTAATGAACCAGAAACAGGGGATGGTAACCCCAGCCAAATGGCAAACAAGGGGGCTCAGCTGATCAGACTAGGTCTGATACTGAGTTTAGGCCCATTGATTCACCTCTCAGGGAAGGTAACACATCCCGAAGTGATGAGGGCAGACCTGAAACAAATGAATTGATGGATGAATATGTATATGATGACAATGTCTATGATTCACCTCTCGGACCAGGTCACACAGGTCGAAGTGATGAGGCTAGAAATGAAACTGATGAATTGTTGGCAACCCAAAATGTACAAAATGACAAATCCAAGGATCCACCTCTCGGACCAGGTAACACAGGTCGAAGTGATGAGGATAGAATGCAACAAATCAATGAATTGATGGATAGATGTACCACATTGGAATCCCAAGTTCTTGATCTCACACAAACAGTTAACAAGTTGAAGCTGAGAATCAGACATTTGGAGGGTCAAAAGAGATCAAGAACAAGGGTATCCAAAAGGCTGAAGAAAGTTGGCACAACTCAGAGAGTCAGCTCCTCAGAAGGTATGAGTTTGGGGGAGGATGCTCCCAAACAGGGGAGGAAAAAGCCAAAGACTTCAGGGGAGGCTAACAAGGAATCAGGGGACAATTTGAATGATAAAAGTGTTGCTGGTGATGGGGGAAATGAAAATGTTGATATGGATATGGATTCAGAAGAAAGGAATGAAGAATTTGTGGTTAAAGATAAATCAGGTAATGAAGTGGTTCTTGAAAATGCTGCTAGTGTTCAAGATGGTGAGAGTGAAAAGGTTGGTTTTACAGCTGAGGAAATTCTTAAAGCTGCTAGTATAACTCTTTCTATTGCTATTGAAGATGAAGCTGTTGTTGAGACAGAGCAAGTTTCTAAAGATGAAAGTGTTGAAAAAGTAGCTAAGGGAGATTCTGCTGCTGGTTCAGGGCATTCTGCTGCTGGGGTTAATCAAGCTGCTGCTGAGCTAGAGCAAGAATTGGATGATGAGATAAGCTTAGCATAGGTAATAATCCAGTTGAAACAATCTAAACCACAATAAAAAACACCAAAGAAACCACAAAAACAACCACAACCACATCAACCAACACCTGCACAACCACAACCTGCTGCTATACCTCCACCTCCAAGAGTTCCAGTTAAAGGTGTCTCTATCAGAGAACCAATTCCAACCAAAAGACCCACTCAAGCTCATACATATACTGGGAAAGGCAAAGGGATCATGGTTGATGAGCCTGAACCTTACCCTGAAGATATTCCTTTTGAGTTCTGGCCTAAACATCTTCAAGAAAGACATGATCAAGAAGCTGCACAGAAGTTGGCTGATCAGTATGAGGAAGAAAATGCAGCTGAACTTGAAAGACAAAAGAAACATGAAGAAGATGAGACTAAGACTAAGGCTATGCTTGATGCCTGGGATGAGGAGAGAGTTAGGTGTAAGGCTGATATGGAGTTATTGAAGCAGGTTAAAGAGGAAATTCAAGATACTTTTACTGATGAAGGAATGAATAAATGGTTAAAGGAATTCACAGCAAAGGAAAAGAAGAAGTATCTTGCAGCCAGGAAGAAGAAGAAGGTGCTCAGACCACCAACTGTCAAGCAAATAAGAAACTTTCAAGAGCATTATCTGAAGAATATGAAGGGCTGGAAGCTTGTGCAGTTAAAACCATACACAGATGATGAAGTTCAGAAGAAGTATGAACAAGCTAAAAGGGAGTTTGAGAATTTTATGCCAATGGGGTCTGAGGCTGCAGAAGAAGTCATTAGAAAGAGTTCCAATATTGGGGTTAAAAGATCTGGCAAAGTGTTGAAGTCTGTTGGAAGGAAGAAAAAGAGAAAAGCTGATAGGTCAAAAGCAGTTGAGAAGAGTAGTTCTGAGTCTGAGAGTGAAAGAAAGGAAAAAGCTGATGATAGGGAGGAATCTAAAGATGATATGGAAAGAATGATGGCTCTCACTGTTCTATCAAAACATAAAGAACCTGAGGTCACAAATGCAGTTCCTTTACAAACAAAACATCCAATTATCTCATATACTAGTGGAATCCATGATGGGAGTGAAGCCTACTGGGAATTTAAAAGAGCAAATGGTTTGTACTATAGATTTACTAGGTTTCCACAAATGTTGTTTTATATGGATAGAGAGGATGTGGTTACCTTCTGGAAGCTATACAAGGGAAAATATGGTGATACAAGGCCAAACGAGGTATATGAGAGGGTGATTTATTACTATTTGAAAATCATGTTTGAGCCACATGACAGTGATCCTGAATGGAGAACAATAAAACACAACACAGTTCAGAAATGGTACTTATATCAGTCCTGTGGTGTACATGAATTGAGTGCTCATGGGGTGACTATCTATATGTTAGTAGAAAAGGACTATCCTTCTCTGAATTTCAACAAAGAAATTGTTTCTCAGATGGTGAAACCTTGAATGTTGTAATTACAGAGAGGGTTCTTCACAGATGATCAAGCCTATCAACTTTTAAAGAAGTATGAAAAAGTGCTAACACCTAAGTCTTCAAAACAGAACTAAATATGTTTGAAAGCATCCTCCTAGTGATGGTTTAAGGATTAATGGAAACTTGATGATTTTGGGAGAAAATATCAAGTTTAGGGGAGGATTATTGGGTTTTAAGATGCTGCTGCTTAGAATGGATTCGACTTCTTATTGTGCTAAATGAAAAGTATACTAAGTATGATTCTGCTGCTAGGCTAAATCATTCTACTGCTGGTATATTTTATTCTACTGCTAAAGTATTCGATAAGATCAAGAAAATAAGCTAAGTGGATACTACTGCTAGGCTTCGAAGATTCTACTGCTAGAGATAGTATACTGCTGCTTCTTGGATAATTATGTATAGTATGTTAGATAATTATGGAATTGATACGAACAGAAATTATTCTTGTATAGAAAGTCATTGTAACCGACTAGGACTCCTTAATCTATAAAAGGAGGATCTAGGGTTAGGTTTAGCATACGTATTATTAATCAGTCGATTTACTTCAAGGTTATTATAACCCTGTTACTTTTGAGTAACTGTATATATTAATATATTGAGGTGATTGTTGATAGAATTTATTGTGTGTTAATTCTTCTTAAGATTAAGTACTAGATTCCGCATAGTATTTAATAGTTTGTTCAAGAACAGTTTCTATACCTATTGTCTTAGATCTATATCTAAGATAATTAACAAGATCGTTAGCCCAACTGGGATCAACAAGAAGAGAAACAAATAATCAAACAACACATAGACATATTGAATGATTAAAAGAATAACTTATCCTCAATAAAACATGAGTTTTGGGGGTTGTAAAAGGCTAACAAAAGCTGAGAAGATCGTCTAGGTTATGCCTCTCCAAAGTGTTACACAAATTATGGAAAACATATGAAAATATATATAGTTTTACACTTGTGACGGCATCACCTTATAGGTTGTGACGCCGTCAGCCCGCCGCCATTAGGGTTTCGTCTTATGCAAGTCGTCATTGTGACACTGTCGCTTATGATCTATGACGCCGTCATGAAGGTCTTGATGCCGTCCTTTGTTAAATGTTCTGAGCCGTCTCTTGTTAACTTTTTACTAGATTTTGGTCTTCAAATATACCTGACGCCATCAAGTTGTAAAGTCTTCAGATTTCTTTTGAGGCGTCGCTTGATAATTTTGTACCAAAAATCCATCTTCAATTGCAAGTGACGGCGTCACTTAGTAAAGTGTGACGCCTTCAGATCTCCTTATCAGACAGATTTTGTGACTTTGTCGTTTTCTTTAATTTCTTGTCGATTTTAGCCCAAAACATGTCGGATTCCAGATTTTTCGTCCTAAGTACCTAAAATACAAAAAGAAACGATTTACGGTAATATTTGATCATTTTAATACGACTTTTGGGACTAAATGACCCCTTAAAAATGTATCAAATGAATCCTTATTAGCCATGTACCTAGACATAACGGTGTGTCGTAACCTGCCTGTAGGAGCTGAGCTAAGAGAGTGAAAAAATTATGGATGGCGCACCAAAGTCTAAAATTACACACAGGGTAAGACCTAAACCCATCGATTTTCAGGTCTTCTATTTTTTATACAAAGAATTAAAAATGATTTCACAAAAAAGTCGTTGTTGGGAATTATCACATGATTCAAGAGAAGACAAACTTAGGTCTGGTAATATGTCAGAGTTAGGTATGTCTTTGTATTAGGTTTGGTAATACATATTAGATCTGGTAGTCTGTATTAAGTCTGGTTGACTTATTATGTTAAGTCTGGTCGTGAAGTAAGGAAAGTTTGTTAGAGATAAGTTAGGAAAAGATACAAAACGTGTAAGTATCTTTATAGAAGATTCGTGAATATCTTCTTAGTCGGTTAGTATTAGGGTTTCCTTGGTGTATAAAAGGATCCCTAAGATTGTTAGTTTAACAAGAGAATTGTACGAGTTTTACACAATAAAAAAATCAAATTAATATACGAAGTTAGTGTTAACTCTGTGTGTGTTCTTCATTGTTCTTGTTAAGTTTCCGCATTAACATTAACAATCGTTAAGGGTTTCTCACTTAGACTGGTTTGGATTTATCCAAATCATCTACTAAGTATTCAAGGATACTTAGAGATCCACATATAATTCGTGGACCTACAAGTGGTATCAGAGAGGGGCGAGAGACTCTGAGTTCGAAGAACACTTAACCTCAAAAACCTATTCTCACTCAATTCACCCTACAAAATGTCTGAGACCGAAAATCCTATCAACACTAAAACTTTTTCAATCCATAACAGTGAGGATGAGAATTCAAACCATGAAGATGAAGGAAAACCTGAATCCAGTAACTCCCAAACACAACAACAACCCATCCCTTCCACAACCACAATCTCAAACATAAAACTTCCATTACTGAAAAGAGAAGAATATGATATATGGGCCATGGAAATGGAACATTACCTGGAGTATATTGACAGTGATGTATGGAAGGTTATCCAAAGAGGAAACTCTAGGAAAAGAGTCACACAAGGGACTGATGGGCAGCTAAGAATAATGCCACCAGTGTCTGCTGAGGAGATTAGGGCTGTGGAGAAGGAAAAGAAGGCAAGAACCTTGCTTCTTATGGCTATTCCTAAGGAGCATCTAAAAAGGTTCCATGGCATGGTTGATGCTAAAGAGATGTGGGAGGCTATCAAGAAACGATTTGGAGGCAATGCAAACTCCAAGAAGATGCAAAAGGCTGTTCTTAAATAGCAATTTGAGATATTCAGTGTTTCAAAGACTGAAGGATTGGAGAAGGGCTATGACAGATTTCAACATCTGTTAACACAGCTGGAAGTTCATGGTGCAGCAGTTTCGAATGAGGATGCAAACCACAAATTCCTTAGATCTTTACCATCAGAATGGGGTAATGTATCTGTGGCGATGAGGATATAGGAGGAAGTAGATTCAATGACACCTGATGACCTATATAATAATCTTAGGATGTTTGAAAGGGACATCGGTAACAACACTCAGGCATCTACCAGTTCATCAAACGTTTCTTTTGTGTCACAGAACAAAAGCAGCACTTACAAGGTTAAACCTGGTAGTGTTAGGTCTCGTATCTATGAAACTCCTTCAAGTGAAAGATCTGCTTCAAATTTTACTGATGAGGTGATCCATTCTTTCTTTGCCAACCAAACGGAAGATGAAAGCTTTATTAGTGAAGATTTAGAACAGATTAATGATGCTGAAGTTGAGGAGATGGACATAAAATGGCACATTGCCATGGTTGATTTAAGGGTCAAACGGTTTCAGAAGCAATATGGAAGGACCATCAACTTCAATAACAAATCACCAGTGGGATACACAAAGAGGACAGTTGAATGCTACAACTGTCACAAGCATGGACATTTTTCAAGAGACTGTCCAGAGAAGAAGCCTACTGATGGGAAAAGAGATAAAGAAGGGAAGCTGGAAAAGAATCAGATGAGCTTACTGACACTGGAAGCTGGAGGAGTCAACTGGGGTGAGCATCCAAGAGTGAATGAGGAGTCTGATCATGCACTCATGGCCATTGGTAATGAGGTATCATTATGCTCTAAATTATGCCCTGATTCATATAATAATATTAAGGCTTTATGTGATGAGCAGTTAGGACAAATAGGTGACCTAGAAGTAAATCTTTTAGCACATATGATGAACTCAAATAAGTACATTTTATTACTATCATTTATCCTATTAATTTGACTTGTTTTACTATATTATGTATGAGGATTGATACTTAATCGTTTACTTTTATAATTCTCAAGTAAAAACAAGCATTTGGTGAAACTTAGCGATTTTGGACTAAAAACGGAGTAAAATGATCAAGATTGGAATTGGTTGTTGGAATGAAGAGGATGAAGACCACTGCCTGACTTTGAAGAATGCGCCGCATGGATTTATCCCATGCGCCGCATATGAAACTTTGGTCAACGAAGAATAACCAACTTGTTCTGCTCCAGATGCGCCACATCTCACTCATTACATGCGCCGCATCACTATCAATATTTCACCAGATACGATCCAAGATACAAGAGGACATGCGCCGCATCCAAAGATGAAGATACGCCGCATCTTCTGGCGGTGTACGAATATTCCTGAATATTATAATCTTGGACCCCACACGAAGTTAAGTACATGCGCCGCATCTACTTACTAGATGCGCCGCATCTTACCCTCAGACAGAAACTATAAATACCCCAAGACCAGACGAATTCTATGTGACATATATTATATACGAGACCGAAGACCAGAAACCTAGGACGAATTCAGTCAAGGCAGCAGCACAAGACACACCCAAATCAAAGATACAAGAGCTGTAAGAAGGTGCTGCATGTGTTTAATTCATTAAGTAGTTTTGTTTTATTGTGTTAGTAAACTTTAATTCATCAAGATTGGTGGCTTGTGTAATGTGACAACGGAAAGGTTGCACTCCATTAAAACTGCTTTCTCATCAATTAAAGTTTATATGTTAGTGTCATTGGTGACTTTTATTAGTGCATTGATAACCTCTGTGGCTAGTTGAGCGTTGATCGGGTCGCCATGCCTCTGCCCTCGCCTGTTTATTAGATGCCTATGTATTCTATGGTCTGTAGAAAAGTAGGAGAAAGATAAACGGGATAGTCATAAGTAATCATTAAGGGTTTACTCGTCGATAAGATTAGAACCAACGAGAAAGGACTTAATCTCGGTGCGTTGCATCGAACTATACACTTCATATAACACTAGCAATAAAACAAGTGACAAACTACTTATCATAAGGACAGCCCTCTTATTGTCTCGAGTATTTATCTGTGTACGTGTGTGCTACTTGCTGATTCGTGCCTATTGGTTTAGTTTATTATTTAATTGCAACCAAATTGTGCCAGTCTCTCAGGCTGAACCCCCTTGCGTTAGAATAGGTTGTATAGCTAACTTAATATATTAAAATACTGATTAGAATAACTAGATAATACGTTCCACTCTTAGTGATCGACACTCTACTTACCATTATATGCATACTGACCGGGTACACTGCTCGTTAAGTGTGTGTGTTATTGATAAGTCGGCTAAATATAAATTTAAAACTTGATTAGGCATTAAAACTGCTAAACCGCAACGACACGCACGCGCATCAGTGACCTAGAAGTAAATCTTTTAGCACATAAAAATGCTGTAAAAACACTAGAGGCACAAAAGGTCACCCTTCAAAACCAACATACTGCTTTAAATGAAAAACTATACTTTCAAGCTAATAAAATATATGAACAAGATGAAAAGCTTAAAAGGTATAGACAAATGGGCCTTAGAATTCAAAAGGAGATGGATGAGTTGAGAAAACGGGTAGATCAGTGGAACAATTCAAATAATAACCTGTTCAAATGTTGGGATTCTCAAATAAAGTCCAATAAAAAATGTGGCTTAGGATATGAGGAAGATGAGAAAAAGGTAATCCTTAAGTCTAGAGAAGATGATTATGCGGGCAAACCATTGTATAATAGGTTTGTTAAGACTGGTGACTTTAAGGGAGTACCACCACCACTGAGTGATGACTATACTCCTCTTGAAAAAGAAGAGTTAGATGATTCACTTTTTGTGTATGGAAAGAAAGGTCCTCAAGTGCCTGAGTCAACCACCTCAGAGGACAAAACTAGTAAGTATTCTTCTTGTCAATCTAATGACTCTGAAGGATCTATTGGTGATGCCTCTGATCACTTTAAGTCTGAGTCAAAAGGTGAAGTAAATGAGAGTCCTGAATCTAAGTTTGTTAAGAAGTGTGAACCTGTTGTAACTACACCTGGAGTGACTAAACCAAAGCCTGAGACAGTCAAACCTAGTTGTGCCCAGCACATAAAAACTCCTAGGGAATCTGTTAAAATGAATGAGTCACTTAGAAGCAATAGTGTTCACAGAGAATCTCAGAGTAGTTACACTTATGCTCCTAAAAGATGTTTTGTTTGTGGAAGTCTAGGTCACTTGATTAGGGACTGTGATTTTCATGAAAAGAAAATGAAGAGAGAGGCTGAGCAAAAGAGAATGAATGCTAATATTGGTCATGTTTCAAATAAACCAGTCTGGAATAATGCTAATAGGATTAATCATGCCAACTAGTTTAATCCCAGACCAGCCCAACAGTTTTACTCTACCCGACCTAACTATTATGTTAATACTGGTAGACAAAATTTTAGGTCCGGCTTTAGGAACTTTAATGTGAATAGGCAAAATGCTAATTTTATGAGGCCTAATGTGAATACTGGTTATGTTAATTCTGTGAGACCCAGACAACCATTTCAAAAGCCACAGGTGAATGCAAACATTCAAAGAAATAATTTTTATAAATCACCTTCACCTGTGAGAAGACCAGTTGTAAAGCAAACAGCAAAACCTTTAAAAACCAATGCTGTAAAGGGGAATGGGGGTTCTGCTGTTAAGACCTCAGCATGTTTGTCTTGGGATTCAAACAAATATAGATCCCAATACAACAGTGGATCAAGTTCAAATAAGAAATTTAAGTATGTTGATCCACAAGGCGGACCCAAGCCTACTCAGGCCTGGGTTCCTAAGAGAAACTAATTTCTCTTCTTTTTGTGCAGGATCATCCACTTTGCTATATGGGAGATAGAGAAATCTTTGACAGTGGATGCTCTGGGAACATGTTCGATAACAAGAACTATCTGAATGATTTTCAAGAATTCAAAGGAGGTTCTGTTACTTTTGGAGGAAGCAAGGGACAGATAACTGGTAAAGGAAGAATAATTGTGGGCAACATAGAATTTGACAATGTATCCTTTGTGAAAGAACTTGGGCAGTTCAACCTTTTCTCAATATCACAAATTTGTGATACTCAGCATAAGGTTCTTTTTACTGAAACTGATTGTCTTGAGTTGACTCCGGACATTAAGATGCCTAAAGAACATCAGATTCTTCTTAAAGTTCCCAGACAACACAACATGTACAGTTTTGATATGAAAGCATCTAATCCTGCAAAAGGTGCTACCTGTTTGATTGCAAAAGCTACTTTGGATGAATCTAAGTTGTGGCACAGAAGGTTAGGCCATGTGAATTTCAAAAATATGAATAAACTTGTGAAGAATAACCTTGTGAGAGGTTTGCCTTCAAAATTGTTTAAAAATGATCATACATGTGTGGCTTGTAACAAGGGAAAAAAACATAGGGCATCCTGTAAGGCTAAACTAGAAAGATTAATCACTGAGCCCTTACATACCTTACATATGGATCTTTTTGGCCCTACATCTTTCCATAGTATAAATTATGCATGCTATTGCCTTGTCATTACAGATGATTGTACTAGATATTGTTGGGTGTTCTTTATGTCTAGGAAGGATGAAACTACACCTTTAATTCAAACTATCATTAGGCAGATTGAAAACCTTCTTGATAAAAGAGTTAAAATCATTAGGAGTGACAATGGCACTAAGTTTAAAAACAAGAGCATGCTAGATTTCTGTGGTAATAAAGGAATTAAGCAACAGTTCAGTAATGCAAGAACTCCTCAGCAAAATGGAGTTGCTGAGAGAATGAACAGGACACTTATTGAGGCAGCTAGGACTATGCTAGCAGATTCACTTTTACCCACAACATTCTGGGCTGAAGCAGTCAGCATTTCCTGTTACATCTTTAATAGGGTTAGAGTGACCAAGCCTCAAACCAAAACCCCTTATGAGCTTATGTTTGGCCATAAACCAGTTGTTAGCTATATAAGGCCTTTTGGGTGTCATGTAACCATTCTTGATACTTTAAGTGTTCTTGGAAAGTTTGAAGGAAAGTCTGATGAAGGGTTTCTAGTTGGGTATGCATTAAACAGTAAGGCTTTTAGGGTTTACAACTTAGTGTCTAAGAAAGTAGAAGAAAATCTGCATGTAAACTTTCTTGAAGAAAAACCCAGTGTTAAGGGAATTGGTCATAGATGGATGTTTGATATTGATTATTTAACTGATTCTATGAATTATATTCCTGTCTCCAAGGAGAATCAAGTTAACCCTAATGCAGGTACCAAAGAAGTTACTAACAATGCAGGTACCAAAGATCCTTCTAATACAGGGAACACTGATGATATGGCAGAGCTTATTGTGTTTCCTTCTACAGAGATCAAGTCTGCTGCAGCTGAAGCAGAAATCAAGAATTCTTCTTCTCAAGAAAAGGATTCTGACTTCAAGTCTCAAGATACTGGCAAAGAAGCAATTCCTAACATTACCAGTACTTCCAATTTTAAGTCTGGTAGTGATGCTCAACCAGACCTTTCTTCAAGTGTTGTTTGTATTGATTCAGAGATGCCAGAACTTGAAGTGTTCTCAAATCCAAACGAAGGTATCTTTGAAGGAGCTTCCTATGATGAAGGAGGTGTCATAACTGATTTCAACAACTTACCCACAGAAGTGGAGGTAAGTCCAACTCCCACTCTCCGGATCCACACCATTCATCCCAAGAGCCAAATAATTGGTGATCCAAATTCTGCTGTTCAAACCAGAAGTAGAGTGCAACATCAGTCTGACTCACTTGCACTCATCAGCCTGATCAAACAACAACAAAGGGAAAATCATAAGGACCAGCAACATTGTTTATTTGCTTGCTTCCTTTCTCAAAGTGAACCCACTACTGTTTCTGAAGCTTTGGGGGAGGAAAGTTGGGTAGAAGCTATGCAAGAAGAGTTGTTGCAGTTCAAGCTACAGAAAGTGTGGGTTCTTGTAGACCTACCTTATGGAGCTAAAATCATTGGTACAAACTAGGTCTTCAGGAATAAAAGGGATGAAAGAGGGGTAGTTGTAAGGAACAAAGCAAGACTGGTAGCACAAGGATACAAACAGGAGGAGGGCATAGATTATGATGAGGTTTTTGCTCATGTAGCAAGAATTGAGGCTATCAGGTTATTTTTGGCCTATGCATCATACATGGGATTCAAGGTATATCAGATGGATGTCAAAAGTGCCTTTCTATATGGCACTATTGAAGAAGATGTGTATGTACATCAGCCTCCTGGTTTTGAGGATCCTGCTAACCCCAATCAAGTGTACAAGGTTATTAAAGCTTTGTATGGTCTTCATCAAGCTCCTAGAGCTTGGTATGCAACTCTTTCAAAGTTTCTAGAAGAACATAGGTACATCAGGGGTGTAATTGACAAGACTTTATTCATTAAGAGAGACCAGAAGGATATCATTCTTGTCCAAATTTATGTGGATGATATCATTTTTGGATCAACAAGAAAGTCTTGGTGTGAAGAATTTGAAGGTTTAATGAAAGGCAGGTTTGAGATGAGCTCAATGGGAGAACTAACATTCTTCTTGGGACTGCAAGTTAAACAAAAGGATGATGGGCTTTTTATTTCTCAAGACAAGTATGTTGCAGAAATTTTGAGGAAGTTTGAGTTCTCAAATGTGAAGACTGCAGTCACTCCCATGGAAAACAAGGTGCCTTTAACAAAGGATGAAGATGCTGCTGATGTGGATGTGCATCTTTACAGATCCATGATAGGTTCCCTCATGTATCTTACTGCTTCTAGACCTGACATTATGTATGCAGTTTGTGTTTGTTCACGTTTTCAGGTACAACCTAAGACTTCACACTTTCAAGCTGTGAAGAGAATCTTTAGGTATCTAAAGGGTAAACCTAATTTGGGCCTTTGGTATCCTAAGGAATCATCATTTGACTTGACAGCTTATTCAGACAGTGACTATGCTGGTGCAAGCCTTGATAGGAAATCCACAACAGGAGGTTGTCAATTCCTTGGAAGAAGGTTAATATCTTGGCAATGCAAGAAGCAGACAATTGTGGCTAATTCAACCACTGAAGCTGAGTATGTTGCAGCTGCAAACTGCTGTGGACAAGTCTTGTGGATTCAGAATCAGATGCTATACTATGGTTTGAATTTTATGAATACTGTTATCCACATAGATAATTAGAGTACTATTTGTATTGTTAAAAACCCAGTATATCACTCTAAAACTAAGCATATAGAAATCAGGCATCACTTTATTAGAGATTGCTTTGAAAAGAAGTTGATTAGAGTGGAGAAAATACATACAGATTTTAATGTTGCTGACCTGTTAACTAAAGCATTTGATGGCCCTAGGTTCAATTATCTGGTAGTTAACATTGGTATGATGAACCCCTAGTTGGTCTTAAGGGGAGGTTTGACTTAAGGGGAGGTCAAACTGTATAGTATGTAAAGTATATATACTTACCAGCATTTAGGTTATTTTTAAGTCTTGTAGTTTTGTTTTTGTTTCTGTTAGTGTTAAAAAAAAAAAAAAAAAAAAAAAAAAAAAAAAAAAAAGTCTTCTATTTATAGACGATGCTGGATTAAGTATGTTTTCAAGTTGTTAAGTAAGATTATTGGAACTTCTCACTTGGTGGAGGTGCCTTGTACTAACACAACAAAAGGTTATCAGTCCACCTTGTCTTATCAACACAAGGACTGGCTAATCCTGAGCAAACGGCTACAGGTAAAGATAGCTCAAATCCGTTTATGGCTGACAATTTGCCAAAAATTGTATGGTATTCAACTCACCATATCTAAGATAAGTGAAGAGTTGGCTAGCCCACAAGGTTATGGCTTGTGGTAAAGGCTGTGGAAAACCATAAATGGTAATCAATTCACCATGATGAGGTGCTTTTCCATCAAAGAATTGGCTAGTCCAGAAGCAAACGGCTTTTGGTAAAGACTTAACAAATCCGTTGATAAGCTGATGATTTGCTAAAAATCATATGGTTATTAATGTACCATGGTCTGACACACCAAAACATTGGCTACTCCAGTGGTAATGGCTATTGGTAAAGAGACTTCAAATCCATTAAATTTTCAATGATTCACCTCTCACAGATGGTTACACATCTGGAAGTGATGAGAATAGTCTGAAACTTAAATGAATTTGATGTACATATAGTCAATGTTGCTGCAAAGACCATATCAGAAGAGCTTATCAAGATTCAAGCTGCTAGAAAGGTTCAAGACCTAAAGATAATTCAAAGTGTTCAAGATTCAATCCTCAGAAAGCTAAATCAGAAGAACTTGAAGTTCATGGAGCATGAAGATCAAGTTAGGGGAGGATTGTTGGGAATTATCACACGATTCAAGAGAAGACAAACTTAGGTCTGGTAATATGTCAGAGTTAGGTCTGTCTTTGTATTAGGTCTGGTAATACATGTTAAGTCTGGTAGTCTGTATTAAGTCTGGTTGACTTATTATGTTAAGTCTGGTCGTGAAGTAAGGAAAGTTTGTTAGAGATAAGTTAGGAAAAGATACAAAACGTGTAAGTATCTTTATAGAAGATTCGTGAATATCTTCTTAGTCGGTTAGTATTAGGGTTTCCTTGGTGTATAAAAGGATCCCTAAGATTGTTAGTTTAACAAGAGAGTTGTACGAGTTTTACACAATAAAAAAATCAAAGTAATATACGAAGTTAGTGTTAACTCTGTGTGTTCTTCATTGTTCTTGTTAAGTTTCCGCATTAACATTAACAATCGTTAAGGGTTTCTCACTTAGACTGGTTTGGATTTATCCAAATCATCTACTAAGTATTCAAGGATACTTAGAGATCCACATACAATTCGTGGATCTACAGTCGTTTTACGTATAAACTATGTGTAGGTTATTGGTGGTCACCCACATGGCCTATAAAAAATGCACATCAGAAAATAAACAAGCAAAGGATATGCAGCCAAAACCCTTGGTAGACAAATCTTCTAATCCATCATATAACCTAATCTAACACGTATAGAGGGTGTTCATAGAAAACTTACTTGTTCTTGTTGTTGTATAAGCTTCTAGAGCAGTCTGCGTGCGTGGAATCACCTTCTTCTTTCTTTTACTTCCTTGTTCGATCGATTTAGGATTTCTAGGGAGAATCACTATTTGAATTGCATCAGGTATCCACGGGTACCGCACAGGTAGAACGAGGGCTAGGGACCTATGTGAGTTTGGAGAGTACGAACGTGGGTAAATACTAGTCGACTAGGGATCGACTAGTATTAGTTGACTTTGGTCGACTAGGTGAAGTCGACTAAGGGTTTTAATCTCTTAGTTCAGCCGATCGGTTGGAAAGTAGGAGAGGAGAGGGATTTTTAGGGTTATGAGAATGAATAATGAATCCCTAGAATGCCTTTGGTATTTGCACGGTACCTATTCTAGTCTAATTAGGATTCCTTAATAATTATCCCTAAACACTCCTAGTTTGATAATTAATCAAACTTAACCCCTCCCTTCCCATTAGGGGGGTCGGCCGATACACACAACACTATTAGGGTAATATACTTATCCCGGATAAATATATAAGCCTTGGATAATTATCGTTTTACCCCTTAATGAAAATATCACCGTATTTTTATTTCCTCACTACTTCCATTTCCATTCGTCACTCTTTTACTATTTTCGCTAGCGTGTTCTATTTATTATGCATCGGTGTGACACTTTCGCATTTCTATGAAGGGCAGTCGTGAAAGATGTTGTTATTTACATATAATCCTTTCACTATGCATGAATTCATACCACAATTTGTTAATTTTAGAAAAGAAAAAAAAAAGTTTAGTAATAAAATGTGTCTAAAGTTGGGTTACCCTTCCCACACCTTTTTAGATTAGTTTCACTAAATTGGTACACCTCATTCTAAAAACATTGTTGTAACACACCCCCAAAATTATCACAGCGGAAGATACTGTCACTGGGGTATTACTTCATAGCTCACAGTACAAGTTACAGAAAACGACTCTAAATGAGACGTTTTGAAATAAACTATCATTCGATTTACATAAAACATAAGAGTTTAAGAGGTCCCAACAAGTTTATAAGTAATAGACATAAGAGTTTAAAAGTTTTATCGAATGATAATGATGCATTGTCTTCAAAAATTATCTGTGCGCCTTCACATGCCAGCTAATAGAGATCTGAGATAAAACATGCTAAAAAGTGAACACAAAGGTTGATTGAATTCATAGAGTTTAATTAAATAAACAATTGATCACAAGATAATTCAGTTTAAGAAACGATAGGCTACGTTGTTATACGCCTATAATTCAAATGTACTCATTATTGCCCTAAACTCATGACACCGAACTTTAACGTCATTTTCAGATATTCTAAAAGAATATAAAGATGTCCTTCGACAATAGGTAATAGCCAATTTACCTAGCAACCTCAAATACAGTGCATATGGTAGCCCACTGGGAAGTCCAAAATAGGGGATGTCATTCCCAATAGATCTATTCACGGAATTCGTGTTTACACGCATGTATTTAATGGTTCATGATAGAAGGGACTTTCAGGCTATGGGAACACTTAGGCAATAATAGTATCAGCAAACAATGACATTTTCAATTCAGAATACAATTTTCAAGTAGTTGTGATCATAGTAAAAGTAAGTAGCATGTACCTCCCCCACGGAGTTTTTAAACAGTTAAACAACTAAAAGGTGGGGCTATGAACTCACCCGGAATGAAGTAGTTGAAGTATACGGAAAAGTGCACGTCGAGAGAAAAGCCGCAAAAGTTACAAATGACCTAAATAAAATACAACATGACTTAGGATCGGGGAATTAAGGTGTAACACTTATACTTATGTTTTTATTCGGTAATTATACTTGTAATACCATAAGGAAATTTAGTTAAAAGTCTTATAGCAAGTCATGGGTCGAAAAGACGTTTGTAAAAGCTTATACGGTTTAAAATGCAAAGCTGTTAGAATTATGATGAAAATGCCGCACTAATCGGGTCGCCATTTCTAAACCGTAAGGGATAAAATTATGAACTTTATATGATTGGAAAGGTATGACTCTGTATTATTCAAAAATCAAGGCCTCACTTAACTGAGAACTTCAAAACATGGGTGAAATTACTAATTTACCCCTGTGTCTCTATGCAGTTAATTCTAGTATCCAGTTAGGCTTAGCAAAATGACTAGATCTTTTGTTCTACATATCTAATCTTTTGTTCAAAGGTACAATCTTGGACAGATTTTGACTCTTCATAAACTAATTACTTTTGATTATTAAGCATGTTTTTGTGTAAAATGTATAGAAAAATCATGGAAATCTTTTTATGCATATGTTAACATCATTTTTATCCAAAAATATCAGTGGGCATCTTTTATAAAAAGCTATGTTCATGCATGTCCAAAATCAAACCCGATCTAGCCTAAAATCATGATATTAAGTTCCATAGTTTACCCGATCTTTCAACCCATCCAAGATCCGACCTAGCCATGACCTATACCTCCTTTTAGACCAGAGAACAATTGTTTTAACAGCTTAATTAGTCTCAGTAGATCATTCATAAAAATTTCTACTTCATGCATGTGTCGAATCTTACCCGATCTATTCCAAAAACACTGTTTTATATCCGATTTCATTACTAGTTTTATTAACCCAACCTCTAAACTACCCAAACAAGTCTCAAGATTATTCTACCACTATTTTAAGAGTATAAAAATGTATAAAACTCAGTAGCATACTCATTTTAAATTCCACAAGAAATTAAGATGAGCAAAAGTGAGTAAATAGCCATATTTGGCGTTTTCGGGTGCAAGATAGGCACAAGCCGTCTAGTACCCATGTCTTACCCTCAAGAACTTCAAGAAATGAAGATGATAATGAATGGGCTGTAGTGAAGTTGTGGTTTCAAAAGGGTGATTGAGGATGATTCTTTGGTGAAACTTTGTTCTAGGTGGTTTAAATATCACTTTGGTGCATAAATCTTGCAAGATATCATGTTTTTAGTGTGGTGGTGGCGAGGTGGCTATGGTGGTCGTCCGAGAGAGATCAAGGAGGAGAGAAATCTGATTTTTCTCTAGGTTTTGTGTGTGTGAAGGATGGTGGGAGAAAGAGGGTATGATAAATGAGTATAGGGAAGGCAAAATAGGGTTTAATGAAGCAAAATATGTGATTGGCCAAAAAAAGAGGTGAAGGGGACAAGGGGGGAAGAGTGAGGCCGGTTTTGGGGGCTTCTAGGAGGGGGGTTTTACTATTTTTTTGTGTAAATTATAAGTATATGTAATGTGTAATGTATATATAAAAGGTAGTGTAAAAAGGTAAGGTATAAAGTGCGTAAACGTGATTATTGGGTGACGTAAAATGTGGTAAGTTTATAAAATGTAAAATGAACTTATTCTCAAGTATAGATACTCCTAGTAGCTTAAATAATATGTGTACACTATTGTTGGTGTTAAAGTTTGCAGAACGTGGCGACTTACATGATTTTTGGGTTTATCGGGTAACTTAAACGTTATAAATTATAAAACGTCCTAAGTTTATGATTGTGAGTGACTTAAATATTTTAAGTTGAAAAACTAAATAATTTTAGTATTTTAAATATGACATGAGCATATCGGAATGTTTAAACAATATTAAACTAAAAATGTAGGTCGTAGACACGTTCGTTGACACAGGTTCCTAATAATATGGACGTAAACCATACAAATGACTCGATAAGTATGAAATCAATGTAAAAACTTATAAAATAAGTTTATGAGAGTGTTTATGAATATTCTTGGTGTAGACTAAATGTAGACTAGAGTCAGGTTTAAGCTAATGAACGTGTTTTGACGTATGCGGGTAAACTCTCTCGGTAAATGTAATTTACTTAAAATAGGATAATAAGTAAATGTAAATAGTAAAATAAAGACCTGAATTTCACGGTTGTTAAATCACCCATCCATTAAAAGGAATCACGTCCTCGTGATTCAGTTTGTGTTAGTGTCGAAGCGATGTCAGTGAGGAGATGTGGTTACTCGTAAGGAATGAAGTCTAGAATAATTAGCGATGTAGTTCGATTCTCGTCGTCTCTGAATACGGTAGAGAGTAAGGTTGACTACACGTGGTAAGGATAGAGTAAGAATCTGCTTAGTTGTTGTGATCGATCGTACGAATTATCATGAATTGTTTATACTCACACAAAAATTTTGTGATTCTCGGAAATGAAGTCGAAAATTAATTAGACATAACCAAATATATAACTATTCCCAGTATTTGAAAATTTTAAGTTGAACATAGGTATTCAGACTATGTTCCACTGTCCCTAGGTTAAATATTGGTGACTAGACTATATTTAATCGAGGTTCGATAAAATTTTCAAATACTTAACTTATTTATACTCGTGATATGTCCGTTGTTGGGAAAGTATGGAGTTTGTATAAGTATCTTATATACAAAGAGTGATATAAGTTTGTACATACGTAAGAATCAATTATAAGTACGTAGTATGAGTGTGTAACACAAGCGAATAAGGAAAATACGCGCAAAAAGATAGCTTTAAGCAACTCTAAACCAGTCCACACCGGGCCAGAATCACGGACCTTTAGCAATGAAGGTTTCGGAAGAGAAATTGGTGAATGTAGAGAAAGTTTCTGAACTTCAGCTTTTGTAAAGAAAAACTTGTTAAACAAAGTGTTAAGCGACAACACAGAATCGATTTATAAAATTAATAAGAAAATGACGAACAATAAAATAATAACCGAATAGTCCGTGAGGTAATAGTAAATAAGCATTTTTAGTTAATAAGACAAGGGTAGAGTAATTTGTAAGAATGTAATAAAATGGTTTATAGGATGGTGAAAATTTTGGTATAAGGTAATTGACAGAATTATTTTTAAGATGATAACAAAATAGTTTATTTGGAACTAGTCCAACACAGTTTATGTAGTAGTAGTATATCAGTGGTTTAGTTTATAAGATGGTGGTAAATTAGTTTGCAAGAGGGTGGAAAACATTGTATTAAATTTTTTTCGAAGTGGTTTATAAAGCGATAGTAAAATAGTTAAGTTAATGGCAAAACTATTTGTAAGGTGCTTGCAGAATACTTCATATGAGACTACCAAAACAGTTCATAAGTTGATAGTATGTATAGTTATTCGTCTACAAGGTATTAGTAAGGTAGTTCTTTGGAGAGTAGTAAATCCATTTGTAATATTATGAAAGAAAGTTTATATGATAATAACATAGTTGTTTATAAAATGGATGTGAGATTGCCAAGGTAAATAGATAGACTATGACGGGTTTCATGTAAAATACGACCGTGTAAGGTTATGAAAAGTTTTTAAGATCATGGCATCACTCACGATGTTTGGGAAAATAAATGAGACCATTGTGTCACCCACAACGTACGAGAAAGTTTTAGGGGATCATCAAAATGAATAAATATATATTTAATAGTTTAGTAATCTTGGTGAAATAGATACATAATTGGGATAAGTATAGTTTGACATGATGTTGTGGAGACTGAGTATATAAAGGGTAAGAATCGGTAAAATATTTATAGAATTAATCTTTATGTAAATAAGGAGTAACGCTCTGGTAAATAGATATAAATAGTCGAGAGCAAATCAGGTGTATATAAATAGTCTTTATATATATAGTACCAATAGTGGTGCTTCAAAAAATAAGCAAAAATTCTCAGAAAAATATAAGTGCACGGGGATTGAGGCAATCAAGAGAAATTGATAAACTATAACGAGTTTCATCATCGTATGAAACAATATTATATAAGGTTATAAAATAGTTTAGAGAGCATTGTAATGAGTTACAATGTTTGAGAAATAAGAGAGACAATTGTGCAATTCACAATGTCAAAGAAGCAAACGAGACTATTGCGCAACTCACAATGTCAAAGAAGTGCACGAGACCATTGTGAAGCTCACAATGCCAAAGAAGTACACGAGACCATTGTGCAGCTCACAGTGTCAAAGAAGTACACGAGACCAGTGTGCAGCTCACAATGCCAAAGAAGTAAACGAGACCATTGTGCAACTCACAATGTCAAAAAAGTACACGAGACCATTGTGCAGCTCACAATGCCAAAGTACATGAGACCATTATGCAGCTCACAATGTTAAAGAATTACACGAGACCATTGTGCAGCTCGCAATGCCAAAGAAGTACACGAGACCATTGTAATCACCTACAATGTCTTGAAAAGGTTTCGTAGATCACAAGAATATAAGAGTATGTACATGATCGGAGAAAACAAGGTTCGACATGAAGTTAAAGAAACAAATGTTAGAGGTCAAGATTAGTCAAACGTTTATATAAATAGCCTATATTTAGAGGGAACAGTGATATGTTAAAGAGTAAGCATGGCGCATGAAATATGAAGACAACAAAGAGTAAAGCGAGTCTTAACGTAAAAAGTAGTTACAGTCTAGGTTTAAAATGCAGCCTTGTTCTATATAACTGTAGCTCTGATACCATTCTGTAACACTCCCAAAATTATCATAGCGGAAGATAGTGTCACTAGGGTATTACTTCATAGCTCACAGTACAAGTTACAGAAAACGACTCTAAATGAGACGTTTTGAAATAAATTATCATTCGATTTACATAAAACATCAGAGTTTAAGAGGTCCCAACAAGTTTATAAGTAATAGACATAAGAGTTTAAAAGTTTTATCGAATGATAATGATGCATTGTCTTCAAAAATTATCCATGCGCCTTCACATGCCAGCTAATAGAGACCTGAGATAAAACATGCTAAAAAGTCAACACAAAGGTTGAGTGAATTCATAGAGTTTAATTAAATAAATAGTTGATCACAAGATAATTCGGTTTAAGAACGATGGGCTACGTTGTTATACGCCCATAATTCAAATGTACTCATTATTGCCCTAAGCTCATGACACCAAACTTTAACTTCATTTTTAGATATTCTAAAAGAATATAAAGATACCCTTCGACAATAGGTAATAGCCAATTTACCTAGCAACCTCAAATACAGTGCATATGGTAGCCTACAGGTCAGTCCTAAATGGGGGATGTCATTCCCAATAGATCTATTCACGGCATTCGCGTTTACGCGCATGTAATTAATGGTGCATGATAGAAGGGACTTTCAGGCTATGGGAACACTTAGGCAATAATAGTATCAGCAAACAATGACATTTTTAATTCAAAATACAGTTTTCAAGCAATTGTGATCATAGTAAAAGTAAGTAGCATGTATCTCCCCCACGGAGTTTTTAAACAGTTAAACAAGTAAAAGGTGGGGCTATGAACTCACCCAGAAAGAAGTAGTAGAAGTATACGAAAAAGTGCATGTCGAGAGAAAAGCCGCAAAAGTCACAAATGACCTAAATAAAATACAACACGACTTAGGCTCGGGGAATTAAGGTGTAACACTTATACTTATGTTTTTATTCAATACTTATACTTGTAATACCATAAGGTAATTTAGTTAAAAGTCTTATAGCAAGTCATGGGTCGAAAAGACGTTTGTAAAAGCTTATACGGTTTAAAATGCAAAGCTGTTAGAATTATGATGAAAATGCCACACTAATCGGGTTGTCATTTCTAAACCGTAAGGGTTAAAATTATGAAATTTATATGATTGGAAAGGTATGACTCTGTATTATTCAAAAATCAAGGCCTCACTTATCTGAGAACTTCAAAACATGGGTGAAATTACTAAGTTAACACTGTATCTTAATGCAGTTAATTCCAGCATCCAGTTAGGCTTAGCAAAATGAGTAGATCTTTTGTTCTACAGGTCTAACGAACACAAGACCAGTGGAAAAAGTTTTCTACATGTCTTATCTCAAACTTTAATGTTTTGACCAACATAAGGTTATTTGCAACATTTTAGAGTATTTAGCCTTTCAAATCTGACATATATTTTGGGATAAGTTTTAGTGTAGATTTTCTCAAAAAATCATCGGGATGAATTAGGATGTAAGGCTTTCGGGGATATTACCCTAAGACCTGTGGCTAACTCACAATAGTTTTGGTTTAGCTTAAAACAGAATGAGAACAAAATGGTGTGGTCGGTTTTCAACAGGTACAATCTTGGACAGATTTTGACTCTTCATAAACTAATTACTTTTGATTATTAAGCATGTTTTTGTGTAAAATGTATAGAAAAATCATGGAAATATTTTTATGCATAAACATCATTTTTATCCAAAAATATCAGTGGGCATCTTTTATAAAAATCTATGTTCATGCATGTCCAAAATCAAACCCGATCTAGCCAAAAATCATGATATTAAGTGCCATAGTTTACCCGATCTTTCAACACATCCAAGATCCGACCTAGCCATGATCTATACCTCCTTTTAGACCAGAGAAAATGTGTTTTAACCAAATTAATCAGTCTCAGTAGATCATTCATAAAAATTTCTACTTCATGCATGTGTCGAATCTTACCCGATCTATTCCAAAAACACCGTTTATGTCCGATTTCATTACTAGTTTTATTAACCCAACCTCTAAACTACCCAAACAAGTCTCAAGATTATTCTACCACTATTTTAAGAGTATAAAAATGTATAAAACTCAGTAGCATACTCATTTTAAATTCCACAAGAAATTAAGATGAGCAAAAGTGAGTAAATAGCCATATTTTGGCGTTTTCGGGTGCAAGATAGGCACAAGCCGTCTTGTACCCATGTCTTATCCTCAAGAACTTCAAGAAATGAAGATGATAATGAAGGGGATGTGGTGAAGTCGCGGTTTCAAAAGGGTGATTGAGGATAATTCTATGGTGAAACTTTGTTCTAGGTGGTTTAAATATCACTTTGGTGCATAAATCTTACAAGATATCATGTTTTTAGTGTAGTGGTGGTGTGGTGGCTATGGTGGTCATCCAAAAGAGAGAAAGGAGGAGAGAAATATGGTTTTTCTCTAGGTTTTGTGTGTGTGAAGGATGGTGAGAGAAAGAGGGTATGATAAATGAGTATAGGGAAGGCAAAATGGGGTTCAATGAAGCAAAATATGTTATTGGCCAAAAAAAAGAGGTGAGGGGACAAGGGGGGAAGAGTGAGGCCGGTTTTGGGGGCTTCTAGGAGGGGGGTTTTACTATTTTTTTTGTAAATTATAAGTATATGTATTGTGTAATGTATATATAAAAGGTGGTGTAAAAAGGTAAGGTGTAAAACGCGTAAACGTGATTACTGGGTGACGTAAAATGTGGTAAGTTTATAAAATGTAAAATGAACTTATTCTCAAGTATAGATACTCCTAGTAGCTTAAATAATATGTGTACACTATTGTTGGTGTTAAAGTTTGCAGATCGTGGGGACTTATGAGATTTTTGGGTTTATCGAGTAACTTAAGCCTTATAAATTTTAAAACGTCCTAAGTTTATGATTGTGAGTGACTTAAATATTTTAAGTTGAAAAAATAAATAATTTTAGTATTTTAAATATGACATTAGCGTATCGGAATGTTTAAACGATATTAAACTAAAAATGTAGGTCTTAAACACGTTCGTTGACACAGGTTCCTAATAATATGGACGTAAACCATAAAAATGTCTCGATAAGTATGAAATCAATGTAAAAACTTATAAAATAAGTTTATGAGAGTGTTTATGAATATTCTTGGTGTAGACTAAACGTAGTCTAGAGTCAGGTTCAAGCTAAAGAACGTGTTTTGATGTACGCGGGTAAACTCTCTCGGTAAATGTAATTTACTTAAAATAGGATAATAAGTAAATGTAAATAGTAAAATAATGTCCCGAATTTCACGTTTGTCACAATTGTGGTACATCTTTTTAAGGAAATGATGGGTTGGGGGTGAGATGTTGCCTGATGCAAGGACATTTGCTGGTGTGTTTAGTTCAATTTCTGTTTTGATGGATGTTGGGTTTGGGAAGCAAGTACATTGTGTTGGTTGCGTCTACCTCTCTCTCTCTCCTCTCTCTCTCTCTCTCTCTCTCTCTCTCTCTCTCCACCATACTCCATAGATTCTTGTACCTCGTCTGGGCTTCCTCATGTCACGTCCATCTTGATTTACATTTAATTTAAATGGTACTCTACTTTACGAAATTAAAATATAAGAGATAATACCAATGGCATGCATGCCTCCCTTAAACCCAAAAATAGTAAAATATAAACATATGAAATAACTATCACAAGCATGCAGTTTATATTTTGGTTTATGGCTTAGGCTCGTGTCATGCATGATTTTAACTAAAGCAAGAAAGTACAATTTAAATAAATTACAAGTGAAAAGACTTAGGCTATTATTTGCTAGGACCTACTACACATGCACATGAACCACATGTGTAGCCCATCCTAATAGTACATATAAATCACAAGTTTCACCCATATTGTTGCATACTAATGCAACCTGTCATTCACCACGAATGACGGTTCTTACCTTATTTTCTTATTATTTCTCATTGTCAATTTAGGAAATTATTACATTTTAATTTTTATAAACCCTAATTAGAGTTTCTAAAAACTTAAAATTTTAAAATGGCATACAAAGGTTTTTCCAATTATGCTAGAAGTCCCAAATAATTATCTCATAAGTATACAAGTCTGACAAAGAGTCAAACATCACCTTATGGGGTTTAATCGATTACCAAAAACCCTAAGGCTTTGTAGTTTTACCTTTTATACATAAATATATGTTTATCCCTAAATATATACACTTTGTATAATTACCGTTTTACCCCTCTATGAGAATATTAGCGTATTCTCATTTCCTCTTTACTTCAGTTCCATTTCGTCACACTTTTCTTATTTCCAATTGCGTGATCCTTTTAGTGTGCACCAGTGTGACCCTTTGGTATTTCTATGAAGACCAGTTGTTCTCTGCACACTAATCCTTTCAGAAGGGTGGATCAGGGTTGTCAAAGCCCGATCTTAACCTAGTAAATCTCGCCGTGCGTGATGAGTATGATAATCAGTAGTTCATGAAGGGCACAACCCTTCGTTCTCTGAAATATTCATTTTAGATATTGGGGTTTCGAGAAAATCACAAATTCCTGATGATAACATTCACAAATCAAAGTTTTTGCTTGAGGGACAAACAAAGGATCTCCACGATGGCTCTGACTTACAACAATCAGGGCCTAAGAGACAAACAACAATTATCTCTGAAGCGGACCCTCTTATGCAGGTTAATGATGAGGAAGAACTTATGCTGGATGAATTTGAGTATATGCCAGAGGATCAGATCATGTACATTCTAGAGGAAGAGGAAAACATGGCCTTGGACACAGAGTTGAAACTAGAAGCTGACAAAGTAATTGACTAGCTGACCAAAGAAGATGAAGAGAATGAGAATGTTAAAACTCCATCTGTGTCTCCTCATCTTTCTCCAATAGAATCTGAGCATGAACAAGCAAAGAAGAATCATCTGGATTTAAGATCTCCAAGTCCCAAACCTTTCCTACCACCAATGCCAGCCCCTGTCCTAGACCCAGCTAATCTATTAGACCCTAGTCTCCATCAACTATTCAACATGATCACCAACATATTGCTGGTTTCTCACCATTCAACCTATATGAGTGATTGGTTGATGAGAACTGTTGGGAATTAAATTAAGCAGTTGGTACGGTTCTGTATAAGTTAGTACGGTTGAAGTGTTGCTGAAGAATACAAAAACAGTTGGTACTGTTGATTAGAAGAGTTAGTACTGCTTATAAGATTAAGATGAAACCGTGTGAAGATATATATAGAAAAGATTTAATGTATATCTTATAAAGTTAGGTTTATACAGTAGGTTGTTACTTGTAAAGGACTCCTTGTCCTATAAAAGGAGATCCTAGGTTAAGTTTTATATACAAATTAATATCATAGCTTCACGATCGTATTTGTAATTCTCATATTATATTGAAGCAAATTGTTTGAGTGAATATTGTTATTGTTCTTATTGTTACATCTATACAATCACCAAACAAGAATTCTTCTAAGTACTTAATAGTAAATTCCGCGTGCTGTTAAGTATATATTCAAAGTATCTCCAACACAACTCGTGTGTTTAGATCCGGTCAAGTGGTATCAGAGACAGGTTCTGATACTTTGATTTAGAAGATCCAGAAGTATTCATTAACTTGCTACCAAGAAGATGGACATGGAGACACCACAAACCTCAATCCTTGCTAAACTCCCCATGCTGAAACAGAATGAATACGATTTATGGCGGCTCAGAATAGAGCAATATTTCATGGTGCAAGACTATGAATTATGGGATATAATTATCAATGGTGATTCATTCAAACCAATTCCAACTGAGGAAACACATGCTGATGGCTCAAAAACAACAAAGCTCAACACTGAGCCTGTTACTAATGAGGAAAGAATCAAAAAGAAGAATGATCAGAAGGCTAGGAATTTGTTACTAATGGCAATTCCTAATGATCAAGTGCTGAACTTTAGCCAATATGAGACTGCTAAGACCCTTTTTAAAGCAGTGGTGGAAAGATTTGGTGGCAATGAAGCTACCAAGAAGGCACAGAGAACTTTACTTAAACAAAGTTATGAGAACTTCACTGCAACAAGCAATGAAACTTTGGACCATATCTTTAATAGGCTTCAAAAGATCATCAGTCAACTTACTGTGTTGAAGATTGTGATTCCACAGGAAGACCTCAACATGAAGTTTCTAAATAGTTTACCTGCTGAATGAAACACTTATGTTGTGGTTTGGAGCAATAAACCAGAACTGGAGAAAATGACATTGAATGAGCTTTACAACAATCTTAAGATTGTTGAGTAGAAGGTGAAGAATAGTAGAAGCACCAGTTCTAGTTCAGGGAATATGGCTTTCTTATCTTCTTCAAACAGTTCGAATCATGAAGATGAAGAAGCAGTTGGTACTGCTAAACCAACAGCTAGCATTGCTTGTGTAAAAACTAGTACTGCTGGCTTGACTGAAGAGACCATATATGCATTTGTGTCAGAACAATCTGGTGGGTCTCAGATCTTTAATGAAGATCTTCTTCAAATTACTGAAGATGATTTGGAAGCTATGGATTTAAAGTGGCAGTTGGCTTTGATAAGCATCAGGGTTAAGAAGTATTACCAAAGGACTGGGAATAAGATTACCTTTAATGGAAGAGATGTTGCTGGGTATGATAAGTCTAAGGTGGAGTGCTATAATTGTCACAAGATGGGGCACTTTGCCAGGGAATGTAGAGGTCCAAGACAACAAAGCAACCAGGGTCAAGGGTTTAAGAATCAGCAAGGAACAAGGAGAGCAGTTAATGTTGAAGAGCCTTCTTCCAAGGCTATGGTAGCTGTAGATGGAGCTGGATTTGATTGGAGCTTCATGGAGGAAGAAGAGGAACCAGCTAACTTGGGTTTGATGGCTTTCTCAGACTCTGAGGTAAATATTGTTCAAAAATGTTCAAATACTTGTTCTGCTTTAAAAGATTATGAGTGTCTTAAGAAACAGTATGATGATCTTAGAGTAGAATTTAATCAAGTAAATTTTAGTCTGGCAAATCATAAAAGAGGACTAGCTGTTTTGGAAGAACAAATTGTGTTTTATAGACAGAATGAGTCAAGCTTCTCTGATGAGATAGGTGTTTTAAAAAGGGATTTGCAACTAAAAGATGATAAAATGAGTGGACTTGTATATGAACTAGAGAAGCTTAAAAAGGAAAAAGAAAATATTCAGTTAAGTGTTGATACTCTTGAACATACTTCAAAGGGAGTTCAGAAAATAGTAGAGAATCAAATACTTAACAAAGCTAAGTCTGGTTTAGGGTATAAGTCAGTTGCACCCCTTCTTAGAGGAATGTTTGTTCCACCAGGAATTGATTTAGCTCATACAGGTTTAGAAGAGTTTAAGGATATGGATTTTCCTGGATATGGTGTTAAAGTGAGTGAGAATCCTGTTAAATTTGTTAAGGCAGAAGATTCTTTTTTGAGTGCTAGTGATAAATCTCTTTATGAGGAAAAGATGTCCTCATATAGGAACTCAGATGCACCAACTATTGAGGATTGGACATCTGATGATGAGGATGCAAAGGTTAAGGTCAAACCTAATGTTCTTAAGGTAGAAGTTAGACATGCTCCTAAAGTGGTTAAGACTGAAAACATAAAACCAGTTAGAAAAAGTGTTCGATATGCTGAGATGTATAGGACTAAGAATAGATCACCAGTTTCTGAGGGTAGTCATAGAAACTGGAATCACTCAAAATCTAAGCAATTGGATGATAAGTTTGCTATGATTAGAAAAGTGTGCTTTGTTTGTGGAAGTTTTGATCATATGGCTGCTTATTGTGATTCTAACCCATGGAAAAAGAGGGTTTTTGGGAATACAAGGGTGAATAGGAATAACAATGCTAGGGTAACTCAAAACAGTCCAACTAGATTGACAAGCCCTAATGCAAATCATAAGTTGTCACCCAAAGCTGTTATGTTAAAGATTGGCATCAAAACAGTTTTAACTGTTAGTCAAAATAAGTGGTTTAATAACAAGCAAACTGTTTCAAGTGCAAAACAATTTTCAAATCATGCACAAACAGTTAAAAGGCATTTTTATAAGAAAACAGCAATGACCAATCAGAAATGGGTGCCAAAATTTAAACAAGCAGTTCCAACTGCTAGGTCATCAGTTCCAACTGCTAGACCAGCAAATCCTACTGCTAGGGACTTAAATGTTAAGGGAAAAAGGGGCAATGCTGTCAAGGCCTCAGCACATTGGGTTAGACAATCTACCAAACCCAATGGTGCATCAATGACCTCCAACAAATTTTCTCATCTTGATGCACAAGGCAGATCCAAACCAGTGATGGTTTGGATCCCCAAAAGAAATTAACACCTTTATTTTTTGTGCAGGAACATCCTTCAAATAGTGAAGAAGATAGAGGATACTCAGACAGTGGATGTTCCAGGCACATGACTGGCAACATGTCCTATCTTTTAGATTTCATAGCATTGGATGGTGGACCAGTTATCTTTGGTGGTGGTGTTGGTGGACGGATTACTGGTAAAGGTGTCATAAAAACTGGTAATCTTGATTTTGATAATGTGTATTTTGTACCAGAGTTAAAGTAAAACCTCTTTAGTGTGTCACAGATATGTGATAAAAAGAATAAGGTTCTTTTTACTGATACTGACTGCTTTATTCTTTCTCCTGATTTCAAGCTACCTGATGAAAATCAAGTGTTGCTTAAAATCCCCAGAAAGGGTAATACATACAGTATTGAGATGAACAACCTTGTTCCTAAAGCAGGTCTTACTTGCCTTGTTGCAAAAGCCACATTGGAAGAATCAATGTTGTGGCACAGAAGGCTTGGTCATGTTAATTTTAAAACCATTAACAAAATTGCTAAAAATGGGTTGGTAAGAGGTTTACCAAATAAAACTTTTTTCAATGACCAAACATGTGTTTCTTGCCTTAAAGGTAAACAACACAGAGCTTCTTGTAAACCAAAGACCCAAAACTCTATTTCTCAAGCTTTATATATGTTGCATATGGACTTGTTTGGTCCTACTTCTGTGAATAGCTTGAATTTTAAGAGATACTGTCTTGTTATCACTGATGATTATAGTAGGTTTTCTTGGGTGTTCTTTATAAGAACTAAGGATGAAACTAGTGAAATCCTTAAGACCTTCATTGTTGAAGTAGAAAACCTAGTTGATAAGAAAGTTAAAATAATCAGATGTGACAATGGGACTGGATTTAAGAATAGAGTGATGGATGACTTTTGTAGAGAAAAAGGTTTTAAGAGGGAATTTAGTGTAGCTAGAACCCCACAGCAAAATGGAGTAGCTGAGAGAAAGAATATGACTCTTATAGAGGCTGCTAGGACAATGTTAGCTGACTCTAAGCTACCAGTTTCATTTTCGGCTGAAGCAGTTAGCACTGCTTGTTATGTATTGAATAGGGTTTTAGTTGTGCAACCTCATAATAAGACTGCTTATGAGCTTCTTAGAGGTAGAACCCCTGCTTTAAGCTTCATGAGACCTTTTGGTTGTCATGTTACTATCCTTAATACCAAAGACCAACTAGGAAAGTTTGATGGGAAATCTGAGGAAGGTTTCTTTGTTGGTTATTCTCTGCACAGTAAGGCTTTTAGGGTGTACAATAAAAGCACCAAGCATGTAGAAGAAAATCTGCACATCGAATTTTTGGAGAATAAACCAAATGTTGCAGGTGTTGGTCCAGATTGGATCTTTGATATTGACAGTCTTTCAGATTCCATGAATTATGTGCCTGTTACAGGTACAAATACTAACCATGGTGCAGGTTCAGAGGAGGAAGATGAAGATTGCATTTTCATGCCAATCATGGAGGAAAGTCCATTGAATGAGTCTTCTACAAAGAATGATGATATTCCATCATCAAGTGGTGTAGACAAAGAGAAAGATGTTGCTGAAACCAGTGGTCAGAATGGTAAAGAAACTGAAAATCCAACGAGCAGTACAAATGGAGTTAGTACTGCTCAGCCACAAGTTCCTACTGCTGAGCAAAATAGTGATGCTGCTGGACCAAGTCAACCTCATCTTGATTCACCAGTTCATACTGCTCCTCAAGTTGATGAGTATTCAGGAACAAGAAGGATGAGAGAGGCATTGTGATAAAGAACAAAGCAAGACTGGTTGCTCAAGGCTATACACAGGAAGAAGGGATTGATTATGAGGAGGTTTTTGCTCCTGTTGCTAGACTTGAAGCAATAAGGTTATTTCTTGCTTATGCTTCCTATATGGGTTTTCTAGTCTATCAAATGGATGTGAAGAGTGCCTTTTTGTATGGTACTATTGATGAGGAGGTATATGTATCTCAACCTCCTGGTTTCATAGACCCAGACCATCCTGACAAAGTTTATAAGGTGGTTAAAGCTCTTTATGGATTGCATCAAGCTCCAAGAGCTTGGTATGGGACTCTTGCTACTTATTTATTGAAGAATGGGTTCAATAGGGGTAAAATTGATCAAAATCTGTTTATCAAGAAGAACAAGGGTGATATTCTACTGGTTCAAGTTTATGTAGATGATATCATCTTTGGTTCTACAAACAAAGAAATGTGCAGAGAGTTTGAGAAATTAATGAAAGATCAGTTTGATATGAGCTCTATGGGTGAGCTTACTTTCTTTCTTGGGCTTCAAGTACAGCAGAAGCCTGATGGAATATTTATCTCTCAGGATAAATATGTTGGTGAAATATTGAGGAAATTCCAATTCACATATGCCAAGGTTGTTAGCACACCAGTTGATAAGGAGACACATTTGCTATTAAAGGATCACAGTGGTGAAGATGTGGATGTGCACATGTATAGATCTATGATTGGGTCTTTGATGTATCTCACATCATCCAGGCCTGACATTATGTTTTCAGTTTGTGCTTGTGCAAGATTCCAAGTAAATCCTAAGGTGTCTCATCTCACAGCAGTAAAGAGAATCTTCAGATACCTTAAAGGTCAACCTAACTTGGGGCTATGGTATCCTAAAGAGTCTGCATTTGATCTAGTGGCATTCTCTGATTCTGATTATGCTGGTGCTAGCATGGATAGAAAATCTACAACAGGTGGTTGTCAGTTCTTGGGTTGTAGATTAATTTCTTGGCAATGTAAGAAGCAGACTATGGTGGCCACTTCTACTACTGAAGCAGAATATGTGGCAGCAGCAAGTTGTTGTGCTCAAGTTCTTTGGATTCAAAACCAGATGCTTGATTATGGGTACAATTTCTTAAACACGATTATACATATAGACAATAGCAGTACAATGTGTATCATTAAGAATCCAGTTCAACATTCAAAAACTAAACACGTTGAAATTAGACATCATTTTATAAGAGACTGTGCTAAAAAGAAGTTAATACAAGTTGTTAAAATTCATACTGATGACAACTTTGCTGATCTCTTAACAAAAGGTTTTGATGTAGGAAAATTTCAGTACTTGGTAACAGGTATTGGAATGCTTAATCCTTCAAAAGATTAATGTCTAAGTGTTTTTGGTTTTTGTACTGCTAGTTGTGCTATTTGTATAGTTAGTACTGCTTGGTAATTTTTAGTACTGCTTGTGAATTTGTTAGTCAATTGTGATAACTGTTAAAAGAAAATATTGTGTATTGTGTTTTCTTTGGTTTTGGACTAACATTTCAGGTTAAGAAAAGCTTTTTGCTTTGGATTGTGCTTTGGGAAGTATGGTAGTTTGGACTATCAAGTGTGCATGCTTGTCACACAAAAAATGGTAATTGGTTCACCATGTCTAATCCACATAAGAACCAACTAGTCCAGATCAAATGGTTTCTGGTAAAGACTTCTCAAATCCGTTTATGGTTGACAGTTTACCAAAAACTGGATGGTTGTAATACCCAAAAATCTAAAACATGCAAAAAGACCAAATTGCCCCTATAATTTTAAAATCTGATTAATAAGTACATAAAGTATCAAATAAATCCCAAACCTTCGGGAATGAGCAAGATATGAAGCCAATTAATTTTTACTACTACATTTTAATATTTTGAAAGTACAAAAAAATTATATAATCACATAAATAAATACTTATGGGCCGATTAATATTATTTAGGTATATTGTTATTTTTGTTAATTCATTTAAACTAAATAAAATAGAAGATAAATACAAATAAAATTAGGAGATCTTCTAAAATCAGTATTTGATCTCTTGTACAATATCTTGGACCGAAATATATGCCCTCCCCTCCTATTTTATTCGGTTTATATATTCCTTTTTATTTACAAAATTCCGAAACCCTAAACTTAAACACACAAAAATTCGTTCCACCTTCATCCGATTTTTGGAAAGCCTTTGAGTAATTTTTTGGAGTTCATCATCATCTAAGGAAGCCAGGAAAAATAAGTGTTGGGTCGTAAAATAGCTGGTTCGAGCGTGGGATAATTTTCTTTGTCGAATTCTTGATCCGAGAGGTATAATTTTCATTCACTTCATCCGATCATTCTAAGCTTCTCCTGGTATTTTTCCTACGTTATTTACATCATATAGGTCCCATATAAATTGGTCTAATCGAGCCATGCAAGGTTATTCAATCGCTATAATTTTGGAAGAGTAAAACGTACATAAATTCCATAATATGTCATACGAATTTTCTGGACTTGGAACTTATTTTATTTGAGCTTTATATAATCCATATAACACTATAAAAATATTGGTTCAAATTGTTGAAGCTTAAAATGGCCATGTCGAATTATTTTGGTATATCGGGTTTTAGTGAAATCGAAAAAAAAATAGAAACCCTAGGAACGATTTAGGGTTTAGGGTTTTTGGAGTTGGATTTGGTTAATAATGATGAATTAATGATGCATTAATGATTGGATGATGATTTGGTAAGCGAGGGTTAGGGTTTGGTGATTAAAATGGTTTAACGATTTGAAAATAAAATCAAAGGGTGTGTTTTGCCAATTAGTAAACTTGTGGCGTATTTTTTTATTGTTATTAAGATCAGTGGTAATGTATTAAAAATATAACATGAGGGTCCTATGTGTAAAATTTGCAAGAAAAGAATTATTTGGTAAATATAGGGTTCGAATTGAAATTAAATTAAATGGAGGGACTAAAAGTGTAAATTCGGGAAACTTAAGTTTATTCGGTGTAAATAATGATATGAAGGGTGTAATGTGTAATTTTGGATATTTAAGGGCTTAATATGTAATTATTAAAAATATATGATTCGAATTATATTTTTGGAAACTATAAGGACTAGTTTTGTAATTTATGAAATTGAAGGGACTGTCGTACCAATATTAATTTCAAGGGTATATTCTGTAATTTGGTAAAATAAAGTTCTTGATGTGTAATTTCAAGGGTTAAATTGTGATTTATGCAATTATAGGGTTTATTTTGTAATTTAATTAACTAAAGGGGTATAATCTGTAATTTGTGAAACTTGAAGGTTAAAAGTGTAATTCTGGAAAACTTATGTATTTAAAGGGATAATTTGTGATACTTTTCATTTTAAACCTTTAACTTCGGGTTATTTACATTTAAAACCCTAAAATATGGAAAGTTGTTATATTTAACCCTAAACTTTTATGACTTGCTAAAATGAACCCTATTTCCATAATAATAATTAATAAATGACTTAACCTAATTACTTTGTGGAATTTGTCTAATTATGGAAATTTACTAAATAAGGAAACTTTCTAAAAATAGAAACTTGCTAATTTTGGAAACTTGCTATAAAGGGAAAGTTACTAAAAATGGAAAGTCGACTAAAATGAGAAATCTGATTTGAAGAAGATATTAATAATAAGACGACCATGTATTCGTGTAGATTCGCTGAAGATGGAGTTGTTTTCGATCTATATATTTCTAGATATGTTTGCACTTGCGGTATAAGGTACAGATATTCTACCCTTTTTTCAGTAAGGGTGTTTTCCCTCTCATGACTCATTTATCTTGATTCATTTTAAGATTCCCTAAGCTATTGCTATGTTTCCCCTACACTTTGGTTCGTTTGTTTGATTCATTTTGACTTTGATGTTCGATATGACCCTTTTTGCTTTGAGCCTCTATAATGATCCATTTGATATTCGTTCGTTACCTTGTGTTATTAGTATTCGAAACACTTGATACTTCGAAGGTTCATTTGATTTTGGTAACTAGATGTGAAAACCTTTTCAATTATATCATGGAAATGTTTTGAGGAAAAACTATTTTTAAAATAATGTTTATGAAATATGCGCTACCACTTTTAATTGGAATTTGGCTAAGCTTTTATGAAAACTACGTTTAAATACTACTTTTGTGAAAACCGTTATTAAAGATTATTTTTATGAAAATCATTTGATAAAGATTACTTTAAATGAACCATTTGATTTTGAACCTCCGATGATGACTTAGACTATTTGAACCTTTGCTTTGATATTGGGACTTTGACCATGATTCGATGACTTAGACTATTTGAACCTTTGCTAAGATTTGGACCTTTGACCTTTGACCCTTCAGTTTGATACCCGAGCCAAGTTCGTTTCCTAGCCAGGAAGGTAACATGGCCGTGTCATTGATGCACCAACGGCATGACTCCAGTGTGTTCAAGTGATGTTACACACCGTCCCCATATTGTTCGTTGCATGCACATTATATTTATTATGGCCTATATATTTGTTCGGGGGGGGGGGGGGGCGTATGGATGCATCCTAGGTTCATGTCCGTATTAGTGGATTTAACATGGTTTGATATTATATATTGTTCGGTGACTGATGTTGGGTGCAATCCACGTCTTTCACAAGTTCGGGAGTTAGCTACTCCATTTGAAGAATGAGGACACCCCTCATATTATCTGATTATCTGAGAGGTCTCCCCTCTATATGATTATGAAGACATGGTTACTATATTTGATTTGTGTTCGGACTCGTGGTGGATTACTAACCTACCCTCTTTCTTTCTTACTTTGTACTCTTTGACTATACCGTTGTAAACCCAATGCACTATACTATACATGTTCATTTTCTTTTGCTTTCGTTTTCGTTTATATATATCTGTTCACTGGGCTTTTTAAGCTCAGCCGCATTTCTTTTCCTGCGGCAGGTTTAGTAGGGAGCTGGGAATGAGTGGAGAGTACCTTGGACTTAGAAGACTTGATAGTTATTCTGGATTAGAGTTGATTAGAAGATATTATATTTTTAGAATTTGTATTCGCATTTGTAAACTTGTAATTTCAGTATTTCATTTGTAACCTTTGAGATTCTTGTATTACTGTAAATGTATGCTTTGTTTTGTTCTGATATGAAACCATTTTTGTGATATCTTTACCCTTGTCGGGTTGGGGTGTTACAATTATGGTATCAGAGAGACAGGCTGCGATTCGTAATACATTTACCCTTGGCCTGTGTAAGTTAGGACCACTAAGTTTTCCCTGTAGGCGCTTGTAAGACAACCTTTGAAAATTTGCTTTAGGATATTTCCCTATAGGAACGTAAGTTTTGACCGGTGAGGAATGGGTAGACTATAAGACATTTGTTTAAGTATCATTGCTTCCGCATCACTCTGATTCGTGCCTTGCTTTTGGTTAGATCCTGTTGATATCACTTTTGGGAATTGAAAGCTTATGCTTTGCACCACCTAAGATTTGAAACCTAATTAAATCTTGAAGGCATTGAGAATTTCATAGTAATTTCCTGACACTATTTGATCCTTATCTTCAGATTTTGACTCTGACCTCTGATCCTTTCGTTAATCATTTTGACGCCTCTTCGGGCACTCTGAGAACCTCCATGGCGATGACGTATTTGATATATTTTTTTATTTATCTCTTGCTTTTGATAAGTATCTATGAATCTTCCGGCACTCTGAGTCCTGTGGTGTTTAACCATGAGTATAAGAAGTTTCCCTCTCACTTTTGAACGATAAGTTTTGCTATGCTGATCTGTCTTTCTTCGGATAGTTAACTTCGATTTCATTCCTGCAAGGAATTGGTTAATTGATCACTCTAATACTGACAACTACCCTTCTATGCCTCACCTTTAGCGTTTGAAACAATTTCGAACTCCCTACTACGATTACCAATTGTCAAACCCTTTGCTATCACTATGACTCTGGAGACTCGTGTGTTGCTTTTGCGGTTACGAAGTTTTTCCTAGAACCCATTTCGTACACCAATGAATGAACCTTATCTTGAGAGTCACTTGGCACCCTGCGTTTTCTGAATATGATCCCTGGTTGAACCACCAAATTTTCACCGGAGCGTGATGTAAGATTTGACATGTTACCGAGAGATTGTCTAGTCACCGAGCGAAGGTTTCTTCCAGATGTATCCGGAATCATACCAGTTGGTTTGAACAACCGGGAAGAGCAGCGACCGAAGACCAGGAAGTAAGTTTGCTTAAGTGTATCTTTTGGGCGTGTTTTAGTTTCGTTCGCGATAACGAAGGACGGTGACTGGAGTTATGTATTGATTACAGGAAGCTGAACCGTATTACTGTTAGGAGCCAATATTCCTCCACCCTGAAACGACTATGTGTTTGTGTAATTTCAGAGCGCGAAGTTTTCCTTATGATGAATTAATTTTATTCTTGGAATCGCCTTCCGTATTCGTAAACAACTGCTATGACGGTTAGTGACGCTAATAGTATTAGCTAAAGCTCTGACTGTTTTGCGAATTTGATAAATAATGTTTTCTCGTGAGTACTTGGGCAAATGGTCATTGTATGGCTTAATAGTACATTCAGAAACGAGGGGGAGCATGAAAATCATCTTTGCACTTTGTTAGGAAATTCGTCGATCATTTGCACATTCTGAGAAATTGGTATTTGTGAAACAACGATGTTCTTAATTGAGGATATCTCTTTAAATCCCGCAAGTTTTGAAAACTATCACCAATTGGTCAAGACCGATAACAGAATGGAGAACTGAAACCCTTTGAGCTTTGCAGAAGAATTCTGAATGATGTTCACAAGTTGCGATACCATTGAGAAATTTCGTGAACCGAGAGAAACAGCTTAGTTTGATTGAGAATGGAGTTTCCATACCTTCGGGCGGAACGAATTTTGGGGCATTCTAGAAAGAGACTCGGTTTTACTCCCTTACGGCACAGAAGGTTTTGCGTATGCATCAAGACAACTAGAAGCGCATCAGAAAAATTACTTCATTGTCTGACCTGGAGTTGACAACAACGGTGGCTACCCTGAAGAGTGAAGACATTCCTTACAAGGCAGAAGTGTTGGTTATGCAGAAGAAGAAATTCTAGTCGAGATGGCGAACCTAGTGCTGATGAAGACATGCAGTCTCATTTCCCTATTCATCTTGGTTATACTAAGATGAATTGAGAGCGGAAGCAGACTGGATGATGAAGAGATTTAAAGAGCATGCCAGAAATTCACATTACTCCATCACATTCCAAGAAGGACTGCAGGAGGCTCGACGAACCAAACACAAGTTCCCGATTTTGGTTTCACTTCCCGATTGATGGACAAACGAAGACAGATTAACCGGACTTGAGGAGATTGGATGTTTTGAATGAACGGAATTTTGAAACAGACCCTTTATGTTTGGAAGAATTGATTCTATGAAGGCCGAAGTTCTTGGCGACTAACTTTCATTTCCGTTGACCCTCTTAAATTTCGTCAAATAGTAATAAGATCCTCTTATGATTTAAGTTTCCTAGAAGCATTTCAGTTCGTGTTCATTTTTCGTATGTTCGGTGATGGCTTTGTTTGAGAGATTTTGGCGAGTTGTGGAAGATATGATGCTTATGACGGCGTGCCTCAATTCTACTAGGCAATCTGGGATTTTGATACTCTTGCGAATAGTTTTGTCTTACCGCTTGACTATGACATTTGATCTTGTTGACCTTTGAGACTATAGAAGTACTAGGTGGATTAAGATAGGTGGTTTTGCTCACGACTCGAGATAAAGTATGATCATCATGAAGGCATAATTATGTGGTGCTAGTATTATGACACCTAATCAACGTGATAATACTTACACCATATAACGTGCACTCATTGTGGACATAGGATATCATGGGAAATACCTAAGAAGTTTAGAATTTGATCTCCGTTGGATTACCTGTGATTAGCGAGACTTTAAGTTCATTCTACCTATGCGTATACTCTGTTTTCGATCGTTAGATATCGGGATGACTTTGGACTCTCGTTTTGCATTCCGTTGACCTCAGTTATAAATCTTGAACTATTTGTAGAGCTCTCTATTGTTGAAACAGTTAATTTGATTTGAAATCTTGTTCGTATTTCCATATGAGCTTTCCGGAAGATTCACCTACCCTCCATTTTTTTGCATGGTCATTTGATCGGAATCAACCTAATTTGTCTCCTTCTGAGGAATTTGAACCCACCTCATTTTGATTTGAGTCATGAGAAACTATTTGGTCTGAAGATCTTTTGGAAGAACCTCCTCGGGCATGAGAGTGTTGTGATGATCTTTTGCGACTTGCTACGACTTCGTTTCACTTTGCGACTTCAAATTTCGAGGACGAAATTTTCTTTTAGAGGGGAAGAAGTTGTAATACCCAAAAATCTAAAACGTGCAAAAAGACCAAATTGCCCCTATAATTTTAAAATCTGATTAATAAGCTTATAAAATACCAAATAAATCCCAAACCTTCGGGAATGAGCAAGATATGAAGCCAATTAATTTTTACTACTACATTTTAATATTTTGAAAGTACAAAAAAATTATATAATCACATAAATAAATACTTATGGGCCGATTAATATTATTTACGTATATTGTTATTTTTGTTAATTCATAAAAGATAAATACAAATAAAATTAGGAGATCTTCAAAAATCAGTATTTGATCTCTTGTACAATATCTTGGACCGAAATATATGCCCTCCCCTCCTATTTTATTCGGTTTATATATTCCTTTTTATTTACAAAATTCCGAAACCCTAAACTTAAACACACAAAAATTCGATCCACCTTCATCCGATTTTTGGAAAGCCTTTGAGTAATTTTTTGGAGTTCATCATCATCTAACACTACAACAAAAGTGGCTTTTTAGGACCCTTTGTGTGGGACGCTATGATAATGGAGTCCTAAAAAACTGTTTAATAGGACATATGAGCATTTAGGGTCCTTTTTAAATATTTGCTACTTAGGCAATGTCCTAAAAAGTTATATAATAGGATGGTCGATGATTTGGGGTCCTATTATCATATACCTTAATAGGACGCTTAAAATATGGATCCTAATAAATTACTTTATAAGACATTTAGTTGTTGGTGTCCCATTATGTGATAGTGTAACATGACACTTGATCACTAGATGTCCTATTATCATATACCTTAATAGGACGCTTAAAATATGGATCCTAATAAATTACTTTATAAGACATTTAGTTGTTGGTGTCCCATTATGTGATAGTGTAATACGACACTTGATCACTAGATGTCCTATTATGACATAACCTTAATAGGACGCTTAAAATATGGATCCTAATAAATTACTTTATAAGACATTTAGTTGTTGGTGTCCCATTATGTGATAGTGTAATACGACACTTGATCACTAGATGTCCTATTATGACATAACCTTAATAGGACGCTTAAAATATGGATCCTAATAAATTACTTTATAAGACATTTAGTTGTTGGTGTCCCATTATGTGATAGTGTAATACGACACTTGATCACTAGATGTCCTATTATGACATAACCTAATAAGACATAATAGGACACTTGAGTTTTGAGTCATAAGACATCAGTTAGTTAAAACGCTTATTCACAAAAAGTTTTATTATAGCAAAATTTAATAGGACCTTTGACACGTGGGTATTATAACGTTAACCTTTATAGGACGCTTTATGTACAATGGTTTTATTATTGTACACCATAATAGGACATTTCATTTTTGAGTCATATAACATCATTTTTTTAAAACGATTATTTGCAAAAGTTTTATTATAACAAAACTTAATAGGACCCTTAAAGGACGCATATTCATTATGGTTTTATTACAATACACCATAATAGGACACTTGATACATAAGTCATAAAACATTAATTATTTAGAACGCTTATTCGCAAACGTATTATTAAAACATAAGTTAATATGACAGTTGATACTTGGGTACCATAGATTGATACTTGGGTACCATAGATTGATACACCTGTGTCTTTTAACATTAACCTTTATAGTACGCTTATTTGTTATGGTTTTATTATCATACGCTATAATAGAACACTTCTTATTTGAGTCATAAAACATCAGTTTTTTAGAACGCTTATTTACAAAAGTTTTATTTAAACATTACTTAATATGACAGTTGATACTTGGGTCTCAAAACTTGATACACCATAATAGGACACTTGATATTTGAGTCATAAAAGATCAGTTTTATGGAACGCTTATTCACAAAAGTTTTATTATAACAAAACTTAATAGGACACTAGCTATTTAAGTAATAAAACATCAGGTTTTTACAACGGTTATTCGCAAAAGTTTTATTATAACAAAACTAGATCCAAGGCCCGCCCCGGTGGGGCGGCTAGCTTTAAAATTATGATTATATGACAAAATTAATAGTAAAATAAGTATGAACGTGAAGTCACATCCATGAGACGAAAAGATGCCATTATCAAGAAAATAACAACGTTTAAAATAACCGAATTACATATAGTTTATAATCTATGAAGAACTTCTCTATATACAACGTTAATTGTAAATTTGGTGTAGTTGCCGTCTTTGTCACAACACTTTTAGACCACTCTTGCTTTTTACTTTGAGACGACTACATAAATTTGTCCGTGAGAAAAAAAGATCTTTCTAAATATAGACAATGTGTATCCTTGACTTTTGTTTATAGTCATTGCAAAAGAGACGGAAATATGGTATCTATTCATAAGTTTATATTACACATGTTTATAAATTCATTTGTTTTATGAATGCTACATGTATCCTTGACTTTGTTTGTCTCACAACACTATAATTTCACAACACTATAATTTCAACAAAAAACACCAGGTTATGCCATATAAATTTAATGCAAAAATCATAAAATACCATCTTCGAATATCGAAAACCACAAATAGTTTTACAAAGCTTAACTAAAACATTCAAACAAATATCACAACTCGTAAATTGGGGTTGTACTTGTGCTCTTGATAAATTCAATGCTATAACTACCAAGCTCTTATTTTATTTACCAAGACCCAACAATGAATGAAAGACGTTGTGCTCTTATTTTATTAAACATGATCAAACGTCAAGTATAAGTATCTAAATAAGGGTGTAACATGTGGAGTAGCTCACACCTATAAATCACCCATTTTCACCCTTTACCCATTCCGCCACCCTGCCTACATTACCACTTCTATTTAGCCACCGTGGATATGTTTTTAATAACTTTTGTCCAAGTTCTTTCCAGCCATAAAGGATAGTTTCTTCACAGATTAAGCCATTTTGAAACAATGTTACATCAGTGCTCACTAAGGGTAAATTTTCAACAAAAAAAACAGGTTTGGGATAACTGTATCGAGACCCTCAATTTTACCATATTTCACATTGTGGCCCTTATATGTAATATATAAATGAGGAATCAAATCAGCATTTTCCAAGTCTTCATCCGATATCTCTCGTCCTCCATAATACTTCCTGACAATCTGTATATTAATCAGCCACGAGGTCAATTTACTCAAATCAGCACCAGATTAGTGTCACGCCAAAAAAGTCTTACTTTCGTAAGTACCAACATATTTAGTGTTCTGACCGAGTAACCATTACAAAGTACCTCAAAGCGAAAACTGAAACTTGAAAAAGTTTAGACTCCTAAGGGTAATTATTCATACCAAATTGATTAAAATGTCAAAGAGCAAAAACTATTTGCATTCTGTAATAATTTTTAAGGTTTTTGCCACCCAGCCTTTTTTTGCCGCTTTGGTGAAGTTGAATACTTGAGTGGCCTCAATAAAGGTAATGTTCCGTTCAGAGCAGCAAGGTTTTTTTTTGAGAAGTATAAATAAAAAGGAAATGTTCAGTAGCAATTAATTTGAACATCCTTCATAGTTCATACCTGTGTCAATTCCTCACGGCGTTGAGGCGGCATCCTAGGACCATGCCTCAATAGAGCCATTGCAGCCGTACGCAACTCTAAAGGAGACACACCCCCATCACCAAGTTTCATGACAGACGTAGAACCTCCAGAAACACCATCTCCCTCACTAGAATTAACCACTTTGTGTACAAATAACGGTATCCCATAGTCCGAAGCGACTTTCTTCTTATACTTTTCAGCAAAAGAGTGTGCTTTTTCATGACAATCGACACAAACTAGAACAATATCGTGAGAGCGGTGGCTTTTTAGATGTTCAGGGAAGTGTATTCTATAACATGATGGGATGATACGGTAGCGTAAGTAGTGGTTTCCTTCACCACAGCCTACACATATATTTTTCTTGCTCTGTATATAGAAATCATTTCCTTCATCTTCTGGCCGGCCTTTAGGTTCAAAGAGAAGCATTATGGCTGGTGGATCTTCATCAACAAGTTTTGCCAGATCTCTCTTCAAATACCTGCAAGGTTATTGGCTATGTATGATTCCATAATTCGAAAAACAACACAAATATTCAATAAAATGATTTAGGGGATTTTATGCAGTATAATACTTACTGGATGACTTTTGACTCATTTGACAACTTTTTAAAAGATCATTATTCTATTTAAAAATAAATCACTAACCATTCTAGCTTCCTTCGATCACAGTAACATAACAATCGTCCATCATTAGCATATATCCTGCAATTGTGATAAACTGGCGATTTACAGGAAAGAACAAATAAGGCAAATCATCAAAAACATTCTAGCTTCCTTCGATCACAGTAACATAACAATCGTCCATCATTAGCATATATCTTGCAAGTTCTACAACATACTTAACCTAGAAACAAAGAAAGAACAAATAAGGCAAATCATCAAAAACAACCTAGAAAATACAATATCCAAAAATTATGAATTACTTCAAATGAGCAACAACACGAATGCAGGCTAGAGTCCATACCTGACCGCCTGTATCAGAATCACGGCCAAGCTCCATATTTTCACCACGTATTAACCCGTGAATGCTGTAAGAATTTTGATTATGAGAATACAGATATTGGAGTGTATGTTAGAAAGCATAGTATCTATCCCACACAGCTATTCAATTTGTAAAAAGAAAAAATAAAATAAATAACAGGCTGTAAAGAACAAACCTTATCAGTACAAGATACAGTTTTTTCTCCTTTTGCTGATTTAACCCATGCCTCCATGGCATCAACGGAAATCATTCTCAAGCCAAAACAGTACAGGATTACGTATTTCTTGGCTTGTCTGGTTATTCTCAAGCCAAAACAGTTTTGTAGTTAATTTTTTTAACATAGGGAGTGTTTGGGATTGCTTATTTTTTTATGCTTATCTGGTAATTTTCAAGCAGAAACAGTTTTGTGATTACTTTTTTAACTTGGGGGTGTTTGGGATTAATTTTTTCACAAACATATTGAACTAAAAATATTTTATATATGAAACCGATTGAAAATTTTCAGCCAATACCACCACCTAGATTAAACAAAATAAAATAATGATTCAATTGTTTGTGGTGAAAACACCACTGGATCTGTTAAACATCAGTCCAAAGAATACTAATCAAACCATCAATACCTCTAATCTATAAAAAGAACAGGTGTTAGAGCAAGATTCCATACCTGGTTGTTGAAGATATCAAGCTAAAACCATGGATTGGAAGCAAGTAACTAACGATTTTAGGTTGATGTTTGTGTGTGGGGGCTGGTGAAAAAGAGAAATAAGAGAGTAGGTGAAAATTGAAAGAATCCAATTGTTGTTCTAAAGGGCGGTAGGTGGAGAGACAAAGGGGCGGGTACTAAAAATTTGGATGGTGATACAAAAGTTTTCAACTTTTTATTTATTTTGAGGTTTTTTTTTTTTTTTTTTTTTTCAAATGATTATGAAATGGTTTTGCTATAGGGGTGTGTTTAAAAACCCAATGTTCTAAAAACCGGGTTTTTAAATAACTCGGTCGAGGCAACGGGTCATGGTTTAACCGGCTGTTCAACTGGGTTTTTTGCTCAAAACCGGCTTCTGGTCACCCGACGGGTTCACGGTTCAACCGGTTCAATCGGCCGGGTCAACCCGGGTTTTAAGACGCTGAAAAACCCGAGCCTAAATGACACTAAGATATTTTATGTACTAAACATATACTTCGTATTAAATGTTATGCATTCGTATTATAGACGAGCTTATTAACGAGCTCAAAATATATATATTATGAGCCAATCTCAAGCCAAGTTTTAATTTTTCATTTCCGAATCGTATAAACGAATCGAGCTCGAGCCGATCCCAAACCTATATAACATACCATGAGCCAAGCTCGAGCTTAACAAATAAGGCTCGAACCGAGATGATATGGTTGTACACGAGATGTTAAACGAATGAGCCGAGATGATATGGTTGTACACGAGATGTTTAACGAATGAGCCGAGATTATATGGTTTTACACAAGATGTTAAACGAATGAGCTGAGATGATATGGTTGTACATGAGATGTTAAACGAATAAGCCGAGATGATATGGTTGTACACGAGATGTTTAACGAATGAGCCGAGATTATATGGTTTTACACGAGATGTTAAACGAATGAGCCGAGATGATATGTTGTAAATGAGATGTTAAACGAATGAGCCAAGATTATATGGTTTTACACGAGATGTTAAACGAATGATCCGAGATGATACAAATGTACATGAGATGTTAAACGAATGAGCCGAGATGATATGGTTGTACACGAGATGTAAAGCGAATGAGCCGAGATGATATGGTTATACACGAGATGTTTAACGAATGAGCCGAGATTATATGGTTTTACACAAGATGTTAAACGAATGAGCCGAGATGATATGGTTGTACATGAGATGTTAAACGAATGAGCCGAGATGATATGGTTGTACACGAGATGTTTAGCGAATAAGCCGAGATTATATGGTTTTACACAAGACGTTAAACGAATGAGCCGAGATGATATGTTGTACATGAGATGTTAAACGAATGAGCCCAGATTATATGGTTTTACACGAGATGTTAAACGAATGAGCCGAGATGATACAAATGTACATGAGATGTTAAACGAATGAGCCGAGATGATATGGTTGTACACGAGATGTAAAGCGAATGAGCCGAGATGATATGGTTGTACACGAGATGTTTAACGAATGAGCCGAGATTATATGGTTTTACATGAGATGTTAAACGAATGAGCCGAGATGATATGGTTGTACATGAGATGTTAAACGAATGAGCCGAGATGATATGGTTGTACATGAGATGTTAAACGAATCGAATTAAAACACGCAAAACGAATCGAATTTGACAAACAAATTAATTTTGATAAAGTTATGCATATTTATACTCGTTGTTATTGGAAAAATTATTTCGGACACAATGGTGCAAGTTTCATAATTTTTCGAGTCCGTTTGGTATGCCGAATGGGGCCCACATTGTTTTATTATAAAAGCATTACAAATTGGCACAACCGACCCCTGAACTTATTTACCCCACCTTCACAAACTAAGGTTAAATTACAAGAATGGTCCCTACGTATTCTAAATACCCGAATTACGGTTTACTTTTATTATTATAACACCAATAGCAGGATTCTACTGTTCCGGCGCCGCCACCCTTTTTCCTGCCAAAATTCCAGCGAACCCTTTTTGATGCCGCCGCATAGATCGAGACCACAAAAGTGTTTCTGGAGCATTTGGAGTCAAAGGGAGCTCGTTTGATCGTGTTTTGAAGCCACCACAGCCGACAACCACCATCACCACCACTCTCCGCCACCCCTCTCCTTCTTTCTCCCTCGATTGGTAAGCCACACGCCACCATCTTTGTCATTTATTATTTCTTTTATATAAAACCCTAACCAGTAAAACATTTATATTATCTTACAACTATCTTTTTTTCTGAAATTACAGGAAAGCCCGATGCCAGATGAGTCTGAACTGTTCACCAATGTTTACCGTAAAGGATATGGGGTTGAGGTATTTCTCTTTTCTCACTTCTGTATCTTCAGTTCATCAATAATGTTGGGCCTCCTTTATTCTAACCCGTGGATTAGTGTGCCAAAAGGTCGGAAACCAGGGTTACCCAAAAAAAATGTGTATAACTATTGTTTTGTAATCAAACTTTTTAATTATATCATGCAGTCATTTGGAGTAGACAGGAAAGAACTCAGAGCTACACTTCCATGATCACGAAGTTAAATCACAGCCTCCCCACTCACCTCTTCTGTGCTCTCCACACACCATACGAATAATGAGAGAACAGAGAGACTGAACAAATAACATATTTTCATGCTGTTTTGCTTTACTTTACATGGTTTTTCTGGTTGCTTTCATGGCAAAAGAAAGTTTTGATATGATTCTTTTAGGCAAAGTATCAGATGCTGCTGCCTTTTATGTTCATGGAGTTTATATACGATGACGGTTTGACTTGTAAAATGCATTGTTTATATGAAGAATGTTGTTATCTTCTTATGCTTTTTGCTTGTCATCAGCATATATATCTGGTTTTGTTGTGAGTTAGTATAAGCAACCGGTAAACTATACGACAAAACGGTGATATTTTGTTATTCTCGTTAGATGTGTTAGATTGCATGCTTATATATGTATCTTGCATCAGTAAGCAATGACACACACTCCAATAGGCTTAAGGCTTGGTGTGGTTGTGGATGGTGAAAGTGTTTACTTTCTGAGAACATGCCTCTTTTTTACATATAAATCAAACCTGTCAGTCAGATTGTCATGTTTTAGCTAATTACTAGGTCTAGTTGCTATTGATTACCAGGACATAGAACTGCTATTATCGACATATTCAGTTTTTATGCATACCTTTGCAATTTGAGACGTGTCAGTCAAGCTATCTGTACTCCGCAAGCACATTTTGAGATTTATTCCTTGCAAGTAATCAACTGCTTATCTGTTTATTTAGATTAAATTAGTAGGTTCAGTTGCTCTTGATTCTTGATTCTTGTACGTTTTGCTTATCTGTTTATTTTTGATAACATATTTTGTTATGCGTTTCTAGACTATAAGTAAATTCTTGCTAATTGGACATGAGACTATTAGGTTTTGCGAACCAGTGTTTATATAGTTAAACGGTATTTGGTGATGGTTGTTTTTGTATTATTTGAAACCAAAGGAAGAATTATGTTGGATACTTATCTCGTTTTTATGTTTATTGGGAGACGTAGAATGTGGGGCAACTAAAGGTTCATTCACGGGGACTTGCATGGAAGAAACAAGGAGGCGGTAAGGCTGTGGAAGTTGACACGTCTGAAATCGCGCGTATAACATGGATGAAGGTGCCACGTAGTAATCAGCTCAGTGTACAGATAAAGGATGGTCTTAAGTATAAGTTTGTCGGTTTTCGTGATCAGGTATATCCTTGGTGCTTTAAGTAGGCATGCTTTATAATGCCTTCTGGGAACCTTAAATATAAATACGATACAATTTTTGAGCGTATAAGTAATTAAGTATAAGCTAAGAAAGACATCTACTTAACCTGACATTAGTGCAAACAAATTTGAATACCGACTTCTGCATTTCTAGCTCAATGATGGCAATTAAACAAGAGGATTGCTCTCAGTATTTTACTCAGAGACAGATCATTGATTTTTTTTTGGTTCATAGCGAATAACATGTTATGGTTTCATTATGAACTTTTTCCTCTTATTGTTTATCTATTCTGCTTGCAGGATGTGTCTAGCCTGACCAATTTTTTCCAACACTCTTGTGGCATAACACCTGAAGAGAAGCAACTGTCAGTTAGCGGAAAGAATTGGGGAGAACTCGATATAAATGGTTGGTAGTTTTACGGTTGGTTGTATGTGTTTTTTGTTATGTATTTTGAGTTTAGTGCTAAGACCGTAATCATTGGCCATTGCAAATGAACTTGATTGTCTGTCACTCTGTCAGTTTCTTTTTTGGCATTTTTAACACCAACCAACACATTTTACGAGTGTAATCGGTGGTTGGCTGGTTGCAGAACACAGATCAAAATTTAATATTTAACTTTTCCGATTCTCTTTTGCTATTTTGCAATTTTACTTTGATGTCTTGGTTTGATCTCTTGCTAATTTTTTCTTGAAAGTTTGACATGGTTTTCTATTGGATATTGAGCAGGTAATATGCTTTCTTTTCTTGTTGGTTCGAAGCAAGCATTCGAAGTATCTTTAGCAGACGTGTCCCAGACACAGCTTCAAGGAAAAAATGATGTTATCTTGGAGTTCCATGTGGATGACACAACTGGTGCAAATGAGGTCGGTTATATATTTTGTTTTTATCGTACTGCAGTATGCGATTAAGCAATGTCTGTGTTTACATTGCTTATCTTTGAAGTATTGTATTTTCTTAAGCGTAAGGTGCCTGTTGAGTTAATATTTTAGGCTTGTTATTGTTAATGACTTAATGCAGAAAGACTCGTTGATTTAAATGAGTTTTCACATTCCAACTTCTAACACTCAGTTTCTTGGGGATGAAAATCGTCCTCCTGCACAAGTAAGCTGCCTTAAAATACTCACTGCTATATCTCCAGTTAGGGGTCACATTTTCTGATATTCTAATTACATCTTACCAGGTTTTCTGCGAAAAAATAATGTCGATGGCTAATGTTGGTAGTGGAGGTGAGGAAGCTGTTGTCACTTTTGACACCATCACAATTCTTACTCCAAGGTATGGCTTCTGCTTGTTTGTGTTCGCAGCTGTTTTCTTTGTGATTTTTAAGGAATATTAATGTTTTATGACAAATCATGTACTTATTGTAGGGGACGATACAATGTTGAGCTTCATCTGTCATTTTTGCGACTTCAAGGGCAAGCCACTGATTTTAAAATACAATACAGCAGTATCGTTCGTTTTTTTTGTCTTACCAAAGGTATTTTCTTTCTTCCATTGCACAAAACAACAAATATTTACACTGGTTGTTAATGCCACCTCTAACACTGGATGTTTCTCTAGTTGTTTGCTCTTGTTCATCCTTTTTCTGTCCCCCGATCTCCATTTGTAAATGTTGCTGACAGGACGAGGATTTTGTCGCTGACAAGGAAGATGATGGTTCACCCACTGATGATGGAACATAATGCTTATACATGGATGTTTATTTGTAGGTGGTCCGTGAGGATTGAGAAAGGATGCATGATGACCCCGGACTAAGCTTCTTGTTGCTTTAATTTCTTGTTTAATGTTACAAGACTTTATGTTGGATAGTGTCTACCTTATTTATGTTTAGTGCTTTTGTTATGACAATTGCTTATTTGAAATACAATTTCGTTTTATTCATTTAATAATTAGTTGATCTTTTATTCATATCGTAATAATAGAGTGTGCATGCTGAAAATAGCGTCCTATCATATGACTTGTCAGGACTTTGAAATTGTCCTATTAAACTTATTAACCGTCCTAACAATAAACTTTTAAGGACGCTTAACATTGTAAAAGTGTCCTAATATGTTGTTATTAGGACGTTATTTAGGTTGTTAATAGACATTTTATACGACCAAAAAATTGGTTTTATAATCTTCTTTGAGATATTAGAACCCTTTTCTTGGTGCTAAAGTAGCTATAATGTTACATGATAAGCGTCCTAACAATTATCTTTTAAGTACGCTTGTATGTGTATCAAAAGATTAAAATTAGGTAACCACATGTTAGAACATTGTAAAAGTGTCCTAATATGTTGTTATTAGGACGTTATTTGGTTGTTCATGGACATATTATGCGACCATAAATTTGGTTTCATAATCGTATTTGGGATATTAGGACCCTTTTCTTGGTATTAAAGTAACTATAATGTTATATGATAACCGTCCTAAGAATCAACATTTAAGGACGCTTGTATGTGTATCAAAAGATTAAAAGTAGGTTACCACATGTTAGAACATTGTAAAAATGTCCTAATATGGTTTTATTAGGACGTTATTTGACCTATAATGCGACCATAAAATTGGTATCATAATCTTATTTGAGTTATTAGGACCCTTTTCTTGGTTGCTAAAATAGCTATGATGTTGCATCATATGTGTCCTAACAAACTTTTAAGGACCTTTTTAAGTGTTTCAAAAGATTAAAAGTAGGTAAGCACATGTAAAAACATTGTAAAAGTGTCCTAATATGGTTTTATTAGGACGCTATTTGGGTTATTCATAGTCATATAATACGACCATAAAATTGGTTTCATAAGGGTATTTGAGATATTAGGACGCTTTGGACCTATTACAACCGCCTTACATGAAACGCTTTCATCCTTGGTCCTATCAAATGAAAGGTCCTAAAAAGTACCATTTTATGACGCTTATGGGGGTCCTAAAAAGCCACTTTTCTTGTAGTGTAAGGAAGCCAGGAAAAATAAGTGTTGTGTCGTAAAATAGCTGGTTCGAGCGTGGGATAATTTTCTTTGTCGAATTCTTGATCCGAGAGGTATAATTTTCATTCACTTCATTCGATCATTCTAAGCTTCTCCTGGTATTTTTCCTACATTATTTACATCATATAGGTCCCATATAAATTGGTCTAATCGAACCAATTCTTGATCCGAGAGGTATAATTTTCATTCACTTCATCCGATCATTCTAAGCTTCTCCTGGTATTTTTCCTACATTATTTACATCATATAGGTCCCATATAAATTGGTCTAATCGAACAATGCAAGGTTATTCAATCGCTATAATTTTGGAAGAGTAAAACGTACATAAATTCCATAATATGTCATACGAATTTTTTGGACTTGGAAATTAGTTTATTTGAGCTCTATATAATCCATATAACACTAGAAAAATATTGGTTCGAATTGTGGAAGCCTAGAATAGCCATGTCGAATTATTTTGGTATATCGGGTTTTAGTGAAATCGAAAAAGAAAATAGAAACCCTAGGAACGATTTAGGGTTTAGGGTTTTTGGAGTTGGATTTGGTTAATAATGATGAATTAATGATGCATTAATGATTGGATGATGATTTGGTAAGCTAGGGTTAGGGTTTGGTGATTAAAATGGTTTAACGATTTGAAAATAAAATCAAAGGGTGTGTTTTGCCAATTAGTAAACTTGTGGGGTATTTTTGTAATGTTATTTAGATCAGTGGTAAAGTATAAAAAATATAACATGAGGGTCCTATGTGTAAAATTTGCAAGAAAAGAATTATTTGGTAAATATAGGGTTCGAATTGAAATTAAATTAAATGGAGGGACTAAAAGTGTAAATTATGGAAACTTAAGGTTATTCGGTGTAAATAATGATATGAAGGGTTTAATGTGTAATTTTGGATATTTAAGGGCTTAATATGTAATTATTAAAAATATATGATTCGAATTATATTTTTGGAAACTATAAAGACTAGTTTTGTAATTTATGAAATTGAAGGGACTGTCATACCAATATTAATTTCAAGGGTATATTCTATAATTTGGTAAAATAAAGTGCTTGATGTGTAAATATAAATATGGTAAGGGTTAAATTGTGATTTATGTAATTATAGGGTTTATTTTGTAATTTAATTAACTAAAGGGGTATAATCTGTAATTTGTGAAACTTGAAGGTTAAAAGTGTAATTCTGGAAAACTTTTGTATTTAAAGGGATAATTTGTGATACTTTTTATTTTAAACCTTTAACTTCGGGTTATTTACATTTAAACCCTAAAATATGGAAAGTTGTTATATTTAACCCTAAACTTTTATGACTTGCTAAAATGAACCCTATTTCCATAATAATAATTAATAAATGAATTAACCTAATTACTTTGTGGAATTTGTCTAATTATGGAAATTTACTAAATAAGGAAACTTTCTAAAAATGGAAACTTGCTAATTTTGGAAACTTGCTATAAAAGGAAAGTTACTAAAAATGGAAAGTCGACTAAAATGAGAAATCTGATTTGAAGAAGATATTAATAATAAGACGACCATGTATTCGTGTTGATTCGCTGAAGATGGAGTTGTTTTTTATCTATATATTTCTAGATATGTTTGCACTTGCGGTATAAGGTACAGATATTCTACCCTTTTTCAGTAAGGGTGTTTTCCCTCTCATGACTCATTTATCTTGATTCGTTTTAAGATTCCCTAAGCCATTGCTATGTTTCCCCTACACTTTGGTTCGTTTGTTTGATTCATTTTGACTTTGATGTTCGATATGACCCTTTTTGCTTTGAGCCTCTATAATGATCCATTTGATATTCGTTCGTTACCTTGTGTTATTAGTATTCGAAACACTTGATACTTCGAAGGTTCATTTGATTTTGGTAACTAGATGTGAAAACCTTTTCAATTATATCATGGAAATGTTTTGAGGAAAAACTTTTTTTAAAATGACGTTTATGAAATATGCGCTACCACTTTTAATTGGAATTTGGCTAAGCTTTTATGAAAACTACGTTTAAAGACTACTTTTGTGAAAACCGTTATTAAAGATTATTTTTATGAAAATCATTTGATAAAGATTACTTTAAATGAACCATTTGATTTTGAACCTCCGATGATGACTTAGACTATTTGAACCTTTGCTTTGATATTGGGACTTTGACCATGATTCGATTACAAACCTACCCTCTTCCTTTCTTACTTTGTACTCTTTGACTATACCTTTGTAAACCCAATGCACTATACTATACATGTTCGTTTTCTTTTGCTTTCGTTTTCGTTTATATATATCTGTTCACTGGGCTTTTTAAGCTCAGCCGCATTTCTTTTCCTGCGGCAGGTTTAGTAGGGAGCTGGGAATGAGTGGAGAGAACCTTGGACTTAGAAGACTTGATAGTTATTCTGGATTAGAGTTGATTAGAAGATATTATATTTTTAGAATTTGTATTCGCATTTGTAAACTTGTAATTTCAGTATTTCATTTGTAACCTTTGAGATTCTTGTATTACTGTAAATGTATGCTTTGCTTTTATCTGATATGAAACCATTTTTGTGATATCTTTACCCTTGTCGAGTTGGGGTGTTACAATGGTTATCAACTTACCATATCTAAGTGTGAAGAGTTGGCTAGTCCATAGCAAACGGCTATTGGTAAAGACATAACAAATCCGTTGATAGCTGATAGTTTGCTAAAAACTATACGTGGACAAAAGTGTTTTCAAATCCACATTACAATTAACTTTGATTTTATCTCAAAAAAATTTTAAACAGTTAGTACTGCTAGTTTCAACTAGTTTGTACTATTTTTTCAAACTTGGTTCATTCTAAGTTTATGCTCTATGATTCACCTCTCTCAGAAGGTTACACATCTGGAAGTGTTGAGAGCAGTTTGAAACTACAAAACTGAATTGATGGTAACTTGTACAAATTGTCATATTGGATGCTGAGCTCGAATGTCATATGTTCTAGTTCATCTGATGGTGAAGATTCTTCCAAATAGGGAGGAATTAAAAAAAAAATTCAGTTGCTGTTAAAGATGGTTATAATTATGTAATTCTGGGGAGGGTATCAATTCAGAATCTGAGATAAGTGTGATGTTTATGCTGATAGTGAATGTTCAAGTACACAAGGAGATAAAGTTTATTCATTAAAGTGGTGCATTCGTTACATAAGCAGAAGTTTTGTTACAATTCTGGACTCAAAGTCAACATAACCAACAACCAAGTCAACACACAAACCTAACACCTTCATCACTACTCAAGCTTCCTCTTCCCTTTATCCTTAAAGTCAGGCATGGACTTGTGAACTCCTTTGTCTTTGATTGAGTTCCACACCTTCGGACTTGGGAGCCCCATCACTTGTTTATCTGGTTTTGGTCGTGGTTGATTCCTTACAGGCACTGAGATCCTACTCATACCTGACACAGCTTTTTCGATCTCTCTTGTTAGTAAAACTGATAGTAGAAGTGGATGTGCTTGCTGATCATCATCATCAGAGGAAGTTGGAAGGTCATCATCAGAAGATACTTCTTCAGATTGTGGATTTGGATTTCTGATAGTCAGATTAGTGTAGTTTGGTGGAAAGTAATTTTTCCATCCTTCACTTCCTGAATCCGAAGATGAATCCGATGAAATCTCAACCATGTTTGGATTGGATGAACTCATTGTGCTTGATAGTTGTGTTTTGAAGAATGTGATGGGTTAGTGTTGATAATTCAAGATCTTTTATAGAACCAATGGAGATTTAATACCATTGAATGCTGGGTTGGTATTAGGAATTAATTCCTTGCAGGAATAAGTTAAATTATGGAGACTTTTGAGGATTTGATCGAATTTGATGTATTATTATGAATATTGGTCAAAAGATGGATATGTGAAGAAAATTCCCAAGTGTTTCAAGATTGAAGATAAGTGTTTGAAAGAATCCACCCCATCATATAACGTTGGAGTTTAATTCAAGAAACTTGTTGATTTACACAGAAATCATAAGTTTAGGGGAGGATTGTTGGGAATTAAATTAAGCAGTTGGTACGGTTCTGTATAAGTTAGGACGGTTGAAGTGTTGCTGAAGAATACATCAACAGTTGGTACTGTTGATTAGAAGAGTTAGTATTGCTTATAAGATTAAGATGAAACCGTGTGAAGATATATATAGAAAAGATTTAATGTATATCTTATAAAGTTAGGTTTATACGGTAGATTGTTACTTGTAAAGGACTCCTTGTCCTATAAAAGGAGATCCTAGGTTAAGTTTTATATACACATTAATATCATAGCTTCACGATCGTATTTGTAATTCTCATATTATATTGAAGCAAATTGTTTGAGTAAATATTGTTATTGTTCTTATTGTTACATCTATACAATCACCAAACAAGAATTCTTCTAAGTACTTAATAGTAAATTCCGCGTGCTGTTAAGTATATATTCAAAGTATCTCCAACACAACTCGTGTGTTTAGATCCGGTCAAGAACCTTCAACAATGACATGCTCGAGTAGATGAAGTCAAGGTTCCAGCTTTAGCTCATGTCTAAACTTTATCTTTTTGAGTGTAGTTTCTATCCGCCAACTTGCACAATATGAACCAGCAGATCGAGGACTTGTCTTATATCACCCATGCAGGAATTCCAGAGCTAATCGCAGATGTCTTGAAACACAGGCTGATCTCCAAGGCACTTGAACCTCTGGTCAGAGATCTTAAATTTATCTATTCGAACCTCCACGCCTATCAGGTAAATCAAAATACACAGCTTGAGGCTCTTCTACATACAAATGTTGATCAGCGATGGACATACATCTCCTCAAAGGTTGAAACCACTAACACCCTTCATCTCAAGCTTATTAGCATACTTGAGAAGGGTATCTAAAGTCTACTACTCTTGCCTCTGAGCATATGATGGCCCCAACGACACTTGAAAGTCTACACAAGAAGGTTGATATCACATCAGATGCTCTAACGACTCTCATAGTGAAGCTGCAAGAATCTTTAACCATATCAGCCTCAACTCATTCCAGTGTTTCTGCTGACGGGGAAAATAGGTTGAAGTATCCTCTATCAATAAGGAAAAATACTTACCCTTTTAGTGTTGCTTCCCCTGACACAGTCAAACCCTTTACAACAACTGAGGGAGAGTGTCAATTGGCTGATCTCTATACAACAACCATGCCTAACACCCACAAAAATCAAAGTCAACATCCCTATGCCAAATACAATCAACTATATTCACCCTGATCATCCATTTGAGAAGTATGTTGAGCAAGTTTTGGATCAGACCACTCTGATGAACAAGATGAGACAGAGCAGCAATCCCTTTCAAGAAGCCCATCTCTAAAGAACATTGACAAAATGAAAGATATTTCCACTTATGACACTTCAATGAAGGATCTAATTCTTTACATGAATCAGAGCGGATCAACTCAACTTCCTCTAAAAGGGTCAACCAACACAAACAAAGGGAAGCTTGTTTTCCACTCTATAAAAGAAGTTCAGGTGATACTCCAAGAGGAGCAGAGACTAGCTGATAAAAAAGCAGCTGAGGAAGTTGATGCCTAGGTTCTAGACTCTCTTAAGCTGTCCCAAGTAGCTGAACAAAAGAAGCTAATTGAGAAGTATAATCCAAAGAAGAAATCTTAAATGGAAAAGATTAGGGTTGAGTATATGAATTGTGTGTCCTTTAGGGAAAATCCTCAACCTATCACAGTGATCTCTATACAACAACCATGCCTAACACCCACAAAAATCAAAGTCAACATCCCTATGCCAAATACAATCAACTATATTCACCCTGATCATCCATTTGAGAAGTATGTTGAGCAAGTTTTGGATCAGACCACTCTGATGAACAAGATAAGACAGAGCAACAATCCCTTTCAAGAAGCCCATCTCTAAAGAACATTGACGAAAGGAACAAAGGGAAGCTTGTTTTCCACTCTATAAAAGAAGTTCAGGTGATACTCCAAGAGGAGCAGAGACTATCTGATAAAAAAGCAGCTGAGGAAGTTGATGCCTAGGTTCTAGACTCTCTTAAGCTGTCCCAAGTAGCTGAACAAAAGAAGCTAATTGAGAAGTATAATGCAAAGAAGAAATCTTAAATGAAAAAGATTAGGGTTGAGTATATGAATTGTGTGTCCTTAAGGGAAAATCCTCAACCTATCACAGCGATCTCTTTCAAGGTTGAGATGAACAAATAAGCCACGATGACTAACATCGGGAACCATGAAGTTAGGAGCTTTCAGACCTACAATAACTTTAATTCGGGCAAGCTTGGGCTCTTGGAGTGGATAGAAATTCATGATTTAGCCAGGCATCAAAAACTCAAAGACACTCCTCATCTCCTTGCAAATTTGGTACAAAAAGTTCAAGTGGGTAAGAGATACAATTGCTAAGCTAAACATTCCTACACCACCTGAGCTACTTATACTTAACCGCCCTCCATCAAAGAAGAAGCAACCTGCTCAGGAAGTGTTAGAAATAGAAGTGACGATCATTATTGTGTCATTGAGTCTTGTAATAATGTTGTAATAGTCTAGTATTCTAGTTAAGGGTAAACGGGCTTGGCATAATCTAATATTGTATAAGGTTATGTCTAGTCCATTACAAAAGCCCAAGCCTGGCCTATCTCTCTTTTCTTAACTATAAAAGGCACCTTACTCTTCATTAGTAAGGTGGTGCTTCAAGGTGTAAGTGTGAGTTTTCTTAATAAGATTTCTTTCTTTCTTTCTCTACTTTCTCTCTCTAAATACACTTCTCTTGTTGTCACCACACAAGCTTAATATATAGTGATAAGGTTGATTAATATTATGTTCCTACAAGTGGTATCAGATCCTAACAATGATTTAGGAGTTCTTGTGTTTCGTTTTTTGGTTAAAACTTTAAAAAAGTTGCGTTTTTCAATATAAAAATGTTAGCTTTTGTATAAAAAGCTTTGATTTTTACGCTTTCTAGGTTAAATTTGTTGTCTTTCTTATAGTTCTACTACTTAATTATTAGTGAGTTTCGGCAAAAAATTACATCAAACAACGTCAAAAACTTGTTTCGTATTGATTTAAAAAGTTTTGGCTACTTATCGAATTTCTTCAAATTGGTTATAAATGTTAAAGGTCTCAACTTTATTGTTATTTAAGTGTTTTTGAAGGTTTTTGGTCGAAAGAAACTGTTTAGAAGTTTGTTTTTAGTCGTAATATTGAGCTCTAAAAATCTGTCCATTCATCGAAATTGAAGTTTAAAGTTTATCGAAATTGCAATTTAGATAGCTTAGGGTTCATCGAAATTGCAGTTTTAAAGGTTCATCGAAATTGTAGGTTTAAGGGTTCATCAAAATTGCAGTTTTCATCGAAATTGCAGTGTTAAGGGTTCATCGAAATTGCAGTTTTCATCGAAATTGCAGTTTTAAGGGTTCATCGAAATTGTAGTTTAAGGGTTCATCGCAATTGGTCATCGAAATTCATCAAGGACAAGTTTACTTCACGATCCAATGATTACTCAGTATTCCCTTGCTTGTATAAGTTTGTGAAATACTTCGACTAAGGGAAAATCTTCTAATTTGTACGAATTAGATAGATATTATCGCAATTGAACCAACGTGAACAGTGTCATCTTAATTAGACCAAAGTGAACAGTGTCATCGCAATTGAACCAAAGTGAACCGTGTTATTGCAATTGAACCTTCAAAGTTGACTTTTGTTTGACTTTTTATGACAAAACTTCAAACGATCATAACTTTTGAACCGTAACTCTGTTTTTAACAAAATACCTGTCAAAATGACCAGAATAGCCTGAATATTGTGAGGTTACCATACGTTAGGTAATGAAAATTTGAAGCCTGAAATCGCCTTGAAAAGAAGTTAGCGACGATTTTAAGTTTTAAGACCAAAATTTCACTACAACAACAGAAATTAACTTTCACCAAACACAACTCCTTCATCGTTGAAACGATCCAAAATCAACTTTATCAAACATACCTTCATCAATGGCAACTCAGCAAGACAGTATCACAACTGCTTTGACAAATGCTTTTGCTTCATTCTCTAGGGCATTAAACATCAGTTACTCTAAACCAAATAACAACAACCAATTGCTTTCATCGTACACTCAGAATACATAGTTTGCTCAACCAAGTATATATATGAGTCAAGAAGGACAAATGGTTGAACTTATAGAGAATCAGCAAGGATATGATACGGGTATACTGATGGGGAATGAAATGCAAAATGCAGGGCAGTATGCTGGAAATCGAATGGATCAGATTGTGATTAATCAAAATGGGAACGATTGTTTTATGACTACGATTCAGGAACCTACATCTGAAATTCACAATAGTGATATGGGTAGAGATTACAATGTCAATGCAATGACAAAGGTACAAAAGATCAAGTACATGTTGATGCTAGCCAATAAACAAAAGTCTAGAATATTATTGACCGCTGAGGAATACGACTTCATGGTTGTAGCAGGTGCAGAGGAGAATGCAGCAGATCTTAATGGAAACTGCAACTTTATGGCAAATCAGCAGGAAACAACATCAAGTAGTGATTCTGATATTCTTCCTACTTATGACACAGAACCACTCCATGAGGTACCAAATTATGGTAATGATGCTAATCCGTTTGCTCATGAGAAGCCACATTCTGTGCCTCCCGAACCTAATTATGACACATATGTGGGGGAGCAAGTTAATAGCAATGTTAACTATGAAACTCCAGATATGGATCCTAATGGAGTTGAAGTTGCACAGAATGGTGCTAACGATGAGGAAACCCGTGCTTTCTTTGAATCATTACTGAATAATTGTAGCATTGAGATTGAGAGAGTGAAAAAGGTCAATCGCAAAGCTAAGGTTGCGAATGAGAAATTAACCGCTGAGCTTGAGAGGTATAAGGAAAACGAAAAAGCTTTTGAGCTTAATAAAAAATGAGAGTCAGAATTAGAAACTGGTTATAAAAATTTTGTTTCAAGAGAAAAACAATTGCAAATCAAGTGTTGGGCCGTATATTTGTGTTGATAAGACAAAACATATTCAAGATGAAGGACTTAAGAAGACAAAGGATGAAACTCTTCAAAAAGATAAAGATTACAGAAGATCTTTTATTATTCTAGAAAATATCCTTTGTAAACCTAATTATCTATTATATAAAGAGAATATAGGTCGTATTTTTTGGTGTGTGTCAAGATGTAACACTAGTAAAAGTGTGTGTTAGGCGTGTAGGCTGTAGAATACGCCTATGGTGTTTTTGTTTGTTAAGCCTCAAGGATCATTGATCCCTATTAGATTAGGTAACTGTACTACACTTGATCACGTAGTATTGGGGCTGAGAGTTTTGTATATAGTTGTTAGAGATGATGATGAAGAAACCTTGTAGCAATAATAATGATGTTTTGTTTATTCCACTGCGTATGTTCTTATCATTGTTATTGTTAATCCCTAGTGCTCTAAATGATCCATGGAGTTATTCTAAACTCCACAATTGGTATCAGAGCCTAGGGGGTTCATGATCTAAGGATTTACAAGGTTTTTAGTCGAACAAAAACGAAGAAAATCAATGTTGGTTTCAATTATCGCAACTTTCTGCAGAGCTGTTTTAAAAACGTGATATCTCATTCGTTAACCATTGGATCGGGCTGAAATTTTTACTGGAGGTTCTTCATATACCAGGGTAGATTCTCACAAGAGGGATCTTCAATCTGAGGTCTCAGTAAAAAGATATGTATTTTCTAAAAGTTTGCTAAGTAAGTCAATTTTTAGGGTTTTTATGATATCAAACTTTTTGATTTCGTTTTCTATTGAATTAATTCATTATGGAAGTTGGATATATGTTGTTTGGTAACTATAATTCATGGAAGAAAGGAGCATTGAAGTCAAGGTTTATTAAATTCGTTTTACTTAAGAAACCCTAAACCGGGTTTCTTCAAATCGCCTTGTTTTCTGGATTGAAGATTAGTGTTGGTAAATTGATTTGTGTAAAATGATTTTTTTTAACTGGAGTTGTTTCTCACGTTTGTTGGATTCATAAATGTTAGATGAGGATTTGAAAGAAAATCAGATATTAAATGACAACCGTGGTGGAAGGATAGTTTGGTTATACTGCATGTATCTTTGGTCTGATCAATTATTATCCCTAGTTTGTTTTAGGGTTTAATAGTAAGGGTTTCGTGAGAATTTTTCTCAGTCATGGTGACACAATTTTGATTGTTGCTGGTGCTGCGTGTCATATTACTTCTTTTGGAAGTAGAGTTACTCATGATCGGGTTCGAAGTAGCAGGTAGTAAACCTAATTCTCTATTATATAAAGAGAATACAGGTCGTATGTTTTGATGTGGGTCAAGATGTAACACTAGTAAAAGTGTGTGTTAGGCGTGTAGGCTGTAGAATACGCCTATGGTGTTTATGTTTGGTAAGCCTTAAGGATCATTGATCCCTGTTAGATTAGGTAACTGTACTACACTTGATCACGTAATATTGGGGCTGTGAGTTTTGTATGTAGTTTTTAGAGATGATGACGAAAAAAACCTTGTATCAATAATAATGATGTTTTGTTTATTACGTTGCGTATGTTCTTATCATTGTTATTGTTAATCCCTAGTGCTCTAAACGATCCATGAAGTTATTCTAAACTCCATAATTTTTTGTACTGCTAGTCAAATTTTATCACAACTCTGCATCTTCTTCTTCCTCTTCTTCATCTTCTTCATCTTCTTCCTCTTCTTCATCTTTTGCATCACAATTTTTAGTACTGCTAGTCAAAATTTGTACTTGGAATCTAAATCTTCAAAGAAACAGAAGATCAGTGATGAAAAAGATGAAGAAGAGGAAGAAGAAGATGCAGAGTTGACTGATGAAAAACTTAAACTGATGATGGTTGTGATTTCTGAAGCTATGAATGTTGATCCAATACAGGCAAAGCACCCAATCATTGACTGGGAAGTTCACATAGATGAGTTTGGAAAGGCATGGAAGATCATCAGAGTTGGTGGACATTCTGAAGTGTATAAGCAGTTTGCAAACATGCTTAAGGCATTTGATAGAGAGGACTTGAATCGGCTTTGGAGATTGGTTAAAGAAAAGTTCAGGTCAACAGATCCTTCTGAAGATAAAGACAAAGAACTATGGGTTGAACTGAAGAGGCTATTTGAACCTGCTCCAGAAGACAAGCTGTGGAAATTTCAAGCTCACATTCTGAATACTACATGGAGATTGTATGATACATATGGTGTACATCATGTATCTACAACAGCTGGAGTAGATGTCTACATGTTAGTTGAACAAGAATATCCTTTGCATTTAGGAAGTCTCACAGTGATGATGTCTGTTAAACTCAGAATAGAAGAAGAATCTGAGATATCCAAAGAATTACTTCAACAGATTCACAATCAATGTGGAAGAGAGATGAAAGCTGGAAGAAAAAGAAGATAGAGTGTTTGGAAGAATCCCCCAAGATCAAGATTGAAGGTTTAATTCAAGAAACTTGCTGATTTGGAGATAAATCACAAGTTTAGGGGAGGATTGTTGGGAATTAAATATTCAAGCACTTGGTTTTGTCAAAGAACAGTTTGTACTGCTAAAGAATAACACTAACAGTACTAACTGAGTTAGTACTGCTAGTGTAAATTATTAGTACTGCCAGAAGAAAGTTAGTGCTGCTGAGACTGCTGAAAGAAGATTTGTACTGCCAGTTATGAAGACGTGTAAGGAGATAAGTATTGAATAGATTTTGTGTATATCTTATATAGTTAGACTTATACGAATATTTTGCATGTTTAGAATATTATACTTATCTTGTAAAGGATTCCTTGTGCTTATAAAAGGAGGTCCTAGGTTAGATGATATAGACATATGTTTTGTTAAGATTCAAGGTTGTAAACCCTAGTGATACTCAAGATCACTCATATTATACTTAATAATATTGAAGTGTTTGGTTACAACATAAACTGTTCATACAATACATTACTGTTACATTGATAAATCTTCTAAGTATCAAGTAGTAGATTCCGCATACTATTTGATATACATTCAAAGTATCCTCAACACAAATCTTGTGTGTTTAGATCCTCTCATCAAGTATGACACACTTGATGTTAACTTAAACATGAGAATAAAATCTTTAAACGCGGAAATTTCTGATTTGAAAAACCAACTTTCTAAACAAAAATCAACTTGTTATGATCTTGAAAAAGAAAAGAAACAATTGAAAGCAAATTTTTCAAAACGAGAAAATGATCTTCTTGATGAGATCGTTGAGAAACAAGAAACAATCAAAAAGTTGGAAGATTTGCTTGTGAAAACGAGTCATTCAAGTCAAACAATTCATATGCTAATTAAAGACCTAAACCCGTATTTACATACAATGGAGAAACTAGCTCTTGGTTGCGAAAACCCTTATAATCTCAAGAAAACTCATAAAGAACATAATGTTTTGTACAATGGAAATATCATTTATGCTGAACATGATCCTCCTGATGTTCGGGATTCTGAGGAAACGATAAAACTTGTTGAAGAGAGTCGAACTAAAATGAAACAAAAGAATTGAGACTTGAAACCAATTGATTACAAAAAACTCAACACACTTTCTGGATTTAATTTTGTCCCTAAAAAACAAACACCAAATTTTTCCAAAAAACCAGTTGTCCCCAAATAGTTTCCCAAACAAAAAGTTGTCTCTAAAACTATTTCAAACATGGAAAAAGGTCTTCGAACAATCCTTTTAACACAAGTGCTGCTAGAGGATTTGTTGGGTCCATTCAGTATCCAAGCGTCCTAAAAACAAGGATTTGAATACAAATTAGCCCAAGTGTCAAACAACCTTAAACAATCTCAGGTCAGTGAGTGAACAGTCACTTAGTGAGTTATCTTGAGGATGCTTAGGACGAATCTAAGAAGAAAGATTCACCACTCAGTAAGGTGGAACTCCTGAGTGTCACTTAAGCCAAAGAAGAAGATAATGGGTTCAGTGAGTGATGACAATAACTCACTGAACCTCAGTCTCCTCAACAACTATAAAGAATGAAGATGAAGACTGAAGACCAAGACTGAAGAATATGAAGTCTGAAAGAAAGGCGGGACAAGGCGGGAAGAGTTTGAAAAGATAAGGAGAAGTACTTATTAGGCCAAAGTCAAACTTTCCCGAAAAGGCGTGAAAACAAGAGCAGTGTCATCACTGTTGATCAGAAAGCGTATTTGTCTTATGCCCAAAATAGATTCTTTTAACATGGACAAAATACGCCAGTATTTTGTCCTGATTAGTTAGGTCATTCTTTCTGTCTTTGTAGTCACGAGTACTCTTTTATACTTGTGTATAAAAAGGATCATAAGGGAGAACAGTGGATACGTTTTGTGCACTTAATGCTTAGACATTCATAAAACCACTTTTCTCCCCCAAAGAGCAACCTAGTCCCTGAGATAGCTCAGTGGTTCATTCATAGTTGCCACTTAAGCATAGCTTAAGTTTAGTGAGGAGAACATACCATACCTTGTCGTTTCAATCCCAAGTGTTTATTCCGCGAACACTTGGGTATAGATTCTTTTGATTAATTTCTAATAAGAATTTAAACGTTGAAAAACTTGTGTTTTTATCTTTTACGTTTTACTTATTTGTTTAATTAATCGATACATTACTCAGACATGGAACATGATTAGCTTAACTTTGTAGTTAAATCTAATTGTGTAACGGGAACAACAAGTGGTATCAGAGCCTCTGGTTTGTAAAATCTTTTCAAAAACTAAAGAGTGCTCAAAAGGTTTTTAAAACCAAGATCCTACCATGGCTGATATTAATGTGCCACAGCTAGTTGACAAAAAGGGAGGAAAATATTCAGCTGTTGCTCCCAGACTAGAAGCTGGAAAATTTAGCAAGTGGAAAAAGCGTATTGTTTGCTACTTGACTGGTATGGAATGTTAGGATCTCTGGGAAATAAGAGTTTCTCAGTGATGGGAGGATTGTTGGGATATGAGAAATAAGGAGTTTCTCATTGCTGCCGATAATGTTAAGCTGGTTCCTGCCGATAGCTTTAGTTCCTGCTCAAGCTCATTGCTGCCGACAGTGATATCTTGTTCCTGCTGTTAGTGTTTTTACTGCGGGTATTAGTTATTGTTATCCCGTATGTTTAGAGTGTTTGTTAGATTTATTTTTAGAAGAGATTGATGTTTATCTCTTTACATGTTTTATTAATAACAGGCTGTATTAGGTATTAGGGTTTCTTATCTATATAAGAAACATACAGCCATTCATATTGTAAGACTTCAATAAGAAAAACATTCATCAATAACAGAATTCTTAGTTCATAGTCTGATCCATAGAGGATCATTGTCTTTTCTTCTTTATTATACTTGTTGTTTAGTTTCCGCATAAACACTTGTATTCCATACAGAGGTTCTCGTTTAACCAAGCTCAATCAAGCTCGAAGTACTCGATCCTACAAGTGGTATCAGAGCCTGGTGAGGATCTCTGATAAAGAAGAAAAAGTTAGTAGCAGATTTGAAGCAGATCCAGTGAGGTAATTGTTTCATTCGGTATTGATCTCGTACTGATTAATTGAATCAATTTATAAAAGATCGGTGGCTTTAATTAATTAGTATTGGAAGTCAACGTGGGGGCCGGACGAATTTAATTGGGTTTGTCGTTGGATCTGATTGGGAGTGAATTTAATTACCTCGTACAAATTTATATTGTTGTCGTTGAATTAAGGGGATATTCGATTTGTCGTCTTCTCTGCATTGATGCTGCTGATTATTTAATTCGGAAGAATTAATTAATTGTGAAAAAGTCCATTGAAAGTTTGTGGGGCTTCTTCTTTTGTTTGTCGCATACGGCTTGTTCAAATTAATTGAATTGGTCGGTGGTTTTGTGGGGCTGAATTCAACACTAGACGCACGTGGGTGGACAGAAGCAGTATTTAATTCGTTTTGTTCTATTGACTATTAATTATTGTTGTGAGTTTGACATAACTGTTGATATTAATTGGTCAACGTCATGAGAGGGATTGATTTTTTAGTGTGGGACTGTATTATCGTGTATTGCTGCTGTGGTTATTTTAATTTTGCTGCGGCTACTTGATTAATTTGTCTGCTGATTGCTGCTATTACTGTCAACGAAGAAACTTTTTCATACCATTCTCTTAAGCCATAATAAAATGACTTCATCCGGAACTGATGAATATGAGAAATGGGCTAAGAAGATGGAACAATGGATCTCCAACAGAGATTATAACCTCTGGAATGTTATTCTTAATGGGAACAGCAAGAAGAGTATTGGGAGAGATCAGGAGGGGAACATAATCATACTTCCACCTGTATCAGCTGAGGAGCAGATTGTTGTGCAAAGGGAGAACAAAGCAAGAACTCTTTTGCTTCAGGCTCTCCCAGCAGACCACATGGGTGATTTTAAACACCTGGATGATGCTAGGAAGATCTGGCGTGCTGTAAAAACCAGATTTTTAGAGAATGATGAGTTCAAGAAGTCCATGCTCAAGCAGGAGGTCCAGGAGTTCAAGATTTCAGTGGCTGGAGACTTTGCTTTGATGGGTTTTTCATCTCAGGTACCAAAGTGTCATTTTGGTTGTCATGATTTATATGCTTTGCTTAAGAAAGATTTTGATGAAATGAAACCTAAATATAATGAATTGTTTGTTGAAGTCAAAGCGTATAAAAATGCTGTTAATACATTAGAAAAACAAAAAGTTTGGTACCAAAATAATCAGTTAGCCTATGAGGAAAAGATAAGGGTATTGGAGGGGACTTGAAAAACACCACTAATGAGCTTAAATATTCTGAATCTCAAAAAGCTAAGGTGATTTTTGAAAAAACAGGATTTGGAGACCAAGCTAGACAATACCTTGGCTAGGTTTGATAAATGGAAAGATTCATCTAAAAACCTAAACAAGTTAGTCGATAGTTCTATGTCTACAAAAACTAAAAGAGGTTTAGGGTATGGTAACCTGATAGGGCCAAATCAATTTTATGACCCTAATGAGTATAGTGTTTTTGACCCTGAACCTGTAGACTACCAAATTCCTGTTAAGTATGTGAAAGAAGGTGAATTGCATGTTGTCCCTCCTCCTATAAGAGGAGTGTTTAAGCCTGTTCCTATGCACACAGCCCTTGACCTTGACTCAGATGAATCACATATGACCTATGGCAAAAAGTCAAATGACTTGCCTAAACCTGATGACTTTATCTCTTGTTCTTTCACTGACAAGTCCTCAGAACCAGAGACCAAAGACTTTGTCTCTTGCTCTTTAAGTGACAAGTCTTCTGAGACCAAGACCAATGACTTTGCCTCTTGTGATTCAAATGACAAGTCAACCACACCCAAGTCTGATGACTTCACACCAAAAGTAGCTAGTGTGGAATCCAATTTAAAGACAGCTACTTTTAGTCCTATTAGGAACACTTTTGTTTCTGATTCTGTTTGTGAGAAGTCTTTATGTGATATGCAAGGTCATGATAAGAAAAGTCAGGTTAAGAACAAAAAGATTAAAAAGAAATCTTGCTTTGTTTGTAGAAGTTATTCTCATCTCATTAAGGATTGTAATTATTATGAGAGTAAAATGGGTGTGTGTGCTGAACAACAAAAACCTAGGTCAGTATGGAAAAATGTAGAGAACATTCCCCCATTTGTCCCTAGAGCAAATGCATTTCCTTCTGGTAATGCAAAACGACCAGCACCTGTTCCTGCTGGTAAGCCTTTTAGACCCGCACATGTTCCTTCTGGTAAGCCAGTTCCAGCTGGTCAAACCAAGTCTACTGGTTGGAAAAGGAATGTTGCTAGACCATTCTACATACCTATTAGCACTTACTTTCGGAATGGTTTTTGGCCTGGTTATTATGACCCAAGGTATATGGGGGGAACAAGATGGGATATTGGTGTTAAGCCCTCAACAGGTTGTTCTTGGACAAATAAAAGGAAAGGTTCATTCTGGGTACCCAAGAACAATAGTCTTTGTCAGGTGCACTAATTGAGGGGAGGCATAAGCCTTAGGGGAGGCTTATTATTGTATATTTTTTGTGAACTAACCTTTTTGTTTAGTTTGTTTCGTGTTCACTAACTAAAATAATGCAGCTGTTGAATTTGTCGCTTCCTTATTGAGTGAGTGGTTACTGCTGTTGCAAATATTGGTCTATTACTGATCTTTGTGGGAACTGATTGGGTTATATAATTTCAACCTCGATTTGATTGGGTGATCATTCGGATGTGCGTTAATGAGGGGTTAATGGTCAATTGATTGTGAGTTGAGCAGAGAATAGTCATTTGGTGTAGATATGTGGGATTAATGTGAAATACTCAAATGGGTATTGACTGGATTCATTTAAATCACATGGGTTCGATCGGTGATAATCACATATATTGGGACTGGTACTGCTTTGATTTAATGGTGATCCCTTAGTCAGCGATTATACATTTCAATTTGGTCAAAGTGTGTCAGTTACAGATATGTGATTATTTTTTATGTGTGTCACTTGCTGGTCAAGAATGTGGGTCCGAGAATACTGCTGCTATACTCAATGTTGGTATATTATGATTGTTTGTCGCTTATGGTCATTTATTGGATGGTCAAATGAATTAATGAAGAATAAATTGGTGTGCACATGGGTATAACTGTGTTCCTGCTGCTATGGAAGAGTGTGGTCAAATGGTGTGGGACTTAAATAATTAATTGGTGAAATGGGGCTGATTTAATTGTCGTGTATTGGTTTATAAATGGATAACCTCGTAGAATTTTAATTATGCGGTGATAATTGAAGTGGAAGATTTAATTGTGGGGACATTGGTTTAATTGTGGCACGAGTATTCGGATAGGTTTGTTGCCTACTGATATATTAAAAGGAGAATGGTTAACGTGAGCTTAATTGTGACGCATAAATGTGGTCAAAGCATGGTACTGACAAAAAGGAGATGTATTGTCATGTTCTTCTATTGATAAAGTGAGATGCACGTGTCATGTTGATTTGTGCAAGTGGCCATCTCATTTTCGTATATCTGTTTAATCATTTGAATTAATTTTGTCAATGACAAGATTTATCTCGTATGAATATATTGGTCGGTGGAAAGTCAAATATGTGGAGATGTTTGTGAGTGCTTCTACTATATGTTTGTATCTGAGTATTAGTCTGCTGCTATGAAAGTTGACTCTGCTGCTGCAATATTTTAATTCTGCTGCTGCATTGATTGCTGCTGGTAGTTCATCCATTCCTGCCGACAGTGTATTCCAGTTCCTGCTGGTAACACCATTCCTGCTGATAACTCCATTCCTGCTGCTCGATTCCTGCTGTTCGGATTCTGCTGGTATAAAAAAAATAAAATGCATTTGTTTGTTTTCTTTCTTTCTTTTCTTTCAGTTCTTTTATTTTCTTTCTTTTAGTTTGTTTCTTTATTTCTTTTCTTAGTTAAAAAAAAAAAAAAAAAAAAAAAAAAAATTGTATATTTTGTGTGCTAATAAGATGGTTTTGAGCAACACCTTGCAGGTACAGTGTTGGTGTTTACACCTTCACCTTAAATGGTATTCAACTCACCATGTCTTGCAGACAAGAAAGAGTTGACTCACCATGAGGGTACGGCTCTGGTGTGATAATCAAATCCGTTGATAGCTGTAATAGCTTGCTTAAAGCTATAGGGTACTTCAACTCACCCATGATTCAGTTCTGAGAGTTGAAAATGGTTCTCAATTCACCATGGATGTAACCCTTTATGGGATCCAAAGGATTGGCTAGTCCACAAAAGTATGGTTTGTGGTAAAGACACTTGGTATCCATATTTGGTTTTCAATTCACCAAGGTTCAGTTGAAACCAAAGAATTGGCTAGTCCTGAGCAAACGGCTACATGTAAAGACAAGTCAAATCCGTTTATAGTTGCTGATTTGCTACTAAATCAGATGGTTATCAATGTACCATGGTCTAACATACCTAAACATTGGCTACTCCAGTAGTGATGGCTATTGGTAAAGAGACATCAAATCCATTAATTTTCAATGATTCACCTCTCACAGGAGTTAACACACCTGGATGTGATGAGAATAGTATGAAACTTAAAGAGATTTGATGTACATATTGTCATAGTAGCAGCCAAGTTCAAGTGAATATCATGGTGACCAGTATATATGTTTTGAAGAAGATTTCATATTCCTGCTGAACTATTGAAGTTGCTGCTGGATGCTATAGAGGTTGGAATCTTGCAAGTTATGGATGTTGCTGCTGGTTACTAATTATTGCTGCTGCTAAGTCGCAGTCCTCAAGCCTGAGAAGTTAAAGCTCTATCACATTGGAATCTTGCAGGTTAACCTAGTCAACCTCAAGATTAGGGGAGGATTGTTAGGATCTCTGGGAAATAAGGGTTTCTCAGTGATGGGAGGATTGTTGGGATATGAGAAATAAGGAGTTTCTCATTGCTGCCGATAATGTTAAGCTGGTTCCTGCCGATAGCTTTGGTTCCTGCTCAAGCTCATTGCTGCCGACAGTGATATCTTGTTCCTGCTGTTAGTGTTATTACTGCGGGTATTAGTTATTGTTATCCCGTATGTTTAGAGTGTTTGTTAGATTTATTTTTAGAAGAGATTGATGTTTATCTCTTTACATGTTTTATTAATAACAGGCTGTATTAGGTATTAGGGTTTCTTATCTATATAAGAAACATACAGCCATTCATATTGTAAGACTTCAATAAGAAAAACATTCATCAATAACAGAATTCTTAGTTCATAGTCTGATCCATAGAGGATCATTGTCTTTTCTTCTTTATTATACTTGTTGTTTAGTTTCCGCATAAACACTTGTATTCCATACAGAGGTTCTTGTTTAACCAAGCTCAATCTAGCTCGAAGTACTCGATCCTACAAGGAACCATACTACATCACATGTATCAATGAAGGTCCCTTTGTGCCTAAGACTGCTGAAGGGTTACCTAAACCTGAAGCTAAATGGACCATTAATGAGAGAAGGGTGGTTAACCAAGACCAACGCCTGAAAAGCATCATTAAATCTTGTCTTCCTGACGATACAATGGAATCAATCATTAACTATATAACAGCCAAACAAGCTTGGCTTGACATGGTTCATAGCTTTGAAGGTCCCTCAGATACCAAGGAAAAAAGGATCATGGACCTGAAACTTGAGTATAACACTTTCAGGGCCAAAGACTCTGAAAATCTCTCTCAGACCTATACCAGATACAAAACCCTGATAAATGAATTATCAAATGATGGTGTAGTTTTGTCTAAGCATGAAATCAATGTTGGCTTTGTCAACAGTCTCCCTGAGAAGTAGTTAAACTTCTCTCAGGGTCTTAGGAATGCTAATCACATTCAAACCCTTGAGCTCCCTGAGATCTATGGGAAGTTTGTCTATGAGGATAACTTAATCTCAAGGAGATACCCAGACTCAAAGAAAGCTCTTGAGACCAAAAAGACCCTGACTGCCTTACCCTTATCTACTGCCTTTTATTCTAATGGTGTTCTACAGGATTTCCAAGAAAATTCTGAAGATGAGGCTGATGAAAGAACCAGTGAGGAGTACCTTGATGATTTACACATAGAATTTCAAGAAAGGACACTCCTTGCTAATTCAAAATGTTTTATCAAAAGAAATCAGTCAAACTTTTCAAAAGAAAAAGCAAATGAAACCACTGAATGTTTCAAATGTGGTAAAAAGGGTCATTTTGCAAAAGACTGTTTTTCTAAAACAACCTCAGAACCCTCATATAAATTTTCTGGAAATAGTTCTTCTTCAGGAACTAGCAAGTTTCAACAAAAAATGCTTTAGTCTACCCAACATTTTTAAAACAATACTGTTCAAAATGGTCAAAAAGACTTTGAAGCTAAATATAGGAAAGCTAAGGCTAAACTTGCTCTCCTTGAGGCCAATCCCTCAATGTCTCAGTCTGCTCAAACTTCCAAACCTGTTCAAACAAAGAACAAGGTTCTTGTAGCTGAAGCCTATGACTGGGATGAAGAAGAGGTCTCCTCTGATGGTGAAGAAGTTAGAGTCAGTGAACTGATGGCACTTTCAGAAAGTGATCAGTTGGTTGTTGGAAAAAGCCATGAAAGAAATGGAGAGTGGGTCAACATAACCATGAAAAAAGGTAAATATTTTACTTTCTATTGATGATAATTCTGATTGGAAATCTTACATGAATTACGTTAATGTTAATCTTAAGTTTGTTGAAGAACAAAGGCTTAATTTGCTTTCAAAATATAACAATCTTGTTCAAGAATTAAATAAGTGTAGAGATGAATTGCTTGTCTTAAAACAAGCTAAGCTAGAAGCTGTTACACTTCAAATTCAAAACACTGAGATTTTGAAACAAAATCAAGCTCTTCAAAATGAACTTAACAAAGAAAAGGCTGTCATTGAAAGCTGGACTAAAAAGAATCCTAAAGTCTATGAAACTGTTAGTCTTATTCCTAGTGCTAACAAGAAAGTCATAGGAGAAGACCAACTCACTGAATCCCCCAGTGAGAGTCATAGTGAAAAGGCCTTTATTCCAGCTGGCATGTCAGAAACAACCCAGTCAGTAAGTTGCCTAACTTTGAGACTGGGAAAATCTTGCAACCTGAAAGTCAGGCTATAAAAGATATGCTTGGACTCACTGATAAACTCAGTAACACTGAGTCAGTCAATGAGTCTGAATCAGAATCACATGCACCACTCCCACCTCTGAAAGTCCTTCAAGGAGCTGCACCATGCTCAGACCTTACACCATTAGTCTACTCTCAACATTCTCCAAAGGAGAAGTCAGGATTGGGAAAAACAATCCTGAAGAGACCCACACCTGAAGTCTCAGTTCCTACTGATGACTCAACAACTTCAGTCCCTACTGAGGTAAAAACTGAAAGCCCTGATTCAAAATATGATCAGTTGGCTGAGCTTGTCAGGAAGCTGAGTGAGAAGATTGAATCTTCTGAGAAACCTCAATCTAAGATTAAGGAACTCAAATCAGCTTCCTCAAGCACCTCCAAACCAAAACCTTCCAAACCTCAGCAAAGATGTGAGCTGTGTCACTATACAAATCATTCCACTGATGATTGTTATAGAATCCTTTTTTGCATGATATACAAAAAGGAAAATCACAGGACTTCTGATCACCAGTCATACACAGCCACATCAAATATTGCAAACTTTACAGCACATGATTTTAAGTATCCCTCTGATTCTAAGCAGAAGCAGAAACAAAAGGCTAAGCCTTTTTCACATTGCCCACATTGTGGCTTCAATGACCATCTTCCTGATGATTGTCTAATGGATACTAGTTGTGACATATGTGGAGATCCCACTCATGACACCTCAAGACATGAGAAGGTCTTTCAGACCAGAAGAGGTATGACCAAGTCATCCTCTCAGTCTACTGAGTCCACATCTGCAATCAAATGCAAAATCTGTGGAAGCTCAGTTCATACAACCACTGACCATGCATCAATTGTTACTTTTAAAAAGGCCATTAAAGCCAAGCCCTCCAAGAAGAGGGGTCCTAGAAAGAACTGACATAGTTTACTATTTGTGCAGAGACATGCCAGGGAGCCAGTTTGACATCTAGATAGTGGATGTTCAAGGAGCATGACTAGTGTGAAAGAATATCTGCACAAGTATGTAGAGGAACCAGGACCTCAGGTGGTATTTGCTGATAATTCATCATGTCTCACTGAAGGTTATGGTTCAGTAAACTGTAGTGGAATAGTCTTTACTAGGATAGCTTATGTAAATGGTCTAAAGTACAATCTCATCAGTGTCAGTCAACTATGTGATGCAAAATACATAGTTCAGTTTAATGATAAGCAAGGTACCATCTTCAATGCAAACAAATAAGTAGTTCTTATTGCACCAAGAAGACAAGATGTTTATGTGTTAGACATGTCTACTCTAACTCAGAATGGAACTTGTCTCTTTGCTAAACCACTGAAACTCTCAACTGGCTTTGGCATAAGAGACTCTCCCATCTGAACTTCAAAAACATAAACAATCTTGTCAAACAAAACAAGGTCCTTGGCTTACCATCACTTGTGTTTTCAAAGGATAAACCCTGCTCTGCCTGTGAAAAAGATAAACATCATAGAGCATCCTTTAAAACCAAGCAAAATTTCTCCATCAAAAGCTGCCTTCATCTTCTCCATATGGATCTCTTTGGGCCCATCAGTCCTAGGTCCATTAACCATGAGAAGTATACTCTGGTCATTGTGGATGAATACTCAAGATACACTTGGGTTTACTTCCTGACCAAGAAGAGTCAGGCAGCTGGAACAATCATGTCCTTTGTCAGAAATATTGAAAACCAAAATGACATTAAAGTCAAACAAATCAGGACTGTAAATGGGACTGAGTTCAAAAACCATGATCTGGAATGTTTTTGTGATGAGAAAGGAATTTTTCAAAATTTCTCCTCTCCTTACACACTTGAACAAAATGGTGTTGCTGAAAAGAAAAATAAAACACTCATTAAGGGGGGTAGGACAATGTTGAATGGATCAGTCCTATCCAAACACTTTTGGACTGAAGCAGTCAAAACTGCCTGTTATACACAAAACAGATCCATCATTGTCAAGAGACATAGCAAAACTCCTTATGAGTTATTCAAGGGAAGAATCCCTGACATCAGCTATTTTCATGTCTTTGGGTGCCCTGTGTTTATTCATAATCACAAGGATCACTTAGGGAAATTTGATGCTAAGGTTGATGATGGATACTTCCTAGGATACTCTCTTGTCTCTAAAGCCTTCAGGGTGTTCAATACAAGGAGACAACAAACTGAGGAAACATTCCATGTCACCTTTGATGAGAGTGCTGAAGCAATCAGATTCTCAAACACCTCAGTGGAAGAGATAGGAATTGATGATTCATCAAGATATCCTCCTGATGAATATCATCCTAACAATAATCCTTCCACTCAATATCAAGCAGATGCTGATATTTCCTACTACATTGTCCCTCACAACCTTCCTTACCCAACCATCATTGAGTTTGTTGAAGCACAGACATGTACTGATGTAGTCAATCAGTCTGAACAAAGTGCTCAGGAACAAATCAATCTCAGTGATCAGCCTAGTCAGTCAGACACTCAAGATCCTGAAGATCATCAAGTGTCTGCACCAGAACCTACACCTCCACCCAATCAGTCCTCCACAAGTTCTAATCAATATCCAAGACCTCAGGACAGTTGGACTAGGTCTAAAGATATAGAACTTGTCCACATTATTGGAGAGCCTACTGAAGGAATGTTTACAAGAAGCATGGCTGCTAAACTAAAGTCAGCCTCAGCCAATGAATGCCTATTTGTGGACTTCATTTCCACCATTGAACCTAAAAGTGTCAAAGAAGCACTAAAACATCCTAGTTGTGTTCAGGCTATGCATGATGAACTGGAACAATTTGACAGAAACAAGGTAATGACCTTGGTCAAGTGTCCTCAGGATGTTTCAGTCATTGACATGAAATGGGTGTTCAAAAATGTTGGGAATTAAATGTTCGGACTTAGTACTACTGGGAGAATTACACTAACAGTACAAGTTGTTAGCGTATAACTTAACACTACTGAAGAAACAACTACCAGTACAAACTGTTAAGTTAGTACTGCTAGTTATGAAGAAGGTACTGCTGCATGGATAACTGCTTTAGACAATATTGTAGAGGATAAGTATGGAATGGATCTTTTGTATATCATAATTAGTTAGAAATATACGATAGAATACTTATCTTGTAAAGGACTCCTTAATTCTATAAAAGGAGGTCCTAGGTTAGATGATACATACATCAATCGAATACATTGTTAAGATTCAAGGTCATTGTCACCCTAGTGATAGCAAGATCACTCGTATTATTCTTGAAATAATATTGAATCATTTTGTGTTAAACTTTCTATGTTCATTACTTATACAAAGCATTACTGTTCCATTAAACAAACAAATTCTTCTAAGTGTGGTTGAGTAGATTTCGTATACTTAACTACATAACCTCAAAGTGTCTCAAACACATCATAAGGGAGTAACATCCTAAGTGTTTTATAATCCTCTCAAGTGGTATCAGAGCCAGGTTACTGATACTTTGAATTTAGAAGAACTCTTTCTGAAGATTATGGACATGGAGACTACCCAGACTAACATGGCTGCTAAATTGCCAATGTTAAAGCAAAACGACTTCGAGATGTGGAGGCTGCGAATAGAACAGTACTTCCAGGTGCAAGACTATGCACTCTGGGAGATTATTGAAGAAGGAAACTCCTTTAAACCTACCACATCTGTATCAACATTTGATGGTAAAGAAGTGACTATTTACAAACCTCTCCAGTGACTGCAGAAGAGAGGCTACAAAAGAAAAACGATGTCAAGGCTAGGAGCTTCCTGATGATGACCATTCCAAATGATCAGCTCTTGAATTTTAGCAAGTACAAGGATGCAAAGTCCTTATTTGAAGCAATCATTGCTAGGTATGGTGGGAATGAAGCCACCAAGAAGACTCAAAAGACTCTACTAAAGCAGAACTTTGAAAACTTCAGTGCAACAAGTAATGAGCCTTTGGATCACATGTTCAATAGGCTACAAAACATTGTTAGCCAACTTGCTGTTCTTGGTGTTGACATACCTCAGGAAGATTTGAACTCCAAGTTCTTGAGAAGTTTACCTGTAGAGTGGGCTATGCATGTGGTGGTCTGGAAGAATAAACCAGACATTGATACTATGAGCCTGAATGATCTCTACAACAACTTCAAGATTGTTGAGAAGGATATGAAGAAAGCTGGAAATGCTAGTTCAAGCACTAGGAACATGGCCTTCGTGTCATCTCCCAGTAATTTAAGTCCTGATGTTGTAAAGGTTGCTGCAGGAGTTAGTACTGCTAACCCCAGTGTTAGTACTGCTAGCTCATCAAGCAGTACTACTGGTATCCTGAATGATACCACCTATTGTGCTTTCTTGACAAGCCAGAATGATGGGTCAATGCTGACACATGAAGATCTCCAAGAGATTAATGATGATAATTTTGAGGAGATGGATCTCAAGTGGCAGATCTCACTTCTTAGCATGAGGGCTAAGAAATTCTACCAAAGAACTGGCAAGAAGATCACCATCAGCAGCAATGATACTGCCGGTTTTGACAAATCAAAGGTAGAATGCTACAACTGTCACAAGTTGGGGAATTTTTCAAGGGAATGCATGAGACCTAGGCAACAGGATGGCAGGAACAAAGGTTATGGGAGCAAGCCCAAGGCTGTGGAGGATGCTGAGCCAACTTCAAAAGCTATGGTGGCTATTGATGGACTAGGCTTTGATTGGAGTTTTATGGCAGATGATGAGGAAGCACCTACTGAGATGGCACTTATGGCCTTCTCTGACTCTGAGGTACAATCTGCTAAATGTTGTTCTAAAACATGCACTACTCTAAAAGAATGTAGTTGTTCTTAAGAGAGATATTACACTTAAGAATGCTGAGATAAATTTGCTAAAATCTGAATTAGATAGAATCACTAAGGCAAAAGATAATATCCAGTTGACTGTTGACACTTTGGAATATGTATCAAAAGGTGTAAACAAAATTATAGAGTGTCAAATAGTTAATAAGGCTAAATCTGGGTTGGGGTATAAAACATGTCCACCTCCTCACAGAGGAATTCCTGCACCCCTAGGAATTGACATAGAACATACAGGTTTACCTGAGTTTCAACAACCTAAGTTAGAGTATGTTTGTAAGCTAAAAGAGAATGTTATTTCAGAAAAACCTATAGAAATCAGTGAACCTTTTGAGAGTGCAAGTGACACTTCACTCCCTGAGGACAAGGTGTCCACTGATAGGAATTTAGATGCTTCAACTATTGAGGACTGGACATCTGATGATGATGAAGATCAGGTTGTGGTTAAACCTGATGTGGTTAAAATAGAAGGAACCAATGTTCCTAAGATGGTTAATAATGAAACTGTTAAGCCTACATCCAATGTTAAACCAGTTAGGAAAACAGTTAGGTACTGTGAAATGTATAGGTCCACAGATAAGCCAAGAGGTAACCATAGGAACTGGAATAACCTCAAGTCCCACCAACTAGGTGAAGACTTTGTCATGTATAACAAGGCTTGTTTTGCTTGTGGTAGTTTTGACCATCTGGAAGCTTTTTGTCATAACCATCAGGGAAGAAAGATGGTTACTGGGAACAACAGGGTAACTGGGAATACAAACCAAAGGGTGAACTCAAACAGGTCTCAAACTCACCCTAATGCTGATAGAATGACCCCTAGGGCAAGTTTAATGAAGTCTGGCCACAAATCTATTAGTACTGCTCGACCAGCAGTTAGAACTGCCAGACCTTTTAGAACTGTTTACCCTAGCTCAATAGTTAAAGGTGCAAAACCAACTGTCAAATATGCACCACAAACTGTTAAAAGGCCTTTTCAAAAGAAAGCAGTGGTACAAAAATAATTTTGGAAACCAAAGGCTAAAACTGCAATGCCAGCAGTTAGTACTGCTAGCCAAGCAGTTAGTACTGGTAACTCTAAAAACACTATTAGGGATAAGAGGGTTAATGCTATTAAGGCCTCAGCATGTTGGGTATGGAGACCAATCAAACCCAATGGTGCATCAATTGTATTGAAAATATTTGACTATATTGATGCATGAGGCAAATCCAAGTTAGTGATGGCTTGGGTACCCCAAGGAAACTAATTTCCTTACTTCATGTGCAAGGACATTCACAGGAAGATGATGAAGATCAAGGTTATGTAGACAGTGGATGTTCCAGGCACATGACAGGCAACATGTCCTATCTTTTAGACTTTCAACCATTGGATGGAGGATATGTTACCTTTGGGGGAGGAATAGGAGGAAGACTTACTGGTAAATGCACACTGAAAACCGGTAAATTGGACTTTGAGGATGTGTACTTTGAGCAAGAGCTTAAGTATAACCTGTTTAGTGTCTCACAAATATATGACAAAAAGAACAAGGTTCTTTTTACTGACACTGAATGTCTTGTGCTTTCCCCAGAATTTAAGCTTCCTGATGAAAGTCAGGTTCTACTTAAAGTTCCAAGAAAGGGCAACATGTACAGTGTTGATATGAAGAAGATTGTTCCTAAAGAGGCCCTTACTTGTTTTGTTGTAAAGGCCACATTGGATGAGTCTATGTTATGGCATAGAATACTTGGTCACATAAACTTTAAAACCATTAATAAAATTGTTAAGGATGGTTTGGTAAGAGGCTTGCCTCAGAAAAGATTTAAAAATGACCAGACTTGTGTTGCCTGTCTAAAAGGAAAACAACACAAGGCTTCTTGTAAGCCCAAGACTTTTAACTCTATTGAACAACCTTTGTTTATGCTACATATGGATTTATTTTGCCCTACATCTGTGAGTAGTATTATGCATAAAAGGTACTGTCTTGTAGTTACTGATGACTATAGTAGGTTCACATGGGTTTTCTTTTTAGGTTCTAAGGATGAGACACCTAGCATTCTTAAAACATTCATTACTGAGATAGAAAACTTAGTGGATAAGAAAGTAAAAGTCATTAGGTGTGACAATGGGACAGAGTTCAAAAATAGAGTTATGGATGAGTTTTGTAAGGAAAAAGGTATTAGAAGAGAGTTTAGTGCTGCTAGAACTCCTCAGCAGAATGGAGTTGCTGAAAGGAGAAATAGAACACTAATAGAAGCTGCTAGAACCATGTTAGCTGACTCTAAGTTGCCCATCACTTTTTACTATGTGCAGAATAGGGTTTTGGTAGTTAAACCTCACAACAAGACACCATATGAGCTTTTTAGAGGTAGAACTCCTGCATTAGGATTTCTAAGACCTTTTGGGTGTCATGTAACTATTCTAAATACCTTAGACCATCTAGGCAAATTTGATGGCAAATCTGATGAAGGATTCTTGGTTGGATACTCTCTAAATAGCAAGGCCTTTAGGGTATACAACACAAGAACAAGGAAAGTTGAGGAGAACCTGCATGTTCAATTTCTAGAAAATAAATCAAATGTTGCAGGTGAAGGTCCAAAATGGCTATTTGACCTTGATACTCTAACCCAATCAATGAATTATGTGCAAGTTGTTGCAGGAAACTTTTCTAATGATTTTGCAGGTTCAGAAGCTGAAGATGCAACAAATGCAGCATACTTGGGAAAGGAGAAAGATCAAGATCAATATGGAACAGTGTGGATTCATCTTCAAAGAATGGTGAGCCTTCTACTTATGAAGCCAAGGAAGGCATTGAAGATGAAAACAGTGAGATGGAGGTGAGGAACAAGAGAAATCAAGATAACATTACTAATGGTGATTGTACTGTTAAGCCCAAGGTTGTACTGCTGGGAAAAATCTACATACTGCTGGCCCATCAGATACAAATACTGCTGATTTCTAAAAGATGAGGTGGATATCAACAATCTAACCACCCACCTATCAAGTTCTTTCTACACCACACACAAGGATACACAAAGATCACTCCCTAGACAATGTGATTGGTGACATGCAGTCTAGAGTAAAGACAAGAATGCAACTCGTGACTTTAGAACAACAAGGGTTTCTTAGCGCTGTTTATGAAGAAAAGAAGCATGAAGATGCCAATACATGCTTATTTGTGTGTTTCCTCTCACAATCTGAACCCAAAAATGTTCTCAAAGCCTTAGAAGACTCAAGCTGGGTAGAAGCAATGCAAGAGGAGCTTCTCTATTTCAAGATTCAGAAGGTTTGGGTACTAGTGGATTTGCCCAAGGGTACGATGGTAATTGGCACCAAATGGGTTTTTAGAAATAAGAGGGATGAAAGGGGAATTGTGATCAGAAACAAGGCTAGGCTTGTAGCCCAGGGGTATACATAAGAAGAGGGAATAGACTATGAAGAAGTTTTTGCACCAGTAGCAAGGATTGAAGCAATCAGACTGTTCTTAGCTTATACTTCTTTCATGGGATTCACTGTTTACCAAATGGATGTTAAAGTGCCTTCTTGTATGGTAATATTGAAGAGGAGGTGTATGTCTCTCAACCTCCAGGTTTTGTTGATCCAGAACATCCTGATAAGGTGTACAAGGTTGTGAAAGCTCTTTATGGACTACATCAGGCTCCAAGGGCATGGTATGAGACTTTGGCTTCCTATTTTCTAGAGAATGGATTCCAAAGGGGCAAGATAGATCAGACTTTATTCATTAAGAAGAACAAGAAGGATATCTTGCTAGTACAGGTGTATGTGGATGATATTATTTTTGGATCCACAAGGAAGGAAATGTGCTTGGAATTTGAGAAACTTATGCATGATAAGTTTCAGATGAGTTCCATGGGGGAACTTACTTTCTTTTTGGGATTGCAAGTAAAGCAATCAACTAAAGGCATATTTATCAGCCAAGATAAATATGTGGCAGAGATACTAAGGAAATTCCAGTTTACTGATGCTAATGTGGCAAGCACACCAATTGATCCTGAGAAACCTCTACTAATAGATGCTGATGGAGAAAATATTGATGTACACACCTATAGATCTATGATAGGATCATTGATGTATCTTACTTCATCAAGACCACATATCATGTTTGCTGTATGTGCCTGTGCAAGGTTCCAAGTGACTCCTAAGGTTTCTCATTTAACTACTGTCAAAAGGATCTTCAGATATCTTAAGGGTCAACCTAGGTTGGGTCTTTGGTATCCTAGGGAATCACCTTTTGACTTGGTGGCATATTCAGATAGTGATTATGCTGGTGTAAGCCTGGACAAAAAATCAACAACTGGTGGATGTCAATTCCTTGGTTGCAGACTTATATCATGGCAGTGTAAGAAGCAGACAATTGTGGCAACTTCTACAACTGAAGCTGAGTATGTAGCTACTACAAGTTGTTGTGGTCAAGTGCTTTGGATTCAAAATTAACTGCTTGACTATGGGTATAATTTTATGAACACCATGATATATATTGACAATAGCAGTACAATTTGTATAATTAAAAATCCAGTGCAGCATTCTAAGACAAAACACATAGAAATTAGGCATCATTTTATTAGAGACTGCAATGAGAAAAAGTTAGTTCAAGTGGTTAAAATTGATTCTGATCAAAACTTTGCAGATCTTCTCACAAAAGCCTTTGATGTAGGAAGGTTTCAATACTTGGTAGCAAGTATTGGAATGCTTAATCCTTAAAGTTTTCAATCTGTGTGTTTTTGTACATTAAAATGGATTTGTACTGCTAGGTTTGTCAATTTGTACTGTTAAGTATAGTTTGTACTGCTAGTACAAAATTTGGACTGTTTGTTAAAACTGTTAGTCATATGTTTATACTGTTATGAAGCAAGTGCTTTGCACTTTGTTTTCTTGGTCTTGGACTAACAATTGCAGGTGCTGAAGTTGATAATGACAAAACCATATGAAAGATGTCATCTTCCCCTTAAGCCATGCAATATCATCAAGGATTTTCAAGCTGCAAATCTTCAATATATCCAGAGCTCTCAAGCTCTCATGAGCAGTCTTTGAAAGATTAAGCACAAAGAAATTACTAGTGCATTGTGTGAGCAGCATATAGTGGTTCAGTTGAAGACATAATAGGTTGATGATGGACAGAGTTTGGGGATCCATTATCAAAGGTTTTATACCTAAGTTAATTGATTCTTTAAAACTACTTTCTTGAAATCTTATTATGATGTTTTGAATTGGAATTGATGGCTTAGTTAGTCAGACAGTAACTGACATAACTCACTTTCTACCATTTTATACTTTTGTATAATGAGTTAGTCTAAGGACATCTGGTAGAGAGAACAGCGAGCAAACGTGAATCTAACACTTGTGTTAGAGGCAACAACTGCCACGAGCTGGAAACCCTGTCAAGAAATCTCTTTGAATGAGTTTATCTGATCACTGGCAGTTATTTATAACTGAAAACATTGGTTCTCACACAACCAGAGGTTGCATTAAACCGAAATCATGATTAAGTTTCTGTCCTTACACTTAATCCCTTCAAAATGGTTGTTTGTAGTATGGTTTTTAATCAAAATCGAGTTCATACTGCTGAGTCAAATTTTTCTCAAAAACTTTGTACTGCCAGGCTTAAAGTTAGTACTGGTAGGCTTAAGTTTGACTACTAGATAGTCGTTAGTATTGGTGCGAAATAACAGCTTTTTCATAATAGTCGTTGAGAGTTAGTTGAGATTTTTACTGCTCCATTCCTTATTTCCAGGGTTTTCCTATTTGGATATTTTCACTTTTAATCTATTATATTAACCTTATCTTCAATCAAAAGTTAACTTTTTATTGAATTCGGTCCAATAGAAACCCTAATAAGTCAATCATAATATCTCAATTCACTTTCTTCATCTACTTTCTAACCTAAAATTACACTATTCACAGTAGTCAAATCACCTTTTACTGAAAAAGTATTGCTTCTTTATCCTTTGTTGACAAGCACAACGTGGTCGCTTTCTTGGAAAAAGCAGAGGATGGTGCTACTTTTCATCAGATAGTGGACTTTTTAAATGGTACTCACATAAGGTATTCTTTACTCTTAAATCCCACTATCTATGTCTCCCACATCAAACAGTTTTGGCAGACTGCAACTGTCAAAACATTTGAAAATGGTGACAAAGAGTTAAATGCTAAAGTGGATGGTAAATCTATCACTATTATTGAATCGTCACTCAAGAGGTATCTCCACTTGAATGATGACAATGGTATTAGTGCTATGCCAAACACTGAAATATTTGAAAACTTAACCAGGATGGGGTATAACACTCAATCACAAGCTTTAACTTTTCAAAAGAGTCGTTTTGCCCCTCAATGGTGATTTTTAATTCACACCATCCTTCACTGTCTTAGTCCTAAGAAAACCTCATGAGAACAGTTCAGTAGCAATATTGCAACTGCTCTCATCTGCTTGGCCACTGGCAGAACTTACAATTTTTCAAAACTTATTTTTGAAGGAATGGTTAAAAATGTTGATAGCAAGTCAAATTTTTTTGATGTATCCTAGGTTCATCCAAACAATTTTGAACATGAGGAAACATCAACTTCTTCCACACAAAACTGTTTATCCAACACCCAAGCTTACCCAAAAACTTTTCAGTAACATGAAAATGGCTTCAAGAGGGTATAGTGGGGAAGAAATTCCAGATTTTGATTCTATGCTACAGGCACAGGGTGAAGGATCAACAAGCCCAGTTGACTCCCATCACACACCCACACCATCAGAACATTCATCTTCACAACCAGCTTCATCAACATATAGGACTACATCCAGACAGGACTCTGATGTTCCTCAGCACAGAGCTCCTACCCCTCCCAATGTAGCAGATGAGGCTGACTATGTCAGTGTGGAAAGGGCTGCTTCTACTGTCTCAGGCTTAGAAGCTGGGCAGGACAGAAGTAACATACTTAAGACCCAATCCATGGAAACACCAACAGTACCTAGTACTCTTGGTAGAATCCCAAGCCAAATGGAAACTTTGGGTGGCTCAGAAGCTCACCATATGGTGGACTATGAGTCTTTGCCCCATGATGCACCTCTCCCTGAAGGTAACACATCAGGAAGTGCTTAGGACAGCAAGACACTTAAGGAATTGATGGTAACTTGTACAAAATTATCTGAGAAAGTAAACACTTTGGAAGCTGAGCTCAAAAGTCACAAGAAGATCTTTGGAGTAGTCTACACTAAGTTGGTTTTAAAAGTGAAGAAGTTGGAGAAAACAGTCAAGACACTTCAAAGGAAAAGATCAAGACAAGTGGTGGAATCAACCAGTTTATCTTTTTCATCAAGTTCATCAGAGGGTCCAAGTGCAGATCAGGGTAAGGAATCTTTAAAACAGGGAGGAAGATTTCCCAGATAGATCAAGATCCTGACATTTCTTTGGTTCAAGAGGAGTGTGATACTCAGGGGAGGCAAGAACAACAGATAGATCAAGGTACTGGTGGCTTTACAGAAGGTACTGGTATTCCAGATCAAGGTACTGCTAGTGTTCTGGATCAAGGTACTGCTGGTTCACAAGGTACTGCTACTGTAGTATATACAAGAAGACCAAGGATTTCAAGAGCAGACAAAGGCAAGGCAATAATGACAGAAGAAGAACCATCTTCTCAGAAGCTATCCAAAAAGGAACAAGCTCAGTTGGCTCTTGATGAAGAATTAGCTCAGAAGTTTCATGAAGAGGAATTAGCAAGGGTAGCTGATGAAGAACAAATGGCAACATTCATGGTCGAGTACAAGTATCAGACTGAAGCAGATCAAATAGCTGCTCAAATTCTTTCTGATAAGGAAGTAGCTGTAAAACTTCAAGAAGAAGAAAGATCTAAGTTCACCAGAGAAGAACAAGAATCAGCACTTGATGACTTATTGCAGGAGATCAGAAAGAAGCAAAGTAAAAAGAAAGCTTATCAGAAGAAGACACCTTCAAGAAGTGAACAATTAAGGTATATGAAGAATTTCTTGAAACATCAGGATTACTGGAAGGAAATATACTTCAAAGGAAGGTCTCATGAAGAAATTGAGAAGGCTTATATTGAAGCTTATACAAGAATTCAAAAGTCTTTAAGAGATGAAAGTGCAACAATTGAGACTGAGTCCAGTAAGGGTGTGAAAAGAACAGCAGAGCTATTGGAATCTGAGGAATCCAAGAAGCAAAGGATAGAAGAAGAAAACCATAATGAACCAGTTAAGGAAGAACCAAATGAGGAAGAGGAAAAGACATTGACTGCTAAACAAATTCATGGTATGATGGTGGTGGTTCCAGAATCTCTTAACATTGATCCCATTCAAGCTAAGCATCTTATCATAGATTGGGAAGTGTACTCAGATGGAAGAATCAAGGGATGGAAGATCATCAGAGTAGGAGGAAAGTTTGAAGTCTACAAGTTCTTTGAAGACATGATTAGAGCTTTTGACAGAGATGACTTGGATAAGCTATGGAGCTTAGTGCAAGAAAGATTCAAGACCACAGATCCAATAGATGATAAGGACAAAGAGCTTTGGGTTGAGCAAAAAATATTATATGAGCCAGATGAAGGTGAATCTATATGGAGATTTCAAGCTCAAATCTCAGACATCACATGGAGACTGTTTGATAACTGTGGTGTACAAAGAGTTTCTACTAAAGCAGGAGTGGAAATTTATATGTTAGTGGAAAAGGATTACCCACTAAGAGTAGTTACCTTATTGGCTATGCTGTCATCAACACTTAGAATTGAAGAAGATTCAGAGATGGCAAATGAGCTAATCAGGAAGATATTTTATCTTGCAGAATAAAGGAAAGCCAGAAGACCAAGATTAACTATGTCGTGTTTGGAAGAGTCCTCACATCCTCATTTAATTCAGAGAAACTTGATGATTTAGGGTAAATCACAAGTTTAGGGGAGGATTTTTGAGAATTAAATGTTCTGACTTAGTACTATTGGGAGAATTACACTAATAGTACAAACTGCTAATGTATAACTTAAGATTGCTGAAGAAACAACTAACAGTACAAACTATCAAGTTAGTACTGCTAGTTATGAAGAAGGTATTGCTGCATGGATAACTGCTTTAGACAATATTGTAGAGGATAAGTATGGAATGGATCTTTTGTATATCATAATTAGTTAGAAATATACGGTAGAATACTTATCTTCTAAAGGACTCCTTAAGTCTATAAAAGGAGGTCCTAGGTTAGATGATACATACATCAATCGAATACATTGTTAAGATTCAAGGTCATTGTAACCCTAGTGATAGCAAGATCACTCGTATTATTCTTGAAATAATATTAAATCATTTTGTGTTAGACTTTCTATGTTCATTACTTATACAAAGCATTACTGTTCCATTAAACAAACAAATTCTTCTAAGTGTGGTTGAGTAGATTCCGTATACTTAACTACATAACCTCAAAGTATCTCAAACACATCATAAGGGAGTAACATCCTAAGTGTTTTATAATCCTCTCAAAAAATAAAACTGATGAAAATGGCATAGTCATTAAAAACATGGCTAGACTTGTTGCCAAAGGCTACAATCAACAAGAAGGCATTGACTATGAAGAGACATTTGAACCAGTGGCAAGGATGGAAGCCATCAGGATCTTCCTTGCATTTGCAACCTACATGAACTTCAAAGTGTATCAAATGGATGTAAAAAGTGCATTCTTAAATGGATCACTGAAAGAAGAAGTTTATGTTCAACAACCTCCTGGATTTGAAAGCAGTGAGTTTCCTGACTATGTCTGCATGCTTGACAAAGCCCTTTATGGACTGAAACAAGCTCCTAGGGCATGGTATGAAACTCTTTCAGCCTTCCTCATCCAAAACAAATTTGTCAGAGGCAAGATAGACAAAACATTGTTTATCTATAGGACAAATGGAGATGTCATTCTTGTTCAAGTGTATGTGGATGACATTATATTTGGCTCAACAAATTATAAACTTTGCAAACAGTTTGAAAAACTGATGGCAAAGAAATTTGAAATGAGCATGATGGGAGAACTCACTTACTTCCTTGGACTGCAAATCAAACAGACTGATAAGGGAACCTCTATCAGTCAAGAGAAGTACACTAGAAGCCTACTGAAAAAGTATGAGCTCAGTGACTGTGCCTCAATGAAAACTCCCATTGTTCCTCCAAACAACCTAGGTTCTGACCTTGCTGGTAAACCAGTGAATCAAACTCTATTCAGAGGAATGATTGGGTCACTGATGTACCTACTTGCATCAAGGCCCGATATCCAATTCTTAGTCTGTTTGTGTGCCAGATATCAGTCTGACCCAAAAGAATCACATCTCACAGCTGTGAAAAAGATCCTCAGGTACCTGAAAGGTACTCCAATCCTTGGATTGTACTATCCTAAATGTTTAGGCTTTGATCTCAAAGGGTACTCAGACTCTGACTATGCTGGCTGCAATACGGATAGAAAAAGTACCTCAGGCTCCTGCCAATTCCTTGGTGGAAAATTATTCTGTTGGAGTACTAAGAAGCAAAAATCAGTTGCCATGTCCTCAGAAGAAGCTGAATATGTTGCAGCAGCCAGTTGTTGTGCAAATGTGCTATGCATGAAAAGTCAACTCAGTGACTATGACATCCATTACAAGATAGTTCCCATCTTTTGTGATAACACAAGTGCAATAGCTATCTCAAACAACCTTGCTCTTCATCAGAGAACCAAACACATTGATATCAGATATCATTTCATCAGGGACCATGTCATGAATGGTGACATTGAATTACACTTTATTCCTACTGAATATCAGCTAGCTGATATATTCCCCAAACCATTGGATGAACCAACTTTCACAAGACTGAAAGCTGAATTAGGAATGTTGGATATTGAGAATCAGTCCACTGATTGAATCCATCCAACTAAGTGTAAATTCTAATAACCTCAGGTCCCTGACTCAATGTGTCCCTCAGTGAATAAGATCACTGAATAACCTTCCCTAAACACCTTTCACTGAATGAAAAGTCATTCAGGGGCCTCAAGACTCAACAAATGACATTCAATGCTATACTTAATGCTCGAAGTATTTAGTTAGTAAATGTCCGAGGTTGGTAACTGCATACCTATTTAATATAGGAATATATGCTCTTTTGCCTTCTGGCATGCACATCTAGGGCCTCCACTTCATCACTACATATTCCACTTGGCATTTAATGCCTCTACTCACAAATAATATCCTTTGATATTATATATAGTGATGTCACTCTGCAAAATACACTTTTGCAGATGGCACAACTGTTCACCTTGACAGTTGCGCGAAACCCGGGAAAGTGGAGTGGTGGCATTTAATGCGGATATCAAACGTTTATAAAAACAGTTTTTAAATTTTTGAGAAAAAATCGCATTAGTGGCAAAACCACCCCTCCTCTCCACTTCCCTATAAATACCCTCAAACAAAATAACATACACACATTTTTTTTTTTCAAACCAAGACCATCTCTTACAATGGCTGCTTCTAAAGCCATTACCTACGCCCCTAATGTGGAATTCCAACTAGAGGGCATAGATTTGACAAAAAAACAATGTCGTAGGGAATTTGCCTACCCGGAAAATTTTTCGGCCTATAAGAATATGGTGAAATACTTGCAAAATTGCTTCCTCTCTACGGCATTCACCAAGACACCCCTAATCATCTACCATGACTACCTCAGGGAGTTCTGGTGCACAACAGTGGTCACCAACCCTGATGTCACCAAGGACTCCATCATCACGTTCTCAGTGAACAATGGGAGGAAAAACCATCTCCCTTGATTACAAGACCTTCATCAAGGCCATTGGTCTTGATTACACTAAGACGTTTGTCCCTCACCCCACTGAGAGTGAAGTAAAAGCCAAATTGCTTTTACTTGGGCCACATGATGACAAACACCCTGATGTGGCCCCAGGGACTCTTTTGGCCAAGGTCCCAATCATCAAAATCTGGTTTCTTGTTGTTTAGAGGATACTGATGACTTTTGTCATTCAAGTCCTTGGTGAAAACAAATCCTCCACGGATCAATTGAACACTGCTCAACAAATGATAGTGTTCAGCCTCCTGGAGGGTAGAAAAATAGATATTGGAGAGATAATCTTCAAGGACCTCATAGTGAAGCTATCAGGAAAATCCAGGCAAAGACACATGTCTTACCCTAGATTCATTTCCTATGTGCTTCAGGACTTATTAGGCTCCGAGTATGTTAGACCCAATGTCCAGGGATCTGACCCTGATGTCTTACACAAGGTAAACTACTCGAGAGACCTCACTGAGGTTACACCCGTTGCTCTGACCACATATATAATGATGGTCATTCAAGGCGCATACGCAATATCACCAGTACCTTCTCCTTCCAAGAAGGAGAAGAAGAAAAAGAAGGCAGGGTCCAGGAAGGTGGTTCAACCCAAACCACTCGCCACTGAGAACTCTGCCTCAAATCCTGAAAAAAGAAGGCAAACAACGGCCAAGCCCACTGAGACACCCATAGTTGAGACCCAATTGGCCAAAGAACAACCGCCAACGGAGGGTACTAAGAAATCATCCTCAGTGTCCTCGGCCAAACCTGCTCCTCAAGGCTCTGCTGACATATTGATGAACTCAAATAAGTACATTTTATCATCATCATTTATCCTATTTATTTGACTTGTTTTATTATATTATATATGAGAATTGATACGTTAATGTTTACTTTTGTAATTCTCAGGTCAAAACAAGTATTATGTGAAACTTGGCGATTTTGGACTAATTATGGAGCAAAACAAGCAAGATGTTAAGAGTCTACTGAAATGTACAAGATCAAGATCATTCTGCTCCAGATACGCCGCAACATACTTCGTACATACGGCGCATCACTATCAAGATTTCACAAGTGACGATCCAAGACAGCAAAGGACATGCGCCGCATAGAGAAATGGAGTTACGCCACATCTTAAGGCGGTGTACGAATATTCCTGAATATATTAATCTTGGACCCCACGCGAAGTTAAGTCAATGCGCCGCATCTACTTATCCTATGCGCCGCATCTAACCCTCAGACTGAAACTATAAATACCCCAAGGCCAGACGAATTTTGAGACATATATACATCCTACACACGAAGACCGAAGAAACCCTAGAGCCGAATTCAGACGTGTTAGTAGCACAAGACACACCCTAAACAAAGATACAAGAGCTGTAAGAAGGTCCTGCATGTATTCAATTCATTAAGTAGTTTTGTTTTATTGTATTAGTACACTTTAATTCATCAGGATTGATGGGCCGATTCCATGTGACTATGGAAAACGATGGGCACCCCTTAAAATTGTTTTCCCATTAATTAAAGTTTATATGTTGATGTATTTGGTGACTTTTATTAGTGCATTGATAACCTCTGTGTCTAGCTGAGCATTGCTTGGGTCGCCATGCCCCTTCCTCGCCTATTTGTTTCAGCATCTCTTTAATAAATAGGATAGACATAAGTAATCATTAAGGGTTTACTCGCCGATAAGATTAGAGCCAACGAGAAAGGGTTAATTATATACACTTCATATAAAACTAGCAATAAAACAAGTGACAAGCTACTTAAGTATCAGGACAGGTCTTCTTATTGTCTTAAGTATCTATCTGTGTACGTGTGTGCTAATCGCTGATTCGTGCTCATTAGTTTAGTTTTTATTTAATCATAACCAAACCGTGCCAGTCTCTCAGGCTGAAACCCCCTTGCATTAGATTAGGTTGTATAGCTAACTTAAGATATTAAAATACTGATTAGAATAACTAGATAATACGTTCCACTCTTAGTGATCGACACTCTACTTACCATTATATTCATACTGACCGGGTACACTGCTCATTAAAGTGTGTGTTTTATTGATAAGTCGGCTAAATATAAATTTAAAACTTGAATACTACTAAAACCACAACGACATCACGCGCGCACCAAGTCTTTGGAGCCGCTACCGTGGATATAAAAATTAGAGCAATATACACGCACACATCAAGTTTTTTGGCGCCACTGCCGGGGAGTGAATTGTTATTATCTGTTAATTTGATTAGTATTTTAATTAGGTTTTTATTTTTAATTTTTAGATTCTAACCACTAACCCTGTTAGATATTAGATAAATTGCATTCATTGTATTATTTGCATATTTTCTGTTTTTGAGTGTTTTTATTTTCTTTAATTTTTGTTTCTTTTTTGATTTTATTTTTGTTTTTCTTTTTTTCTATTTTTCTTGCATTCTGCTATCGTTGTACTGAGCTGATATAAACGATACGGCGCATCTGTTTTCACAGATACGGCGTATTGCGTTTAATTTTTATAAAAAACAACGCGTTTAATAAATTCGAGTACGACGCATCTTTCCCCAAGATACGGCGTATTCTGTTTTTAATAAGAAATTTTTCTAAAACCCTAACGCCATACGACGCATCTGTTTTAACAGATACGGCGTATTGTCTATTTATATTAAAAACAGTTTTCGAATTATTAAACAGATACGACGCATCGATTTCTATCGATACGGCGCATCTTCTGAATCAAAAATCTTGTATTTTGAAACATAACGAAAATACGGCGCATTAGCTTTTGTTAATACGACACATTTAATTCAATAAATATAGTTGATTTTTGATATTCACTTTGATCGTTCCACTACTCTCGTGCATAAGTTGGTTTACTTTCAGGATAAATGATGGCTTAAGCATCACTATGGAAGATTACATTCTGAACCTAACCAAGAGACGCTAGCTGGAGTAATCAAACCTTTGATGATTGAAAGGCTGAAATAAAACGACAAGAGTGGAGGAGAATCCAGTACTGGTAACATTTGAGTATCTTAAAATTCTTGAAATAGAATTCCAGGTATCCTCTACATTAATTTACCTAGCCTTATAGAGAGTTCTCTACGAAACCTCTCCTGAATATAATCTTAATTTTGTAAGCTTAAAACGATATTTGCTCATAACCTTGGAGTAAATCATTATCCACTAAACAAGAAGATTATAATCATTAATGAAACGGATATGCTTATTGTTCTTATCTTGAATTTATATATATCATATGGTATACCGTTTTACCCCAATTTGATGTGTAAGGAAATGTGTTGCGGAGGCCAAGGTACGTTCCTTATTTAAATTTCGTTCACTAGCACGGTAATACGGCGGATCTTAGTTTTCTAAGCGCCGTATCTCTGACTAATTAACATTTATTGACAAGTCAACGAATTTAGATAAGATACGGCGCATACAATTATGCGATACGGCGCATCGTACTTACCCTATAAATACGAAAGAGATGCGCCGGATTTCAACTTATTACCCAAATTTTCACACAATAAAAACGCACACTTCTTGACGAAATTAAACCCTCTAATTTGAGTTATTTTCTAAAATCAAACTTCTAATCCGAACTCTAGACCAAATCCTAATCGCAATATAAGGTGATTATTCTATTTAATTTTTTTCAGTTTAAAAATTAGGGTTTGTGCTATATATGCTGATTTTGATTGCAAGTTCAGGGGCTTTTATTAGAACTTGGACTAGATGATTTCCCCCATATTAATTTTTGAATTGATCATTGAATTTGGAACCAAATTAATTTGAATAAAAATTAGGGTTTGGAAGGTTTATTTTGAACTTTGGAGGGAATATGAGATGTTGTGGTTATAGGAAATTTTAGATACTGATATTGGGATAAATGGAACTGTGATGTTAAGTTGGAATTTACGTCACGGGTCCGGATTCTTGGAATACGTGCCTGACCCCCTCTATTTTATACTAATATATTGCTAGATGTGGCGCATCTAAGTTACTTGATGCGGCGTAACAACCTATTTCCAGTTTAAATACTTCCATATACGCCGTATTACTTAACTTAGATACGACGCATCCCTATACGCCGTATTCTATTGCTTGCTCCGCATCTCCTTTATGCAACTTTGATACGCCGCATTGATTTATCAGATGCGCCGTATCAACCTCACTTCAGAACTGCTTTCTAACATTTAAAATTTATTTTAGATGGAACTACCGGTTGCTGAACGCAGGCACATGTGGCTCCGTTTTGAGACCATGGGACTGACAGCAGATACTGAGGCCGATTATGTGCAGAGACTTAGATCGATTTTCTTTAGGAAAATCTTTAGAGTCTCGGTTTTGGATTTTGCTGATGTTGGGTTGATTGAAGGGGGGAATGCAGTTGTTGGTCTTCATGATAGGCTGGAGATGGTAGTGAGGGATGATGATGATGAGTTTGTGTTTAGGTCACATGCATGGGAGAGGTTGTTCGGGATTGACGAGCCTCTGATTAGGGAGCTCATGCTGGAGTTCTTTAGCACAGTTCATTACAGGGAGACGGATTTGGAGATTGATACAGCTGATACTCTTGTTTTTAGGTTGGGTGGTGTGCATAGACAGATGTCGATGAGGCAGTTTATTTTGGCTATGGGGTTACACACTGTTGAGGAGCTTGGATCTGCTGGGTTTGCCAGGTACTGGGCTGAGAGTTTGAGGGCGGTGCCAGATAGGATGTTGCTGGGAGATTTCTGGGAGAGGATATCCTCCGGAGGTGATTCTACTATTTCCACCCCATCCTACACATTGATTAGGGAGCCTATGAGGAGATTATGCCATAGGATGATAGCACTGACCATTGCTGGGAGAGGTCAGTCACCTGAGAAGGTGACCACTCTTGACCTCTTCCTTCTGAGGAGCATGGACGAGGGATTAGCAGTGAACATCCCTCACTTTTTGGCTCATTTTCTCCATAGGGGAGCTCTAGGGAGAGATAGGAGGAGTCAGATGACTGGAGGGCATTTTGTATCTAGACTGGCCCGTCATTTTGGTGTGATCGGGGATGAGATTCCTACCGGGTTAGAGGTTGTGGTGACCAGTCTATCGGTTATTGGGCAGGATTATTTGGTCAGGTTGGGGATATGTGAGATGGTTATGTGGGGATGTTACTAGGTGGCATTGGGCCCCGCGAGACCAGCAGAGGTGAAGCCTGAGCAGTGAGGTCCCCAGGGAGCTCCGGCTGCTGCTCCAGCCCAGGAGGAGGAGGCACCAGCACCTCAGCCACCAGTTGCACGTACAGTGAGGCAGAGAGTTGAGCTAGTTGAGGGGGAGGTTAGAGCTTTGAGAGACGTAGTCGACGGGATGAGAGCCGACCTCACTATAGTCAGAAGGGACTTAGGTTGGCTAGTGGAGAGTGTGAGTCAGCTCCTAGAGCATCAGGGCACGAGCCATCATCTCCCAGATGGCACACACGTCATGGGCAAGGTCAGATACTCTCGTCTCCCTCGCAGAGTCCGTCCCAGGACCGACGATGCCAGCACCTCCGAGACCCGCTCACCTGCAGGAGACGACCCCACAGACCCATGATCTCATGTGCTCGATTTATAGACATTATTCCTCATACATTGTATTTATCATTTTTGGTATTGTATTGAATTATATTATCATGTTTATATCTAATTTTCCAGTTTATGTTTCTTGTTATATTTGATGAAGACTGGCATTAAGTTCAGCATGAAGGAATGAGAGAACCCGAGAGATGAACCATGGAACTAGCCCATTTTTACAACAGACTGTTAACAGTCTGTTTGGTGAATACATGCGCCGCATCTAGTAAAACAGATGCGACGCATCCTATCCTTTATTTTATTTTATTCTGTACTTATTCCAGGCTCGATACGGCGTATCTTCTTCCATAAGATACGGCGTATCGACTGACCAGATGATTTATATTTTAATTTTTTTAGTTTTATTTTTTACTAACTACTAATGTATTATGCAAGTTTGAACCTTCTTAACTCAGGTGTGTTAAAGTCTGAATGGTATTATAGATTCCTGCATTCTTGTGGATACATCATTTTTGAAGCTTAAACGTTCTCATCCACAAGAAAGTTGATTTTTGCTCTTATACAAATAATGGAGGATCATACCGAGCAAATCTCAGGGAGTTTTTCTGTTCTAATTCTTTTATTTTCCAGTTTTTAATCTTTGATACAAACAACGAGGACGTTGTTTAACTTAAGTGGGGGGATTGGAGAATTAGAACACTTACTTGTCTTAAACTTTTTCAAAATATGTTTAAAATGCGCTTAATATATCAAAATTTAAAATTTTTAGCATGTTTTTGTTTAAAGTCTAAATTACATAGCTGCACACATAACATTATTTCCAAAAATTGTGAACTTTTCAAAATTCACAAATCTATGAGTGTGCCGGTGACTTGTAAACTTTAGAACTTGGCTTGTATACTATTCGAGACCACCATAATAAGTATTATCTATATAATTGGAATGACTTGTCTAAATTGGTAAATTTCTAGGACTACACCCAAATAGCCTTTATATGTTATGTGATATTAACTAACTACACTGGTTAGTTAACCCCGTATAAACCTTTTGTTACTCTCACTTTTAGAGTAAGATACCCCTAGAAAAACACTCAGAGCCATTCCTTTCGTTTCTTACACCTTTGTTATAATGTTTCGTTACACCCTTACACCTTAGCCTACCCTATAGATTAAAATCCGTGGTTAATTGCTTTATGCAAAGTGTGTTTCCTTACATTACCTGTGTTCGCGTGCGTAATTCATTATCTTTGGTTGAGTCAGGAAATTGTACAATGCAATTGGTATGAAAGTAAATATTGTATATCTTTGAGTTTATTTTTCGTGTGTTTACTACTTTCGCTATTACAGTTATTTCTGAAAGTATGAAAATTATGAAAAAATTATCCGGAAAAATAGTGATAGTAAAGTTGTGAAATTTTACACATATATGATATATATATATATATCGAAAAAAAATAGAAAAGAAAAAGAAAAAGGAAAAGTTAGAAGTTTGTTTTAACCAACTTATGTAAAGTTTTGTATTAAGTGGGCGATATCACCACTATTTGTTATATATTATATTTATGGATTGAATGGGAGTTGGCCGTTATGGGAACGCCAACTAAGGTTATTCTTTGATTGAGATATTGTTGAATATAATTCGTGTCTACCTAAAGCGTGTGTTTCAAGTGTTAAAGCGTGAGTTATTCAATGATATGAGTCTTATTCATGGGATGGTTGGGAAAGTAATTTACCACACTTAGGATTTTAATTTATCTGTTTTGTTTGTTTTTCATTTTACACCAATTTGTATCCCAAATATTATCCATACCCTATATTATTCTCTATCCAAACCTTTGATTTATTGAGATTAGGGATTTGAGCAATCTTAAATATCGTAGTCGTGGATTCGGCTATGTATTTATGATTTTGTCGCCCTTTTTGATATAATATTATTGGTAAAGATTACTTGGTCCTATCTTTAGCCCATTCGAGTTAAGGATTTGAGCAATTGCAAGTATCGTGGTCGTGGATTCGATCATGTATTTGTGATTTTGTCGCCTTTTCTGGAATTTGAGATCGATAGAGATTAAGAAGAATGATTAACCCTTAACCAACAAACCCTTTTTACCGCTTTAGACTTGTTATTCCTTGGCTTTAGTGGGGGAGATGCGTATACTTGCCAAGCTTATGATAGAATATTCGTCACGACTGGACAGTTAAACGATTAGATTTGCTTTTATCAAAATATTTTATTTTATTTCTAATTCGTTAAGTGTTTGGTTGTGCAATTATGACAAAACGAATACATGTGGGGGGATATTTGATGAACTTAAATAAGTACATTTTATTATCATCATTTATCCTATTTATTTGACTTGTTTTATTATATTATATATGAGAATTGATACGTTAATGTTTACTTTTGTAATTCTCAGGTAAAAACAAGTATTATGTGAAACTTGGCGATTTTGGACTAATTATGGAGCAAAACAAGCAAGATGTTAAGAGTCTACTGAAATGTACAAGATCAAGATCATTCTGCTCCAGATACGCCGCAACATACTTCTTACATACGGCGCATCACTATCAAGATTTCACAAGTTACAATCCAAGACAGCAAAGGACATGCGCCGCATAGAGAAATGGAGTTACGCCGCATCTTAAGGCGGTGTACGAATATTCCTGAATATATTAATCTTGGACCCCACGCGAAGTTAAGTCAATGCGCCGCATCTACTTATCCTATGCGCCAAATCTAACCCTCAGACAGAAACTATAAATACCCCAAGGCCAGACGAATTTCGAGACATATATACATCCTACACACGAAGACCGAAGAAACCCTAGAGCCGAATTCAGACGTGTTAGCAGCACAAGACACACCCTAAATGAAGATACAAGAGCTGTAAGATGGTCCTGCATGTATTCAATTCATTAAGTAGTTTTGTTTTATTGTATTAGTACACTTTAATTCATCAGGATTGATGGGCCGATTCCATGTGACTACGGAAAACCATGGGCACCCCTTAAAATTGCTTTCCCATTAATTAAAGTTTATATGTTGATGTCTTTGGTGACTTTTATTAGTGCATTGATAACCTCTGTGTCTAGCTGAGCATTGCTTGGGTCGCCATGCCCCTTCCTCGCCTATTTGTTTCAGCGTCTCTTTAATAAATAGGATAGACATAAGTAATCATTAAGGGTTTACTCGCCGATAAGATTAGAGCCAACGAGAAAGGGTTAATTATATACACTTCATATAAAACTAGCAATAAAACAAGTGACAAGCTACTTAATTATCAGGACAGGTCTTCTTATTGTCTCAAGTATCTGTCTGTGTACGTGTGTGCTAATCGCTGATTCGTGCTCATTAGTTTAGTTTTTATTTAATCATAACCAAACCGTGCCAGTCTCTCAGGCTGAAACCCCCTTGCGTTAGATTAGATTGTATATCTAACTTAAGATATTAAAATACTGATTAGAATAACTAGATAATACGTTCCACTCTTAGTGATCGACACTCTACTTACCATTATATTCATACTGACCGGGTACACTGCTCGTTAAAGTGTGTGTTTTATTGATAAGTCGACTAAATATAAATTTAAAACTTGAATACTGCTAAAACCACAACGACATCACGCGCGCACCAAGTCTTTGGAGCCGCTACCGTGGATATAAAAATTAGAGCAATACACACGCACACATCACATATACAAGTCAGTGGGGTCAGGAACAATTCAACCTTCACTTCCCGATAAAGGCATTCGTCAATCACCTCCTTTGCCTGAGGGAGAACAGGGTCCTATATCCTCAGTAGAGCAGCACTACTCTGCTGAGAAGGGGACCCACACCCTCTCACATCCCGTTTATGGCTTTGAAAAATCACAGTTAGAGTCTCAGGGAGGACTGTCCCTAAATCGTCATCGAGGCAGCACAACCTTGGTGGAAAGGGGGGCCTCAACATTCAACTTCCCGTTTACGGCTCTGATTAGTCACAATCAGGGTCTCAAGGAGTAACGGTCCCTATATCTTCATGAGGGCAGTATAACCCTAATGGAAAGGGGGACCTCAACAAATCATTGCCTAGTGATGGTACTGGAGAAAACCCACTAGTCCCTGAAGGCACCCAAAGGGACAAAGACTCAGAAGGCATACAACCACCCGCTGATATGGAACCTACACCCCCCATGGCAAATCCAGTCTCTCGGGAACTGCCCCTAAGGACCAGGCAGATAAAACCAAGTCTGCCGGAATAGAGGGGTCAGGACCTGGCCACAACGAAGGCGAGCCCTCTTTTGAGGGGGAGCCGGATTCCCACCTGGTTCCAACTCTTGCAGATCTTCAAATGCTGATTGATGAAGAGTCGGACGAGGAGATGGTTGATTTTAGAGATGATGAAGTTTTTGCTGCTAGGGATGACATGGAGACTGAAACTTATAACTCTCCTCGGCACACTGAACAGCCATCATCATCTCCTACTCCTGAGGAACAAGAACCCCAACACAACCATTCATCATCATCATCATCATCATCATCATCATCATCATCAGGCAACTCTTCAGACTCCACAGACTTTGTTCCTGCTACTCCTGAATATCTACAGAAGTATGACAACATTCTTCCTCTCATTGAAAGGTAGCTGGTAAAGTTCCTCAGAAAATCCAACACTGCCCTCTTCCGTGAGATTACAGATGAACAATGGGATCAGCACACTGATGCAGCAGCCTCATATGCTGACTTCAGGGCTGCTGTTGAAGGCTCTCATGGTAAACTACATCAGGTCACTGCTTCCACTGCTAAACATATCAGTGACCTGAGGACATCTATTGACCAACTGGGCTCTGCACAAGACACAGTTCTACAATGTGTTGCAGACTCTTAGTGCCATTCAAGAAGAGTTCAAAAGTGATCCAGTTCTCCTTACCAAGATGACTGTGTTCTTGGATACTCAGAAGACCACCTCCTCCAACATTGCTGAGCTTCTCAAGCTCCTCAAGGAGGTGGATCTTAAACCTCTCAAGTCTCAGCAAGATGCCATCCAGAAGTCAGTGTCTGATACCCAGGGATGTCTGAAGGAAATTTCATCAGCCTTTGACCAGCTCTCCACTAAACATAATGAACTGGTCAGTCATTACACCACCAAGGTCACTGAACTCTCAGAAGCTCAAGTCTCCATGGCCGCTGACTGATTGCGTGGTTTTGTAACCTTACAACAGGTTTTACCTCTCGAGGGATCTCAAGAGGCTTACAACCCCACCAGGCAGTGTACCTGACCGATGTAGTATAGTGTAGTGGTAAGTACGGGGGATTGATCGTTCTCCACAAGGAATAGTGTTCGTTAGGTGTGAAAGGCTACTCTAATTAGGTCTAAGGGTTGAGGAAGATTCTTTTTTATGTTTTTATATTTTTATGAAAGCAAGTAAAATCTCGGTTTTGAAGAAGTGGGCGGAATTAGTTGCTAGTCAACTAACCCAAATTACTACAAATGCAAATAAAATAAAATAACTGAAATGAAAATGTTGGTGAGAAACTTATGTGTAGAGAAATGTGTTTACTTAGATTTCCTTACTCCCTAACTATCTTTTACCGGTTAATTAGTGTGTATTAGTTGCGTGGATGACGGGTGTATTCCTTAATACCATTCGTGGGGTGGCGTACTTACTTCCCCAACTCTACAAGCTCCTACTTCACTCCTATGTCGAGCCGGCTAGGAAGCTCCTAACATGGGATCACTAGAATTCGCTTGTGCATTAAATACAACCATAAAAACCTTTAGTACGCATTTGGTTCATGTTTCTTAAGACGTTCAAGCAAGTTACCGAATAGGAAGTTAGCCAGTTTTCTTAAGCCTAACATAGATAAACAATCATCCAATACAACTAATAACACATTAACAACCAATAATCAATAGCTAGGTTTCATTAGATCTAAGCAAACACAAGATAAATTTAGCCTAACATGTTAAACAAAAGACAAGAATAAGATAGAATCAAACAACACATAGACATATTGAATGATTAATTGATAACTTATCTTTCAATGAAACATGGAAGATCTCAAGGCAAGAAGCCCTGAAAAAGTAGCTAAAATCGTCTTAGGGTTTTCTCCCAAAATTCCACACACTAAGCTCTCCCTAATGACAAAAAATTAGAAAACTATATATAGATTTTTGGATCTGACGGCGTCACCTTATGGAGTGTGACGCCGTCACCTCGCCGCTTTTAGGGTTCCCGGATGACCTTCTTGACGCCGTCCCTCTTTAGGTCTTCAAAAATCCATTCTGGCTTATCAAGGCTTGACGCCGTCTAACCATGAACGTGACGCCGTCCCCTTATGATTTAAGCCGTGACGCCCTTGATCAAGTTAAAGCGTGACGCCGTCAGAATTCACATGCTATTTTCACTGGCCCGTCATGAGTAAATTTCACGTCCAACTTTTCTTGCCAAGGCATGACGCCGTCTAGAGTTAAATGTGACGCCGTCAAAAGTAACTTTTAGCCGATTTTTGAGACTTTGCCGTTTTCTTCACTTTAATGCTCCAAAAACGTCCAAAATGCCTCCTTTTCCAGATTTCTCCTCAAAAGTACCTAAAATGACAAAAGGAACGATTTAGGGCAATATTTGATCAAATAAATACGATTTAGGGCTTAAATGACCCCTTAAAAGCGGTACACTTTTCGCTTCATCAAATACCCTTACACTTGAGATTTGCTTGTCCTCAAGCAAATGCGCTTTTATTCTAATCAAAATACAAGTTAGGGGTCATTTAATGCAAACATAAAAGTAATTACAACAAATAATCGTTCCACTTCGATCATAATAAGCACGGAGATTATAAACTAGCACCTCACAAGTAGTGTTTAGATACTCACATCTCTCAAGTGTCATCAAAATAAATCTCATAAATGAAAACGGATAATATCTCTCACTACCTGTCATAGCAAATAGATTACCATAGGCTTGGGAAAGGATCGAAAACCTCCTCCACTAGGCGTAAGCACCTAAGATAAACTATCAAAGAGGGCTTTTACATGGGTTATAACGTTAGGTGTAGGGAAAAGGAAAACACGGTTTCGTTGGATAAAGGATATTTTACTGGTGGCGAGTTAAAGATCTTGATTAATTACATGTACTATACAATGTTGCTAAGCCAAGACTAGACTCGATTTAAGCTAATGAAAGAAAATAACAAAAACATAAAATAAGCATAAAATAAAACGGGATGGTAGTCCGTATGTTTTTTTCTATTTTTCTTTTTCTCATTTTTTTGTATTTTTCTTGATTTTTTTCGATTTTTTTTTTTTTTTTTTTTTTTTTTTTTTTTTTTTTTTGACATACATTCTTGCCCTACCATCCAAAATAATACATCATAGGGGCGTTGCATTCCCCTTACACTTGAACTTTTACATAACTTTACAAATTACTATTCTAATGACTCGAATTAAGATAATCAAAACACTTGGAGTACTTTTAAAATATTTAGCACATATGGGGGTAATAAATGATGTTCTTCCCCATTACTCCATTACACTAGTACTTTACCCATGAGTCCCAATCGTCCCAAAACAATATGTACAAGGATATGACTCGACTTAGCAACCATGTAATCAACTAGATAATTAACTTGGGTTTAAACAAATGTTGTCACAATAATGCACTAAAAATGAGTGCATACAAGGTAGGCTAAGGCGATTTGGGTGTACATTTTAGTGGGGTGTAACAAATTCTTCCTTTAAGTAAAATGCTTAAAGGTCGAAACGAAAAGATAGGCTCTGAGGGGTGTACTAGGGGTATCGTGTACTAAAAATGAGTACAACGCAAAGGGTGTGGGAGAATTACTTGACCAATGTAGCCAAAGTAATTATAACAAAAATACAGGTGTAAAACAATGGGTTAATCCTAATGCCTCTTATCATGTAGTAAATCTAACTACACGAATGTAGTCTCACTTGTGGCCTCGGAATGGTCCTAACGCAAGTTCTAGAATCTAAGTGCTACCGGTACACACATCATAGCATAAATTCTTTTCCTACCAATTCTAGGGGCGAACCTCACATATTTGGGGGTGGAAAATTTTTTAGTGGTACGGTTTTTTGTGCTAGTCATATAACTCCTATCCGTGAGACGCTTATTAGAACTAAAGTTTCACTCCTAAATGTTGTAAAAAATTTTAAATTTGGCACTAAAATTGCCCTAACAGGTATTTATCTTAGTTTTATTACACATCAACTATTAAATAAACAAAAATCAAGCGTAATAGCATTCTCTAATCGTACTTTTACCCCCCTTACACTTAAGATGAACATTGTCCCCAATGTTCAAATAACAAGATGTAAAAGTAAAAAGGTAAAAGAATGAAATCAAATACTCCCCTGATTCGCTCGGTGGATAATGAAGTAACATGGTTAAATCTTCTTCCAAGAGAATGTAAAAGCTCCAAGACTAATGCATCGCCAAAAGCTTGATCTAAAACATTTCCTTGTCTAAAATAACCTGTTAAACCTGAGAAAACAAACACGAAAACCAGCATAACATCGGCGGGATAAAATCTATATATAAGGATATAATGCTTGTGGAATGATAATTTTGCAGATTCCTGGAGATTATAAGTTAGAGATTTAATAAAAACTTTTTATGAAAACAAAACTTTCAAAAATTTTCAGAAAATTATATCTGACGCCGTCAGGTTATAAACCTTGACGCCGTCAGAAATGACCTGACAAAAATTTTCATTTTAAGTTTCCGGAAAATTTCTGGAAAAACCTTTACCTTACTTCCTGGAAATCCTGCAAAACATCATTATTACTCGATACAAGCATTTGACTCAAACAAATACTAATATGTATGTTCATTTAATATTATTATGATTCATGTTCATTTGTGTTCTAATAAACCGGTTTGGATTTCCCTTACACTTAACTTTTGCAAAATACCTTTATATGTAGTTAAGACGAAGTTAAAAACAAGATAAAGCATTTTCACAAATTAGTTTTTAACATGAATCAATAATAATAAAACTTAAACACACATACGAAAACAAATAAAATCAAACAAACAAATAAATAAACACACAAAGCAAATAAAACTTGGGTTGCCTCCCAAGAAGCGCTTGTTTTTGTTCGAGTCACGAGCCTGACTCTACCCTTATTTAACGGAAATAGGGGAGGTTTTCCCTACACTTAGGGTTAAGTGCGGGTGATAGTAGCGATACACACCAGCTCGGTAGGAGTATGCCACGTGAGGAAAGAGTGGTGGATGAATTATATACTCAAAGGGGTGTGCTCCTTTCATCATAACCTTACCTAGTTCACTTTGGTCAATGGGTGAGTTAAAGTGTTCTCCTAAAAAGGGATCATTTTCTAACAACTTCGAGAGACTCCTAATTGGGAATCCATCTTGACCCAATAGACCCGGTTTAAACCCATAATGTTTCTTGTGATCAATCATGAATGGGTGATGTAGACATGTAAGGTCATTTTTCACTCCTATATTGTCTTCCTCACTACAAGGCTTAGAGTCTACTACCTTAATCTTAACATTACCCGGACTACATGGTTTGATGGGTGGATCGGGACCTAATTCAATTCCTAAATTTTCATCCAAGGATGGAAGATTAGGTAACGGTTTTGGTTGAGGCTCCGGCTCATCAAAACTAGGAACTTCCATAGGACTAAAAGAAAGGTTGTGATTACTAAAAGCATTCAAACCTATTTCTTCTAGTTGTGTTTGGTCCAAGGGCTCTACCTCTATTGGGGTTCCTATAGTCTCCTCAACTTCTTCCGGGTAAGTCACGGGCGGTGTGTGTGCCTCAAATGATGGTAGGACTTGTGGGGTACTTGGTGGGCTTATGTTACTAACCTCATTCTCCATAGTATCTAAATCACCTATATGTTCATCATGTGTTTTAGTAGGATCTAACCCTAACATTTTACCAAGTATCTCAAGTGCTTCTCTAGGCATCTCAACTTCAATGTCCGAATCATAAGGATCATCCTCAATATTCTGACTGCTATATTCAAATTGCCCAAAAGATTCATCATGTGTTTCTTGAGATTCGTCGTCATCGATCATAAAACCTAGGTCTTTTTGATCAATGTGATCATGTTCGGCTAAATCCTCCGTCACATCAAGGTCACCTATGTGTTTGTTTTGTACTATGGCATTACATGACATCCACTTAGGTATCTCAACACTAACATATTCATCCCCAAACAAACTTGTTTCATGATCCTCGAAATTTGTGGTCAATTGACTTGTACTAACGTTTGTTGGGTTGTCTACTATATAATAATATTGGGCACACTCTTCAATAGCTTCCCATGCTTTCTCAGCACTTAATTCCCTAATATCCCTGCCGGCAATATGGTAAATGTCCCTTTGGGCATGTCGGTCGACATGATTGTAAAAGATTTGAGTTAGGGACCAAAAATCGAAGTTATGATGAGGGACTTTTTGGAGTAAATATTTAAAACGAGTCCATGCATCATAGAGAGGTTCATCTTTATGTTGTTTAAACATCAAGATGTCATATGGAGTGGGTGAATTACGTGGCTGGTAGTATGGTGGATTCGCGTTCTCCATAATGGTGAACGGAAGAGTCAATGGAAATTACGAACAAACACACAAAGAAATAAGATAGACTAAAGAAAACCTAGAAAAATAAAATAAAAATCTCACTAGAAAGGAATCTAGTGAGTAGACCTAATAGAAATAAAAATTCAACCTAAACAATAACTATTCCCCGGCAGCGGCGCCAAAAACTTGATTGCGTGGTTTTGTAACCTTACAACAGGTTTTACCTCTCGAGGGATCTCAAGAGGCTTACAACCCCACCAGGCAGTGTACCTGACCGATGTAGTATAGTGTAGTGGTAAGTACGGGGGATTGATCGTTCTCCACAGGGAATAGTGTTCGTTAGGTGTGAAAGGCTACTCTAATTAGGTCTAAGGGTTGAGGAAGATTCTTTTTTATGTTTTTATATTTTATGAAAGCAAGTAAAATCTCGGTTTTGAAGAAGTGGGCGGAATTAGTTGCTAGTCAACTAACCCAAATTACTACAAATGCAAATAAAATAAAATAACTGAAATGAAAATGTTGGTGAGAAACTTATGTGTAGAGAAATGTGTTTACTTAGATTTCCTTACTCCCTAACTATCTTTTACCGGTTAATTAGTGTGTATTAGTTGCGTGGATGACGGGTGTATTCCTTAATACCATTCGTGGGGTGGCGTACTTACTTCCCCAACTCTACAAGCTCCTACTTCACTCCTATGTCGAGCCGGCTAGGAAGCTCCTAACATGGGATCACTAGAATTCGCTTGTGCATTAAATACAACCATAAAAACCTTTAGTACGCATTTGGTTCATGTTTCTTAAGACGTTCAAGCAAGTTACCGAATAGGAAGTTAGCCAGTTTTCTTAAGCCTAACATAGATAAACAATCATCCAATACAACTAATAACACATTAACAACCAATAATCAATAGCTAGGTTTCATTAGATCTAAGCAAACACAAGATAAATTTAGCCTAACATGTTAAACAAAAGACAAGAATAAGATAGAATCAAACAACACATAGACATATTGAATGATTAATTGATAACTTATCTTTCAATGAAACATGGAAGATCTCAAGGCAAGAAGCCCTGAAAAAGTAGCTAAAATCGTCTTAGGGTTTTCTCCCAAAATTCCACACACTAAGCTCTCCCTAATGACAAAAAATTAGAAAACTATATATAGATTTTTGGATCTGACGGCGTCACCTTATGGAGTGTGACGCCGTCACCTCGCCGCTTTTAGGGTTCCCGGATGACCTTCTTGACACCGTCCCTCTTTAGCTCTTCAAAAATCCATTCTGGCTTATCAAGGCTTGACGCCGTCTAACCATGAACGTGACGCCGTCCCCTTATGATTTAAGCCATGACGCCCTTGATCAAGTTAAAGCGTGACGCCGTCAGAATTCACATGCTATTTTCACTGGCCCGTCATGAGTAAATTTCACGTCCAACTTTTCTTGCCAAGGCATGACGCCGTCTAGAGTTAAATGTGACGCCGTCAAAAGTAACTTTTAGCCGATTTTTGAGACTTTGCCGTTTTCTTCACTTTAATGCTCCAAAAACGTCCAAAATGCCTCCTTTTCCAGATTTCTCCTCAAAAGTACCTAAAATGACAAAAGGAACGATTTAGGGCAATATTTGATCAAATAAATACGATTTAGGGCTTAAATGACCCCTTAAAAGCGGTACACTTTTCGCTTCATCACTGACATATCAACCCTGAAGAACGAGACCACTAACATCAAGAATATGGTCTCTATAATCCTGTCAGTTCTTTAGACTTCTCGAGTTCCCCCAGCTCCTTAGACAATAGATGCTTACACTGAAGCTCCAGCATCTGTTGAGGAGGAGAAACCTGATGACCAAGTTCCTAAAACTGAAGCTACAAACATCACTGAAGCTGTTCCTCTACATATTTTCATGCCAGGAACCTCCTCCTCAGCCCTTGTTGTTGTTACTACCACTCCCATTCCAATTGAAGCAACAACAACAGCGGAGTTCCCTGAAGCCTCCTTTAGTACACCCACTCCCGCTGACAAAGGGAAGGGAATAATGGAAACTGAAGACTCTCCTCCAATATTGGTAAAGGCACCAAGAATTGTGTGTCCTGACCCAGATGCACTCTTGGAAATCATCTTAGATGATGGGAGCAAATTCAAGGGCACCAAAGAAGAAGTGGACGCTGTTCTGGATGAAGAGGAGAGGTGAAAGACTGAAAGCCTTAGTAGGCCAATGATTGCTGAGGTGGCCAAGGAAGTCATCAGGGAAACTGGACATGTTATCCAGGGGAACAATTCCTCTAACTTCAGGCTGACCAAATCAAATGACACAATCTTTAGGTCAAGCTTAATACTGAATGGAAGAGGAAGAATTATGAGAAGTATGTCTGGTTTATGACAAAGACAAAGGGTGAAGGTCTTATTACTGACATGACCATTCATGCCAATACTGATCCCATAGCCATCACAGTTCACAGAAGGCCAAGGAAGTCTGAGAAGAACAAACCTTTCAAGTTCTCAGACTATGGGATCAAGGAATAGGACATGATGGGGCCTACCCTAAGGAAGAAGCAGAACAGGTGCATTCCTGACCTACTGGCTGCCCTGAGCAATAAGTATGAGGAACTGGAAAGGGTAGCCAAGAGCTTAGGAATTGATCATGAAAAGGCACTTGCTTCTCAGGGACTTACAATCCCTGAACCATCGCAGAAGACTGGGAAGAAGAGGAAAGCTATAAGACAAGAACCTAAACAATTCATAGCTGCCCTTCACTGCAACAGGATTCCTCCTGAAGGAGTCAAGTTCATTCCCAATAAATTAATCAAGCTTCCTGAGTATGGTATCTTCTTCATCGATGAGTTTGGCCAACAGGCCTTTCAAAGAGTCAGTAATATAAACCTGGTGGAAACAACAACACTTCTTGCATACAAGCTGATGGCACTTCACGTGAAGAGCCCTGAAAATGAAGAGTTTATAAGACTGATGGACAAGATGATGAATAATAGACCCGACAAGGAGAAGTTGGTGTCTAAGAAGGCTAAGTTGGAACTCATGGGAATTATGGAAGCTTGAGTACATATCCCTGAGTATTATGTTTAGATTATATTGACTGATGTAATGAAATGAATAAAATGATGGCCCACGTTTTGTTATATCATTGTTCTTTAATAGCTTTCTAGTATACTCAGTGTAAGAAGAAGCCCATTTGCTCACTTACACTGATCAAAACACTTAGGCATAATTTATATCCAAATAGGGGGAGATTGTTGGGTCCATTCAGTACCCAAGCGTCCTGAAAACAAGGATTTGAATACAAATTAGCCCAAGTGTCGAAAAACCTTAAACAATCTCAGGTCACTGAGTGAACAGTCACTCAGTAAGTTATCTTCAGGATACTTAGGACGAATCTAAGATGAAAGATTCACCACTCAGTGAGGCGGAACTCCCTGAGTGTCACTTAAGCCAAAGAAGAAGATAATGTGTTCAGTGAGTCATGACAATAACTCACTGAACCCTAGTCTCCTCAACAACTATAAAGAATGAAGATAAAGACTGAAGACCAAGACTGAAGAATCTGAAGTCTGAAAGAAAGGCGGGACAAGGCGGGAAGAGTTTGAAAAGATAAGGAGAAGTCTTTATCAGGACAAAGTCAAACTTTCCCTAAAAGGCGTGAAAACAAGAGCAGTGTCATCACTGTTGATCAGAAAGCGTATTTGTCTTATGCCCAAAATAGATTCTTGTAACATGGACAAAATACGTCAGTATTTTGTCCTGATTAGTTAGGTCATTCTTTATGTCTTTGTAGTCATGAGTGCTCTTTTATACTTGTGTATAAATAGGATCATAAGGGAGAAAAGTGGATAAGTTTTGTGCACTTAATGCTTAGACATTCACAAAACCACTTTTCTCCCCCAAAGAGCAACCTAGTCCCTGAGATAGCTCAGTGGTTCATTCATAGTTTCCACTTAAGCATAGCTTAAGTTTAGTGAGGAGAACATACCATACCTTGTCGTTTCAATCCCAAGTGTTTATTCTACGAACACTTGGGTATAGATTCTTTTGATTAATTTCTAATAAGAATTTAAACGTTGAAAAACTTGTGTTTTTATCTTTTACATTTTACTTATTTGTTTAACTAATCAATACATTACTCAGTCATAGAATATGATTAGCTTAACTTTGTAGTTAAATCTAATTGTGTAACGAGAACAACAGGATTTCTAGATGATGTTAAAAAGAGAATTGAAACACTTCAAGGGATTGTTAAGTCTAAAACTAGTATCAGTATTAACATCTGGCATTACAGCTTTCATACAGAAATGAAAAAGGTGTTTGAAACCAAAACTACTATTCCATTGAATAACATCAATGCGAGGGTAATTAATTTTGAACAAGCATTTTTTAAACAAACAACTGACTTTGTCAAGGACCACAAATCCCTGGTTAAGGAGGCTAATGAATGTTTTGAACAATGCAAAATTTTGAAAAATTTGAATGACTCTCTTCGAAGCAGTTTTGTCTACTGATATTATGTCTTTAATTGTGCAAACATATTCTATTGAATACGATGAAAGACTGGGAGCTGAGACCTCCGCAATTGTTTCAAAATACGAAAATGCTCTTGCAAAACTAGAAAAAGAAAATGTGTCCTATTTCAAACAACTTGATCGAAAATCTGAGGAATGGAAGTATGAAAAATTGTCGTTATGAGCGTTCCTACAAGGACATGCAAGAGCAAAATAATCTTTTGAGAGCTCAGCTGGACAGTCTAAAAGGGAAGGGTGTGGATACTAAGTTTGCGAAACCATTGACTGTGGAGAAACCAAATACTTCAAAAACGGTTGAAAAACCAAAAATGTCTATTTTTCAGTTTTCTCCAAAAGTGGATGTGAAAAATGATTTGACAAAACCAGTCACTCCACATTCTTAGCCCATCAAGAAAAGAATATTAAAGATTGATGAAAAGATTGTTGAAAAACAAAAACTGGTTGTTGAAAGAAACACAAATGTGATTGCATCTAGCCTTTATAGGAAGAGTACACCGAATGTGACCACAACAACTGTTAAATAATCTGTTGGTTCTAATGACATGTTCCAAAATCAACATCTACAAGAAGCTAAGAAAAAGGCACAACTTCGAAAAGATGGAATTTTAGGTACAAAACCTAGGGTGATAAATTCTACAAGATTCCAAGGCACTGCTAGTAGTAGTAAACCATTACCTAGGAAATCTCAACTAAACTGTAACAACCGTGAAATTTCAGGTCATTATTTTTACTAACTTCAATTACTTAATTTTTCTATTTTAAGTAAATTAGCTTTTGCTGGGAAAGCTGCCCGCGTACGTCGTGACACGTACATTTAAATTCGTAATTTGAATCACACGATGCCCAGTCTACCCATTTATATGATTTATTTTCCCCCACGTACTTGTTTTCATATCGAATGTTCTATTTTTCCATTTCTATGCGAAGTTTGCACTTTTTAAGTTTTACGCGTTTTCGGCACGCGTTTTAAGCTTTAATGACGTTATAACACTCTGAAAGGCTCGGGAAAAATATGAAACATCAAATTTAGCCATTTTAAGCTAAATATAATATCTTTATAAAGATATTACTTCTATAACATTTTATAAACTTTAACTTCCATGTTACCCGATAAACTCAAAAATCGCGTAAATTGCCACCTTTTGCATTTTTTAAGTACCAACACTCACATACGCCTATTATTAAGCTAATATGGGTCAATATACTTGAAAAACAAGTTCACCTCACATTTTATACTTCACCATCTTCTAAGTCTCCCGGTAAACCCAATACTGCGTTAAAACTCGCGTTTTTACCTTCAACCTTTTGATACAACACTTAATATACATTATACAAATTATACAAATTATATTTTACAAAAAAAATAAAATAATAAACCCCTTTTTAAACCACTAGAGCCGGCCACCATCTCCCATTGGAACCAATGGGAGTGTTTTCTTCTTTAAATCAAACTCCAACTCCCCATAAGCCTCATTATGACAACCCTTTTCATACCTCTTTCTTACACACTCACACTAGGGTCTATCAAAGTGATTCTCTACCTCTCTTCCTTATCTCAGCCGAAATCACCACCATCTCCACCATAGAACCACCAAAAATCTTGCAAAAATACAAGAACACTACACCAAAAAGCTAGTCTTGTTAATCCTTAACAAGTTGTGTGATTTTTCTCCACCAAAAGACCTCCATTGAACCTATCATTTCTAAACAGCCCCTATATCATCTTCATCATCTTGAGGTCATTTTCAAAGGTAAATAATAAGGTGCAAGGTGACTCGTGTCTCCCTTGCACCAAAAGTCTCTAAAAACGGGTTTTTAAACCCTAAAACTATTTTTCTTACATTTTTAGTTTATATACCTATTGGATCTGAGATAAGTATATACTTTGTCATGTTCTTAAAATCTTTAAATGGAGGAGGGATTTTGTTGGTCGGAGTTGTTGATGGTTAGACACATAGGATGATCAAATAACTAGGAAAAACATGATTTTATGGTCGATTAGATGTGTCTAAGTAATCTTGTAACAAAAAGGGACTTTATTGAGTGACCTACTGAGATTTTTGGTCGGTCTCAAACATCTAATCTCTGGTCTAAATGAAGTATGGGTCTTGGCTAGGTCGGCTTTTGGATGGATTGAAAGATTGGGTAAACTATGGCACTCAAGATCATGATTTTAGGCTAGATCGGGTTCGATCTTGAACATGCATGGACATAGCTTTTTATAAAAGATGCCCACTGATATTTTTGGATAAATATGATGTTAACATATGCATAAAAAGATTTCCATGATTGGTCTATACATTTTATACACAAAAACATGCTTAATAATCAAAAGTAATTAGGTAATGAAGAGTCAAATCCGCCCTGTTTTTCAAGAGCCCAAAAATGAGTATGTCCTTTTGTTCTAAGTGGGTTTTACGATTAAATAAAAATATTTTGAGTTAGCTACAGGTCTTAGGGTCATTTCCCAAAAACCTTGCATCCTAATTCACCCCGATGATTTTATTAGAAAATCTACACTAAAAGTAACCCATAAAATGTATATCAGTTTTGAAAGGCCAAATACTCTAAAATGTTACAAAGAACCTTATGTTGGTCAAAACATGAAAGCTTGAGATAAGATATGTATAAAACGTTCTCCACTGGTCTTGTCTCCATTAGACCTATATAGCAAAAGATCTACTCATTTTGATAAGCCTAACTGGATGCTGGAATTAACTGCATAGAGATACAGGGGTAAATTAGTAATTTCACTCCTGTTCTGCAGTTCTCAGTTAAGTGAGGCCTTGATTTTTGATTAATACAGAGTCATACCTTTCCAACCATCTAAATTTCATAAGTTTATCCCTTACGGTTTAGAAATGGCGACCCGTTTAGTGCGGTATTTTTATCCAAATTTCCATCAGCTTTGTATTTTAAACCGTATAAGCTTTTACAAACGTCTTTTCAACCCATGACTTGCCATAAAACTTATAACTAAATTACCCTATGGTATTACAAGTATAAGTACTGTATAAAAACATAAGTATAAGTGTATGCTATCCTATTATTATTATTGCACACTTTTCCGGTTTCTTCTACCACTTCATCGTTGTGACTTTTGCGGCATTTCTCGACGTGCACACTTTTCCGGTTTCTTCTACCACTTCATTGTTGGTGAGTTCATAGCCCCAAAGTTTTACTTCAATTGTTCTTCAAACTCCGTGGGGGAGATACATGCTATAAATATTTATGATCACAATTATTTGAAATTGTATGCTATCCTGTTATTATTATTGCCTAAGTTTGCCAATAGCCTGAAAATCCCTTTTTTCATGAACTGTTAATCACTTGCGAGTGAACGCGAATACCATGAATAGATCTATTGGGCCTGACCTCCCACATTCCGAACCTCACATGCATGGCTATCGTGTGCATTGTATTCGTATTGATGTTAGGTATGGCTATTACCTATGTTTGAAGGGCAAATATATGCTATTGACAGCAAATGACGTTAATGTTCGGGGTTCACTGCTTATAATTAAACTCTATGGATTCACTCAACCTTTGTGTTGACTTTTTAGCATGTTTTATCTCAGGTTTTAAGGCGTGAAGGTCTTAGATTGAGTCGCACGGATATCTTTTGAAGACTCGGCATATTTTTACAATTGAAGAGACTATATTTTAAAGTTTTATGTTATGTTTAAAACATTTATGAACTTTTGAAAATATTGTGTTTTATTAAAACTGTTGGGACCTTTTGCAAACTCTGAGTTTTTAATGTATCAAATGTGAAATACTTTTAAAACGACTCTTTTGAAAGGTGTTTTTCCATGACTTGTACTTTGTGTTGTGAAGTAATACCCCAGTGACACTATCTTCCGCTGCGATAATTTTGGGGTTGTTACATAAATACTAGGGATTGGCTTACATCTAAGAGTAGTTACGCAAAAGAAAATGCTATGCATGTAGAATGCAACACTAAGAATTCAAATTCCTCTTTGAACAAGAAACAAATTCCAAATGACTGTAGTGACAAAGTTAAGATTGCTGTTTTAAACAAGAATGTTGAATTTGTCTGTCCTACATGTCAAAAATGTGTTTTATCAGCTACTCACGATGCATGTGTTGCACAATTTCTCAAGAAAGGAAAGTCAAGTGCCAAGGCACAATCCACTAAGACACCAAAAAGAACCAAACCCGTTGACAACAAGAAATTTTTGAAACCTAATAGGTGGATATCTACAGGATGTAGTTTTTCAAACACTGAGACTTCCGCTGCATCTAATAAGAAAACTACGTCTAGATCTTACCTTAGGTGGATTCCTATGGCAAAAGTTTTTAACACTGTTGGTCTTAAATGGATTCCCACCGGGAAGATTTTTGATACTTGCACCAAGACAAATAATAGTGATAATCACCAAAAGGAAGTATAAACCACTACAACCGTTGATAGTCAACACCCTCAGAGTGATGATTCATGTACTTCTAACACTGTTATTTGTGAAAACTCTTCGTCTTTGGTTGCAGGTGATTCAACTATCTCAGAACCCAGTTAATCAGAGGGTTCAAATTCTGTAAATTCTTAAAAATCATTCTTTCAATCTTCTATTTTTGATTTTCCATTTCTGTTATAAAAACAAAAACAAAATACAAAATTTGAAAAACCAACAAAATCAAAATACAAAAATATAAAATTTCAAAAATACAAAAACAATATGAAATCAAAAAATACAAAAATATTCTTCTCACGACATGTCTCTCGTATAATCGATATTCTGTACGTTTCTAGAAATGTCATTCAACAATGATACGGATATGTACAGATGCTTGAGAGAGAGTTCTCTAAAAATGTTTTCTAAAACATGTCGTTTCTCAAAAGTTTCTTCATAATGGCTTCTGGGCACATCAGTTCAGGACCCGCGCTTCAAAGAAAGGAAAGTGCTTAATCAAAACAAAGGTTTTAAATATTTTTTGAGCAATTATCCTAAAAACAAAATAGCTTTCGTATACTTCAGTACGAAACCCGAACTTAAAATGATGGCTTGTAAGTATTTCAGCTTACAACCCGAACTTCAAATAAAGGAAAGTGTTGTGCAAAACCAATATCTTTTTCAAACACTTATCCTAAAACAAATGAAGATAATTCTTCTCCAATATCTTCAAAGATTTTCAAAATCTTCTCTATCTTGAGCACATTTTCTTCAAGATTTTTCAAAATCTTTCATAAAGTGCTCAAGATAACTCTATCCAGACATTCTTTCTTTAAGGGGAGTATAAAAATACAAAATGTTCCCATTTCATGTAAAAACAAATCCGTCTATCTCTCCAAAAGCTTTTCTTTTAATTAGTTGATATCAAAATTATCACGGATATGCTATTATTGAGGGGAGAAGACGTGATTAAGTTGTGATCAAAATTTTTAAAGATCGTTGTTGAATCTCAAAAGAGCTCGACTCAGAAATTACCAAAGAATTGACGAAGCTTAAATGTCAGTAATCGAAAAGACTTGTCCTGGACGGGTAATAATTTCAAGCTGTCTAACCAGTGATGTAAACGTGTCTCAAATAGGACTTATCTGATTAGAGTGTACCGTCTCGAGAAATTTTCTTTATACTTGATTAGGACGGGTAATAATTTCAAGCTAGTCTAACTAGTGATGTAAGCGTGTCTCGAATCAGTCATATTCACTGAAAATCAATCAATTCAAAAGTGTGAACTCTACCCAACATGTGTAAATCTATCTTAAAACTTATGAGCACATGTGAAGGGGGAGTATTTCATAAAATGCAAAACTCTCGAAGTGTTAACAAAATATGTTTTATAATTATAAACACTTCGAGAGATTTTACAAAAGGTTTTATGGCATGTGATCTATGAACCAACCTAGGATAATCATGGAGTAATAAGGTGATTAAGTTTAGGTTTATGTCCAATGATCCGCCAAAGCCGGAGGGATCTACCCAAGGAAAATTCCAATAGATTAGAATTAGAAGTCCTTATGTATGATTGAAAAGAGGAGTAAAGTGATGAAAGAAGAAAGAAGGGGTTGAAGAATTAAAAAGAATAGTGAATAAAAGGGTGAAAAGAAATAGCCCTCCATGAAACTTAGGACAGAAACCGGGTCAATACATCTGCTATCGGTTATCACAAAGATGATACCGGTATTGAAGACAAGACGTCATGGACCCAGTGACGCGCTGCACAACCCCTCCTAGCCACTCAGGTATCTCTGAAAAGATATTTGTTTCATTTCTCACGGAGAACCTTGCATAATCTATCGACCTCTCACTCCGAGATGTGTTGGTATTGAAAAGGTGGCACTCTGCTCCATGCCTCCGACGACTAAAACCAAAACGCACGTAATCGAGTATAGTGCCATGAGATTCATCAAAAGATCTCTTAGGATACACTTTCCAAATCATACACTGGTGTTCATCAAAAAGAGCACAAGTTGTAAGAGTCATTTATGAGATCTACGGATCTTGCCTTACATATTATGGTGGTTACTTGTTCCAAACGGTCTACAGTTGTGGAGTGATACTTCGGTATACTTCAGCAGCTCACCTGAATTGTTGATATACTTCGGTATATCTGTGTAAGCCTTCTTGAGGGTATCCAATTCAGGAACAGCCTTTGTAAGGATTTGAGAGGGTTCTCACACTATGTTGTCAATTCTCTCAAATTTTGCGCCTGTAAGTGCTGGAAATCCCGCCAAGGAGATTCCGTTCATGAATCGAGTCCTTAAGACGTGGGTCTCTACTTGGATTTTATCCATAGTATTGATAACTTTCCCTCAACGGGATTCGGACGGCTGATGTGCCGGACCAAGGTGAATGGTATCAAGACATTCATCAGTAAAACAATCGTAGTGATCTATTCTCTAAGAAAAGTTCACCGTGATCGATTGGTGATTTCAACTAACAATATCAATGCAGGTACTGATGAAAGTCCCTTTGGAGAAAGACCGTGCACCATCATTTCATTCATCAACATCTTCACCTACACATACTCATACTTATGAAGTTCATCCTCAACAAGCTCAAATCAAAGAATGTTCAAAGAAAAAAGATCAAGTGAAAGACAATGAGTTACGTCAAAGTCAAAGAGCTAATCAAGAAGTCAAGAACAAGTTCATGAATCGATTGAGGAAGACATAAGTATGAAGTTCAAAGCCTTTCTAAGAAGTATGAGTATGTTGGAGAAGACGAAACGACAAACCATTAAAGATGTTGATTAAAGGCAACAAAGATCAAAAGACATTACTTTAAAGATCACAAAGCATGATGGAACAAAGAATCAAGACTATTCTACCATGACACACAAAGTTCAAGACAATAAGCTTCAAAGATCAAAGATCAAGATCACAATGAGAGATCTCAATGATCACCCCTTAGGGGAAGATTGTTAGCAATAGAAGTGTTGATCATCAATGAATCAAAGAGTGATCTCAATGATCGCCCCTTAGGGGGAGATTGTTAGAAATAGAAGTGACGATCATTATTGTGTCATCGAGTCTTGTAATAATGTTGTAATAGTCTAGTATTCTAGTTAAGGGAAAATGGGCTTGGCTTAATCTAATATTGTATAAGGTTATGTCTACTCCATTACAAAAGCTCAAGCCCGGCCCATCTCTCTTTTCTTAACTATAAAAGGCACCTTACTCTTCATTTATAAGGTGGTGCTTCAAGGTGTAAGTGTGTGTTTTCTTAATAAGGTTTCTTTCTTTCTTTCCCTACTTTCTCTCTCTAAATACACTTCTCTTGTTGTCACCACACAAGCTTAATATATAGTGATAAGTGATCGGCCCCAAACGGTCAACTAATATTGACCAAGTAAATGGTCAACAAGAGTCAAACAATCTAGGGCACAATGCAATTATCCAAGGGAGTTTAGTGTATCCCCGGGTCGTTAAGTCCCAACGAGGTGTGAACACTGTAATAGGACGAATTTGTGATCGGGTGAAATTGAATAGGAAAAGGGTGTGAGTGATTAAACTAAGGAATTTTAAAAGAAAATAACTTAAACAAGCTATAAAAACAATTACGTGAAAGTAAATGACTTAGAAACGTTTGAAATTTAAAAACGTACGTTTAAATAAAAATTACGTAAACGTACAAAATAAAACGTGAATTCTGGCCAATATAAATCCCACAGATGTGAAAATTATATTTTTAGAATCCAAATGATAAAAGAAAATTATTGGAAAAAGAAAATTATATATTTGACTATTTATTTAATTATTATTAATTAATTACTTATTTAAATACTTTTTAAATTAATACAAATTCTAATAAATACTAAATGATCTGAGAAAAATCTAAAACTTTTTATAGAAATATTAAATAAGTACAGGAAGCTAGGAAAAATATAAAAATGAAAAGTGCTTAATGAAAAAGCTCAAAATAAGCCAAATGGCTTAAATAGAAGCTATCACTATTTTAATGTTTTGATTTTCTTGGTTTTTCTTTTACAAATCTATTTAACTACTGGAATTAACAAACTTTAATAAAGACAAAAACTTTAAAACTTGAAAATAAGCTGAATGCAAGCTTAAGAGCTTAACAGATGAGCTTTTGAGCTTAAATTGATGTGTCAAGCTCAAACAAGCTTGAAATAAGCTTCACAGTTGGAACCAAAGGTGAAATAAGATGAAAATAAGTAAAAGGGTACTGGTGTAACACCCCAACCCGGCAAGGGTAAAGATGTCACGTTAATGGTTTCATATCAGATCAAACAAAGCATACTTCAATAGTAATACAATAAATTTCAAAGGTTACAAATGAAATATTAACATTATAAGGTTAAGAATGAAACAAAACTAAATACTAAGTCTGCAAATGCAATCCTTCTAATGACTTCTACTTCAGAATAACTATCAAGGTCTTCTAAGTCCAAAAGTCTCTTCACTCATACCCAAACCCGTCGTCCTGCTTATAACCTGCCGCACACGAAAAGAAAACGTGCGGCTGAGCTTAAAAACCCCAGTGAACAGATATATAATAAACGGAAACGAAAGTAAACGGAAATAGTCAGATGTAGCATAATGAATGAGATATAAATAAGGTACAAGAGTAAAGGTTTAGGATAGTCATCCACCACGAGCCCAGAAACAGATCATATCATATCATAACAGTGTAACCATAAATCTTCATAATCATATAGAGGGGAGACCTCTCAGATAATCAGATAATATGAGGGGTGTCCTCATTCTTCAAATGGAGTAGCTAGCTCCCAGATATATGTGAAAGGCGTGTATTGCACACAAGCACCAGTCACCAGACAAATCATATCAAATCATGTTAAATCCACTAAACAGATCAGATCTAGGATGCATCCATACGCCCCCCAGAACATATATAATCCATAATCAAAGTAATGCGCATATCATAATCAGAATGGGGACGTGGCGGAACATCACTCTACCGCCCTAGAGTCATGCCATTGGTGCATCAATGACACGGACATGGAACCCCCATGCCTAGTGAAATGGCTCGGGTATCAAACTAAGAGTCAGATATCATATCATAATCAGAGTGTCATATCAGAAGGTTCAATATCAGAAGTTCATAATCAGACCAGTCAAAGTATCAGAAGGTCAAGTATCAGAAGTTCAAATATCAGAAGGTCAAATATCCCAGGTCAATATCCAAAAAGGGTCAATGTATCCGATGGTCAAATCTTCAAAAGGTTCAATATCAAAAGTACTTTTCAAAAGGTTTTCTCTTAAGGTTCATTTAAAAACAATCATTCAAAAATAGTTTTCATAAATGGTCTTTCAATTAGTTTTCATAAAACGAACTTCAAAATAGTTTTCTTAAGGTCAATATATCATGCTTGAAAAACCCTTTCAAAATACTTTACTTAAAACATTTCCATCTCATATCAAAAGGTCTTCATATCATAGGTTCGAAATCAGAGATCAAAGGTCGAAGCAAAGGTGTCATAGCAATGGCATCGGTTCAGAAACTAACGGATCAGAAAATGAAAGAGATCATGAGAAACCTTAAAAGAAAGGTCAGAATATCTGTACCTTATACCGCAAGTGAAAACACAACAGAAAATAAAGGTCGGAAGCAGACTCCATCTTCAGCAAATCTACACGAATTCATGACTGACTTATTAAAAGCTTATTTAATTCAGATTACTTATCTTAGCCGGCTTTCCATTTTTAGTGACTTTCTATTTTAAGACATTTGCCATTTTAGTAACGTTCCATACTTATTAACTTTAGAGTAAAGTCCCTCAATTGGCCATACTTAGGGGTTTACAAATGATAATTCATCAAGTTAAAGGCTTAATATGATAAATACCATAGTTTAGGGTCTTATATATTATTTTAGCAAAGTATAGGGTTTAATATGCCAATTATCAAAGTTAAGGTTAAATATGCTATAATGGATATTAGGACTTACATTAAATTAATAAACAAAAAATCCCACGTGCATGGTTTTAGTTTCACATTTTTATGGCTATTCAATTTACAATTATACATTATAAACCTCTTATAACGACGCTTGTATTTTTAACAATGAATTAAAATAGCTTGGTGGCCATACATACGAGTCTTGTTTAATTTCTTTACATAGCCAGTGTCGTCTCTATGCGTAGGTTTTATTAAGCAAGACGGAAACAACGTATAATTGGTGATCGATTTATATTGGGTCATCATCATACTATACGTGACATGGTTTGACACAGAATGGTACACTACAATATTTTGTTCCTCGTATTTTCTTTAGTTGCATCTTTGAGTGACACCAACCATGACTTCTCTTATCTCTTTTAATTTCCAATATAATATGAACAACTAGATGAAACTATCATACTCTTCCTCTATATCACGCATGAAACCAAAAGTATATTCAACTTCATTATTAAGATTTCTTAACGTATCAGATAATATCCTATTATCATGATTAGTGTAGGATCAGATGTAGTAAAATACAGGTTTACGATATACCTCGAAACAAAACGATGACTAGATGAACCAAATTTACGAACGCGAACCCAAGTGCAACCACCAAATAGAAGCTATAACAAACCCCCCTTTTGTTGCCTTTTTGGGTCGAACAGCAGGAGAAAGTAGCAGCAGTCGACCACCATCCATGGCTACCAACCTGATCACTACGTTCATTTTACGAGTTTTGACGCCATTTATTGTGTACGTATACATATATATGCGGGTCGTATACTGAAACATGAACAAAAAGGGCCGAATACCTTTGAAGCGATATCAAACGGATCAAATGACGAATCAAAGAACCGAGCACCAAAACCCTTTTTAACCCACGATCACTCCAGTATCCACCAACGATCACCCAAGCTGTTGCACACCATAATTTGGTCACCACCTTCGTTATTTCTAGATTTCTTTGGAGAGAAAATAGGGCGGCAGTTTTGTGTAGGTTTTAGGGTTTGTGTGATTTTGTTGCTTAAGATGGACTCCCATACGTATCTTTTTGCATGAACAAATGGAAAAGATGGTGTGGATCTTTGTTTCGTTTGTGTCTATCAAAGAAGAAAGGAGATAAAAAGGGTAAGAGGAGCGTGGGTGGTTACATAGTAATTGACATTGATTTCCTTTTAATTGGGTCTTTATTATGAGGCGAGTAATAGGGGTCAAATGAGACCACTTCTTATTCAACAATCCAATATATCTAGACATATTTACATTTTACATGTTGTACATACGGATTTTAATAATTTAGGACTTCATAAGGACATTTTCACATGTGATATACATATATATATATTTAGTATTCCATGTTAGTCGAATATTTATGACTTAGGCTATGGTCTTCTAGTATATAGGATTTCCCAAATTATGACTCATAGTTATTAATGTTGAGTTCGTGTTCAAGGTTCAATTTAGCCACAGATTTTAGCACTCATATTTTAGGTTATCATAATTGTTTAATTTGTTTAGTAACTTAGGATATGGAATACTTTAATTCTTTTATCATATTTTATGTGTCCTTGCAAAAATTCAAATTAGAGGGTAAATTAGGGATTTCAAATGATGAGAAAATGAGGGCTTTACAACTCTTCCCCTCTAACAGAAAAATTTCGTCCTCGAAATTTGAAGTCGCAAGGTGAAACGAAATCGTAGCAAGTCGTAACAGATCATCGAAATATTCTCATGCCCGAGGAGGCTCTTCCAAAAGATCTTCAGACCGAAGGTTTCTCATGACTCAATCAAAACAAAATGGGTTCAGATTCCTCAGAAGGAGACAAATTGGGTTGATTCGGATAAAAGGAACATACAACATAAAATGAATGATAGGTGAATCTTCTGAAAAGCTTACATGGAATACGAATAGAATTTCAGATCAGATTAAATGTATTACCAGTATAGAGCTCTTCAAAGAGTTTTTTTTTTTTTTTTTTTTTTTTTTTTTTTTTTTTTCAAGATTCATAACTGAGGTCAACAGACGACAGAACGAGAGTCCAAACTCATCCAGATATCTAGTGAATGGAAACAGAGTATACGCATAGGTAGAATGAACCTAAAGTCTCACTAATCACGGATAATCTAACGGAGATCAGATTCTAAACTTCTTAGGTACTCCCCAAGATATCCTATGGCCACAATGAGTGCATATTATATGGTGTAAGTATTATCACGTTGATCAGGCATCATAATACTAGCACCACATAAGTATGCCTTCATGATGATCATACTTTATCTCAAGTCGAAATCAAAACCACCTATCTTAATCCACCTAGTACTTCTACAGTCTCAGAGGTCATCAAAATCAAGCATCATAACTAAGAGGAGAACAAACTACTCGAAAGTGTTAACAGAATCCCAGAATGTCTATCAGAATTAGGTACATCATTAAAAGCATCAGATCATCCATCATTCGTCAAAATTTCACGTAACGAAACCATCGTCTACCATACGCAGAATGAACACCGAGCGGAATTACTAACAGGGAACATAAATCATTCAGGGAATCCTATCTTAAGTAATGAAAATTTTGAGTAGGTCAAGAGGAATTGAATTACGTCATCCATAGCTTCATTCTTCACCAAAATCACTCTTCCAAACACAAACGTTCACTTCATAATTATCGTCCATTCAAATACATGATCTTAAACTTCTTCCAAGTCCATGCTGTCTATCGTATGATCATAGAGTGGAAAGGAATAATAAACTTGAGTCTGGTCCCTCAAGCTTTCGGTACTTCTTCTGGATACTGTGGCGTGGTAACGTGAATCTCTGTATGGTCACTGTGCATCTTCCATTCGCGAGCCTGCTTCTGCTCTCAATTCATCTTAGTACAACTAAAATGAATAGAGAAGCAAGACTGCGTGTCTTTGACAGGTCTCCTAGCAGTGTTCGAAATTCTCCAACTCAATCTGCTGTCGTCACCGGATGCCTGGTAGTGTTGTCTGCTACAATCTCTGGACGTCAATCAAACCTACTTCTTCCAGAATAAAGGGTCATTTTACAAGATGATTTACATGCTCCTCTTTGAGCATAAAACTGAAATACTTCCTGGAGGTTACTCTCGGTTTGTCATCTCCCTTCTTAGAAGTTCTTGTGGTTGCTTCCATCATCCACAGAGGTCGTCTGGTACGGGTTTACAAAGATAGAATAAATCATTGATACGCTGAATTGAAAGGCGGTCATGGTAGTGATACGATTAGGTCTACGATAGTCAATACTCCAAAGTTTTCTCTTTCTTCTTCACAAGCTAACAGGGTATTCAAAATGAAACACTGAGGTGAACAAAATCATATTCCATCATCTTATCCAATTTCTCAACTTCTATGGCATCATGGTCCGACAACCGGGATTGGTTCAAATTTTTCATTCTACTTCTCAACCGGAAAAGGAAACCCAAGAGTTCCACCAGAAAATTTGCACAACAACTTCCAATGATAAAGTTTTCTAAGAGTGGATAATAGGTGTCAGGAGGCAATCAATAATTAAGTGAGATCGAGGTAAATGTTTCCATAGCGGCGTTAAGCTTAACAGATTTGAGCGGTTACAGGTTATCATAACGAAAGTGGGATGAAACATATTACTAAAGGTCACAAATCAGATACAGTAGTCCCTGGCAGCGTATGAGGGCCAGCCAATCCATATCTTAAAGATCACAAAATCGAATATATCAAAGCAAACGGATTCGTAGGATGAGTACGGTCGCCAAGCCAGACGGATAGTTCATATCTCAGGGTTAAGTACATGGTTCATCAAAGTGTGGAAATAGATAAGCGAACAATTCAAGGTGTTGGATTCTTGTTTGGCTAAAAAGCATAAGTGGCAGGTAGGTTGTGAGTCATCGGTAATACGAACATCGTATAACTGTAAAAAGTGAGGCATATAGAATATCAGTAATCAGCATCATCATGCTCAGTTAACAAATTTATATCGGGACAAAATTATCGTCACAGTCCATGGTTAATAATCACCAGAGTTCCCATAGGAGTAGTAATGGACTTTGCAAGGACAGAGTAATATCAGATGATACATTTATATCCAGCACGGGTAATGAATTCACAGAATGTGTCAAACACCTTAAGATTAAATGACCTTCGGGATGGTCAGAGGAGTATCAAACTGCTTATCAAATAGGTCGGAAGTGAAGAACGAAGTTAGGTAGAAATAGCAAAAGTTTAATAATCGGAAATCATGGTAAGGAGTTCAAAATGGTTTCAAACGCCAAAGGTGAAACATAGGAGGGTAATCGTCAATGATCAATCAGCCTATCCTTTATCAGAATACAAGTCAAAGCTAACTACTCAATGAAAACATATTGGCAACGCAAGTCTTATCGTTCAAAAGTGAGAGGAAAACATTCTTATACTCATGGGGATAGAGATGTTTAAGACAAACTCAGATAGGGTCAGAAGATCCATAGATTATCAAAAGCATATAACAGAATGCATCAAGTAAGTCATCGTCATAGAGATTCTCAGAATACCCAAAAAGACATCAAAATGATTTACAAAAGAATCAGAGGTCGGAGTCGGAATCTTAGGTGGTGCAAAGCGTGAGCTTAACAAGCAGGGCATAAATCAGAGTGATGCGGAAGCAATGCTATTTAAACAAAAGCCTTATAGTCTACCCATTCCTCACTGGTCAGAACTTAAGTTCCTATAGGGAAATCCTAAAGCAATTTTTAAAGGTTATCTTATGAGCGCATACAGTGGAAACTTAGTGGTCTAACTTACACAGGTCAAGGGTAAATGTATTACGAGTCGCAACCTGTCTCTGATACCATAAATTGTAACACCCCAACCCGGCAAGGGTAAAGATGTCACGTTAATGGTTTCATATCAGATCAAACAAAGCATACTTCAATAGTAATACAATAAATTTCAAAGGTTACAAATGAAATATTAACATTATAAGGTTAAGAATGAAACAAAACTAAATACTAAGTCTGCAAATGCAATCCTTCTAATGACTTCTACTTCATAATAATTATCAAGGTCTTCTAAGTCCAAAAGTCTCTTCACTCATACCCAAACCCGTCGTCCTGCTTATAACCTGCCGCACACGAAAAGAAAACGTGCGGCTGAGCTTAAAAAGCCCAGTGAACAGATATATAATAAACGGAAACGAAAGTAAACGGAAATAGTCAGATGTAGCATAATGAATGAGATATAAATAAGGTACAAGAGTAAAGGTTTAGGATAGTCATCCACCACGAGCCCAGAAACAGATCATATCATATCATAACAGTGTAACCATAAATCTTCATAATCATATAGAGGGGAGACCTCTCAGATAATCAGATAATATGAGGGGTGTCCTCATTCTTCAAATGGAGTAGCTAGCTCCCAGATATATGTGAAAGGCGTGTATTGCACACAAGCACCAGTCACCAGACAAATCATATCAAATCATGTTAAATCCACTAAACAGATCAGATCTAGGATGCATCCATACGCCCCCCAGAACATATATAATCCATAATCAAAGTAATGCGCATATCATAATCAGAATGGGGACGTGGCGGAACATCACTCTACCGCCCTAGAGTCATGCCATTGGTGCATCAATGACACGGACATGGAACCCCCATGCCTAGTGAAATGGCTCGGGTATCAAACTAAGAGTCAGATATCATATCATAATCAGAGTGTCATATCAGAAGGTTCAATATCAGAAGTTCATAATCAGACCAGTCAAAGTATCAGAAGGTCAAGTATCAGAAGTTCAAATATCAGAAGGTCAAATGTCCCAGGTCAATATCCAAAAGGGTCAATGTATCCGATGGTCAAATCTTCAAAAGGTTCAATATCAAAAGTACTTTTCAAAAGGTTTTCTCTTAAGGTTCATTTAAAAACAATCATTCAAAAATAGTTTTCATAAATGGTCTTTCAATTAGTTTTCATAAAACGAACTTCAAAATAGTTTTCTTAAGGTCAATATATCATGCTTGAAAAACCCTTTCAAAATACTTTACTTAAAACATTTCCATCTCATATCAAAAGGTCTTCATATCATAGGTTCGAAATCAGAGATCAAAGGTCGAAGCAAAGGTGTCATAGCAATGGCATCGGTTCAGAAACTAACGGATCAGAAAATGAAAGAGATCATGAGAAACCTTAAAAGAAAGGTCAGAATATCTGTACCTTATACCGCAAGTGAAAACACAACAGAAAATAAAGGTCGGAAGCAGACTCCATCTTCAGCAAATCTACACGAATTCATGACTGACTTATTAAAAGCTTATTTAATTCAGATTACTTATCTTAGTCGGCTTTCCATTTTTAGTGACTTTCTATTTTAAGACATTTGCCATTTTAGTAACGTTCCATACTTATTAACTTTAGAGTAAAGTCCCTCAATTGGCCATACTTAGGGGTTTACAAATGATAATTCATCAAGTTAAAGGCTTAATATGATAAATACCATAGTTTAGGGTCTTATATATTATTTTAGCAAAGTATAGGGTTTAATATGCCAATTATCAAAGTTAAGGTTAAATATGCTATAATGGATATTAGGACTTACATTAAATTAATAAACAAAAAATCCCACGTGCATGGTTTTAGTTTCACATTTTTATGGCTATTCAATTTACAATTATACATTATAAACCTCTTATAACGACGCTTGTATTTTTAACAATGAATTAAAATAGCTTGGTGGCCATACATACGAGTCTTGTTTAATTTCTTTACATAGCCAGTGTCGTCTCTATGCGTAGGTTTTATTAAGCAAGAAGGAAACAACGTATAATTGGTGATCGATTTATATTGGGTCATCATCATACTATACGTGACATGGTTTGACACAGAATGGTACACTACAATATTTTGTTCCTCGTATTTTCTTTAGTTGCATCTTTGAGTGACACCAACCATGACTTCTCTTATCTCTTTTAATTTCCAATATAATATGAACAACTAGATGAAACTATCATACTCTTCCTCTATATCACGCATGAAACCAAAAGTATATTCAACTTCATTATTAAGATTTCTTAACGTATCAGATAATATCCTATTATTATGATTAGTGTAGGATCAGATGTAGTAAAATACAGGTTTACGATATACCTCGAAACAAAACGATGACTAGATGAACCAAATTTACGAACGCGAACCCAAGTGCAACCACCAAATAGAAGCTATAACAAACCCCCCTTTTGTTGCCTTTTTGGGTCGAACAGCAGGAGAAAGTAGCAGCAGTCGACCACCATCCATGGCTACCAACCTGATCACTACGTTCATTTTACGAGTTTTGACGCCATTTATTGTGTACGTATACATATATATGCGGGTCGTATACTGAAACATGAACAAAAAGGGCCGAATACCTTTGAAGCGATATCAAACGGATCAAATGACGAATCAAAGAACCGAGCACCAAAACCCTTTTTTAACCTACGATCACTCCAGTATCCACCAACGATCACCCAAGCTGTTGCACACCATAATTTGGTCACCACCTTCGTTATTTCTAGATTTCTTTGGAGAGAAAATAGGGCGGCAGTTTTGTGTAGGTTTTAGGGTTTGTGTGATTTTGTTGCTTAAGATGGACTCCCATACGTATCTTTTTGCATGAACAAATGGAAAAGATGGTGTGGATCTTTGTTTCGTTTGTGTCTATCAAAGAAGAAAGGAGATAAAAAGGGTAAGAGGAGCGTGGGTGGTTACATAGTAATTGACATTGATTTCCTTTTAATTGGGTCTTTATTATGGGGCGAGTAATAGGGGTCAAATGAGACCACTTCTTATTCAACAATCCAATGTATCTAGACATATTTACATTTTACATGTTGTACATACGGATTTTAATAATTTTGGACTTCATAAGGACATTTTCACATGTGATATACATATATATATATTTAGTATTCCATGTTAGTCGAATATTTATGACTTAGGCTATGGTCTTCTAGTATATAGGATTTCCCAAATTATGACTCATAGTTATTAATGTTGAGTTCGTGTTCAAGGTTCAATTTAGCCACAGATTTTAGCACTCATATTTTAGGTTATCATAATTGTTTAATTTGTTTAGTAACTTAGGATATGGAATACTTTAATTCTTTTATCATATTTTATGTGTCCTTGCAAAAATTCAAATTAGAGGGTAAATTAGGGATTTCAAATGATGAGAAAATGAGGGCTTTACAACTGGAATGAAACTAGAGGAACAAGAAATAAGCACTGATAAGCTTGGAATAAGCAAATAAGCAAGGTACTGCTAGTGTAAGAAAGGTACTGCTAGTGTAACAACCTGCTGCTGACTTTAGAGGCAAAATAAGCTTATGAAATAAGCTATAAAGCACAAAGTGAAGATTGGAGTAGCAAGATGGGTTGGTTAGCTTTCCAAAAAGTTCAAGCTTACACTGTGGGAACCACTGGTGAGCTTATGAATGGCTTATGAAAAAGCAGCAAATACACTGATGACTCAGTGTATACTGAAAAATGGGACAAACAAAAAAGCCACAAGCAGGCTTATTAAATAAGCTTGAAAATGAAAAACAAGCTTTAAACCTTTGAGACTGGTGGATTAGCTTTTGAAAAAGCCAAAGCACACAAGCTTAAGCTTACTGATGAGCTTTTGATTAGCTTATGAAATTGGCTCACCTATACTGATAACTCAGTATAGTGAGTTGTTTTGAGAAAACAAGATAAGCACAATAAGCAGTTATAACAAGCATGAAATGGAAATATAAGCATATAAACAGCAAACTAGCCAGAAGGGCTTCTAAAAACAACAATAATCACAAGCTGAACCTCACTAATGAACAAGATACAAGCTTATGAAATAAGCTTATTGGCCTGTGCACAGGGGAGGTATTTGACTTTTTACTTAAAACTAAATAGTTGACTAATATGAACTTTGATCTAGACTTACTTACTGAATATGTTATATTAAGCTGAAAAGAAGTGAAATCAAGCTAGATTATCAACTATTGCAACTGTGTGTGTGATTAAACTAACTGATATGCTAACTATTATGCAGAAAAAATAAATTGAAACTTATTTTGACTATCTACTTAATAAGTACTGGATTTTATTGTTTAACTGAGCTAAAATGACCTTAAGTGATATGTTTAAACCAAAGTTAACAACAAATGAACCCAAGATCACAGTTAACACAGTATAAACCAAACACTACTTTATAAAAGCTAATTTGAGATTTTCAAAGCAAATGATAGAGTTAGACCACAACACTGATTTCAATGGTTATAAGATGATAACACAAGATCAAATGAGCATCAAACATCAACAACACAAGCATAAAACACAGATTTGTCAAATATGCTATTTAAACTGTGAAAATTCAATTTTAAGCACCAAGTGAATCCAATGAACAAACAACCAATTTTAATCAATATTATCACTTAACAACACCACAGAAACATAAAAACACAAAGATCAAAGCAATAAACTTGCTTCTACAGTAAAATGCAAAAAATGATAAAATGGCTTACAAAGTGCTATCAAGCTGAAAACCAAGAACCAAGGCCACAGAACACACCTATAGGCTTACCAATAAGCTACTAAACCAAAGGCAATCCACAATTAACCTTGCTCCATGCAGTTCTCTTCATGAACACTCATTTTTGTATTTTTCATTGATTTTCTTGAGTTCTTTTTGTATTTTTGTTTTTAATGATTATAACTTGTTTTAAGGTTACTAATAGCTTATATAAGCTATGTCAGGAGCTTAGGTGAGCTAATTAGTCCAATAAACAACTACAATCAACAATATTGAAATGACTTGAAATTTAAGTACGAATTAAGCATAACTTGAAATGTAAAGATAGATTGAAATTGGTACTGTAAATAGGTTTATTACACGTTGTCAATGAGTAATAAAACACTGAAAGCATTTAAATGACAATGTAATTAAGAAAGACAATAAAGACGATTAAGTAAAGTGAACATAAAACTATGATTCTATGATATCGTTCTTCCTTGCTTCTTCCTCTTCATATAGTGATCTTTTGGACTCCCCACTTGTTTCTGAGCATTTCCCACTTGAATTCGACCATTGGATCCACTGATTTCATCCTAGCCATACAAATGGCATTTTGGCGCCAAAAAGGAGATAGTGGAAAAATCCACTATCTCTGATAATCTTGAAAATTGGGGAAGAAGCATTAATTGCTTTTGGTTTGTTAGGTAAGTGGGATAGGAGGAGGAGGGTGGTATTGCAGAAAAATCTGTGGGTGAAGGGTGGTTTTGGCGGGGTAGTTTAGGAAGAAGATGAGTTTGACCGAAGTCAAACTCTGGGTTATTTGTTTGACCCCGATATTTAGTTAGAAAAGGTGGGTCGGGTCATGGGTTAAATGATTGGGCTTGGGTTTATTTTATGGTTTGGGCTGGGTTAGTGTAGGATTGGGTTTGGCTAGGCTTAGGGTATTTAGTTTGATCCGGTTATTGTTTTTAGGACAAGGACCAAAAGTGTAAACTTTGGATTTTTGAGGGGTGGAAATGAAACTTATTCAAAGTTTATCACAAGGGCCATTCATGCCAAGTTTCAATAGTACAAGGACCATAAAAGATAATTTTCCATTTTTGAAAACCGGGGGACTTGTTTTGCCATTTTTGAAACTTCAGGGACTAATTCTGCCAATTTATGAAACTTCAGGGACTGAAACTGTCAATTTTGTAAACTTAGATCGTTTTTCACCTGTTTTCAATCCTTTTGTACCTGAATCATATAAAAACACATTCTATGGATATTTGTAGCATTATATGACTTTTCAAAGTGTTTTTGGCTGTTTTTGCAGTTTAAATGGGAATAAAATGATGAGTATTTAGACACTCATCAATACCTCCTTAGTTTGATTAATATTATGTTCCTACAGGGAGGCTCAATGAGCCTAAGTCTAGAATGTTCTTCCTTAATCGTTATAATCAGTTGTGCTTTTAGAGATGAACTCTCAAATAGCTAAGGAATTCTCAGCTAGGATGCATAGGGAGATTGTAGCGATGGATGATTGTGAAGAGGAAAAAAAGAATTCAGAAGAATAAGGTCGATGTAATTTACCTATGTAATCCTTAATAAAACTTCACATCCTATTTACATGTCTCCAAAAATTATTAGTAAGAAGAAGTTGTGTGCTCACTTATAATAATTTAACTTAGTATAATTTATATTCAAATAAATGGATATTGTTATGTCAACTCAGTGCCCAATGGTCTCTAACTAGATTTTAAACATAAATTAGATTAAGTATAAGAAGACTTGCTGATAAGAAAATCAGTGAGCTACCTTAGCAATGTTCAAGTCAGAGATCTCGTCAAGGAATCAAAGATAACTTGAAAACATACTCTCTATTTGATGCAGAGTCAGCTAGTATGTATAATGGACTAGAAGCTGAAAGACAAATGTTCATCAGGGATTGACAATGCTCTGATGAACCTATTAGCTCTCTGATTCATCCAACAAAGCTTAGCTCAAAATATCTATTAGATATTTAGGCGGGACTTTTCAAGATTGCAAAAGAGCAGGATAAAATTCATCCTTGATAATGTCAAGATAAATACGAGTTGGTGAAAGGGCAGTGAACAATTAGCATCACTGTTCACTAAATTAAGGTTGTTGTGTTTCCAAGAATAGAAGTATTTAATGGAAGATGTACTTCTCTATTAAATACTTGACATGTCTTAACAACCCTCACGTGACATCCTCGTTTGTCTCTGTGACAAATGGTAATTTTTCGTACTATTATTTTAATAGTAATAGTAATTATTTTATCAGAAAATGCACATTTTATATTTTCTGACACTTGTTGACTAATTAAATTTAAAAAAAAAAAGAAATCATCTTGTTTTTCCTAATAAATGACCCCACATGCATACCCACACTCAATTAGTTATGGAAATAATTAAATAAACTCATGTTCAAATCTAGAAAACGTTTTTATAATACTTATATAAAAACACTCTCGAAAATGTATTTTATACATTTTTTATTATAGTGTCAAACCGGGACACCGCGACTCACATATAAACTCAATGGGACACGTAATACACTCCATAAAAATCATAACTTATCTTCCTCATCACGTTTATTAAAGTTCCGCCCTCCCCCAATTAAATAATAGCTAGTGATTTTTATATTACATTCAACTATACTTGGACTTTAAAATTTTGACCTTTGACTTTGGTAACTAGAAAATAAACCCTTAAACCACCAAGTAATAAGCAAATGGTGAGACAAAGGATGACATGACCTCTCCTTTTTGCTTCTTTGACCAACCATCCAAGAAACCAAGCACACAATCTTAATATTTTTATGTAACCTAGCCTATGTCTAGTTTAATAAACAAAACAATAAGCCACCCTACCCTTTTCTACCTAGTCATTAAACTAATGCACAAGTCATGCCTTGACCACCTTTTACTTCATTATCCATAGTACAATGTGTTCCCTTCATCAAAACTTGACAAGACAATGCCTTCTTATGCCCATAAAATAAGCCGATTACATGCATACTTAAACCAAACCAAGTCTCTTTAACTCTTTTGATGAATTCCATGCAAAAAGAAGAACATAAAATAATACCCAAGACCATACCTAAGCTCATCTATAAAAGGGGACTCTTGAACTTAGTAAGCTCACACTAGAAACTAAGTACTCACTCATTCACTCACTATACCATTCGAACCAAGGAGAAAGGAGTTTTGGGTTATTAGCAAACTAGGAGTTTATTTGGGTTCTTTCCTTGTTCCTTGCTCGACACCATTTTCTCTACACCATTGTAAGAACTCAACTCATTTTTGTGTGAAAATGTTAACATATACTACTCGACATGCATACATGCATGCACCCTAGAAACTTGTGTTTTGAACTTGTGTGGCAAAATAATAAACTAAAAACTAAACAATATCTTTATTGGCCCCTTTGTGTTAAATATTGGGAAATCTTGTGGAGTTGGGATGGTCGTGTGTCGACATTGTCCTATAGTGAGTGAAATGGGTTTTATTACTTTGCTTTCTTGATAAACATTTCCCCACCCATAGACTAAATAAGGTTATGCTTTAAAATGGTTTATTGTCTATCTATCGGTTTAAAGATTTTTTTTTCGTTTGGAGTTGAGTCGAAACACCCATAAGCCATACGACTTGTTCAAGCATTTTCGGCCTAGCCTAACAAAACAATAGCTTGTCTTGAAGATTTAGATACTGGAGTGCATGCTTAAGTTGACGAAACAAGTTTTGAAACGAAATACAAACTCTAAATACAACTCACGTACACACTGTCTATTAATTCATGCAAAGTTATAACACAGAACAGAAAAACTATATAACCAAATCAATGGGTAGTATAACTCAACAAGTTGGGCTAGCCTGTTGGTTGGGACGTTTGACTGTGAGCGTGAGGTCAGGGGTTCGAACCCTGCACCTGACCTTTCTACCATTTTTTTTTTACAACTTTACACCATTAACCCTTGAACTATTGAACATTAATTAATGTTTCCTTTTTGACAAAATTATGCTAATAATGCTTAATTAGTTAAGCTATAATATTGACAATGGGGTATTTTGTGATAATTGATTTATAAAAGAAACTAGAATTTATGGGCAAGTCGTGCCCGGTTTTTGTCAAAATTCTGATACTTAGTATATTTTCACAAACTCGATCAAACTTCGAAACTAAATAATATAATGTTATTTATAGAAAATATATTATAGACTTTTCTAACTTATCATCTACTAACTAAATATATATAAACACATTTATATATACACCGTATCACGTAACCGTCACTAATATAAATCCTTAGCGTAAAGTATTTATTATTACTTAACTAACGTTTATTTTTTTCACAAACACTTTTATTGTGGATAGTTTCCGTACATGGTTGTCCGGTTACGCCCAAACCGGAAACATACTCGTCACGAATACTTTTATATACTCTTATATATATAATTGTACATTTGTCCAAGAGCCAATATTTACAAACACTTTGAAATGATTTAAACGTAAACTCTGCCACACAAGCAGCATTAAACACAACCACTTGTAAACACTTACACTTGTTTAAACACTTTGAGTCGTGAGTACACATAATTGTAAACTAAGAATTGCCATACTAATTTAGGTCGCGTGTTGGTGCCACACACTGCTACTATTTGACTTTTCATTTTAGAGGACTATTTTCTGAGGTGAGTTTATAGCCCCACACTTTAACTTTACTTTGCTTTGCAAAACTTGGGGTGAGAAACATGCAAACTCTTTTATGTACCAAACTAAACTTATGCGTTATTCATTACGTGACTACATTTTGCACACCTCATTCGTAATGTGACTACATTTTGCATATTATGTGACTACATTTTGCACGCCTCATTCATTTCATGACTACATTTTGCATATTACGTGACTACATTTTGCACGCCTCATTCGTTATGTGACTACAGTTTGCACGCTTTATCTGCCGTAGCTTCAGTAACATGGAACTTAGCGTAGCGTAGTAGACTTTCGTATAACATTATGCACATTATAATGTTAACTCGTAAACTTATTTGTCACACCCCAAAAATGGCGCAGCGGAATGGCATTTACGGGGTATGACTTCATAGTTAAGAACACAAGGTGTCACAATAGAGAAACACTAAATGCATAACATATGACCGATAATAGTCGCAAACTCCCACAAACGGGTTAAGTACAAAGATCCAAAATAAACATAAGTCTCAAAGTTAAACAATGTCACTAGGGAATGTCAAATGCAACTCCATGAGATATAACCCTGGAGGGTCTTGTCTTAAGTCTTGCTAAGCCAGTCAATACTCTACCTTCTAGGCAGCTTCAATAACACCTGAAAATGGTACTAGAAAACGTCAACATAATGTTGGTGAGCTCGTAGGTTTAAAAGTAAAACCGCTGAGCTGTGATAGCATAGTGTAGGACAAAAGTGAGCATGATAACCAATTATAAGCACAAGTCAAAACCAAATAATGTCGCGCCAACTGAACCTGCTAAATGGTTGCACACATAAACAGTACACACAGAGGGGAGCTACCCCGATAGATCTATCATATTGCGCTCTCAAAAGAGTTAACAGTTGTGCATCAATGTACACACAGACAAAACAATTAGTAGCACATAATCGTATCAACACACATAATGTCCAAAAACATGAAATAGTATAATCACAGCATGAAAACAGTTAAAATATCATTTGAGTACCATTTTCCTTCAAGAAAAACATATTGAAAAAGGGGCTACGAGAACTCACCTTAATCAAGCAATGCACAACACAACAACTCAAGGGTAGTATAGCACACGGCAACTAAGACATCACAGCACAACCGACTCGGCACGACCTAATAATATAAGACCCGTCTTAACATATATCTCATAAGTTAATTTAAATACATAAAAGTTCCCAAAGGTCAACTATTCCCATTCCCAAAGTTATTCCAAATTTCCATTTCCAAAATAATTTCGTTTTATCCATTTATTAGAGTTTGGTATCATCATTCGTGTAACAGGAGGAAGACACAGACTCAAGAGTACACACGCCAAAAGGAACAAGACAACGAAATTTGACGGGGAGAGTGTTGACGAGAACTCGAGTCAAGAAGCGATGACGGAGAAAAACCAAAAAGGCAACAAATAGCAAACACAACAAATAAGATGAATAGATTGGTAAGCGTCGGTACTTTCCCATAATCCCATTTAGTTATAAAAGTATACTCGTTTTATAGTTTAAAAGTAAAATTTCGCCATGTCTCGTTCGTTCATTGAACGTTTCCAAGTCGAAGGACTTTATTAGAAATAGTTTCCAAGGTAGTTTAGGTGACGTGTAATTTATAAATATTATTGTTCGTTAGACATTATTTCCATTGTTTACCTATTGCGAATCGAATACATTAAATTCATCATGAGTCTAATGTACTATATTCGTTTCGTGTCCAATGGTCCAAAGTCAAACAACCCTCGTGTATCTTGTTTTTATCAAAAAGTAAATATATTTATCTTATCAAATTACTTTGTTACTAATTAGATTTAACAACAATCAGTTTAACTCAACACTTTTCATTTTCTTTCTTTTCCTTTTTGTTCAAATCTAATCCCATAAAATATTAAGTCACACGGGTCATGTTCTATTTCGAGTCACGGTCAAATTATTATTACACTCGGGTCAAAGCAATAACCTCAACCCAAACAACCCACAACCCTTGGTTCCAATTGTCGGGTCAACCAAAGTCAACACGGTCCATATGTCTCAAAAATATATTCTAAAATTAACAAATTAGCTCAATCAGAAAATAAGCCGGAATTAAGCACATGTAGGCAAATAAGGTCCACACCGAGACCATGTGGTCTCGGCTGATCCATGTCGTGGCCAAAAAATCAACACATATCCAATCCAAAAGTTATAATCCAATACCACGTCGACCCATAGTCCTACGGCTCGACATAAATCACAAACCCAAATACAACACAATCGAATCAACATTACTTACCACGCCAAGACCACAAGGACTTGGCTCGAACCCTTGACGTCAAATAACCCAACCGGACCAAAAATGATTCCAGCTTTAACCAAAACTAGCCCTAATCCAAACTTAACCAAAACGATCCCTACCTCGCCGAGACCATAAGGTCTCGGCTGTGATTACACGCCGCAAGCAAGACCACAACGTAATCAAAATAATCAAACAAACATCACCGAGACTTTATGGTCTCGTCCAAGACTTTTTCAACCCAAATAACCATACGGATCTTAGTCCCAGTCAATCCAAAATGGGTCACGAACCTTCATCACATCCAAACCCAGGGGGGACACAAAGATAACGATAAGAAGTTGAAATCAAATAAGTATAAGGTCAGTACATAGAAAAACATGAAGACAAAAAGATATAAGCTCTACCACAAGCTCAAACATGAGCTTATCGATTCAAACTCATAGATCCGGAAAGAAAAAGATAAGGAGCCACGAAATAGATGATACCAAGATTAAATTTCAATCAGTTTTTAATATCAAGACCGGTTTATATCATGTTTTCACACACACCGATTCACATAAAGTGTGAATCATTGTTTGTATTTGATTTTTGAAATACCCATTTGTTTACTTACCAAAAAGGAAAGAAAAGAAGAAGAAAGAGAGGCGGAGGTGGCACGTGGTGAACGGATCTAGCAAGACACGACTTCAGTCAACACAAAAGCAACTAGAGATGGTGGGGATGGTGGCTTTTATGGTACTTCTGGGTGGTAAAACAGAGTGTACACCATGAATCGAAGACAAGGAGGGTTAAATAAGGGTGGGTTTATTGTTGTTTTGGTTTGGAAGACGACGATGGGTGGGTGGTGGTGTCTTGTTGTCGGCGTCAGGAAGAAGAGAAAAGTTGGGAGATATTAATTTAGGGTTTGTGGCTAAGTGGAGAGAGAGAGAGAGATATGTTTGTGGGCGGCTGGTGTGTGGAAGAATGGGTGAAGTAACCCTAAAATGAATATAAGACTCCCTTATATAACCATAGGACCTCGTGTGAATTCCTATTGTCCCTCAAGGACTAAAACTGTAACTTAAGGCAAAGGTGGGAAGTGGCATTCGGCTATTCTTCTTATAAAACGTATTCGAGTTAAATTTGAGTACTAAAACATTTTCCCGAGTATTTCTAATATTTTTCACTGATCTTAAAACAATTTTTCCAATCAAATTGATTATAAATACGTCCATGTTCGTGTTATCTCGTTAAAATCAATATTTTTACGTGTTATTAGGTTTATTTGTGCCGACTCGCGTTGTGTGGTCTTATCTCACAAACACACATAATAGTGAACACATAAACTAAATAAACATATCATCACGAGCTTAAGGTTGCGTAAGGACCTGGAAAATTCGCGGTTGCTACAGTCTACCCCCGTTAATTAGAATTTTGTCCTCAAAATTTAGTTGACTAAGGGTCTGAGCTTGATCGAACAGTATTCACCCTTCGATTTGGTTGCACACAGGAAGGTAAGGGTGTGGGTGTCAATCCAAATTGTACCAGGTGCTATACTTCACAATTGGTACTATCAATACTTCCTAACCTCTAGAAATCACACAAATAAAACCACACAATAATCACACAGTAAGGCAAGTTTTCCCGTGCTTGAGTAAATGCGTCAAAAACCTTAGGCATCTTTTCAGTAGTTTAAGTTGAGCCTCAACTGAAATCTAGCTTAACCCCACAACTCATCAAACAAGAACTGTCATGAGATTAAGCTAAACCACAAGTTTAAGCCCAATAACAACTTGATTTTCAGCTTAATCTCAAAACTCATCAAACAAGAACTGTCATAAGATTAAACCTAACCTTAAAATACGCAACAACTTGAATCTAACTTAACTTCACAACTTATCAAACAAGAACTGTCATGGAATTAAGTTAAATATCAAGTTGTAAGAAAAGAAACTCAACATTTTTGAAGGATTGGCTCAATTTTTGGATTGCTTTCAAATAAACAACTAGTAGATAACCAAGGAGAAGGTTCAACTAAGAGGAGGTGTGCATTCCTGTTTCTCCCAAAATCAATAGTGCATGCCCTAAGTATATCTTCTAATGTCGGATAGTATGCTCACCCTGACCATCGGTCTAGTAATGGTAAGTCGTACTCCACTCCAACTGTGTCCCTAATGCGTCCTATAGTGTCTACCAAAATCACGATGTGAATCGTCTGTCACGATTCGATATAATAGGTAAGGCGCTCCCCATGTATGTCGCTCTAATTGGATTTCTTATCCTTGAATACTACGGGGCATTGATCAAACCAAAGGATTTAACCTGAAAACTTGAAATGCCTGTATATCGTTCTTAACACGGTTTTAGGGTTGACAGTCTTGTGCACTCTCAACTAATGATATTCGAGTTCGGAATCTTTCTTCGAGATTTATCGCATATAATGAAATATGTGCCTCTCCGGGAGTTAATTTTATGCGCATCTCAATTCTTCAAGAAGGGGTAAATCCTGTTAGGTCTCTACGAAGTACTCCAAGGAAGTCTTAAGCATGCGAGGTATCTTTGGGTTTCTACTCGTCCTACTAGGTGAAATGAAATAGGCGGTTTTGTAGTAACTATTGAGTGATTAGGCTTTATGAAATGCCTCGTCCATTCTTGAGCAAAATCATTTAAAAATTTTAAGCTAAGTAGCAACTTTAAACTTAACCTCACATCTCATCAAACAAGAACTGACATGAGATTAAGTTAAAAGTTGTTAAAAACTTACTTTTTTTTATTTTTATTTTTATTATTTTTTTATTTTTGAAGAAAAAGAAAAAAAAAATTGTTAAAGTTTGGGGTTCCTCAAAAATGAACGAGTGGCATTTCAGCACTCAAAGATCTTGCTACCAGGTGGTGAAGATTTGAACCATCTTATCGGTTTCTACCTTTTTGGTGATACACTATATCAATCTCATAACTAAAAGCTAGGACACTAGGCTTCGCCTTTAACAGAGGCATGAACTAAGTGGAAACAAATCTACAATAGACGTCGGGATCAAACAGTATGATAGTCTAATATCTGTTTAAGGAGAACATACCCGTCACGAGGTTTGGGTCCTGGCATCCTTCTTCAGCGTTCATCACAAATACCCGACCACGAGCTGGGTTGCCATTGTTTCCAGTGTTTCCATTAGTCACTAAGGCCTGATTCTGGTTATTCTGCACTTGCCCCTATGCCCTATTTAGCTTAGGACACGTGTTTCGAAAATGATCGGTTGTCAAAAATGATCTAGGCTCCCGCACTCATAACATGTCCTTGGGTAAATGACATTAATTGGAGTCGCCTACATGGCTACTGCTCGACAATCCCTTGCAATGTGACCAGTCTGATTCCAGCTGAAACATACTAGGCACGGTTTAGTCTCCAGGTGGTGGTAGTTACATTTAGCACACTTAGGGTGAGGACCTTCATATCCCTTATGGCCCGAGCTCGTTACCACAAATCCTTTTCCCTTTTTCGCCTTCTTATTTTCATCATTTGCACCTCTTTGTTTACTTGTCTCACTCACGGTCTTCCTCTTATCATCGCTCTCGGACAATGTTCCATTCCTATCCATTTCATCTGTTAAGGCTGCAGATTTCGGTATCGCGCTTTGAAGGGTAGGGGGCTCAGTCGCTTTCACCATCCCGCGAATCTCCGGGACCAAACCATAGATGTACCTCTCAATTCTCTTGGATTCAGGAGTGACCATGTGAGGTACCAATCTAGCAAGCTCATGGAATCGATCTGTATATGCTGCATGACCAGCACCTACCATAGCTTGGTTGTAGAACTCATGCTCTAGCTTCTACATCTCGTTGTTTGGGCAATACTCCTCCTTTAGTAATGCCTTAAGGTCATTCCAACTCATTCCTATGGCAGCTTCTCTTCCTCTGGCCTGGATTTGCGTGTTCCACCAGGTCAGAGCCTTTCCCGTGAATGAGCTTGCAGCGTACTTCACCCTCTGGTGAGCTGCACACTCGCTTATGTCCATTACTGCCTCCATTTTCTCAATCCATCTTGTGTACACCAACGTTCCTCCATTGCCATCAAAGTCCACTGGTTTGCAAGCTGTAAACTCCTTGTATGAACATCCCTTGCCACTATTGTTGTTGTTGCCATTATTGTTGTGGTCACTACCAATGCCATTGTCTGCATGGTCATTCCCACTTCCGTTGTTTCCTAGGTTACTAATGTGGTCGCCAACTTGGGTGACGATAGTGGGTAGCAATGCTTGTAGTTGCTCGGCGATCATGGCGGAAAGGTCAGGATTCACATTGTCGTTGCCATTGTTCTCGGTGCCGCGACCACCTGCTCTACCTCCTCGCCCACCAGTCCTTCCACCCCTCGATGGTGGAATGCCTCGGTTAACTCAAGTCGACCTTCTTGGAGGCATGATTCTACAAAGTAGGACATTGGTAGATGTTAGATAGTAAGTAGGTAGGATAGGTCGGTATACGTGTCGTACTACTACACTCAACTTCCTATCTGACAGTCAATGAATTTGATAAGTCCATGCCGCATCATGTTATCGTAAAAACGTTGGCCAGGCGTTTTTAGGATAGCATCATGCTGCATTTACTTATTAACATCACTTCGTGTCATGCTATACACATAATCGCACACGTAGTTCCTATAATGCAAACTATATGAGGATTCTTAGGTTATAGTCTAGGTTAAACCACCTAATTCTCTATAACCTTAGCTCTGATGCCAATCTGTCACACCCCAAAAATGGCGCAGCGGAATGGCATTTACGGGGTATGACTTCATAGTTAAGAACACAAGGTGTCACAATAGAGAAACACTAAATGCATAACATATGACAGATAATAGTCGCAAACTCCCACAAACGGGTTAAGTACAAAGATCCAAAATAAACATAAGCCTCAAAGTTAAACAACGTCACTAGGGAATGTCAAATGCAACTCCACGAGATATAACCCGGGAGGGTCTTGTCTTAAGTCTTGCTAAGCCAATCAATACTCTACCTTCTAGGCAGCTTGAATAACACCTGAAAATGGTACTAGAAAACGTCAACATAATGTTGGTGAGCTCGTAGGTTTGAAAGTAAAACCGTTGAGCTGTGATAGCATAGTGTAAGACAAAAGTGAGCATGATAACCAATTATAAGCACAAGTCAAAACCAAATAATGTCGCGCCAACTGAACCTGCCACGATGGTTGCACACATAAACAGTACACACAGAGGGGAGCTACCCCGATAGATCTATCATATTGCTTCAGCTCTCAAAAGAGTTAACAGTTGCGCATACACAAAGACAAAACATTTAGTAGCACATAATCGTATCAACACACATAATGTCCAAAAACATGAAAATAGTATAATCACAGCATGAAAACAGTTAAAATATCATTTGAGTACCATTTTCCCACAAGGAAAACATAATGAAAAAGGGGCTACGAGAACTCACCTTAATCAAGCAATGCACAACACAACAACTCAAGGGTAGTATAGCACACGGCAAGTAGGACGTCACAGCACAACGGACTCGGAACGACCTGATAATATAAGACCCGTCTTAACATATATCTTATAAGTTAATTTAAATACGTAAAAGTTCCCAAAGGTCAAATATTCCCATTCCCAAATTTATTCCAAATTTCCATTTGCAAAATATTTTCGTTTTATCCATTTATTAGAGTTTGGTATCATCATTCATGTAACGGGAGGAAGACACAGACTCAAGAGTACACACACCAAAAGGAACAAGACAACAAAATTTGACGGGAAGAGTGTTGACGAGAACTCAAGTCAAGAACAGATGACGGAGAGAAACCAAAAAGGCAACAAATAGCAAACATAACAAATAAGATGATTAGATTGGTAAGCGTCGGTACTTTCCCATAATCCCATTTAGTTATAAAAGTATACTCGTTTTATAGTTTAAAAGTAAAATTTTGCCATGTCTCGTTCGTTCATTGAACGTTTCCAAGTCGAAGGACTTTATTAGAAATAGTTTCCAAGGTAGTTTAGGTGACGTGTAATTTATAAATATTATTGTTCGTTAAACATTATTTCCATTGTTTACCCGTTGCGAATCAAATACATTAAATTCATCATGATAATGTACTATATTCGTTTCGTGTCCAATGGTCCAAAATGCCTAAAGTCCAATAATATCTCAAGTCAAAATATATATTCCAAGTCCGGTGTTGCAAATATCTCATAGTACTCCGACTTACCAATCAACGACCAAATGAATAATCTAACAAGTTCGAATATGATAAACTACGGTTCACGTGTCTCGAAAAGTCAAACAACCCTCGTGTATCTTGTTTTTATCAAAAAGTAAATATATTTATCTTATCAAATTACTTTGTTACTAATTAGATTTAACAACAATCAGTTTAACTCAACACTTTTCATTTTCTTTCTTTTCCTTTTTGTCCAAATCTAATCCCATAAAATATTAAGTCACACGGGTCGTGTTCTATTTCGAGTCACAGTCAAATTATTATTACACTCGGGTCAAAGCAATAACCTCAACCCAAACAACCCACAACCCTTGGTTCCAAGAATAAATGCCAAAAGAAGAGGAGCTCACCAAGACTTGGATAGTGAGAGCGGAGGAGAAGCATTGTCTACTCTACATAGTGAGACCTAAGTTTAGATTCTCTTAAGTTGTATCCCTGTGAGGTTACATTAGTACTTTCCTACGAACATTGTCGTATTGTATGAATCTAGTGTAAGTTTATCTTGAGTTATAAGCTAATTTGCTCACAAATATCTGAAACCTCATATCAACTAGATGTATCAATCGCCGCCTATTGCACTCCATATTTTACCACTTATCTTATAAACTATGGTGGTCATCAATATACCAACTATTTTATTACTATGTAATAAACCGATTTGATACCTTATCACTACTTCATAAACCAACAAACGGTTCACTAGCATCTTGTAAACTATGTTACAATCTCCCCACGAATCCTACTATGGTATTATGAACTACTTTGTTCCTCCGCGAACTACTTTAACCACTGTCTTATAAAACAATAAACTGGGTTGCTATTATACTATAAACTATTTTGCAACTACCTTACAAACCATTTTGCTATCATCCTACGAACTGTTTTGCTACTATATCACAAACCGAATTGCGATTTTATTCTACAAATAATGAATTGTTTCCTATTGTCCTATAAACTGTTTTGCAAAATCATTTGACAAACTATTCTACTATCAACCAGTGAACCAATTTTGCTCCTTCGCAAACCATTTTGGCTACTATCCCATAAACAGAATAACCAATATGCTCCAAACTAAACCCAGCATTGCATCGTTGGACCTTGATTATACAAAGCCTGATCACCTATGTATAATCCAGGTAGGACCATACTATGCCAGGAATGGTTACCTTAAAATTTTATCAAAGGTCAAGTTTTCTATTTCCATTTTCGAGAAATCAAAAACTCGTGTGTGTGAGTACATAAAAGTAGTGCAACTTATGGGCATTCGCACTAGTAAACACCGTAACCAAGTAGACTTCTATACAACCCTACCGCATAAATTCAGCCTTACTTCACATCACATTTTAATTTGAGACGACAAGCTACACCACTAGCCATCATAAGGAAACTCATCAACAAATGTAGCCACCATCAACGATATCACTAATGATTACAACCTTAAGACTACTTATGGAAACCAACCTCATAGCATCACGTTTTCCCATATTTCTTGTGGCTCCCAAAAAAAAAAAAAAAAAAAAAAAAAAAAAAAAAAAAAAAAAAATCTTATCGTCAATTAGACAACCACAAAATTCGATAGCTGCTGAATGACTCAAAACATACTCTCACTTCAAGACATCTGCGTCAATCGTTACGATGATTACATCCAGTTTCTTAATCGAAATCATACCTTCTGCGTTGGATACTAGAACACTACTGAGCCAACCAACTGATTGCTAGTAGCAATCAACACCATTCTCCAAGATCATACTCTAAATCTGCTAAACTACCCATTCGACATCGACCTCATGCCAGTTTCATTTGGAGGCTTTGAGGACATCATTGATATGGACTGCTCATCCATGTACCGTGCTAACATCATTTGCAACAAGAAAGAAGGACGGATCCTTTTGCATGTGTATCGACTATAGAGAGTTGAACGAGTTAACGGTGAAGAACCAATACCCACTTCCCAAAACTGATGATCTATTTGATCAACTTCAAGGTTCTAGTGTATATTCAAAGATTAACCTTCGATCTAGATACCGTCAACTACGAGTCCTGGAGGAGGACATCACGAAAATGGCGTTCAATACTCGTTACAGACACTACGAGTTCCAGGTAATCCCACTTTGGTTTGGCAAACGCGCCAGCAGTATTCATGGACCTTATGAACCGTGTGTGCAAACCGTACTTGGATAAGTTTGTGATTGTGTTTATAGAAGACATCTTGATTTACTCCAAGAACAAGTCGAAACATGAGAGACACCTAAAGATGATTTTGGAATTGCTCAAGAAGGAGGAATTGTATGCAAAATTCTCGAAATGTGACTTCTGGATTTTCACTGTATAATTTCTTGGTCACGTGATTAACAACCAGGGTATTCACGTGGACCCTGCAAAGATTGAGTCAATTAAGGATTGGGCGATACCAACAACTCCAACTGAAATACGCCAATTCTTAGGACTTGCTGGTTATTATAGAAGATTCATCGAGGGATTCTCCAAAATAGCCAAACCCCTAACAACCCTGACTCAAAAGAACGTAAAGTACGTCTGGGTGAAGACGAAGAAGAGGCATTCCAGACACTCAAAGAAATGTTGTGTAGTGCACCCATATTGGCCTTACCTGAAGGAAGCGATGACTTTGTCGTATACTGCGACGCTTCGCACAAAGGTTTAGGTGTTGTCTTGATGCAGAGGCAGAAGGTGATTGCTTATGCATCACGACAACTCGAGACACATGAAAAGAACTACACAACCCATGATCTAGAAATGGGAGCAGTCGTGTTTGTTCTTAGGATATGGAGACATTACCTGTACGGCACTAAGTGTACAGTGTATACGGACCACAATAGCCTACAACATATCCTAGACCAAAAGGAGCTAAACATGAGGCAACGTAGATGGCTAGAATTACTCAGTGATTACGACTGTGAGATTTGTTATCACCCGGGAAAAGCTAACGTTGTGGCAGATGCTCTTAGCCGGAAAGAACTACTCAAACCCTTGAGAGTCAGATCACTACGAATGACAATCAGTTCACCTCTCCCATCAAAAATCCTCGAGGCTCAGGTTGAGGCACTCAGGGAAGAAAATTGACCAAGTGAAAAACCCTATGGTATGCCAGAGAATGCAAATGGCTTTGAAAGAGATCAGACAGAGTATTATGCTTCAAGGATAGAAGCAAAGTACCACTCTATGGTGGGATACGAGAGTTAATTACGCACGAACCGCATAAGTCCAAGTACTCTATTCATCTTGGAGCTGATAAGATGTACCTTGATCTTAAGAAACTATATTGGTGGCCTAATATGAAGGCGGACATTGCACTATATGTCAGTAAATGCTTAACTTGCTCTAAAGGTTGAACAACAAAAACCATCTGAATTATTAACCTGAAATTCCCGTATAGAAATGGGAACGAATCACTATGGACTTCAAAACTAAACTACCAAAAACATCCAGTGGATACGACACAATTTGGGTGATTGTTGACAGACTCACCAAATATGCTCATTTTCTTCCCATTAAAGAAACTGACAGTATGGATCAACTCACTCGACTATACTTGAAAGAAGTAGTCTCTAGACATGGAGTAACAATTTCGATCATCTTTGATCGTAACAGTCTTTTCACTTCAAACTTTTGGCAGTCACTCCAGAAAGCTTTGGGGACTCAACTCGATGTGAGTACCGCATATCACTCCCAAACATACAGCCAAAGCGAAAGAACCATCCAAACCTTGGAGGATATGCTCCGAGCTTGTGCTATCGATTTCGGCAAACGATGGGACAAACATTTTCCCCTAGTCGATTTCTCGTACAACAACAACTATCATACAAGTATAAAAGCTGCACCATTTGAGGCACTTTACGGTCGTAAGTGTCAATCATCCATTTGTTGGACCGAAGTGGGAGACAGTCAAATCACAGGTCCTGAACTCATTCATGAGACAATCAAAAAGATTGTGCAGATTCGTAGTAGAATGCAAGCTGCACAAGACAGACAAAAGAGCTATGCTGACAAGAGACGTAAACCTCTTGAGTTCCAAGTAGGGGATAGAGTCATGCTGAAAGTTTTGCCATGGAAAGGCGTGATACGCTTTGGCAAGCGCGGAAAGCTGAATCCTCGTTACATTGGACATTCCGAAATTCTAGAAAGAATCAGACCGGTAGCCTACCGACTTGAACTACAGCAAGAACTGAAAATGTGCATAATGTCTTTCATGTATGCAATCTAAAGAAATGCTTATCCGAGGAAACTCTTGCTATTCCTCTGGAAGAAATCGAGATTGACAACCGACTACACTTTATCGAAGAACCTGTTGAAATCATGGACCGAGAGGTCAAGAGATTGAAACATAGTCGAATCCCGATTGTCAAAGTTCGTTGGAACTCCCGAAGAGGCCCTGAATTCACGTGGGAACATGAAGACGAATTCAAGGCCAAATATCCTCATCTTTTCGCATCTTCATCTTGTAACATGAATTGAATGTCGGGACGACATTCAAATAAGGCTGGGAGGCTGTGACAAATGATAATTTTCCGTACTATTATTTTAATAGTAATAGTAATTATTTCATCAAAAAATGCACATTTTATATTTTCTGACACTTGTTGACTAATTAAATTTATGAACAAGAAATCATCTTGTTTTTCCTAATAAATGACCCCACACGCACACCCACACTCAATTAGTTATGGCAATAATTAAATAAACTCATGTTCGAGTCCACAAAACATTTTTATAATACTTATATAAAAATACTACCGAAATTGTATTTTATACATTTCTAATTATAGTGTCAAACCGGGACACCGCAACTCACATATAAACTCAATGGGACACGGAATACACTCTGTAAAAATCAAAACTTATCTTCCTCATCACTTTTATTAAAGTGTCGCCCTCCCCCAATTAAATAATAGCTAGTGATTTTTATATTACATTAAACCATACTTGGACTTTAAAATTTTGACCTTTCACTTTGGTAACTAGAAAATAAACCCTTAAACCACCAAGTAATAAGCAAATGGTGAGACTAAGGATGACATAACCTTTCTTTTTGGCTTCTTTGACCAACCATCCAAGAAAACAAGCACACAATGTTAATATTTTTATGTAACCTAGCCAATGTCTAATTTAATAAACAAAACAATAAGCCACCCTACCTTTTTCTACCTACTCATTAAACTTATGCACAAGTCATGCCTTGACCACCTTTTACTTCATTACCCATAGTAAAATGTGTTCCCTTGTAACACCCCGACCCGACAAGGCCAAGATATCACATTATGGTGTCATACAAAGCATACATTACGCAAGCGGAAGTCTTTTAAATAAATAACCATGTCTCGAACATCAAGACTAGTATCAAAAGATAATCCCAAATGCATAGTGGGTTAACCAAACAAAACCAAGTAAAGAGATAAAATTCAAAGTACTAAAAGAAATGAAAGTCCGAAACAATGGACAACGAAATGATAAATAAATAGGTCATTAGGTCCTACACTCTCTCATTCCCAAGCCCGTCGCCCCGCTTATTACCTGCCGCATAAGAAAAGAAAACATGCGGCTGAGCTTAAAAAGCCCAGTGAACAGATATATATATAACATAACATAACGGTAAATAAGCATAAGCAACGAAGGAATAAGAATACAAAACGAAAAGTATAATCACGAAAGTCATACGAATTTTAAAGAGAACTAAGAATCAAGAATGCATGAGAACTGAATAAGAAATGAATCAAGAGAATAATGAAATAAGGGAAAAGTTCATATAAGGATGTGCCATAGGAACTACATACATAATCCGTCAAATCATACTAAAGCAATACAAGTATACGAAGAGGGGAGACCTCTAAGTAATAAAAGTGTGAGAAGGAGTGTAAGGCACACACCACCTGGTCACCATAATCATATAAACATAAAACCTAGGATATATCCATATGCTCCCTAACAAAATATGGATGCCAGTACTAGACTGGTCACACATATATAAAGTTGGCCAATAGTGCACACAAAATCATAACATAAGGGGGAACGCCGTAGATCTATCACACCTCTACGGGAGTTTCATGCCTAGGGTGCCATCAAATACATGGTCATGGTACCTCCACAACTAGGTTAGCTCAGGCACAGATCTATCATAGCATACAACAATAATAATCTAGCATGGCAAGAGAAACAAGATAGTAACTCAATAAGCATGGCAAAGCATAAGTATAGCATAGCAGAGACATTTAAATAAATGTCAGAATGAATCAATAAGAATGAAAATCATACAATGAAAGTCATGAGTCAAATAAGGGAATCATATCAGGCATAGGATCGATAGAAATATCCCTACTGAAAAGGGAAAGAATATATGTACCTTATCAAAGCACACAAATCAAAGCAATAGAAATGAATGGAAGCAGGGGATCACTCCTTCTTCACCCGATCTACAATAATCATAATTTTACTTATAAGTTTCATAGTTTCATAATCATAAAGGTTTCATTTTAGTTTTCTTTCCATTTTAGGTAACTTTCCATATTTAGCAGGTTTCCATAATTAGTAAGTTTCCATATTTAGGTTTAAAAGCAATTTAGGGTTTCTAAAAATAGTAAATAGTATTTAAAAAGGTTTAAATAGTTATTAATGTCAAAATTGAGTTTCATATATTAATATAATTATAAAATGATGTCATTTCACAATTTAGAGTTTTACAAGTCAAAATAGGGTTTCCAAATTAAGTAAATGTGAGATTAGGGTTTCTAATTACACAAGTCATTTTAATTGATCATTTAAAGTGATTAAACTCCAATTAGGGTTTCATACATTCAGTTAGGTCATAGTTAAGTTATATTTCCCGAATTAGCAGTTTTAGGGTTTAATTCATATAATTTGGTTTCACATTGTCACTATTCAAAGATTAGGTTTACTATTGCAATTATGCCAAAGTTAAAGGTTAATATGATAATTAATCAAAACATTAGTTAAATACCTTTAAGATGACAATTAGCTTATTTAGGTTCTAAAGGTGAAGCAATTATGCTTATAAGTGTTTTAAATAAGTAACTACTTAAATTCAGCATTATAATTAAAAACAGATCCGACTTTAGCTATTTTTAACACACCTTAAACGAGCTTATAAAATTCTATACTTTCACCCAAATATACCTATATGTCTTAAGTATTTTACATAGTTTTTCCAGATTTTATTAAGTAATACCTGTAAAACCCCAAAATTTAAACAATCCGATAAGACTAAAATACCCTCCGAATTTGAACTTTTAAGAATCTATAAAATATATAAGTAATCTTTGTTGAACATAACCTTAAGTTACCTAAGTATTTAAGTTACATGTAAACCATACATTATGTAAATAAGAAGTAACGAATAAATAAAATCCTACATCTAAAGACTAGGCGAATTACATTTTTTTTTATGCACTTGTGATCTCCAAATTTTCGGCCCATATTACTAAATAAGAAGAAATTGGACTTGTTGGATCCTAGCCCAAATAAACCCATTCAATTCCCTAACTTGGCCCAAATTCCCCCCTCTTAATGGGTCGGTTTCTATTTTGTTATGAATACCGATTGTAAATTTTTTTCTAAACCCTAAACTCTCTCCAAAAGATCGACTAGTGCTGCTCCTCCTTTCCTCTCTTCCTGTCGACCAAACACAGCAGCAAAGGAAGGTTTTGTGGCTTCTTTTGGAGGTTCAATCATGGTACTACAATAGGTCGAATTGGTGGTGTTGAAATCATGGGTTTTAGAATCCATTCGAAAGGTTTTGATTAGGGTTTTCGGCTGCAATTCTGTGGAGTTCGATCCATTGTATTCTTTTTCTTTCGATCACACTTCAAGGGTAACTCTAATAATCTTTGTTCCATTCTACTCTTCTTGTTAATTCTTATTTGATCCTTGTTTAACACTTGTCGATCCATACTCATAATATAATAGAACCATGTCACATGAAATCATAAAAGTAAGAAACCCTAAAAACCCTAGTAACATGGATCGACTGAATTTGTTTTGACTATTAATTCGATTTGAATGTGTTTAAATCTGTTATAAATCAACTTAAATATGTTGTGGGCTCACCTAAAGTCGTTTGGTGTCGAAAATTAATGAACGGAATGAAGAAACCCTAAGTATATATATGATTCTGTGATAACTGTTTTTGATCTGGAACTTGGCTCGAATTTAACCGGCTATAAATAAATGATGTGAACGGGTATTGTAATGGTTTTTAAGTCTAAAACTAATTTCAATGAAGTGGCTACCTGGAGAAATTTATTTTGTAATTTTTAGAGGCCTGTAAGGCTACTTTTTGATTTTTAGAAAATTATGTGTCTGGTCGCATTTGTAAAGTCTGGAAAAACAGTCCGGGTTTTTCATTTATCATTTTCAAACCATAACGAATTAGGATGTTTCCTTTTAGCTGAGTAATATATCACATGTTAGCTAATTACTGGAATTTTTGTAGAATTTTATAATTTTCTAGACTGGGAAAGAGATGAAAAATGGTCGGGTGTTTTTAATTAATCTGGTTCTGGAACAGGTTGGGAGAAAGGATTTTTAGTTCATATCTAGACAACTTAATAAAATCTGGAAAAATTACATAAAATACTCAAGACCCTGGGGAACGTCTGTGAATTTTTATAGATTTTATTTCGAAGATTTAATATGGTTTGCAAATTATTTAAAACGAGTCCAGTTAATACCTAAAAACTGTCAAGACATGTAAAAAGGGTGTGAATTGTTATTTTCCTAAGCGAAAGGTTATAAATTGTGAATCGTGAAACTTGAGGGTATAATTCGTATAATAAGTTAATTTGAAGGTACACTCTGTAATCTTGGAAAATAAAATGCGTGATGTGTTAATAAATTAATGAGAGGGGTTAAAATGTAAACTAAGTAAATCTAGGGCTTCATTTTGTAACTTTGATAAGTAAAGGGGTATAAAGTGTAAATTATGAAACCTAAAGGAATAAAAGAGTAACTTGATGAATCTAAAAGCTAAAATGGAAAGTTACTTAAAAAGGAAGGGTTTGTAATTCTTGTCTACCCCTCTAGGTGTGAAGAAAGAGAGGTCCTGATCCACTCTGTGTCATCCATTTCTGATTTGTGTTTGCTTCTAGAATAAGGTACAGATATTCTGACCTTCTCTGTAAGGTTTCCTATGACCTCTTTCATGTTCTGATCTGTTTAGCCTCTGATTTGATACTTGGGACTTGACCTCATGATAATGGACCCCTGCATTTATATCCTGTCTTGAACCCTGATATGAACCCTAATGTGATACCTGACATTTGATACCTTGCTATGAATCCTTTGTCTTGAAACTTTAACCTATTATATGAACCTAAACTGTGAAGCCTTTTAACTCTGACCTGGACATGATTTGAGAAAAAGCTATTTTAAAATGATGTTTACAAATATGATGCAACACTCTTTAAATGGGATTTTACTAACTTGTAAGAAAACTATTTTAAAAGGTTATCTTTATGAAAAACCATTTTGAAGGATCATTTTGTAAAGATCATTAGTAGAAGATTATTTTAAATGGACTCTTAATTGGAAATCTTTTTAAATGAACCGTTACTATGGAACCTGGATTATTGACCTCCTGATTATTGACCTCCTGATATTGACCTGCTGATATTGACCTTCTGATATTTGAACCTTCTGATATGACACCCTGATCTTGATATGAACCTTTGACCTTTGACCTTTGACTCCCAGTTTGATACCCGAGCCAAATTTGTGACCCTAGCCATGAAGGTAACATGGCCGTGTCTGTGATGCACCACTGGCATGACTAGTGTGTAGCCCTAGTGATTTGGTTACACCGTCCCCATCTTGATTCTGATATGTGCACACTCCTGTTATTATGGCCAATATGATTTGTTCTTGGGGGGCGAATGGATGCATCCTAGTCTTGTTCTGGTTCTGATTTATCTGGTATGTCTGGTGACTGGTACTGTGTGCAATACATGCCTTTCACAGCCCTGGGAGCTTGCAACTCCAACCCTGGAGGTATCCCCTCAACCTTGTCTTGGTATGCTGAGGTCACCCCTCCATACACCCTGGTATATGATTTGATATGATATGTTTCTGGGCTCGTGGTGGATTACTGTCCTAAACCTTTACTCTCTCTCTGTACCTTGACTTATCTATTTCGTTATACTGTATCTGTTCTTTTCCTTTTACTTTCATATCTTTTGTTTTCGTTTCCGTTTATTATATATCTGTTCACTGGGCTTTGTAAGCTCAGCCGCACGTTTTCTTTTCGTGTGCGGCAGGTTTTAGTTGGAAGCTGGGTTATTAATAGAGAGGACCTTGGACTTAGAAGACCTTGCTAGTTAATTTGGATTGGAGATGATTAGAAGAGTTATATTCAGACTTAGTGATTATTGTATATCTCATTTGTATCCTTGTAATATCAGATTTTCAGTTGTAACCCTTGGAATCCTTTTGTATTATGTATGGCATATGCTTGTGTTTGTTCTGATAAGAATCCGTATCTGTGACACCTTTGCCCTTGTCGGGTTGGGGTGTTACAATACCAGTACCAATTAAAAATCGACAATCACAACACTTCCTCGAATTGGACCTGCTGAAACACCCCGAAAGTATGTAATTATTCACCCCAGTTAAACATCTCAGAAAAATCCAAAAAAATTACAAAACTTAACTCATATACCAAATATCATTCTGCCAAAATCTCAGGTCTTAATTCGTTATAGATTTTAAATTAAAAATCATAGAACATGCTTGAATTTTCATAACCCGAAATACAGTTTTGACACATGAATTTCTAAAAATCAAACGGTTGCCTTCTAGACCTCTAAAAATCACCAAACCAATTTTATTTGATCACTATTTTACTAAATTCAGTTTTAGACCAAAGAACCACAAAAATTTATGTTTGTATCATTGGTTTAAAATTCGTTTAGTTAGCATAATTATTTCCGAGAGATTAGTTTGTTATATATAGGTCCGATTTCAAGAGCAAAATAAAATATATTGACACATATTGATCCGAAATGTTTTTATAGATTAAAGTTTACATGGTACCACTTGTATGGATTGAATAGAATGAGAACACAAAGATTTCTAGGTCGAACAAATCACCAACACCTTCTCTTCTTCTTCTTGATCAAGATCGAATGCAAGAAAATAATATACATGGATCGGTTATGTTTTGTTTAACAAATTCGAATGGATTAAATAATGTATATTCGATTACCTTTGTTGTGATACAAACTGAATAGGAAAACAATGATCAAGATCAATTTGTTGCTTCTCCTTCTTCTCCTTGTGTCGAATAGAACAAGGTTCTTAGGGTTTTGGTTTGTTTTTCTTTGTGCCGACAAAATGGAGTAGAGAGAAAGAGTTTTAGGGTTTTCTTGGAGTTATGGGAATACACGGTTTTTACAAAAATATGAGGAGAGTGAGCCGAGGATTTTGGGGGGGGTGAATAAGGATGATTATCACTTTCCAAATTAACCAAATTATTTCCTTCTTATCTCCATAATATGTTGTGTACATATTTTTATTATTTTCGGCCCATAGGAATTTCTTAAACGTGCCATAATTTATTTATAAGGTTCTTGTATCATTTCAAATTTTACTTTAGGTTATATGTTCATCTTGTGTGGTTTCGAGTCATAACATGATATATAACTCAAGTTTTAATTTATAGCGTATTTTATAAGTCGTATTTAATTTAGGGTGTTATATCCCTTCATCAAAACTTGACAAGACAATCCCTTCCCATGCCCATAAAATAAGCCGATTACATGCATGCTTAAACCAAACCAAGTCTCTTTAACTCTTTTGATGAATTCCATGCAAAAAGAAGAATATAAAATAATACCCAAGACCATACCTAAGCTCATCTATAAAAGGGGACTCTTGAACTTAGTAAGCTCACAATAAAAACTAAGTACTCATTCATTCACTCGCTATACCATTCGAACCAAGGAGAAAGGAGTTTTGGGTTATTAGCAAACTATGAGTTTATTTGGGTTCTTTCCTTGTTCCTTGCTCGACACCATTTTCTGTACACCATTGTAAGAACTCAACTTTTTTTTTTGTGCAAATGTTAACATATACTACTCGACATGCATACATGCATGCACCCTAGAAACTTGTGTTTTGAACTTGTGTGGCAAAATAATAAACTACAAACTAAACTAGATCTTTATTGGCTCCTTTGTGTTAAATATTGGGAAATCTTGTGGAGTTGGGATGGTCGTGTGTCGACACTGTCCAACAGTGAGTGAAATGGGTTTTAATATTTTGCTTTCTTGATAAACATTTCCCCACCCATAGACTAAATGTGGTTATGCTTTAAAATGGTTTATTGTCTATCTATCGGTTTAAAGATTTTGTTTTCATTTGGAGTTAAGTTGAAACACCCATAAGCCATACGACTTGTTCAAGCATTTTCGGCCTAGCCTAACAAAACAATAGCTTGTCTTGAAGATTTAGATACTGGAGTGCATGCTTAAGTTGGCAAAACAAGTTTTGAAACGAAATACAAACTCTAAATACAACTCACGTACACACTGTCTATTAATTCATGCAAAGTTATAACACAGAACAGAAAAACTATATAACCAAATCAATGGGTAGTATAACTCAACAAGTTGGGCTAGCCTGTTGGTTGGGACGTTTGACTGTGAGCATGAGGTCAGGGGTTCGAACCCTGCACCTAACCTTTCTACCATTTTATATTTATTTTTACAACTTTACACCATTAACCCTTGAACTATTGAACATTAATTAATGTTTCCTTTTTGACAAAATTATGCTAATAATGCTTAATTAGTTAAGCTATAATATTGACAATGGGGTATTTTGTGATAATTGATTTATAAAAGAAACTAGAATTTATGGGCAAGTCGTGCCCGGTTTTTGTCAAAATTCTAATACTTAGTATATTTTCACAAACTCGATCAAACTTCGAAACTAAATAATATAATGTTGTTTATAGAAAATATATTATAGACTTTTCTAACTTATCATCTACTAACTAAATATATATAAACACATTTATATATACACCGTATCACGTAACCGTCACTAATATAAATCCTTAGCTAAAGTATTTATTATTACTTTACTAACGTTTATTTTTTTCACAAACACTTTTATTGTGGATACTTTCCGTACATGGTTGTCCGGTTACACCCAAACCGGAAACATACTCATCACGAATACTTTTATATACTCTTATATATATAATTGTACACTTGTCCAAGAGCCAATACTTACACTTGTAAACACAACCACTTGTAAACTCTGCCACACAAGCAACATTAAACACAACCACTTGTAAACACTTACACTTGTTTAAACACTTTAAGTCGTGAGTACACATAATTGTAAACTAAGAATTGCCATACTAATTTAGGTCGCGTGTTGGTGCCACACACTGCTACTATTTGACTTTTCATTTCAGAGGACTATTTTCTGAGGTGAGTTTATAGCCCCACACTTTAACTTTACTTTGCTTTGCAAAACTTGGGGTGAGAAACATGCAAACTCTTTTATGTTCCAAACTAAACTTATGCGTTATTCATTACGTGACTACATTTTGCATGCCTCATTCGTAACATGACTACATTTTGCATATTACGTGACTACGTTTTGCACGCCTCATTCATTTCATGAATACATTTTGCATATTACGTGACTACATTTTGCATGCCTCATTCGTTACGTAACTACACTTTGCACGCTTTATCTGTCATAGCTTCGGTAACATGGAACTTAGCGCAGCGTAGTAGACTTTCGTATAACATTATGCACATTATAATGTTAACTCGTAAACTTATTGGTCCAACTTTACTACTTTATGTAAACTTATGAACTCACCAGCTTTTTGTTGACTTTTTAGCATGTTTTTCTCAGGTGTTTAATTTTTTGATGTAAGATGATGCAAGGCAGTGCTTGGCAAGGGCGTAGGCACACTTTTGGTGTGTACACATAACACTCATGACCAATGTTTTGTAATATGGGACAAGTTAAAACTATTATGGGCCTTGTTTTCCGCATTCATAACTATGTAAAACTTATGTTTTGATTAATAAAACTATAAAACGGATTAGATAATCCGTTCTCTATTACTTGTGTTGTGGTTCCAATAAGTGGCACCCAGATATCCCTTCCGTTGCGATCTGGTTTGGGGGTGTTATAGTCTCCTATATAAAAAGAATGTTGCTTGGAGTAAATGCTATCTCTTCTATATTTATTGTATTTATTTAAGAAGAGCACTTACTTTTATTTGAACTCGTTTTAGTCCCTAATCCAATCAACGACCTCAGAGTTCACTTACAAACTCTAACCTTTGTTTGAGTTTGCTTGTTCGGAAATGTTATTCAATTAAGTGTTTATCCGCAAAATACTTTGTACTTCGTTGATTCATTCTTATAAGAATTATACGGTTGAAAAAGTGTAACTTTGTGTTATTGCATTTAAACCTTTTTATACCTTGTTTCATAAAAGAGTCATGGATTAGGTAACTACAGCTTGAATAAATAAATGGTCTACATACAAGTAATTAACCTATTTGAAAAGAGAATGAGATCGAGAATGGTTCGTAAAATTTTTACAATCACTTGAATTTTTTAATGCGCCTGATGTTAAACTTCACATAGGCTAGTTATTTAATGGTGTAAAGGAACTATCTTGTGTGTAGAGGCACCAAACCGATTGTAGAATATAATATGTACCTTCGAAAAAATGATGAAAGGATGTATAAGATGTGAAAGGGTGTGAAATACTCCCAATCTAATAACAAAATAATGTAACTTTAATGCTAATTATGAGATCAACCGTTCTTAAATAATAAATATCGAAAATCGAGTACCTGCTCATTCCTCAACTAAGCACCATAACTATACTAGCTATAATGTGTTGAATTATAACATCATACACATTCATATAAATAAACCAAACCATCAAAGTACATATAGCGGAAGGATAGGATCATATAACACATAAATAATTAAACCGAATTTAAAGTGAACGTACCTTAATGATTCTAGCCATGAACAAGAATCAACTTTGAGCAATATGAATGAAGAACCCTAATTGGGTTAATAGGATTATAAAAATTGCCCCTTACCAAGTTTTGTAATTCAATCCAAGATTCTTACAATGATGTGTAAGAATCACGTTCTTGTACACACGCACTAAACCGAACTAACAATATGCAAGTTATTTATCACAAAGTAAAAACCAAAACTTATTTTGTTTTAACAAAATCGGTCGACCCTTTTAGGAGGGGGAACCGATCGATTGAAGCAAAAAGGTGAAAAGAAAACTTAGGTTTAGCTAGTGTACAAGATTACCCAAAACCTAGAACCTTGAGTTTGTTTTTATAGGCAATGAAAACTTGTAGTCCAAGTTGGATTTGGATTAGGAAACCCTAATCCTACATCCAAACCGATCGGCCCTCTTTGTTAGAGGAGGTTCCTGATCCTTCTTGGCTACTAATTTACATTCTAGTCCTTTCCTTATTTTATTTAACGACCGTTAGTCACTTCCGTTAAATACTAACGTTTATTATCTCTTTTGTGATAATTAATAATCAAATATAATATTTTATATCTAATTATTAATATTTAGTTCTCATACGTAATGTGTGCAATCCCGTGATCTCGAGTTCGATCCTAACACACGACTACTATTTTATGTCTATAAAACTAACAGCTCCCACTTAGACATAAATCATAATAGTTGTGATCACATCGGTTAGCGTCTTGCAACACACCAATGCCTCTAGTACAACTCGATTAGGTCTCCTGGAAAAACCTTTAATGATTCATCATTATTATTATCCTTTTGTTTCTAATACTACATTGAATAAAGATATGGATATTATCTTAATTCAAAATTCTGTTTCTCGTTGTTTATGATTGAGCAAGATTACCAAATATTCTGAACATATTCAGGGGAGATCTTGGGCATGGCCATGCAAACATCTTGTCAACCCTACGAGGGGCCCAGCAGTATTAAACTCCAAAAATAAATTTGGAGGAACAAATTCTATTTTGACTACGAGCATAACTCATGAACTTTGCAACAATTCCGAAAACAATCCTTGTGACTACCAGTTACGTATAGCGTTAAATTGTTCCACAGAATGCACTACATTCACAACAGTTATCTGGTATCTCAAGTCTGAGGATAACTATTCATGATTTACTTAAAAATATCCATAAGTAATATCATATAGTTGGGATAAGTCCTATATTCAATTCATTGAATATCATGTGAATTTGGTATGACAACGCATCAATATACTTTCAAGTATATTATACCAAAACTCATATTTGTCTTAACATAATGATATTCTCATATCATTAACTGACAACGGACATTTAGAATAACTAAGTTATTCACGGATTTAAAACATGCAAAAAATAGGATAACAATATTAAATAATGAATATAAACATAACCAATACTTTATTTCATTAATAAATAATAAATGTTTACAATCCTTTATCCAAATACTAAACACAGTCATGCATGAAACTACTAGCTAATCTAAGTCCAATTCCATTGGCCAGTTCAGTAAGCTTGTCCTTTGCTAAAGCCTTAGTGAATGGATCAGCTAAATTATCATCTGTGTGAACTTTCAAGTGATTTATTTCACCTTCGCGGACTTGCTCCCGAACATAGTGATACTTTCTTAGAAAATGTCTTGTGCCCTTCATGACTCCAGGTTCATTAGCAAATATGATTGTAGCAGAATTGTCGCAATACATATTAATAGGCGATTTAATTGAAGGCGTAACACCAAGTCCTGAAATGAATTTTCTAATCCAGACTGCCTCCAATGCAGCTTCCGAAGCGGCTATGTACTCGGCCTCTGTAGCAGACATCGCAATAGTACTCTGCTTCTTGCTCCTCCAGTCTACAACTCCTCCATTGATAACAAAGACATAACCCGTCTGAGACTTCGCATCATCTTTGTCACATTGCCAGGACGCATCACAGAAACCTGTAACATCAAGTTCTGTAGCTGGATTTCCACCATACACAAGAAACATATCTTTCGTATGCCTAAGATACTTCAGAATATGTTTAACAGCAATCCAATGTGTATCACCTAGATTCTGTTGAAATTGACTGGTGATATTTTGAGCAAACGCCACATCTGGCCTTGTGCATCTCACTGCATACATAATAGAACCTACAGCCGAAGCATAAGGAACTTTGCTCATGCGTGCCACCTCTGCAGGTGTTGAAGCACAATGCTCACTACTCAAGCCATGTTTTACTTCCATTGGCAAATATCATTTCTTGGAATTTTGCATATTGAATCTCTTCAATATTTTGTCAATGTAAGCACTTTGACTTAGTCCAATTAACCGCCTTGATCTATCTCTATAGATCTTGATTCCCAAAATATATGCAGCTTCTCCTAAATCCTTCATAGAAAAGCATTTTCCAAGATATGCCTTAACCTTTTGCAAACTTGGAATGTCTTTTCCCATGATCAATATGTCATCAACATACAGGATAAGGAAAATTACATTACTCCCACTAGCTTTGTGATATACACATGGCTCATCAAGATTTTGAGTAAATTTATACCTTTTGATTTCCTCATCAAATCTTTTATTCCATTGCCGTGATGCTTGCTTCAATCCATAAATGGATCTTTGAAGTTTGCATACACGGTTTGGAAATTTTGGATTCACAAACCCTTCAGGCTGCGCCATATAGATGTCTTCATCTAGGCGACCATTTAAGAAGGCAGTTTTGACATCCATTCGCCAAATCTCATAGTCATAGTATGCTGCTATGGCTATGAGAATCCTAATAGCCCTAATGTCAGCTACAGGAGAAAAGGTCTCCTCATAGTCAATACCAAATGTTTGAGTAAAGCCTTTAGCTACCAAACGGGCTTTATAGGTGTGTACATTGCCATCCATGTCAGTTTTCTTCTTGAAGAGCCACTTACTCCCAACTACCTTGGCATTAGGAGGAAGGTCTACTTCAATCCAGACATTGTTATCTTTCATGGATTGCATTTCCCCATTCATTGCAACTACCCATTTGTCCTTTTCAGGACTCTCAATGGCAGCCCTATAATTAGTAGGCTCATTAAGATCCCCTAATATAGTTTCCTCAACTTCTACGTTAAGACATAGGCGTTCAGATGCTTTCATATGTCTTGAAAACTTGCGAATGGGAACACTTTCAACTTCAGGTGGAGGACCCAGACTTTCAGGTTCCACAGGAAGTGCGCTAGTTTTTTCAGAAGGTAATGTATCTATATGATCATCTTCCAGATCATATACTCTCCCACTGAATTCTTGAGATATAAGTTCCTTTTCTAAAAAGTCTCCATATCTTGCAACAATTACCTTGTTTTCAGGAGGATAGTAAAAGTAGTAACCCATTGTTTCCATTGGGTATCCTACAAAGATATACTTAACAGATCTCTGTTGGAGTTTATCTGCTGAGTCACGTCTTATATACGCCTCGCAACCCCAGACCTTTAAATAAGACAAGTTCGAAACCTTTCCACTCCATATTTCATATGGTGTCTTATCAACCTTCTTAGTGGGAACCATATTCAAAATACGAACCGCAGATTCTAAGGCATAATCCCAAAAGGATAATGGAAGAGTTGTAAGATTAAACATTGATCGTACCATATCTAGCAATGTACGATTCCTTCTCTCAGATACACCATTTTGTTGTGGTGTATATGGAGATGTGAGATTCTGGACAATTCCATTCTCAGCTAAGTAATCTTTAAACTCTTGGCTTAAATATTCACCACCCCTATCGGATCGAAGAGCTTTAATCTTCTTTCCTAGTTGCAATTCTACTTCTGCTTTAAAAACCTTAAATGTTTCAAACACCTCATGTTTATGTTTAAGTAAATAAACATAACCATAACGGCTAAAATCATCAGTAAAGGTTAAGAAGTAGCTAGCACCTTTCCTTGACACAAGTCAAAGTGGTCCGCACTGACGCGCGTGATGTGTCGTTGCGGTTTAGCAGTTTTAATGCCTACTCAAGTTTTAAATTTATATTTAGCCGACTTATCAATAACACACACACTTAACGAGCAGTGTACCCGGTCAGTATGAATATAATGGTAAGCAGAGTGTCGATCACTAAGAGTGGAACGTATTATCTAGTTATTCTAATCAGTATTTTAATATCCTAAGTTAGTTATACAACCTAATCTAACGCAAGGGGGTTCAGCCTGAGAGACTGGCACAGTTTGGTTATAATTAAATAGAAAACTAAACTAATGAGCACGAATCAGCGATTAGCACACACGTACACAGATAGATACTCGAGACAATAAGAAGACCTGTCCTGATAATTAAATAGCTTGTCACTTATTTTATTGCTAGTTTTATATGAAGTGTATATAATTAAACCTTTCTCGTTGGCTCTAATCTTATCGGCGAGTAAACCCTTAATGATTACTTATGTCTATCCTACTTTTCTAGAGACGCTAGAATAAATAGGCGAGGAAGGGGCATGGCGACCCAAGCAAGACTCAGCTAGACACAGAGGTTATCAATGCACTAATAAAAGTCACCAAAGACATCAACATATAAACTTTAATTAATGGGAAAGCAATATTAAGGGGAGTGCATGATCTTCCGTAGTCACATGACACAAGCCCATCAATCCTGATGAATTAAAGCGTACTAAAACAATAAAACAAAACTACTTAATGAATTGAATACATGCAGGACCTTCTTACAGCTCTTGTATCTTTGTTTGAGGTGTGTCTTGTGCTGCTTGGTCGTCTGAATTCGGCTCTAGGGTTATACAAAAGGTCTCTTAAATTCGTCTGACCTTGGGGTATTTATAGTTTCTGTCTGAGGGATCGATGCGGCGCATTGAGTTGTTAGATGCGGCGCATTGACTTAACTTCGCGTGGGGTCCAAGATTAATATATTCTGGAATATTCGTACACCGTCTTCAGAAGCGGCGTAACTTAATCTTTGTATGCTGCGCATGTACTTTAGCCGTCTTGGATTGTAACTGGTGAAATCTTGATAGTGATACGCCGTATGTTAGAAGTATATTGCGGTGTATCTAGAGTAGAACGAGCTTGATCTTCTTTTTTGACCAAAGTTTCATATGCGGCGCATGACAGAATTGCATGCGGCGCATTCTTCAAAGTCAGGCAATGGTCTTCGAATTCATCTAAGTATGATATTGCGTCGTATCTATTGAGTGAGATACGGTGCATCTTATGGATTTCAGTAGACTTTTGACATCTCGCTTGTTTGCTCCATAATTAGTCCAAAATCGCCAAGTTTCACATAATGCTTGTTTTTACCTGAGAATTATTAAAGTAAACATTAATGTATCGATTCTCATATATAATATAATAAAACAAGTCAAATAAATAGGATAAATGATGATAATAAAATGTACTTATTTGAGTTCATCAAATATCCCCCCACTTGAACTTTACTTGTCCCCAAGTAAACCTTAGAATTAATCATATGAAAATGTATCCTAAAAGATATTAGGATTTATTTTTATATTTAAGCACGTATTCGTTTTGTCATAATCACACAACCAAACACTTAACGAAGTAGAAACCAAAATAATTTTTAATGTAAAACAATTCTAAATCGTTTAGTTGCTTAGTCGTGACGAATATTCTATCATAGGCTTGGCAATTATACGCATCTCCCCCACTAAAGCCAAGGAGTAACAAGTCTAAAGCGGTAAAAAGGGTTTGTTGGTTAAGGGTTGATCATCCTTTTTAATCTCTATCGATCTCATATTCCAGAAAAGGCGACAAAATTACAAATACATGATCGAATCCATGACCACGATACTTGCAATTGCTCAATTCCTTAACTCGAATGGGCTAAAGATAGGACCAAGTAATCTTTTGTTCACCAAAATTTCATAAGTTGGTTAAAACAAACTTCCAACTTTTCCTCTTTTTTTTTTTTTTTTTTTTTTTTTTTTTTACATCAACATATATGTGTAAAATTTCACAACTTTTCTATCACTATTTTTCCGGATAATTTTTCCATACTCTTCATACTTTCAGAAATAACTGTAATAGTGAAAGTAGCAAACACACGAAAAATAAACTAAAAGTTATACAATATTTACTTTCATACCAATTGCATTGTGCAATTTCCCGACCTAACCAAAGATAATGAATTACGCACGCGAACACAGGTAATGTAAGGAAACACACTTTGCCTAAAGCAATTAACCACGGATTTTAATCTACAGGGTAGGCTAAGGTGTAAGGGTGTATCGAAACATTATAACAAAGGTGTAAGAAACGAAAGGAATGGCTCTGAGGGTTTTTCTAGGGTATCTTACTCTAAAAGTGAGAGTAAACAAAGGGTTTATACGGGGGTTAACTAACCAGTGTAGTTAGTTAATATCACATAACAATTAAAGGCTATTTGGGTGTAATCCTAGAAATTTACCAATTTAGACAAGTCACTCCAATTATATAGATAATACTCATTATGGTGGTCTCGAATAGTATACAAGCCAAGTTCTAAAGTTTACAAGTCACTGGCACACTAAAGTTTTAATATTTTTGAAAGAATAGAGTTATGTGTGCGGTTATGTAATTTAGACTTTAAACAAAAACATGCTAAAAAAAAATTTTAAATTTTGATATATTAAGCGCATTTTAAGCATATTTTGAAAAAGTTTAGGACAACAAGTAAGTGTTCTAATTCTCCATCCCCCCACTTAAGTTAAATAACGTCCTCGTTGTTTGTGTCAAAGGTTAAAAACTGGAAAATAAAAGAATTAGAACAGAAAAACTCCCCTGAGATTTTCTCGGTATGATCCTCCATTATTCGTATAAGAGCAAAAATCAACTTTCTTGTGGATGAGAACGTTTAAGCTTCATAAATGATGTATCCACAAAAATGCAGGAATCTATAATACCATTTAGACTTTAACACACCTGAGTTAAGAAGGTTCAAACTTGCATAATACATTAGTAGTTAGTAAAAATAAAACCTAAAAAATTAAACTGTAAATCATCAGGTCAGTCGATACGCCGTATCTTACAGAAGAAGATACGCCGTATCGAGCCTGGAATAAATACGAATCAGAATAAAAGATGCGTCGCATCCTTAACCAGGGATGCGCCGCATTAAATAAACTGACAGAAAGTTTTAATGTCAAAAATAAAAATGCAGAAAATGAAATAAGATATGACCAGTGCAGGTGATGCGTCGCATCTTATGATGGAGATGCGCCGCATCTTCTGCAGGTCTGACAGACTCGACACAGAACAGAAAATTAAAAAAATTTCCATCAGGTTGTCTCCCGGTCAGCACTTGTCTTTATTCCAGAGTCTTCAAGTTAGACTCACGTTCAGCTCCTTATTTTGTTCTTGTTACGTGCCATCCTTCTTCTTTCATCCGAAAGATGTTACCGTATAGCTCCGCAACATTTTCTTCCATTCGACTTAATCTAATATATTCTTTGGTCTTCGTCGCAACATATTCCTCATATGGTCCCAAAGAGTATTTGATGACTTCAAATTTTTCAGAAATTATCATAGGTGGGTTATTATAAGTGATCCCAAGTAGTCGACATTTTCTCTCGATGAATTCTTCTTCGTCTTTATCAAAAAACTTGAAATAAGGATCCTTATTCAAATAGTCATCAAGTTCATCAATTAATTTTCCTCGTGACTCATCGTTATTATCATAGGGATAATAATTAACCAAGGTAATGGAATGATAATAATCTTGAGTCTCGTCCCACTTTCTTTTCAATTCCCATTGTAAGCGTCGATTAAGCCTTGTGTAATCATCACATTTTCTATGCACCCATTCCCAGAAAGTAGTATTCGATGCTCCCTTTAGTTCTTTTAAGTATTTGATTCTACCTTTTTCTTGCAAAGCCTCTGCTCTACGTGGGGAGTCTTCAACTTTTTCATACCAATCATAGTTTTCAAAGTATACATCGTTTCCAACTCGTTTCATTCCAATTATACTTCCCCTATTGCAGGTTCCATCATTCTTCCAATCACAGGTTGGCCATTCACTACTTCCATCCTTGAAACGGAAAGGTTTACAAGTGTGATTAATATGCCCAAATTCCCATGGTTTATCCTAAACCCATAGTATCTGGTCATTCCATTCGTAGTACCAGGTGTTTTTGAACTCATCATAAGTTTTGAATCCTGGTAGATCTCCAGTTAGCACATCAGCGTCGATTTGAAGAAGGTAATTAAATTCTTTGAATTGTTTGCACAAGGGTGTCTCATAATTGAACACATCAATGTCTATGCTGAACAATTCTTCAATGCCTTCCTCGATCGTTGAATCGTCATGTGATGATCCATTGTTGCTTTCTACTTCCTCATCTTCCCCTCTCATCCAATATACCCATAACACATCTTTAGTAGCTCGGTCCATGATCTTATGGTTATTGAACTTACTAGCTAACCAATCTGAAAAATCAACATTGTTAGGATCGTAGTTAACGTCAAAGCTAGTATTACCAATCATTTTCCTCCTTATCTCCATGAACTCATTAAATTGTTCTTTAAAACTTCGTGTCAACCATGAGGTCATAATCCGTTTGACTTCATTCGTAGGAGCAAATTTGGGATCACCGTATTTAAGTTCAAGCCATTCTTCTAAAGAGATATCCATCAACCTTACTAACTTTTTATGAAACAGTATCTCCGATTCAGCATAAATTCTTTCATCATCCAGATTGCTTTTATCTAATCCCCAATACTGTTCGGAATAAGGCATATAAGAAGTTTGTATAGGTTGGATATTTCCTCTATCATAGCTTTTGTTGCTCGATTTGTTGACTGCATTTGCTGAGTTCATGTATTCAATTTGGAATTTCCCATATTTTTCTTCGATAGTCATCCAAGTTAATCCTTTAGATTCAATGATAGGCCATAAGAGTAACAATTCATCTTCAGTGTAGCTCATTAGTAAATCATAAGAGAATATCCCATCTTCAATATTGCATAAGCGTTTGAATTCCATATAAGTAGCTTCAAGAGGAGTTTCCCAAGAAAATAATTCGGCATCAATCGTGAGTACATTGAAGTTGACATCTTCATAAACTTCCACTGAGTAGAAGGGCATGTTGGTTTGAGATACGGATTTGAGTAAAGCATCGATCGTAGGTAAGTTGCAAGTAATAGCATCGAAATTTTCGAATGAATCCGAAAGCAAGAGTTCCTTTTCCAATTATGAGCTTTTAGTAATGCTTAATGCTGAGAACTTGCTCAAGCTAACTTCATAGTTATCACACACATCATCACTTTCCAGAATCAATGGCTTTTTGGTGCGGGACTTTTCATTGTGCTTATCTTTCATAAGTTCCTTAGCAAGATATCCGTTCATTGACATATCTTCCATAGCAAAACCTGTCATCATAGGTAAAATCGACAGTAGGATCTGTTCGCTAGAAGAGAAATTAATGAATTTAGAAACGAATATAAAGAATAAAAGTGGTTGATATCTGTGAACGATGCGCCGTATCCAGAAAGTTGGATACGCCGTATCTTGTTACGTTAAAATTTAATCAGACTTTTATTCAGAAAACAGATACACCGCTTATGAATTAGAATGCGCCGTATCAAGTTTAAATTATCAAAAATCGATTATATTTATTAAAATTAAATGAGTCGTATTAAGAAAAGCTAATGCGTCGTATTTTCGTTACGTTTCAAAATACAAGATTTTTGATTTAGTAGATACGCCGTATCGATAAAGATCGATGCGTCGCTTCTGTTTAATAATTCGAAAAACTGTTTTTAATTTAAATAGAAAATACGCCGTATCTGTTAAAACAGATGCGTCGTATGACGTTAGGGTTTAGAAAAAATTCTTATTAAAAACAGAATACGCCGTATCTTGAGGAAAGATGCGTCGTACTTGAATTTATTAAACGCGTTGTATTTTATAAAAATTAAACGCAATACGCCGTATCTGTGAAAACAGATGCGCCGTATCGTTTGTATCAGCACAATACAACGACAGCAGAATGCAGAAAAATACAGAAAAAAAAGAAAAACAAAAATAAAACAAACAAAAAGAAACAAAAATTACAGAAAACAAAAACACACAAAAACAGTAAATATGCAAATTATACAATGAATGCAATCTATCTAATATACGACAGGGTTAGTGGTTAGAATCTAAAAAAAACTAAAAAGAAAAACCTAATTAAAATACTTAATCAAATTAACAGATAATAACAATTCACTCCCCGGCAGCGGCGCCAAAAACTTGATGCGCGTGATGTGTCGTTGCGGTTTAGGAGTTTTAATGCCTACTCAAGTTTTAAATTTATATTTAGCCGACTTATCAATAACACACACACTTAACGAGCAGTGTACCCGGTCAGTATGAATATAATGGTAAGCAGAGTGTCGATCACTAAGAGTGGAACGTATTATCTAGTTATTCTAATCAGTATTTTAATATCCTAAGTTAGTTATACAACCTAATCTAACGCAAGGGGGTTCAGCCTGAGAGACTGGCACAGTTTGGTTATAATTAAATAGAAAACTAAACTAATGAGCACGAATCAGCGATTAGCACACACGTACACAGATAGATACTCGAGACAATAAGAAGACCTGTCCTGATAATTAAATAGCTTGTCACTTGTTTTATTGCTAGTTTTATATGAAGTGTATATAATTAAACCTTTCTCGTTGGCTCTAATCTTATCGGCGAGTAAACCCTTAATGATTACTTATGTCTATCCTACTTTTCTAGAGACGCTAGAATAAATAGGCGAGGAAGGGGCATAGCGACCCAAGCAAGACTCAGCTAGACACAGAGGTTATCAATGCACTAATAAAAGTCACCAAAGACATCAACATATAAACTTTAATTAATGGGAAAGCAATATTAAGGGGAGTGCATGATCTTCCGTAGTCACATGACACAAGCCCATCAATCCTGATGAATTAAAGCGTACTAAAACAATAAAACAAAACTACTTAATGAATTGAATACATGCAGGACCTTCTTACAGCTCTTGTATCTTTGTTTGAGGTGTGTCTTGTGCTGCTTGGTCGTCTGAATTCGGCTCTAGGGTTATACAAAAGGTCTCTTAAATTCGTCTGACCTTGGGGTATTTATAGTTTCTGTCTGAGGGATCGATGCGGCGCATTGAGTTGATAGATGCGGCGCATTGACTTAACTTCGCGTGGGGTCCAAGATTAATATATTCTGGAATATTCGTACACCGTCTTCATATGCGGTGTAACTTAATCTTTGTATGCGGTGCATGTACTTTAGCCGTCTTGGATTGTAACTGGTGAAATCTTGATAGTGATACGCCGTATGTTAGTAGTATATTGCGGTGTATCTAGAGTAGAACGAGCTTGATCTTCTTTTTTGACCAAAGTTTCATATGCAGCGCATGACAGAATTGCATGCGGCGCATTCTTCAAAGTCAGGCAATGGTCTTCGAATTCATCTAAGTATGATATTGCGTCGTATCTGTTGAGTGAGATACGGCGCATCTTATGGATTTCAGTAGACTTTTGACATCTCGCTTGTTTTGCTCCATAATTAGTCCAAAATCGCCAAGTTTCACATAATGCTTGTTTTTACCTGAGAATTACTAAAGTAAACATTAATGTATCGATTCTCATATATAATATAATAAAACAAGTCAAATAAATAGGATAAATGATGATAATAAAATGTACTTATTTGAGTTCATCACGCACACATCAGTATGTATTAAACCAAGTAGATCAGAAGCCCTTTCCATATTACTATGAAAAGTTTTCTTTGTCATCTTCCCAGATATACAAGACTCACACTTGTCATATGATTCATCATTGACATTTTTCAAAAGCCCATCGTGTTGCAGCTTTTTCATGCGAGTCTTGCCTATATGGGCAAGTCTACAGTGCCAAAGGTAAGAAGAATTCAAGTCAGACTTAATTCTCTTACTAATGCTATACATTGAATTATTATTGGACATATTATCACTCATATCAATTTCAAACACACCATTAACAGCAATAGCATTAAAATAAAAAACATTATTTAAAGAAACAGAAATTCCATTGCTACTAATAACGTGATTAAAACCAAGATCCAACAAACATGAAAAGGAAACTACACCCTTAACAATTGAAGGTGCATAATGACAATTGTTTAATAACAGTACTAAGCCAGAAGGCAAAACTAAATTAAACACTCCTATGGCTTCAACAGCTGCAGGTGCTCCATTTCCCACATGCAGATATTGCTCCCCATAGGCAAGCTTCCTCTCCACTCTAAACCCCTGCAGCGTATAACAAATGTGAATACCGCATCCAGTATCATATACCCAGGAATTAATTTTATGATTTAGAGTAAATAATTCAATCATGAGTAAGTTACCTAAAGTGCTGGCACCCGAGTGCCGAGTCTTCTTATTCTTACTCTCCCGCAACTCTTGGATGTAAAGAGGGCAGTTCCTCTTCCAGTGACCCACTACATGACAGTAGTGGCAAGCCTGGTCCTTCTTGGAGTTATCCTTCTGCTTAGGAGGGTTTTTCTTGGGTGGAGGTTGATAAGCCATAACTTGCTTACCCTTATCAGCCTTAGCCTTACCCTTGCCCTTCTTGCTCGTACTTGGCTTGTTAATCCTACCCCTTTGAATAGCAACTACCTGGGGCGTAGGAGAAGTCCTTGGTGGTAAACCCTTTTCATAATCAATAAGAATGCGTGCAATTCAGAAACTGTCTTCCCCACGCAATGCATATTGAAGTTACGAACAAAACCACTAAATTCCTTTGTCAGGGATCTATTGATTAAGTTGATGGCTATGTCTTGTTCATAGACTTTTCCGAGTGCTTGTAACTGATCCATGTAACCTTTCATTTTCAATACATGAGCACCCACGGGTTCACCTTCTGCCTGTTTGCAACCATGTAGAGATTCCATTAAGTCATAGACCTCAACATTAGTTGGTTTTTCAAACAACTTCCTGAGTTCGTTTAGCATGTCCATGGGAAAGTAATTCTCAAACTGCTTTGTCAAAGTAGGTGTCATCGCTCCCAACATCAAACAGGCCACATAATTATGCGTTTTATACTCAGTTTTCCACGCTGCTTTTACTTCATCAGAAGCAGTTGCAGGTCGTTCAGCAGAACGAGGCTTGTACAAATATTCAATTTGGTCAAGCACACGCAGGACAATCCTGAGTGAACGAAACCAATCATTGAAGTTCTGAGATTTGAACGCAGAACTCATTTGGGTGTTATTTTTTTGAGCCATTCTACAGATAAATAAAGTTCAAATTAGTATTTTCGATAATACAATATTTCAAGAAAATAAAATACCCTAGGAAATATTCATATAACCATAGTACTTTCTTGAAAACTAGGATCCAAATTATCATAGTTTCATTACACCAGTTGATCTGCTAGTAATGAAAATACATAATAAGGTAATCTGTCGTACAATAATTGGCAAACAATTTTCCAATTCCTAGATCAATGGGATTTATATTGGCAAACAATTTCCAATATAAGCATGTTTTATCCCCATCTTATGCCTTGAGTTCAAGCTCTCACTTAACTCAATTTAAGTCGTCTAATTAAAAAACTGCAAATCACCATAATCCCATCACATCAGTTGATCTGCTAGTAATGAGATTATGCTATTTACCTTTCCATTGAAATTTAGTCCAAGCTCTCACATGACTAAATAACAACTTCAAGTGTTCTTTAACTAGATGGCATTAACTTAATTTTAAGGGTAATAATTTTGATGTGACAATCAAAATATGTACGAAGAAGCATGCATACATCTTCGTATCACAATATTTTTCAAAACCTTTTTACCAATTTTTAAGCTAAGATTTCAATCAACAAAGTTTTAATTGAGGTATTGGGTTCACCAATTAAAGAATTACCTCCAATTATCGCCCACTATATCCTACTACTGCATGAGTCAAAAGACCCAAGTTATTCGGATAATTACCAAAAAAGTGGCGCGTGAAATTGAGGTCAATTCACCCTTAAGTTGATTTTGTACATAAAATAGTCATACTTGGTAGCTCCAATTTGACGCACAAAGGAGCGGAGAGGCAAACGTCCGCCCTAAGGCTAATTAAAAACACGCCTCTTTCGGATGACAATTTAATGTCAAGCCTCCTTATACCCCTCTTATAGTTTGTCACAACTGGGTGAGCCGTTCAAACTATTGGTACAAAACTCAACAATCAATCAAAAGTTTATGATTTTAGTCTTAAAAATTATGTAATAAAGTATAATCTTGCTAGTCTCGCCTGGGAGCAAATTACCGTGCGAAGAGAACCACTATCGGCACATAAGACTTTGCAAGATTCATAATTTATTACTTATGTTTCACCATTATTTAGTCCGTTTCACTTTTATTAAAAAATACCCTTTTTGCTTAAACATGTTTTAACAATTAAACAAAAAACAAGTAATTTTAAAATAAAACAACTAAATAATAACACATAACTTAACAATTAATTATGAAAAACATGTAGCCACATGCAAATTAATTCAATATCCTATTAATAATCAATCTAGGTTTTAATATGTGTATATTTAATTAAGACTCCCATTGGTTTTCGAGCTCATTGTACCCAATGGACCACATACACCAACAAGTTGGTAGCGTAAGTCCTAATCAAATACACACCACGTTGCACATAATTGATTACTTAATTAATTGGAGTCTTCCCCAGTTCAACATCTATTAATTAACTTACATGTGAAAACAAATAATATCAATCATGAATCCATGCCAAACATGCACGTTTGCATAGATTCTACCTAACAATTAGCATATTGCACACAGGATCACTTTACTACACATAAACATGTTTAAACCTAGGGTTTCTAATCAAATTAATTAACCAAACACAAACCCTAAATAAAAAAAAACAAATCGATTTTTAGAAAAAATTAGGGTTTGAGTTGGAAAAATAAACCCTAAATCGATTTTTACATGTATAAACCAAACAAGATTTGTTTTTATGTGATTTCGGTAATTAATTACATGTTATAACGGCTCTTGATGCCACTGTTGAATTATAACATCATGACATTCATATAAATAAACCAAAACATCAAAGTACATATAGCGGAAGCATAGAATCATATAACACATAAATAATAAAAGCGAATTTAAAGTGAACGTATCTTAATGATTCTAGCCCGAACAAGAATCAACTTTGAGCAATATGAATGAAGAACCCTAATTGGGTTAATAGGATTATAAGAATTGCCCCTTACCAAGTTTTGCAATTCAATCCAAGATTCTTACAATGATGTGTAAGAATCACGTTCTTGTACACACGCACTAAACCGAACTAACAATATGCAAGTTATTTATCACAAAGTAAAAGCCAAAACTTATTTTGTTTTAGCAAAATCGGTCGACCCATTTAGGAGGGGGGAACCGATCGATTGAAGCAAAAAGGAGAAAAGAAAACTTAGGTTTAGCTAGTGCACAAGAGTACCCAAAATCTAGAACCTTGAGTTTGCTTTTATAGGCAATGAAAACTTGTAGTCCAAGTTGGATTTGGATTAGGAAACCCTAATCCTACATCCAAACCAATCGGCCCTCTTTGTTAGAGGAGGTTCCGGATCCTTCTTGGCTACTAATTTACATTTTAGTCCTTTCCTTATTTTATTTAAAGACCATTAGTCACTTCCGTTAAATACTAACGTCCGTTATCTCTTTTGTGATAATTAATAATCAAATATAACATTTTATATCTAATTATTAATATTTAGTTCTCATACGTAATGTGTGCAATCCCGTGATCTCGAGTTCGATCCTACCACACGACTACTATTTTATGTCTATAAAACTAACATAATGCCGTTGTGGCTTATTAAATCACACGATTATGCTTCTGTTGTACGTCTACTAAACTCTCAAGATAAGAGTAAGTGAGAAAGAATCAAGCCTAAATTGGCTTCTAAATTTCACTTTGGATAAGGGAACCATCTTAAAGAAAATCATACTTTCAGTCGTCTAGGTTCTAGTTCATATTAAATTACCTAAACTGCTACGAAATAAATTTTAGTAACAATGAAGATAATATAAAAAAAACTATGCATGATATAGTTGATTACTTTTAAATTTATTAAGAGTAAAGTTAACATAATAAACTAAGCCTGATAGATTTGATTACTTCTAAACTAAGAAGCCAAGAAAGTACATAGAAGGGTTAATACAATACTCTAAAAAATAAGCCCACTGTGGTTTTACTAGTCAACAACAAAAAGAGAGGTTGTCATAACATGTTCTATGCCTAAGAAGCTGTTAGCAACTCAATAATCAAATTTTAAAATCATTTTGGAATACTATATATGCAATTGAATCGATATACGGTCTAGATTAAGTATCAAGATTCGCTTTTGCCTTGGATCAACTCCCTTCCCATAAAGGTAGCATCCCTCTATAAAATCTGTAAAAACCCCAACTCTTAGAAACCAACTAAGAGATTTTTGCTACAAAGCAACACTCACTTGTGATATCTCAAACATCTTTTTTCCAACATTTCAATTCAACCAAATATAATGGGAGGACACAAATCTCAAAGGAAGTCTTCTTTCTCATTCTTCAGCATCTTCAAACATAAGAAGAGCCAAAGAGGAGGGGAAGATACTTGGGAAGACTCGATGAAGGCTTACAAAGTGTATCCAAGTGATCAAGACCGAGCTGGACATTGGGCAGATCCTCGTATCGACAGCAAAGCTTCTGCTTACATTGACACCATCACAAACAAATGGAACCATGTTGAGGTATCTGGCTAATGATCATTTCATGGTTTTGAAGAAGCCTATAAAAGGAATTGCACCTACTTGTACATTCGTTATGTAGCGCATATGTTACTAGCTATAGCTAGCCAGTGTTTCAATTGCAAATTGCAAATATGTAATAAATTGTTTTATTTTGTGCATATCTTTGTCTTAGCTCTGTCATTGTAACAATTTCTAAGTTGATGAATACAAAATTTATCTATATCTATCTAGAATTTATATCTCTTTCCGATCCATCACATGTGTTAATTAATGAGTACCAGCATGAATCTACAAATGTTTCATGATTTTAAAGTATTCCAAAACCGGATTAAGGCTCACAAAGTGTATCTAAGGAGTTCTTTTCATGTAGATATCATCTTACATCGAAGTCTCCACATTAAGTCTCAGTTAAATCAACTTAATCTTTTGATTCAAAGACACTTAACGATTATTCCTGTAAAATTTGGTTTTTTTGTTACTCATTGTTTCCAAAATCATATTTCTGCAAAATGGTTCATTGGTTTCCTAGAATTCATAACTCTACTAAAAATTTAAGTTTTCTTCTCCTGTAATTAAATAACCATTTTTCTCAATCATTTATCATTGTGTTCAGTCGAAAACACCTTCCTCCAGATTACTCTGTAAGTAAATATTATTTTGCCAATCATAGTAACTCAACATTTGTTCGCCTGAAGATAATACTTCCGGTGAGCACGTGCATAAATGAGAAAACTAAATAAGTGTCTTTGAAAGCACTTTCAATGGTCTGCCTAATACTATACCAAACCTCATTTCTTTTTGTTGTTTATTCAGATTATTAAACAGGCAATTCCTTTAAGAATAAAGATTATGGTAGAATTTGACTTTGATTTTAATTGGATGTTCAAATTAAGAAAATAGTATATCTATTCCATTCACATCAATCATCTCTAGGGACTTTGTTATAGATATTAAGTGCTATGAAACACCCTAGTAATTCTTCCACAATCAACTAGCAACATCAAAATCACCATTAACTATTACTAATATATCTTCATCATTTAAAAAAAAAAAAAATCACAATGCAATGATGGTCTTTTTTCCATATGCATTATTGTTCTTCGTTAGTGTTTGAAACTTCGGCAGACTATAACAGTGCATATTTTGACCTTTGATCAATTGATTTTCGCCATTATAAAACCCATAACGGCAAGTAAAATGGTAAATAAATCATGTATGAATAACATCAATATCTACTATAATATTTTCTATATTTAAGTTAATTCTGAAGAAATTTTTTTCACGTTCGTACATATGTTCTTGATTGGTTAGCTTAATTTTGCAACCAAGATGTTGTATAGAAATGGAAGATCAACCATTTTCAAAACCTTAATGACCAATTAAAGTGGTTGCAAACAATAAATAAATTAAAGAGAAGAAGATGCAACAATTTAACCATAGATTATACTGCAATGTAAGAATCCATCACATGATTTACAACTTATGATTAATAATCGAAGCAAAATACGCTTTTCCTTTTTCAACACGCGACCACCCGTGCATAAACTCCAATCCAAAAATGTTTTGTCAATTTTTAAAGATTCTCATATTTTTACATATCACTTTTGGACTGGAAATCTTTAAATTTCTATTCCTAGTTTAAGTATTGATAAACTTCTGTTTGTTGCTTAAATGTACCTATTGATTCGCTAGGTAATACCGTAATACACAAGTGTGAGAACTCAAAACGTCTTTGGGCAATTTCAGACCAATTGAGCAGTTCACGAAACTCTATATTAGCAAGGAAATTCCAAAGCAAAAAGTAAACTATTTGGATATTACTTTTTGCATCTTCAATGTAGCTCGATTAAAGCTTGACCATCTAATTTGATTTTTCTATGAATATCGAACAATTATTGATCCTTCTGCCTCTTCAATATGCTGTCTTGAACATCTGATGGTGTCTAGCCAACCGTAATTCCCACCCCGCTCTTGCGTTCCTCAAAATTATGAGTGCAGCATCTTAAGTTGGTCTTTTACACCTTTTTGGATCCTAACGCTTCTTAAGTTTGGAAGATCAAAGAAGAAATGCAACAAAAACTGATGAATTTACTTTTTTCTTTTTCGGGTACTTTATAACAGGAACTGTGTCAAGGTGCTTTTTTACCAATTATAATTTACTGATTAATGATTGTTCTTTGAAACTATATTCAGATTCTTCCACTTACTTATTTTATTGGATAGGATTTACTTGAGCATTTTTAGTTTGAAAACTTTGGTTCTTTAGCTTAAACCACACTCAATGCTTGCTACATCAGAGAATAATAAGAAGCATGCTAGTTTTGCATATAATTTGAACCATACTAGCGTCGTAGAATTATGTACGGAGATTTTCTTTATTACTTTTACCTGATTTTAGGTGAGAATTATTCCCATAGAAGTCTTCAAAGACTCAATATATAGAGCATCATCTTTTCCAAAAAATCTCCCACAAAAGCAGGATAATATCCCTACGATCTTTATATATGCTAATCAAGATTATAACCTAGCTCCCTACCACACTTAGGCTATAACCAGTGCCTTTGACTACGCCTAACTCCGAATAATCTACTAGCAATCAACTAAAAATGAGGATTTCAAAGATATATCTTGAATCAAATTTTTTTTCCTATATGTATACACACATTTCTTAAACCTTATATTGCATACTGTTTATGTGATGTATCTGTTTCAGGTATGAGAGAAATTTAACCAAAATGTATAACTAAATCGAACTCCATCTTCAAGTGATAGATCTCAGCGCACCCATTCAAGTTCAATGAGCATATAACTCATAGTCTTATACAGTCACAATTATTAGCTTAAGGGATAAACTGCAACTATAATCCATCCAAAATGATTATAATCTTGAGCACTCTGGATTTTGATTGATCAGTACTTTTTGATCGATCTCATCCTTAAGACTTGCATCAAACCATAACTATCACATATTAATATGTAAATAGGTTGCAAGATCATGGCATGCTGGATAATATGATTTTAAATTCAGTTAATTTAAGGGTTTGATAATAATATATGCTGCATGCATGATAACATTATTCGATCAGTTTGATATTTTATCGTTCCATCTTAGTTTTAATCTTTTAGAATACCTAAACTTAGAATCTCATTCGACATCCAGTCATTTGGAGAGGATCTCAGATAGTCCTAAATTATCACTGTTGTGGTATATCCTATTCCCACTGCACATGGGCTTGTACAACATCATGTCTTCTTATTACATTCTTTAATAGTGGTTGGTGTTCTTAACGAGACAAGGAGCGGTTTTGTGTCAAATCTGAAAAATGAAAATGTCTCTACAATAATGTTGGCATGTCTCGGCTTTGTTCCATCTGTTTATATAAAGGCAGCCATGAGGGGTCACTGATTGAACAGAAGTTTGACAGTTTTAATGACCCTTGGGGAGTAACAATTAGCAAATCAGTCTATGCACCCAAACACGGGTTGTAGACTATGTTAGTTTTATGGACATAAATTAGTAGTTGTATATTAGGATCGAACTTGAGACTACTGGATTGCACACTTTACGCATGACACTACTACAAAAAATATCACAGAAACCGGTCAAAATGGCCCATGAAAAGTGGTTTTTGAACCACTCTCTGAAGGGGGGTATTTCCATGATCGAAACTTATAGAAACCGGTTTGGCAACTTATCTCTATTAGAAGCATCGACACTGGTTTTCTCCTTAAAATCGGTCTCTATTATAGAGTAAACAAACATATTTTTATTGGACATTGACACTGGTTCTCCCACAACCTGTCTTTATAAAAGCATCGAACCTATCTTTATATAGGTAAAAAGATATGTTTTTAACTCAAAACCTGTCGTTTTGGTAAATCTATTTTATTAAAAAAAAAATCATTTCTAAAATTTTCCAATAAATTGAAAAATTTTAGAACTGACTTTTTTTTAATAAAGAAATATACATAAATGTAGCAAATATATATAAAGTGATTAAAATAGACCACAAATGTCGAAATCAACAAAGTAAATTAACATAATACGTCAATTCAACTAAACATAAATCTTAGACAAAATCCAAATTAAAACACTAGAATTCAACATAGTCGAACATCATTATCTGGGATTAATCACGCCACAATGTAAACCATGCACCAATGATGGCGTTCAACTCTTTGTTCTCTGACGGAGGCTTGTCACTCGAAGGTACCTATACTTTAATTAATGAAATAAAAATATCTGCAATTTAAAAAACGAGAAGTTCTAGAAAGGATTAAACTATTGCACGTCTAGTGAGTTATTCAAGAAAAAATTGTAGATAATACTCTAATGATTTGGATAACTTCAAGTGTCCAAACAATCATTTTTCTAGGGGGTGCTCGACACTATACTTTGAGAATGATTATCTTATAGAAATAATCGAAATCAAATAACCATTTTTCAAAAAAAAACAAAAACAAAAAAACAACTACAATTGACTTTGCTTTAAAGTCATTACAATGAAATAAGTTGAGGTATTTACATATGAAGTTACAAAATAAGTAGTCGACTTTTTCGCAACTTGCTACTCCTAAACTAAAGGGATTGCTTTAAAAAGTGCTTATAGTATTTCAATATAACAGTTAAGCTCTTTTGTGGGTATGTCAGATTTGCTTAACCAACCTGCTTATCTGGTTTACTAAACATGTCTAATTATCCAAAACTAATTATTTTCGATACTACAAATTCATAAACCAAATTCCAATAATACAACAAATAAGATGGGTTTTCAGTGCAAGAAACAAATTGCAAAGTTATTTAACAAACACTTACTATGTTCGAGAAATTACTTAGGATCACAATAGAGTGAACATCAGCTTTTCACAGATAAGAGGAACATCTATGTTCTTTACTTCACCTGTTGCTCCATAATCAACGCCTTCAACTACTCCTCTTTTCTACAAAAGCATACAGTTACAGTAACAAAATGTATCCAACTTATTGCAACTAATAAATACATAAATTTCGGATTTTTGTACCTTGGCTGCAAGGAAATTACCAATAGCAACACCGACATTTTCGTGAGATCGACTGTTGTATCCGTGTCAATAGATGTTGTTTGAAGAAGGACCCAGAGACAACTTAGCTTGAATAATCAAGTAATTCTCCAGGCCGAATCCACTACTGCCTTTAGAGAATCGAGGTCAGTAATTCTATATCTTCCAACATACTTGGGCTCACATCCTGTGATATATATGCAACATTACATTTATTTATAGAAACTATTACAATGTAACTTATACATTTTCCAGAAAATGCCAAAAGTTTGTATCCATGATGACCAGAAATATTATAGAAATAAAAACAATCAAATAAGCTACTTTGTACTAACCTTTTTCCATTAATAGGTTGTCTATCTGTACATGTGTTCCTGGAACAAGAACAAACTTTTTTCCTTGGCAATGAAGAATGAAGATATCCTGCATGTATATATGCAGCTCATTAGATCTGTCTTTTCTATGTACTTAAGTGTTTTTATAAAGAAATTTCATATACCAACGATACATATGATAAGTAGTTGAAGAAATTAATACAATTAAGCAGAATTTACAGTGAAACGAAATGAAAAACAAAGTAACTGGAATACAAAAGATTGGAAGATTAAATGTTTTCATTATCTAACATGCGATTCATACATGGGTGGTATTGCTAGTGTGTTTTGCACAACTTATGAAAGCAGAGCATCTGAAATAAGCTCTACTGGTACAAGAAGCTTGTTTGGTTGAAAAATCCTTTTAGACCTTTTAAAAAAATATGGCCATATAGTTTGTCTAACTACTAGTAACAACTAAAAACTAACTAATTCTCCATCCATTAATTGGTCTGAGAGGCATGTGCTTATTTGGTTCAAAATAAAAGTCTATGTTAAACGATTATCGTAGAACATCTGTTAGAGTTTTGGAAAAATATTAAGTTGTGTATGACTAGAATCGAACACGGGACCTTGGGATTGCACACTTTACGTATGAATGATTAATGTAAATAATTAATATATATATAACCGTTATATATTTACTTATTTGAACACGAAATAACGACTAACGGATGTTAAGTAATTAACGGAATTGACTAACAACCGTTAGTAAATAAAGGAAGGACCATAGGTGAAAATAGAGGTCGAGAAGGTTCCGAAATTCCCTTGGGGAATGTATGGCCGATCGGTTGGAGGGGTTCCCAAGCCCAATCCAACTCAAACTTCTCCTCCAAGTTTTGAAGCCTATAAATACAAACTCAATGGTTATTAGTTTTTTACCTTGTGCACTATTACTATAACCCTAAGTTTTATTTTCTTCTTTCTTTGCATATAGCCGATCGATCACAACCCTTGGGTGTGTCGATCCATTGGTTTTCATGAAACAAAATTGTTTTGGTTTTCATGTGTTCTTTTGCTAGCACCAAACATTAATTGGTTATAGTACGTGTGTACAAAACCTTGGTAATTAACCTACTTTAGTTAATACCATCTTGGATTGAGAAACAAAACGGTAAGGGGTTTCTCGTTAATCCTATTGTTTGATTAAAGAAGAAGAATTGAAGTTAGATCCTTGTTCTTGCTAGGATCAAAGGTACGTTATCTTTATTATTCGGTTAAACTATTTACATGTTAAATTATGATTCTTTGCTTCCGCTACGTACTTTGGTGATGTTTAGTTATTTATATGAATGTCATGGTATTTAAATTCTAACAGTGGCATCACGAGCCGTTTAACATGTAATTGTATTACCGAAACGCATAAAAATCAAATTCTTGATTTGGATTAACATGTTTAGTCGATTTTTTAGGGTTTTAGACAATAAAAAAAGTCGAACCTAATTTTTTTTTGGGGGGGGGGGGGGGGGGGGGGGGGGAAGGGGGGTTCGATCCCTCTTTAATTAAAAAGCTAGTTTTGTAACCCTAAAATTAGGAACATGTGTGTTTATGTGTGTAAAAGGTTACGTTCCTTGACTTGTGAATTAATCCATGATACTTCATGCAAGGTTATCATGGATTAGGGTTTGTAATTAATTGTTTAGTTACTTGCTACATGTAATAAAAAGAATAAAAAGATAGATCTAAAGTTAGGGAAGACCAAATTAATTAAATTAATGAATCTTTTATGTGCAACGTGGTATATGTTTATTATGGCTTACGCAACCAACTTGTTGGTGTATGTGGTCCATTGGTACCATTAGCTCGAAAACCAATGGGAGTCTTAGTAATTATATGCATAATGATCACATATAGATTATTAATAGGATTTATCAAAAGGTTTGCATGTGGCTATATGATTTAATGATTAAGATTATATGCGTTATTATGTGTTTATTTATTTTTATTAAATTACTTGTCTTTTTTGTTTAAATTATTGTTGAATTGTAAGCAAAAAGAGGGTAATTTTTTGAATGAAAATAAATTGACATAATAACTATGAAACCTTGATGTGGTAAATTATATATTTCCAAG